>CAJQZP010000975.1:945416-1550833 GCA_907164705.1 Parnassius apollo
GTACCTATTATTAAGTCAGTGTTAATTATATTTATTGCTATTGTTTTTGTCTTTCTCAAAAAATAATTAAATTACCAAATAAATTATATGCTGTTTTTTATATACATCAAGTGTCTGATAGAAATGCAAGTACATATTTTGCTAAACTTTAAAATCAAAACCCAATTTTAAAACATAGACTAATCGATTATAACTCCTTTAACTTTAAAATAAGTTAAGTTCTCATTAATGGTATTTATTCCAGTTTATGATGCGTGTAAAGAATAAATAAAGCTAATCGTATATCGTATATCTATTTACAACCCCATTAATATACACTATTATTTTATAATTCTTTTATAAAAACGTTAACCCCACACTAGGATTTTCTCCCGTATCGCGCAGGCAGCTTACAAACATAAATTTCACAAGGACACACAACCAGACCCGAAACAATTATTTGTAGGACATACAAATACTTGTTCCGTGCGGGATCAAACCCGCGGCGCCCGGCGCAGCCATTCATTGCTGAGCCACTGCGCCACGGTGCTTATAAATTCGTCCGCACATTGGCCCAAACCGAAGTAAACTGAACGACCTTCCAACGTGTGGACGCCGTCACCAACTCTCGGCCAATATATTCGCCACTCCATTCGCCACTGTGTTGGCCAACGTGTAGAGGCGACATTACACATACTTACTTATGCCTCACATTAATTTATTACATAACAATAATTGCAATACAAGATACTCTCTTGTTCTTGGCAATTATATTTTCGTAATAAAAAAGCTTTCATCGTAAAATTGCTTACGATGTTTTAATCTTTAAACAGAAAATAAAAATATCAGTCCAAAGACTGTAACATAAGTTACAATTATGTTCTCTGCATGTTACAATAATTTTCGGGTTGTGTTTGTTTAACGATAGGTTATTAAACTTACGATGCATAGATTCTTGATCACCTCCTCAGGCGCCCCCTCGCACGTTTTATTGATGTTGTGTACAAGTTACGACGTGTTTTTTGCCGGAACTTGCATACAATAGGATTGTTTTAATATGAAAACAGTTAAAAAAATGAGTCGCCGTAGTAAGATAATTGCGTTAGCTTTAGCTAAAAGTGAAATTACGGACAGTAACGCAGGTTAGTAAATGATCATTATTTTTAAATATTTACATATCATCCACTTATTGTTATAACATCTTATTTGCAATTTAGAATAAGTACCTAGTTATTCACATGAATATTATGATTGACCTCATAAATATCTACATGCAGTAATTTTGAGGTATATTATTAGTTTATGTACAAACTGCAATAGACGATTTTTTTAGAAGACGAACATGTGAACAATCGAAATAATGACGTTGAGAATAATGTACCACTGGAAAGGAGGATGTCACCAAATTTTGTCGAGACAGGTACGTATATAATGAAGTCCATTAAAATTGCGTATGAACCTGGACTGGAAGTATGTTAGGTTTGTGTTAATTATGTTCTACACAGTTAATGTGGATTAATGTTATGGTTTTATTTATAGGAAATGATTTACTAAGTTTTAAATATAACCTGAGACAACGCACTCCGGTAAAAATACAGAATGTTCAAACAGTCTCCAATGAATCCGAAGAGATTTACTCACCAGTAGTTTCAGAATATTTACCACCTCAAGAAAACGGTAGGTATTTTTTATTACATTAAATATCGTAAATATTACCAAAGTTCGTGTGTATGGTACAACCAAATTAATCCTGATCTAGGTTAAATATTGACATATTGTGTAGGTATCAGTATTCTTTGTACTGGCAACTTAAAATTTAAAATTGATTTTTCGGTCACAAAAAAAACAAGTTATTGAAATTTAATGTCATATATTTTCAGCTCCATCTGTTTTAACACCTGATGCCGATACAGAATCAATAAATGATGAATTCATAGAAAATTACAATAATGAACAAATAGAGGATATTTTACGTGAAATTGGTAAGTTTACCTACTTGAATACTACGAGTATAACAGCAGTAAAACGATGAAATAAAGATATTTATTTTTAAAAGCGATTTAATAATGTCCTGTTGTATTTTTAGTGCAAAACCAAGAACTTAGTGATGCAATAGAACCTGGAATACGAACCTCTAAAGAACAAAGTAATGTAATAGGGAATGGAAGTCAAACTAACGCAGAAGAGCCTAGAATTTCATCACACATTAATGCTAAAGAAAAAAAGAAATATTCGAAGAAAGTTAACCCAGGAAGGAAGAGATTTTTGAATAAAGAAAATTGGAAGGCTGAAATATGTAAACGAAAGAAAAATTTGGGCGAGGGATTTATAAATAGAAAAGGGCAGTTAATAGCGAAACCAGACTGTGGTGCTAATTGTTCACGTAAATGTCGAGGAGCAATCACAGAAAACCAGAGAAGTTTAATATTTAAAAACTACTGGGAACTGGGGGATCATAATAAACAAATGGATTATATTAGCCGATTTGTTAGAAGAGTCCCAAAAAAAAACAAGTTATTGCCGCCTCGACCTCATCCAGTAGACGCAAATGGTCTTTTGAATACAATTTGTTTATATAAGGTCAAGAAATACGAACCTGTAAGACGATGTTTTTAAACACCCTCTCTATAAGCGACATGTGGTTGCAGACTTTATTTAAAAAAAATTGATAAGTCTGCTACAGGTACTATAATAAACGATAAAAGAGGTATACACGGCACGCGCAAAAATGCCGTTTCCAGATCAAGTCAAACAATCTGTTAGAGACCATATTCACAAATGCCATTAGTAGACTCACACTATGTGAGAAACAGGACATCTAAACAGTATCTGGATGCACAACTGAACTTTTCCAATACTCTACAAACTTTATTTGGAATGGATGAATGAAAAACATTCCGATCAGGTCGTTGCGACTTCAAGACAGTATAGGGAGATATTTAAGACAGATTTTAATATAGACTTTAACAAACCAAAAAAAGACCAATGTCCAAGGTGTGATTTATTTAAAAATTCAACTGAGACTGACAAAACTAAGCTAGAGTATGAGTACGCTTTACATATTGCAAAGAAAAATGTGGTCAGGTCTTTAAAAGATAGTGACAAACACCGAGCTAAACACTCCGATTCTGTTGTAACAGCTTGTTATGATTTACAAAAAATTTTGAATACTCCTCATTCAGAAGTGTCCTTATTTTGCTACAAAAGAAAACTTGCTACATATAACTTCACGATCTATGATATGGGTAAACATAAAGGGTATTGCTACTTGTGGGACGAGACGATCGGACGAAAAGGATCTAACGAAATAAGTAGTTTTGTATTCGACTTCATAAAAACTAGGGTTCAGGAAGGATAGCTGTGGCGGTCAGAATAAAAATAGGACAGTATTCGCAATGTATGCAATGCTAGCAGAATATTTAATATAAATATAATTCATCACCTCTTTGAAGTTGGACATTCATAATCAGAGGGTGATGCGATGCATGCACTTATTGAGCGAAGGAAAAAACATAAAATTATATACGTACCTCAGCAATGGGTGAATTTGATAAGATACGCTAAATCTAGTGGTGAGCCGTATGAAGTCAAGGAAGTAAACCAAGACAATATATTGGATTTTAAACAACTTTTGCCATGTTACAAAAATTGGGAACATGACGTTAACCATGTGAAAGTCTCCTGGAGTAAAATTATGCATATTCATTTTATCAGTAGCTTACCTAATATAATTAAATTTCAATATGATTATCTGAGCGACAATGAAATGGCTATAAATCTAGCTCAAGATATTAAGACAGTTTCTCTTCGGGCAGTTACTCGTCGCGCTACCAAGGAACCTCAAAACAGTGAACAAGAGCTACCGATTTCAAAGGCTTATAATGCACCTTTGCCTTTATCTACAGCAAAGTACAAAGATTTAATAAGCTTATGTAATAGCAATGCCATTCCAACAATATATCATGATTATTTTATGAATTTACCTCATGTGAAAACGATTCTACCAAATAATATGACTGATTCTGATTAAGAAGTATTGTGTTTTAAAACTATTATGTATATTTTAGTAAGTAATATATAATCGAATGTTTAGTATGCATACAATATAATTACTATATTCTATGTATACTAAACATTTTAAAGTATCTTACAGAAACAGACATTTAAAATTTAAAAAAAGAAAAGTCTTTGATGTACATAATCAATGACATTTCTTTTTTAATAATTATTTTTCCTTAAATTTGAAATGTTTCTTTCTAGATATTTTTGAATTTATTTTATTAATTGATAAACTGATTTTTGATAGTTGGTTAGAGATTGCAAAGACTTGTGATTGTTTATAGAGTAATAATTGTAATACTTTCTGTTGCTTAAATGTTGTAATTTTTGTTTCTTTAAATATTTTAAAGTTTGTTATTAATTATGATATTCAGAATTTCATGGACCTCACTGTAATGCTTATCTTAAAGTTGATTGGATAGGTACCTTAAACAGATTTCAAAAGAAAATTAAATAAAGCGTATACTAAAACATAAGCAAGAACTAACCAAAATTATCAATACGACATTTTTATTATTATATTTTCTTAACTACGAAAGACTCATTGTTTTGGTGTGTCAACATGATTTATTCCTTGCATTTTGAGATTTTTATAGTTAAAATTAATAAAGATTTTTCTAATTATTTCACAATGTTTTACTCTTACATTAACTCAAAAACACATAAAAATACATGTTTGGCATTGTATCTCAGACTTACATTGTTTTTCAGTTAATGAAGTAAATATTAACACACAAAATTGAATTGTATGTCTCAGTTACAATGTCATTTTATAAAGTTTATGTCATGTAATGTCATTGTAACTCATAAAAAATAATAAAATACATATATTAATAACATATTAATGATATGAAAGTGTAGATTTTCCTTTGCTAACTTAAATTTTCACGGTGAGATGGTGCTGGGACTTAACAGAACTATATAAGAATTTTTTGAATCTTTGACGCGCTCTCCTGTAAAGTTGATAAAAATCAGTTACGATCTTTTTTCCTTGCATGTCGATATCTTTGCCTACGTTCCAGCCCACTACGGGTTTTGGGAAATTCAATTACTAAGAGAGTGAAATAAGGTGTTACAGTTTGTATGAAACTTTTTATAATACTGGGCTCCAAACTTACTGAAGGTACTCTGTAAATGAAATAAATAGATTTACCAATTATTCAACGGTGGCCAGAGGGTGTTCAAATTTGTATGAGGAAAAATTTATTAGTCAGTTTTTTTATTAGATAATTATGCTTAACTTGTTGAATTAAAATAAAAAACTTACTTTTTTCAAGTTTGACGGCTGCGTGGCGCAGTAGCTAACTTTGAGTCGCTGCGCTCAGTGCCGCGGGTTCGAATCCCGCACTGAACAAGAATTTGTATGGTCTATAAATAATTGTTCCGGGTCCGGATGTTTGTCCTTGTATAACTTACATACATGTTCGTAAACTACCTCCACGATCCAAGGGAATATCCTAGTGTAACGTCTAATTAATACTTAATAATATTAACTTTACCGTGCAGTGGCGGTGTAAGAATATCCACTACCCCATATCATCCCGCGGGTGTCGCAGCAACGGCTTAAAAAAAATTGCGGTTGTCGACCCGCTTGCCAGTCGTGACGACTATGGCAAATACCCCCCCCCCCCCCCAAAGAAATCACAAAAGCCACAGAAATCGTAATAATAAGAACTGCGTATGTTTATAATAAGGTAAAATGTGGCGACAACGGTTTTGGAAGTAATCGAGCGCTAATTCATATCTATTGACTTATTATTACGATTTCTGTGGAGAAATTGTAATAATAAGATTTGGTCAGTCTAGCATTATTAATAAAGATGGACTTTATTAATAATGCTAGACTGGGGGTAAAGTTTAAATGAAAAATAAAAAAGTTTGTATGAAAAATATTTTATTCAAGCGCCCAGGCCAAAAAGCCAAGATATCATATAATTGTAACGTGTTCATGAACAAGCAGTCTAGGAGGTTACCGCTTCAATAACATTCGGGCGATCATTAGTAGAGATAGCGCCAAGGCCCCGCATGAGTATGCATCGCCGCAGCTCTTTCGTAACGCGCCTGATGAATTCCACTCGCGTCCGCGTGTTGAACTTGCAACTGACAGGACTGATGTCACACGTGCCATCTACATACTGCTTGAAAGAATATTTTCAATGCCTCGATTATAATCATAGTCGCAGTCATTTATTTCAAAAACAATATACATTGTGTTAATCTCGCTAAAACTCCAATTCAGCTCAAACGATTTTGATGTATTTTAAACTTCTCTTTATGAAACACTTTTATGTAAAAATGTTATAAAAACTTTTACGTGGTAGGTCACGCTGCAGCTATATTATAGTTGTAGCACGCATGGGTCGGCTCGACCGGGGAAGGATCACGCCATCACAGAATATCAGCTTAAAATAGTAGCTTAATGCTGCTGTGTTTCTCAGGAATCGAACTCTTTTTGCTGATTCTCTATAATATAATTCCGAGATTAACTTAAAAATGAGAAAACCTTTTTATTTTTTGCGTTTATAGAATAAAAGGGGACACATACGTGCATGAATAGCAGTAAGTGGATGCTGTGGCCCATAGACATCTACATTTAACCTCGATTAAGTATCAAAATGCAGATGCACTGTCACCCGTGTAGGCTAAGATGGAATGCCTCGATTTCAGTAAAAACTGGTCTCCGGTTCTCTACACTCACCGTACAAAACTCAGCAGCATTAAGCTGCATATAATAATATAATAGGTACGTATATAATATATAATAAATACCACGTACATAATAATATAATAGGTACGTATGTAATATATAATAAATACCACGTACATAATAATATAATAGGTACGTATGTAATATATAATAAATACCACGTACATAATAATATAATAGGTACGTATATAATATATAATAAATACCACGTACATAATAAAAAGTAAAAGCCGATTTGGCTTTTACTTTTTATCTATAGTTTTAATGTTATGACACTTTAAAGCTCTAAGTAACAACTTGAATGTCATCTAAATAGTTACATTATTTTCACCTCTATTTTTTCACCCATATAGGTGGAGTTTTTTCTCTAAATTTTTATATGGGATCACCTCTGTAACCATTTTAATAAAAAAAAATTCAAAATCGTTTCACAATTGCCGAAGATATCGCATAACATGCATACTAACAAAAATAACAAAAAAGTTTTAAGAAGTTAATATATTTTGTAAAAAAGTGTGTCTATTGGCCACAGCTACTTACAACCCTGTGGCGGCGCTGTCGTCGCGCCGCAAGCGAAACACACCGAAGCCTAAATCGCGCTATCAAAATTCCGAATCATGAACAGTATAATATATAGAACATCTCCGAACTATGACACGGAGCGATGGCCGCTCCCCGGGCACAAGACCTTGCCCGGCGGGAGATCTCCCCTTTTCCTTCCGCGGCCACAACCCTGTGAATTTTGTTCTAAACTCGAGAGAAAATAAATAATTTTATTCCACCTGACTTTAAATGTTACTATCCGAGTAAGACTTTTATTAGATCAAAAACAGTAAGGAACGCGTAAAATGTGAAAAAACAAATGCCATTTTACTATTTCGAGCGCCTATTCATCTCCGCGATTATCTATTCACGTGCCATGCAGTTCGATTATACGAATGACGCAATTTTGAATAAACAGTGCTGATGACCTGGCCCAGTCGAATGAATTCCATTCACGTCTCAGATCTAACTGGAACCTTCTGAATATATTTAATAATAATATAAAATAACATCTTCATGCTGCTCTGTTTCGTATGAGACCTACACAGAGTAGAGAACTACAGACCATTTTCAACCGATTTAAAAAAAGGAGGAGATTCGATATCCGTCTGTATTTTTTATGTGTTACCTCGAAACTTTTTTCCAGGTGAACCGATTTTGATGATTCTTTTTATTTGTAAGCTGGTGCTTCTCGTATATTTTTTTATTTTTTAAGCTATCCTTAATAATGCGTATTTAATTGACGTCGACTAAATTGACGATGTACATTTTATTTATATTGAATTCGGTTGTACGATTTTTTTTTATTTTACCACATGTTACTGGTGGCGACGCCACATTGTAGTTCTTAATCTAAGACAAAAAATGCAGATGTCCATGGTGGAGTGTGCGCTCGTTTGTCGCCCTTATTCTATGAAATTGATAATTTGCATGACGAAAATAATATGTAAGTTTTATAAATGTACCAACCAGCGACTCGCCCCGACATCGCCTTGCTAGGACCTTAATGTGGCGTTATTTAGATTTATCTTAAAAAGACCACGTTTTTTGTCAATTTTTCATTTTGCCAAGAAGTAACTTCAAATTTTTCGGATGAAATACAGCCTAAATTCCTCCTGATCCTGACATTGCTCTCTATCTGTTTTTAAAGTTTTATCGCAAGTTGCTCAGTCATTCCGAAGATAAGCCTTGTCAGACAGGCAGGTAGACAATTGGGAAATGGTTGTTAAAGTCTTAATAGCATGTAAACAACCCCCTGAGGTTAACAGAAGTCGGTTATTTGAATATTGCGGACAGACACTTCAACTTTATTTATATGTATGGATAACACTTCCGTAAAGATCTTTTTGAACCAGCTCAGATTGTTTTCAAGGTCACTCTGACTTCCTAGGCGCCCAAATTAATAAAATGATTTTACCTTGAACGTCCCACTTCTATTTCTGGGTGTTAAAATAATGTTTCGTGAATTAAATGACAACAAAATTATTATATTTTGAATTGTAGGTGCTTATACTTTTATTACTAAATGTTTTTTATTTTAAATTTTTATTCAATATTTATAAAAACAATAATAATAATAAGATGCCATGAAGCCTCATGATAATAATAGATGCTGTTCTTTTTTGCAGAATAGCTTAAAAGCAATCCGTACCGCTTCAGCAAACATGCTTGATGCAGCACTAAATGCATTATTATATTGCATGCTAAGAACATTGTAGGCCCGCTGCGTATATCTAACCCACAGGCTGCACGTGCAGAATGACAAAACGGCAAAACGCCTAGAAAAAAATAATTTTCACTTCTCTCGTACAACCTCCTCCTCCAGACCGAAGTTTGGTAACGGCGGCCACTCTCAATAGAAACTAGATATCTACACAATACAGGATTATAGCGCTCGAGTGTACGCGCCAGCACACAGGTGCACTCTCTATTCCCTCACTTTCATAGTCCTATGGGACATGCTTTCCGAGGCACGAGGGTGAACACCGGTGACTGATTTTGGTCCGATCTAGAACTAAAACCCGAAACCAACGATCAGCGGCACCAGCGAGGTAGTCGAGGTTGTCTCAATATTCAATATTTTACATTTTTATATCTGGTAGAGCCATGCTGCAGTTGTATTAGTAGTATGATTGTAGCACAAATGGGTCGGCTCGACCGGGGAAGGACCACGCTCTCACAGAATACCAGCGTGAAATAGTAGCTTAATGCTGCTGTGTTTTATATGGCGAGTGTAGAGATCCGGAGACCCTTTTTGCTGGAAACGAGGCATTCCACCTTAGTCCTCACGGGTGACAACGCATCTGCATTTTGATTCGTAATCGAGGATAGATGTAGATGTCTATGGACCACAGAAACCCCTTACCATCAGGTGGACTGTGTGCTCGTTTGTCTACAAAAAAACAACATAGTATTTCTGCCTTTTTCTTGACATATAATATACAATCTCACGCACCCATAAGGTTGTTTCTAATTTGTTTTTTGTAGTTAATTGTATAACATAATAAACGGTTGTGAACTGATTTTTTTCCTGCTTGGCTTATTGCTGATTCTTCCCAGGACCCAGGAGAGAGGTTTTTTTCGAACCATACATCTAATAAAAAGTTTTCATTTTATTCTAATATTAATTAATGCTTTAGATATGCGTTTTTTTGTCCCAATGTAGTTTTTATCATAAGTATATTCTTACTTTAAATGGATGCCAATGACTTACATCATCATGTATAAAGGTTTTCATGCACTTACAATATTAAACATCACATTACATACAAGAAATGCCTCAATTATTTAAACAAGTCGTAAATTGTTTACAGCGAAGCTGGACAAGTGCCCGATCTGCCGCAGTGCAATCAGCAGCTACTTCTGCATCCGCAACGAGGAGGAGCCCAGTGCAGACTTTAAGCCGCGGCTCGCGTTCAACCGCCGCCTCCTCGACCTCTTCCACTACCACTAGCCGTGACTACACGGTCTCTTCGACCACTAGCCGCGACTACCTGGCCTCGATAGCGCCCTAGTGAGTTTTTTGATAAGACATTTTGAATGTAGCAGCTATTCCTAGCCAAGTTTCTAGCCGGCGTTTATGCGAGACGATACTGTTGACGGCCTACTAAAGTTTGGACTTTTCAATTATGTATGAGATTAAAATAATTGTTAAAAATAAATTAACGCGTGGTTTATGTTGGTGACAACTCACCCACCACCACACCGTCTCTAACCGCGCGGGTGGGGGACAGGATGGTGCGTGGTTTTAGGATAGTGCAATGTGTTTTGTGAAACTCAAGTGGCAATAATTCTACCTTTGACACCCTTTCGTCCATTAAAATCCATTGAAGACATTGATGGAGTGTTTTGTACATCTTAAATATTGTACACCTTAAATCTTCGTGGCATCCCAGTGAACGAAACAGATTTTAATCCACACGCGATTGTGTAAAACTTTAAAAAAAGTCTCTAAAAGGTCACTATTTCTTCTTTTGTCAAGTAAAAGGATTTAAAAAAATCGAAAAGTCGAAAAAGAAAAACAAATGCATGTTGTGTAATAAATTTGAAGAAATCCGGGTCAAGCGATTAAACTCATGTGAGCTAAAAAATTAAAAAATAAGTTTTAAGGCGTATCAGGATCGTGTTAAAAAGAAATCCGTAATCTGTATCTACCCCCTTGACCTTGACAAGCGTTTATGTTTGTAGATTAAAGTGGATAATATAAATGTACACAAAAATCCATAGATTTTCAATGAATTTAATGGACACTTGTATTAGATATATAAAATTGTAATATTAGAATATCGCGTTTTAAAAAAAAAAAAAAAAAGTAAAACAACGAATAAATTTCAATGTAGTGTTCCGATCTTTATAAAATTGTAGTTATAAAGGCTTCAGTCATTGCTATTATTGATAAAGACATTTTAATTTGAAACCGTCTCTAGTCCACCCATACTAAGTATTGTTTTTTTTATGAGATTTCGTTTCAAATAACTTAAACTTATTCATTGGCTCCTTATTAATTAATAGATTTCGGACATAGAAGATAAATCTTTATTTTTAAGACACTTCACTGCCAACAACCACTGTCTGTCCAGTAATTATTACTTCTCAGTGACATCTTTAAAGTTTAGAATCCAATGTTCAACGTCGCACCTAGAGATTGACTTTTCTTACAATAAATCATAGCCTCAATTCATTTGGATGGCAACTGACTGCAATTAAAAAAAAACGACAAAAATTGTGTTTGTGAAGCCAAACGGTAAGAGATTTATCATAAAGCCTTAAAAGCATATCCAAAAAGAGAGTACAAAGCCCACTTTTAATTTTTTTTTTTTTTTTACTTGGGAACTATGTCAATATTGACGTCTTCAATTTGGCCGAGTTAATTTTTCCTATTATGCACCATTTCAGCGATCAAAGTCCGCTTCGTTCCCTTAATATCATTATATGTAACTAATGCTTATCATCCTCAAACCATATTTCCACATACATATGTACGAAACCCTCAATATCTACGAAGTGTTGCCACTCGTGCTTAAAAGGATTGTACTTTTTTAACTTGCGATCCTTACATCAATTACTTCGAGACAGACATGGATATACTCAATGTTGATAGCGAAGATGTCCTTTAAATTTTAAATGAATAATTATCCATCGGGTTAGTTATTTGAAACTTTACTGCATTGATTTTAACATTTGAGTAGTCGACTCTCTCAAAATCGATTAACGAACGAAATATATCGATTAAAGTAAAAAATCTCATATCTTTGGGCTACTTTTCAAACTTTTCGTGTAGTTTAATTATTGTAAAAATGAATTCAACAAAACACATTTCAAAACATTGTCGTTGAAGTGCAAGTTGTGATTAAATTATTTAAGCATATAAAAGACAAGTCTGAGTGTGTGTGTGTTACATGTATGATAGTAGACACTGTGTAAATTGTGAAGAAGTAACTACACTTGGTCGTAATTACAATAAAAAATTGCACTGATTAATATTTTATCTGAAACTAAAGAACGATTATACAAGGTTATAATTCAAAGAGTAGCCAAACTTTAAACTTACGTTCATATATATAGATAATTATATGCCGTTATTGCAATTTTTGAAAATACGAGTAAATAAGGCGTCTACTTTTTTTTGAAATTATCCCAAATTGAATGTAATTTATGGGCAACAACGTTTTGCCTACCGATCGACACTTACGAATGTGTACGTGCACAGTAAAATCAGTTAAAATAATGCATTACCACGCATTTTGATTGTAAAAGATAAAAGAACGGAATGTTTGAGATTTTTTTAATTAATTTTTCTTTACCATTTGTCTATATTACTTATTCTAAACCTTCTATGCAAATTTGGCAAGGTATTGCAAAATAATCCTGTTGGAGAAACCTACGTCTATCCTCGATTAGGAATCAAAATACAGATGCGTTGTCCCCATGAGGACTAACATAGAATGCCTTGTTTCCCGTAAAAAAAATCTCCGGATCTCAACACTCACCATAGGAAACACAGCAGCATAAGCTGCTATTTCACGCTGGTATTCAGTGAGAGCGTGGTTCTTCCGCGGTTGAGCCGACAAATTCGTGCCACAGCCATAATATAGCTGCAGCGTAGCTCTACCACGTTTCAATATATATTACGAGTGTATATTATGATTTGAGTGTTCCTTACACTTGTTCAAAAATCTTCCGTATTACAAAACATTGTTAGTATAATTCAATTGAAACATGTAGGTATACACGTTTCGTAACAAGTGTAGGTAGTTACTACTTTAACAGAAACACGAAAATTTCGTAGCAAACTGTCTCACTGCGCAAATCAATGAGCAATTAAACTACAAGAGTGAGTGCAAAGTATGGAACTGTGATAAATGAAAAGCTTTGTGAATTCGCCAAGTGTAAATATTATTTTAGTGTAAGTGATTAGTGTAAAATATTAAATTGACTCGCTAATTAAAGGTTAGTTAAATTTTTAAATTGTAATTTTTCATCGAAACTTATGGAAAATTTGAAATGACTCATACGGTGGATCGGAACGCTTTGTTAAATTTTAATTAAATCATACTGGTTTTTTTTTATTCGATTGTACAAATATAATTTATCTGCGTTTAACGCCTTCACGATAGTGAAATTCCTAGCGTAGTGACATTTTTAAGATAAAAAATGTAATATAATATATATTTTTAATAGAGTGTGTCAAACGTGGTTTGCAAACGAGCGCACAGTCCAGCTGATGGTAAGTGGATGCTGTGGCCCATAGACATCGACATTTAACCTCAATTAAGAATCAAAACGCAGACGCGTTGTCACCTTTGAGACCTTTGAGACTATGTGCCTCGTTTCAATACAAAGGGTCTCCGGTTCTTTACACTCACCATATCAAACACAGCAGCATTGAGCTACTATTTTACATTGGTTTTCTGTGAAAGCGTGGTCCTACCCTAGTTAATCCGACTGCTTATAAATATCTGCCATTAGTTGAATGTTACTTATTAGTATTAAATTTTAATTTGAGTTTCATTTCTTAACGCCTTATTAGGTATGTTGTCCTTAGATTTTTTGTGTACCATGAAGTATGAAACGAAATCAGTAGGGATGATTTCGTTTGTTTTGTATGTCCATTCTACGTTATCACTGTCTAAAGTTAAGCGTACAGGTTACACTATGCACGGGTTATAATAAAATTGGGCTTAAAACATTTAAACTCTAGTTTTAACATGTAACATATATGCTATATCTATGTATTTTAATGATGTATAATATAATATATTAAAAATATTTGATTTATATATTAAGATACACTGTATGTATGTATTTTGTATATTTTATATGTCATAGTATGTGTGTTTGTATACCTGCTGCTGGTTGACTGACAGAGCATGCCGGTGCATAAAGTTCGCCCCTTGTTGCCCTATTCGTTGGTTTGATTTCTCGTCGGCACATTCTACAGAAGACGTTCCTATTATGCGCGTTTAGTATTCATATTGTTTTCAGTAATGTTAGCTCCGATCGACACGTATCCGTCATAATTTAAAATTACATACAAATATATTTATTGATAACGTTTTAACGTATATCGACTTAAGTTCATAAAGTATGTAGCCGCACCATGTAGTCTTCCAATTTAGAATCCTAAACTAACGAGTTAGATCTCATAGTTGCGTGGCACGTGTAACTAACATTAAAACGTCATGCTATGTAAAATTCATGCTCTGTTATATGGAATGTCCACATATCGAGAGTAAATAATATGTTCACCTAATAATAAATGTTATATATAAAATTAACACTGGTACATATAGCAAAATGTTATGCGCAGAGCATTGGTTTCATAAGAGTAAACTGGAAATAAGGTAAATTAAATACAGAAATATTAAAATATTGGATACAGACTGATTTGATTTCCTTCAACAAATTATAAAGGTTCAAATTGTGAAATAGTGTTCTATTAAATATTTTTGTAACACTCTATATATGTCAAAAAACTTTGGCCAAGTATGTACAGTTAAAAATAAATAGCTACCTTTTATGTAAGTGACCAATGTGTTTTTAATAGTCAACCGATGTCTGTCTTTCATCTCGTATGTTTTCTGTCCTCTTTCATGTAATGTACACCTTAAGACGGATTTACACTTCGACAAGTACAGTAGCGACTTAACTTGCGAACCTGGCGAGTTAAGTGACTCCCGCCCCCACCCCATTTAGTTCAGTGCATAAATAACCAGGACGCAATGACGTTCGACCCTCAATTTAAAATTTTACCTTTTTAACTAAAATCACCACGAAGACATTAGAAAGCTACTGTCCACTAAACCGTTCACTGTCAACTGCTCTGTAACTAAACTCGCTACTGTACTTGTCAAAGTGTAAACCGGCTATAAGTGCGTATATCATAAAACTTCACTGACGAAAGCATATAGTGGCAACAATCAAGTATGCTGTCATCCAAAAGAAAATACTGTTTTTTTTTAATAATGTTGCTACTTAAGAATAAATCTTGTCTGAATAATTTAGCAGTAATATTCATCTGATATTCAAATTGCCCGTCAATAGATTTAGTACGTTTTACCGTTTAACTGTGGAATTTTGTTTATAAAACCTTTTATTTTGTTAAAATATATAAGAAATTGAAAAATTACAAAATCACACAGCTATTTAATTCACAGCTCATTTAATTATATGAACGATATGATACAATTAATGCTTTAAGATACATGTGCAAAATAGCAAACTATAAAGACAGTGCCTAAATATTTTTATATCGATGAAATGAATATCTTTACTAGACGACAATAAGAAACAAAAACAAACAACTTCAACAAACTGTAACTTCGCATATAGTCTGTTCGCTAATACAGTGTCTGTACACCCGGAGGCGCACTTATTATTTTACTATTTTTACTGTGTTTGTTAAATAAATATTTTTCTGTTCTAAGAATAAAATAGAATACTTACTATTTTATTCTTATGGTTATTGTAATGAAATACGATTATAAATAATATACACAAGGTAAAGCAAAGAACCTTTCACTACAGCGCTTAGTTTCAAAATACAAAATATCCCTGCCGGTGTGCGCCGCCCGGGGCGCCTTTGATAAGCTGCGGCACGTGCCAAGACGATGTGTAAGCGAACAGATTATAAATCTTTTGGAAGTATAAGAAAATTCTTTTTTTTTTAGTGTACACTTTTTTAATATAATTACAAAGGTCACCTTAATCTCTAATGTGTTTTACCTCCTGAGAACTAAGGTGGAAAAGCCTGTTACCTTACTGACTCCCTTACCATTCCTACCAAAACACGACAGGGAATGCTCGCAAATGAAACTTCTTAGTATATACATACTTTATATTACCACGTTTTCATTAATTCGCTTTCTTGTATGTCTATTCAGATGGCAATTTAGTAATTGATTTGAAACTAACTTCCGGATGACGGTTTGAAATTTAGAAATTCGCTCGGAATCCGATGATAATGTAAGAATATGAAAAACCGTGGTAAATAATAAAATTGTATAATACATAATTTTTTAAAGTTTCACTTTTTTAAATGGTTAAGTAATTGAAAATAAATGCGGTAATAACTACGGTTGATTAACCGCTAAAATTGCTTTTGACATCACAGTAATTTATAATAATTAAAAAAAATACTAAAAGGCGTCAGTACCTTATTGTTACTTATTAACTCAAAATAGTGTTGCCATTACAGGTAATGTAAAAACTACTTATTACTATAACGATGAGGACAGAAATGAACGTCGTTCTTCGTATGATGATAAAGCAATGTATTGTAAGAATGTTTGTGCTTGTATATATCTTTTTACTATATCCTCGTTCCTAAATTTACAGCATTTTTCTTAAGACGATTGTGTATGTACACATAAAATAAAGCTTGGTACCTGTGACATATACGTCAGTGTGACATACTTGGTGGATATTTTTTTTCTGTTCCCATTGGTAAGAGATAATCTTCTCCTGTATTATTGGTGCTCAAAACATAATTATTTCTGAGACACTAAGTCATTATCTCCGGTGACACTGTCACAGGTATCAGGCAAAGTTACACCACTAGAGGCTAGTACCGATATGAAACACTCTCAGAAGAGATGTATATTTTTGTTTAGAAATATTGTAATTAAATTGTGAATAAATACCGTTGCCAAAGCAAGCTAATCGTTTTATTATTATCATCGACCTGATGGCTTCAATAGAAGGGGGCTAATAACTCTGTTGAAAACAACGTCGAAAAACTTGTTTTTTAAGTTGTGACCTTATGCTTGTGGATATTCTTGAAACCACTCTTAAAAGGGTTAATTTTTTTATTTAATGAACATACCAAAGAATTTTATTTACCCCTATGAGGCAATTGATGGGAGAGGCCTTCGTTCTGCTGTGGAATTTTGATAGGTAATTATTAAATGATTCTATCACGTATTTGGTTAAACGGTAAATATTAAAACTTTCACACTTGTTACTCTGTTATAAGTTTGTGACGTCTGCCAGCCGAACTCAATTGAGAACAAGAATCTTTTATCAAAAGCTGAAATACTAAATAATGATTCTAGCACTCGGCGCGCAGTAGCAGCGTGATGGAACTACCCCAAAACGGCGACAGATTTCAATGAAACGGGACAGCAGTATCTTCCTAATAAAAACTCCAAAATCAGTTAACTGTCTGCCTGTCAAGCCTTTAAAGTTTTAACTACACCTAGTAGATATTCGCGCTATGAGATAATCTATGGGGGTGGCCTATGTTCAGCAATGGACTTATGATAAGTTGTAAGAATGATTTTCAAACTATATAAATAATAATCCTCTAGTCTAATACTATACGTATATATATAGTCACTATATGGGTAAGTTAAAGAAAAAAATAATTTTTTAAAATATTTTATTAGAGCATCAATATAACACGAAAAGTTCTTAAATCCTCAAAGAACATCCAATCAAAGACCGACTCAACTTAACATTTTAATTCTTCACTTAAACTATACTACTTGGACTAAAACATCCTCATTTCTCTACTTCCTTCTCTTTCTGCCTCTCGGCGTACAACTGCGAGTTCTTCACGGCGGAGTAGAGCGAGAAGAGGAGATGCAGCGCCTGGATCCTGTCGTGCAGCGTGCGCTCGTGCAGCGGCACGTCCAGGAGTGCGCACACCAGCTCCACGTACTGCGAGAGGCTGCAGTCCAAACTGGCCGGGGGGAAGCCCACCTCGTTGAGGGCTTCCTCCATCGCCTCTGGCCACTCCTCCATCAGGCTATCTATGTCCGGCATTTTTCTAAAGCGATAAAAGATACCTGTTCAACTTTGCCATTTTTATAGAATAAGGGTCACAATCAAGCATTCAGTCCAGTCAGTAGATGCTGTGGCCTAGTATCTACATTTATCCTTGATTAAGAATTAAAATGCAGATACATTGTCACCCCTGAGGACTAAGAAGGAATGCCCTGTTTCCATTAAAAAGGATTATTATATATATTATTCAGTTATGATTTAAATATATGTATAACTTTAAACGAGCAATTCTTGTAAATATATATATATATAAAACTTGAAATGAAACGCGAAATCAATCACCAAAATAAAATCCCTTCAAGACGCGGTCAAACATCCTTTGATATGATATATTCATATCAAAGGATGATAATTAACGCTTATATGTTTTTATAAAGCAGCGTGATGAATGATGTTTCGAATAAAGTTTACTTTCTTTAAGGACGTATTCCGTGATGATTTGGTAAAATATGCAGAAAGTCGATGGTTGCAGGTGGCTCAGGACCGTGCTTTGTGGCATTACTCGGGGGGAGGCATATGTTCAGCAGAGGACTTGTGAAGATCTATAATGATGATAATGATGAAGAACGTAGGTATACCCAGAACTTTTAAAAATTACATTTATTAAACATTATAATATTTTATACACCTTCCAAAACAAGGTGGAGGACCTTAAACCGTTTATATAATTCACATATTTTATAGTAGTATGAGTCTTATAACTTTAAAAAAAAACATATTTTTAAAAGTACCTATATTTATGTTCTGATCCAGTCTTTTCCATGCGCATGATTGCGGATTAGTATTTAGCCAAAAACCAAAAATTACAGGGATGGGTTATGGCAAATACTAAACTCATTTGGGTTGAGCGAAGGGGACTCTTGTCTTAACTGCCTTGCGTCACGATCAACGGGGCCTACTCGTACTAGTCTAGAATCCATAGAGGTGTCAGACAGGACTGCGTGGCTTCTCCGTGGCTGTCCAACCTATTTACGGACAGTTGTTTGGAAACTGAAAGTTGAAGAATGTGGATTGAAAATGGGTGAGTTACTGTCTATGCCTTTTCTATGCCGATGATCAAGTCATATTTGCGTCGTCGGGGGCCGAGTTACAAATGATGGCTACGTTAATGAACAGTTTATTAAAAGAAACGGGAATGAAAGTTAAAGCAAGTAAGGCGAAAATAATGGTTTTTGAAAGGAAAGAATGTAAAACGATATGTGACATATACGAGCAGAATAGGAAGTCTGCAGATTGCGATCTTATCCTAGACGGCCCCAACCATTACATCAGATTTGATAGACCACAAATACTCATGAAAGAACATCGATTCCTACCAAGGATGATACGTGAGGCTATTGAAATTAAAAAAACATCCAAATTTCAATAGAGAAGGAGGCTGGGTACTACCACCCGCTTGGGATCCTATAATTAACAAAATTAAAACTAAACCCAAGCATACCACTGCAAGACTTCAAAACACAGTTATAGGCTGTCAACTTCGTGCAGTCCGCGCCCGCGGGGCTACAGGGGTTGGCAAGAACGAGGTAAAACGATCTCAAAGGGGAAGCGAGCGATATGCGGGAGGGCGAGCGAGCACGCCGCGTGCTCAGGAGCGCCAGTCGCCGGTGGTCGCTTGAAACGGTTACTTGTATACTAGACGCACACGAGATTACGATCCGAAGATGAGCAAACCGATTGGACGAGAATCAAAAGAAATTGTGTATAACATAGACATGTATTTTAAAGAGCGTAAAAAAGATAAATTATCCCAAGAATACCAGAACGATATTAATTTGGCAAAAACCGTGTTTGTAGCAACAGGGCTCTCGGAAAGAACAATAAGAAGAATTGTCAGTGTAAGAAATACAATGGATGACACTGCTGTTCCTTTCAAGTTCAGATCTCCCAGAAAAATCTTGTTTCCCGAAAAGCGAACTGAAGTAGATAGTTTCACTTTAGGAGTGATACGACGTAGTGTCCCAGTTCTAAAGTGTAAAAAAAAATTATTACTTTCTTATTTATAATAAATATTATTACTATTATTCGATGAAAAATCTTTTATTTTCCAATTTTCCTTCTACTTTCGGCGTTCATTACATTTTATACTTGTACTAGATTTTGCAAAGCTTCCTCATGAACCACTCCGTTTATTGAAGAAAACCGCACGAAAATCCGTTCAGCATCACCAAATACTTCGTAATAAATTTAAATAAATCAATATTAATCTCAAGATAACTCGATCCCAAATCCCTACGTGTGTATCCGTGGGTGGCCTCGTGGGTGTGGCCTCGTGGACGAGCTGCGTGCTACCTCGTCCCCGTCCACCCTGTACCCCGTGGACGCGGACTGCACGGACGGCCTATAGTTCATTCTGCGTAGATCGGACCAAAGACAATAATTAAAAAAAGCTGAAGGTACTCCGTGTTAACTTTGACATTGGGACGTCAGTCACCTCAGTCCCCCGTGACCATGGGTGCTGGAAAGCATCCGAAACGTCGGATGTTAAAAATAAAATAAATAAAACGCGATAAAATCCGTAAAAGTAGTTTTTAATCAATGTGTAGTGTTCGCGTAAATATAAGAAATCATTACTGGAGGAAAGTTAAAAATTCTAAAAATAAAATAAATTTCAATATCTAGGTAACAGTCCACTGTTGAACTCAGGCCTCCCCCGATCGCTTCATAGGTGGAATGTTTAACATAGTGGCACGCTCGGCAGGCGGGTGGCCGCAAGTTTCTCATTTTTAATCGTTATTAAGAAGCCGCTGCTGCACATCTCCAGATCTGTTTCTCTCCGTCGCCTCTCACGACGTCCATGAAATGACATTACTTAGTGGATACTCTTACACCGCCACTACACGATGGGCACATCTATGAGAAAAACATTTTCTTCAAAGTACTTGCTGCGTAATATACGCATAGGCGAATATTTTCGTTTGGGAACCCGTTCTCCACTTATTAATTTCCACCATTTTTGTTGAACATCAATATTTTATGAAAATCTGCTACAGTATACACTTACTTCTTTGCATTTAGATGACTATTATAAAATGTGATAATTTTCCTATCTATTTAAGTACAAACTGTATGCACCAGCTAAAACACAGCGTTTAGACAGCTAAACATTTCAACCGTACCTACGGGTTAAATGTATAATAATGTAGAATTTCTTTAAGATGAGTTATATTTAAGTACTACGCATATATTCATAATTAAATACGTCTATTAAACATTTTTTTACTATAAAACCTGGGATTATTTAAATACAATCAGGATTTGTTTTGTTCATGAATGACGCCAGGCCGATACAGGCCTATAGCGTGTACATGAATGGTCTAGCCTATATTTCTCGCATTTTTGCATTTTTTCATTGCCAGTCTATTCTAACGTCAATTAATACTAAAGCTATGGTTAAGCAAATGGATAGTTTGTGTATTTGGGATGTCTATTTAACAGGGATGGTAGCTATGATAAGGATATAGAACAACGCGTGAACGCAAGAAATAGAGTAATAGTCACACAGTATTGTGGAAAGTCTCTTTTCTGTCAAAAAAGGCACGTATGAGAATTCACAATGCTGTGTTAGTTGCTACTTTAATGCATAGTAGTCCATATTGGGTGTGGCAGAAGAAGCACGAGAGTGGAATAAGTGCAGTAGAAATGCAATCATTAAGTAGTATGTCAGAGCTGAATCTCAATGACAGGATGAGAAATTGTGTGATAAGAGAAGAGTGTGGTTTGCAAGATTAAGTTGCGACCACGATTAAAAAAGGAATGTTTCGGTTGATTGGTCTGCAGAAAGTATAAACGAGGAAAGGTTAACAAAGCAAATCTATGTTGCAGAAGTGAACGGCAGTCGGGAATGAACGCTCAAGTCGAAAATTTATCGACCAAATTAGCGATATATTTAAAATGGGTCAAATTAAGAGTAACTCTTACCCGACGAGTATTAATACGTAGATATGGATGTAAAGGAGGCAAGAGAGGTGTATCAAGATCGTGCCAAATGGAAGTCCGAAATCTCTGCCTACCCCTCTGGGTGACAGGCGTGAGTGTTTATGTATGTATATGTATGTTACTATACATACCTGCTTTCGTTAAAACTTTTATAGAATTGGTGATAATGAAAAATTGTGCAGACAGATTGTAAGGATAGCGACCGGCACAGATAAACTGTGGTGGGAGGTAGGTACACTGTCGGGCAAAATCATTGGGTACCTTTATTATTTCAATTCGTAATTGAATATTTTCGCCGACTTTTATGAAAATGTTTACTCGAACACATCAACTTTTACTTTGATACAGTAATGTTGCAGATATTCGTGTCCATTATTTTATTATCTACTATAAAGTGCTTAATGTATACCTGGTGGTTAGAATTGATTATTTTATTAAGAAGAAGGAAGAGGTGATATGCCTTCCATAAAATCTGGTGTTGCGGTGTGCCGTACAGCAGCTACTGAGTTATTAGTCGCCTCAGCAATCTGTTTATATACGTCTATGATGTTTTTCGCAGTACCTAATTTTTCATGTAACTAAACACTGAATACATCATTTGTCGGGATTGTCTATTTAACACCGAATTCTTCCTTCTCTGCATATTTAGACCAAAATCTGAACACTCAAATTATAACAACAAAAATAATTAAAAACAAGAAATAACAAAAACAATTAATAACAAGTAATACATAAATAACAAATAACAACGAGCTAACGAAAATAAACTAATTCAAAAAGTTATCACTAAAATTATTGCTCTGAAGTGTATGGAAGCCGAATGATACGTTCTAAACCAATTAAGTTACGTTGAACGTCAGCGTGGGCAACGTCTTATCGACCAATAAAAAGTGTTATCACGACTTATGTCGGCAATTAGGACTTGCAAATATTCGAAAATTTTTGGTATTCGAATATTCGACTTTTATCGGGTATTATTCAAATTATTCGAATAATATTCGAATAATTAAAGAAAAACAAAAGCTGTCATAATTATTATCATGTTTTTAATTGCCGATCTCTTACTTAGAGTCTAATTTCTCTGAATCAGAACCAAATCATAGTAAAACCTTAAATAGCTGTTTGTAATTACACTGTTATGGCACTAATGCAGTTCTACAAAAAAACTTACACTTGAAGTGCAAGCCTATCCTACATTGAAAAAAAAACTTCAACGTTTTCCTTGTAAGTGGGACTTAAGGAGACTTAGCGCGTCTAAGGAATCATATTTTAAAGCGCATCTTAAATGGTTGCAAATGTATTTTGCTGATGAAAACACCCTTTCACGCTCTTTACTTTTAGTTGGTATACACACACAAGAAAGTCATACGCTAGGACCTCTGTTAAATAGCGCCATCTGCGTTCGCACTGACGTTTCTAACTTATCTCTATCTGATAAATTTGCTGTAAACATCGAAGGAGTTGCGGAATTAGTGTTATTTATCATTTCTTGTACCTCTTCCTGCAAGCTCATTTCAGATGTGCCCTGGTATGGCTCGTTTTGTTGCTGATGCTGTCGTTGCTGCTGCTGAAGTTGAACTAAGGTTATGTCATCTTCGTCATCATCAGAGTTCTGTCTTTTAGAAAAGTATCTCTCGGTAATTTCAGTTATTACTTCTGTAATAATGTTATTGCCTGGTAATGGAAAGATAGATTAAGGTAATATTTATTGATATTGTGGAGATATTTTAATGTGCATATTAAATTTGGTAGGCGTCTCTGAGCAATTCTATTCTTCAGAGCTTCGAGTAGCCTGACATTAAAAAAAACTGTTCGTCTTTTTAATTTACGCAACCATAAGTTGAAGGGCTTCTTGCATAGCGCAGCGCCTCTACTGTTGCCTTTGCAATAAGTTGCTCGCCTAAACTAAACGTGGTATCGTACTTTAAATCAATAAGAATCTTCAAAATAGAGTCTTTAAACGCCAAAATCTTGTAATCATATCGGCTAAACTGCTCCACCTGGTTTTACAGTATAGGATCAAACCCATTTTATTCAGTTCTTCTTGAAGATAGTTATCGAGAATCTCTTTTCTGGTGAGTGACTTCCTAAAAATTTTACTACTTTTAGCAATTTCTCTATAACATTTTTTAAATTCACATCTCTGTTTAAATGTCGGTCTCGGTTTCTGTTTAGATATTGCTTAACTACAAATCCTCGACAAACCCTTCTTCACTATTACTAAGAGTCAGTACCCTCATTTTTCTCTTCTTTGTTTTCTACAGATTCTTCCCCTTCTTCTTCTAGCTCATCTTGATTCTTTTTGTATTTAGCATCCAGCACTGTATTTTGGGATACCATGTGCGGAACATAATTGATTGTACGAAGGCACTTGTCGACCCTTAGCACACATCACGCTTGCTCCGTCAGTCACTATGCATGCTATGTCCTCTTCGAAAGATAGATCATAGGATGCTTGCCCTTCAAAATATTAGCACAATGCTCTTCCGCTGCCCTGCCACTTATTGTCACTAGTCTCAGATTCCTATATCCCTTGCCTTGAAACTTTGAACAATAAATGTTAAATGTTCATGTAACGTCAGTTACCAGCTGAAATCCATTCGTCTAGGGAAGCGGAAAATTTATTTCCTGGGCCTTTAATTTCTCCAATCCTTTCTTCATATCACTTTTAATTGTTGTGTCGTAATAATTAAATAATGTCGCGCTCTAACTTTAAAAGTAATATTTTGTGCACGAAAATATTCCGAGTTTGGCTTTCAGAAAATGAGTTGAATATTCGAATATTCGGACAAGGTATATTATTCAAATGCAAGGCCTATCGGCAATTATACCTGGTGTACGTAACGGTGGGCGGCGGCTTGGCCGCGTGTAGCTCGCTCACGTCCTTGATCCAGCGCTCGATCGCTTTCGGATTCTTCTCCGCTTCCTCAATTTTTTTCGTCAACTGCCATAAAAAAATTCTTAATTAAAGCCTAAATGTTAGTGGCGGTGTAAGAATGTTCACTGCATCATATTCATCATTCGTCATTTCGTGTGGGTGTCGTGAGAGGCGACAGGGGAAATTGAAAAGGAAGATCCGCAGCAGCATCTTCCTGATAACAACTAAAATTAATAAAAACCGCAGGTGGCAACCCGTCTGCGACGCGTGCCAACTATAGCACATCTCCCTGTGAGGCAATATATGGCTGGGAAAAGACGATGAATTAAATAATTAATTTTGTATCTTTCAACTATAGTATAAAAAACTTGTGTAGAGAATTCTCCACCCTCACTTTCCACTAAAATATAGTTTCTTTTTTTAGTAGAAATAAGTAAATGCTGAACCTCATTGATACTTAGATTTATCCTCGATTAAGAATCAAAATCGTTGACCACCTCCAAAACACTAAGATGAAATTCGCTCTGTTAATATGAAAGTAAAGGAAATAAGATTTATGAAATACAAAAGGATAATAGAGGATAAAACGTTTGTACGTTACCAATCGGCTCATGAACTAAATGAACAGTTAACCGCACTTCACCAGGACGTCGGCGAGAGATCACAGGTTTATTTGCAGATATTTTGTAAACCCTCTTACCGTTAATAATGGTCCGGTTCTACACTTAGTACACCAAAACAGTAACATTAAGTTGCTATTTAACGCTGGTAGGTATTGTGAGAACGTGGAAGGATCACGCTCTCACAATCTTGCTCGCTCGCTCGCTCTCACACTCCTCGGTCAAGCCGTTACATCATAATATTATATATATACGAGTATATAAAGAAGTTAGCAGACAGCTTTTAACGTGATAGACCCATATTATGGTTTAAACACGATAGATCTGCTCGACCGGGGCAAGTTAAAGCTGCTAATCGAGGATAGATGTAGATTTCTATGGGCCACAGCATCCTGGTAATTAATAAATAATGGTTTTCGTAATTTTTCTCTCCGTTCCTCGGCCAATCTTAAGTTGCTCACTCCTTTACACCGTACTGATTATTTATCTCACTCTTTCGCCCTCACGGCCATCAGACTCTGGAATGACATCTCTCTTGACATTAAAAAAGCTCCCAACGAATTCGTTTTAAAAATAAGTATAAATAATAAAAATCAAGTCCGTAAGTATGTGATTAAATCGTTGCAAGTTTGAACTAACACAGCTCTTTTTTCGTATATATTTCATATTTGTTCTGACATAGATAATATTTATACGTACCTTGTGTAGGTATATATATATATATGTGTGAAGTATGTATTTATGTGTATATAGCCGCCTGCAATATGTCTATTTCTGTTTAGCCTAATGGTTGACTGGGAGAGAATTCCCTATGGCATTTAGTCCGTCATATGTACTACTTTGTGCATGAAAGCATAAATTAATAAATAAAAAAGGTTCTCGAGTAGCAGCCTCGTACCGATAGACGTAGTGTAAACGACCCCAGTAGATGGAGTTATGACCTGGTAAGACATTCAGGAAATCGATGGATGCAGGTCGTTCAGTACCGTACTTCGTGGCATCCCTTGGGCGAGGCCTATGTTCAGCAGTGGACTTGTGATGATGATGACGATGGAAGGTAATTTAAAGACATATTCACGTCAAAACCAGTTAAATAAAGTATTTTCTATCGCCTATTTCGGCTGTCGTGTTATATCAAGAACAGGTATATTATGCTGCGGTTATCAATACCGTGGTTTTCCCGCCAGCTGTCTTGGAGATGGCTCTGAGCTGCAGGTGCAGCAGTGCTGGCTCGCTCTGCTCAGCGGCCGGCTCGTCCAGGATCGTCAGACCTGCATCGACAGACACTATGCGTCCCGTAATACTCGACGGTTTTTTTGTACATAAATATATAATATGGTCACTTTATGGTTT
The DNA here is from genome assembly GCA_907164705.1 of Parnassius apollo. Taxonomy (NCBI): domain Eukaryota; kingdom Metazoa; phylum Arthropoda; class Insecta; order Lepidoptera; family Papilionidae; genus Parnassius; species Parnassius apollo. The sequence goes on from CAJQZP010000975.1 coordinate 972,280, forward strand.
GCCACCCTATAAAACCAAAACTAGGACGAAGACAGGGACAAAAACACAAAGTCTTATACTATAAGTATTATGAGAACAAAATAGCAAAAAGCTTTGGCAATAATTAGAAACATTTTGAAAAATCAACTTTAAAAAAACAGTTAATGACCGTATTTACTGTACTATCAACTGTCAAAGTGGTGTCGATAAAGCAGTGCCCTTATGACCCCTTATTATTTGATTGACCGATGAAGAGATATTTTATCACAAAGCTATCTATGCAAACAGGGCTGTAGGTTTTAAGTTATAAGAAAGTGACAATATTAACCGCATGACCGAACTACCCTCACATACGCTATTATCAGCAAGCGCTAGATTACTATACCACCTGATGGTAAGTAGTGATGTAGCCGAAGATGGTGAAGCGCACTGACTTAGCAAAACCTTATTCATTTTTGTCTTGAATACACCCACATAGTAATCGTATGGAAAAACACAAACAACTATAAAGTTGTCTAAATAATTACATTAAACACTTCGCCCGTCCATTTTCCCTTTTACACAGGCAATAACAATAGGGACAATAGTTCCGGAGCACGAGTATAGCATTGCTTGCGCCCGGCGACGTCGAACACAGAACAAACACAGAACAAACACAGAACAAACACAGAACAAACACAGAACAAACACAGAACAAACACAGAACAAACACAGAACAAACACAGAACAAACACAGAACAAACACAGAACAAACACAGAACAAACATGACAGAACAAACACAGAACAAACACAGAACAAACACAGAACAAACACAGAACAAACACAGAACAAACACAGGACAAACACAGAAAGGCGAACTAAGTAGGTCAGGTAAGTACGAGTCCATGAGAGGTGACTACATATTTTTGCGCTACTATACTACTGCTGTAGGTTCGTGGGGTCCATGTGCGGTGAAGTTCGTAAAGGAACTGTAACCACGACTGGTCGTCGCTACTGGTGATAAGAGGGCTGGTTCTTCTCTCGCTCAAAGGCCAATTATAACCAGCCATTCAACGAAGAAATGCAGCCAGAATATACAGCGGGGAGAAGGACTGTATGACAATTTAAGTTTTTAGTTTTATTTATTTTACTATAATTTTTTAATGATGTATTCATTCACGAAACATGACTTATTTAATATAAAAAGAATAATTGAAATCGGCTTTAAACAGATGCGAACCCAAATTGTCAATGTGCGCGAGCACATGCTCGTCGAGCGGCGTGGCGCGCGGCGCGGCGAGCGGCGTGCTCAGCTTGAGCAACGCGTCGCAGTCGCCCACCGCCGGCACGCACTCCGGCACAAACGCGCGCAACCGTGCCTCTAGCTCTATCTTCTGGGGGGTGTACCTGCCGACAGAAGGAGATATTGCAACATTATTGCAGCCCAGCAGTGACAAGGGTCAATCGAGAATAAATGTACCGACCACAGCATCCAATTACCATCAGGAGGACTCTGTGCTAATTTGTAACTCATTTTTATTTACAAAACAACAAATTTATAACTCAAGATATGCATTGAAGAACGCTAACAAAATCAGGGCACAATATGAACAACCATTCCTGGTTGATTTGTTAACGGCCGCGAACTGCCGCCCACGCGGCCTTCCACCACTCGTATTATTAGATCACAAGCTAATGCAGTTAAATTGCATTTTTATTATGACATGCGCACGACTCTAATTCAAACGTGTTTGATCCCCATAAAGCTTAATGTGATGATAGTCGTAAAACATAAGACGCGAAAATTCAGTTAGACTAAATGTCAAAATTTTTTATTTATTATTTGATTAACAAAGACGTAAAGCAACAACCTCAAGAACTCTTTTTATATAGAATAAGTATGACAAAGGAACACGTTCCGCCTGAAGTTAGTGCTGTGGCCCATAGACACCTATATTTATATTCGAATATAAATCAGAATATAGATGCGCTGTCACCCAGAAGACTAAGATAGAATGCCTCGTTTCCAGCAATATAGGGTCTCCGGTTTTCTTCACTCACTATACGAAGCACGGCAGCATTAAGCTACTATTTCAAGCCGGCAATACATTTCAGCCAAGCTTTACCCAACGCGAGCGTAGGCAAATTGATAAAAGCCGAGTGATACAATCTGCATGTTGGCCAAGTTTGAATGAGTGAACATACTAACATGTTGACACGACATGGCGACTGCAGGCGAGCGCCTTTGATTTGTTCAGAAAAACCGACACCATTCCGAAGTGAGACGAGTCGTGGCGAGCGATACCGAGTGGTGGCAAGGCATGCCAAACGAACCGTATACTCGTTTGCGCTCGCCTGCACTCGGCCAGCTAGGCGAGCGACGGGAAGCAATGGCGAGGCTGGACAAATGGGGTGTCTACATGTTGGTACTCGCCTTCACTCGCCCAACATGTATAGCCGGCTTTACGGTGGTATTCTGTGATTGCGTGATCATTCCCGTGTCGAACTGACCCAACCATACTGCAGCCATAATACATATCGCTGCAGCGTGGTTCTACCAAGTGGGTATGATGATACTCATTGTAATTCAATTTGTATATACCAATATTATAAAGTACCGCGTGAGAAATAAAATAGTGTAATATTATTTAGTTCAAGAAACACCTCCATCCCTTCCACAATTACATGTATTGTGTAGTGTAGTGTACCTTCCACTGTCACTGTCACCACAAACCATAACACCATTAAACTAGAAAAGACATACCACCATCGATAATATAACATGTGTTTCGTTCCTAAACGACGCATTATCAGGCTTTTTGAACGCATGAAGACTGCTTTCTGCTTTTCGTCAACAGTTGTGGCGTTTTAATCACCAGTGGACAGCATGGTGTGCTATATACATGTGAGGTTGACATACATACATAAAGATCCCATAATTTTTTTTACTAAATAAACGTTGTAAAACAAACTTACTTCATAATGTACTGAAATATGTTCTCCATTTCTGGTGGAACTTTTAGATCCTGAAACTGCTTTGGGTCATAGGCGCCTTCGGCCGGGATCACCACCCCCCGCTTCCGCCCTACCCCGCTGCCCACCACCAGCTCTCTATTCTCCACCTCCTCGCCGCTCTCCGAATCTGATATCAGTTTTTTATTTGTTGTAATAAAAAAACGTTACCCCTACACTAGAATGAGTTAGCGAAGGCTTTCGACAAGGTCTGGCACAAAGCGCTTCTTTCGAAGCTCCTTTCCTATGAGCTTCCCGAGAAACTGTGCAATTGGATCATCAGTTTTTTTACTGATCCGTGCATCGAGGTCGTAGTAGACGGTGCATGCTCTGATTACAAGCCTATAAACGCTGTTGCTCCACAAGACTACGTGCTGTCACCAACGCTGTTTCTTCTGCATAGCAATGAAATGTTGCAAACTGGTAACATTCATTACTATGCAAGAAGACAGCACTGGTGATGCCTTATACACCGGCCGTGTCAATATTTCTCGGAAAAACGTGGCCGAGTACCGGGACAAAATTGTGTCTTTGCTGAACAAAGTCACGGATTGGGGGCGACTAAATCTAGTCCAATTCAATCCCTAGAAGACACAAGTTTGCGCGTTTACCGCTAAAAAGAACCCCTATTTCGTACTTCCTCAATTTCAAGTACCCTCCTTGCTGCCTCAGCTAGCATCGGAATCCTCGGCGTCAACATATCGCATAGTGTAGTACAGTTTCGTTGTCATTTGGAATGGAAGACCAAATTGGCGTCTAAAGAGCTTGGCGTGCTCAGCAGAGTGAAACATTATTTCATGCGCAGGCATCGCTTCCAACTTTACAAAGCGCAAGTTCAACATCACATGGAATACTGTTCTCATCTCTGGGCTGGGGCTCCCCAATTCCAGCTCCTTCGACTTCACCGCATCCAGCGCAGAGCGGTTCGAATCGTCGTCGACCGAGTTCTTTCTGATCGGCTCGATTCACTGGCGCTGCGTAGGGATGTTGCATCCTTCATATCCTATCTATCGCATCTACCACGGGGAGTGCTCTGAGGAATTACTCGGATTAATCCCAGCCGCTAAATTTCATGAACGCACATCGCGTCAAAATTCAAGATACCATCCTCCATCTGGATGTTTGGCGGTCCACCACTGCGCGTTTTACTAGTTTTCTTCCTCGAATAACTTCTCTGTGGAATTGTTTACCACCGGCAATATTATCCGGACCGATACAACTTAGGGACCTTCAAGAAAAGAACTTACTCCTTTTTAAAAGACCGGCAACGCAACTGCAATCACCCTGGTTTTGCGTTTGTTCATGCGCGGCGGTAGTCACTTAGCATCAGGTGAACCGCGTTTGTCCCCCCACCCCCTCCCTTTAATAAAAAATATAATTTTTTCCTATATCGTAAGACAGTTTACATACATAAATTGCACAAGGACAAACATCCAGACCCGGAACAATTATTTGTAGGCCATACAAATACTTGTTCCGTGCGGGATTCGAACCCGCAGCCCGCAGCGCATCCACTTATTGCTAAGCCACTGCACCACGGAGCCGTATTAAATTAACAAAAAGCCAACATTTTATCCCGTGATGAGTGGTTGCCGCAATGTATGAAAACCTGAAACCAGGTAACACCATCTTACTAATATCTGCTGTATTCGAGTATGAAGTGTAAAGAGAACCGGTACAATTCAGGCCGTGCGGCCTGTAGACGCGTAAACGCATCTGTAGCTATCGTGATTTGAAGTCGGTGTGCAACACTCCCTGAGCTGCAGTGGCTACTACCGGGTGACCTGGACTATTACAGTCAATTCAATTTTATTAAAAAAACGGTAAAAATGCTTGCGTCTTCATTTCTGAAGACTTTAATGAAATATCTCTCAACCTATAAATATCACGGATTTTTTGAACTTTTTAGATTGGAACACAATAGCATGTGTTCTGTTTTCTTGAACAACCAGACACTGATGTTAACCCCTGTTTCTGATAATGTACGGTTTATTACGAAGTTTTTCTGAGCGCTGTAGTTTGAGACTAATGTAATCAACTCTTTTTTTATACATGTGAGAATAACAAAGATGCACACAGTCCGCCTGATGGTAAGTGGATGGTGTTGTCTATAAATACCTAAATCTATCCATTATTAAGTATCAAAATACAAATGCGTTATCACCTCTGAGGACTAACTTCAAATGAAAGCTTCTCTGAGACTATTAGAAGAACTATTAAACCACGAGCTGGTAGGAGACAAATTCTCTCCTTTGTATAATTGTATATATGTATTCCATCAACAAAGATCATTGTGACGGAGAAGGGCGTACTTGAGCGTGCAGTCTTGAAGAGGCGTACGATATACCCGTATTAAAGCGTACGCATATTCTCCACCCGAGAGCGCAGAAAGTGCTGAACGAGTTATGTATGTCTCGTACTATACACGAGGGTAATGTCATTCGATTAACCTCACACGACCAGGGATCGAACGAAAGTTGATACATTTAAATTAAAATTAAATACAAGCCTTATATATAATGTAGGTTTATACAACATTACAATACCTGTTTTAAGAACTCAAATAAAATAAAATTAAGAGAAGTGTAGTAGTTATTTAAGTAATTTCATTAACATTGTTTCGAGTCTCGTGTTTCAATGCCAGTCGCGTCTTTGGATTGATATATGGCAGCAGTGGATTACAGAGTACATTGCAGTGGACGATGGACTTCACACGGTGGTGAAGACTGCGCTAGATTACAAAGGTGGTATGTGAAAGTAATTAGACTGTGGTGAGAAACGGTACACTACGCGGTTAATGTTTAGGAATGTACAATACAACATATTAACGGATTCGTAAGTAGCTCACCGTATCCGCAACGCAACATACCTTTTTATCGGTTCACAAACTAAAAGAACATTTGAAATTTTCGTGCGGTTAACTCAGGTGTATTCCTAACATATCAAAGGATTATAAAACAAACACAAACAAATGTAAAGTGTGTTATTATTTTTGAAGAGAAAACTTCTTGAAAATCGTTGTGATTTGAAACTAAAAAAAAACAAACATACAAATAGACTGCGATAAAATGATAGAATACAGTGTACAATATATTTCCTACTATCTCGGTGTCCTCTTCATAAGGTTTCATTTCTACCGTTAGAAAAATTATGTTTTAATTTTTTAATAGAGGTACGTTTTTTTTCTTCATATTCTTACATTGTCATCCGATTCTGTGCTACGAGTACGTTTAAAATTTCAAATCTGGCAAATCGGGAGGTTAGTTTAAAATCAATTACTCATAAATCCGACCCGAATAATATTCGCCTTCACGTACGTCTGAAATGAAGGCGCGATATATATATTTTATTTTTATTTATTATTTTTTTTATTTGGAGGACCAACAGCTATCATAATTAGGATAGATAGTAATTAATAACAAAAGTAAGCCAATTAAAGATCCTCACTAATAGATCCAAAGGTGAATTTACAACAGTGATAAATACGATTTAACACTCGAAAGTATCCAATACAACATATTTATGCCAAATGAGAGCTAAACTTGTATTATACATATAAAAGACAATCAACTCATACTTAGGACAGTCAATAACACTACCAGCTATTTTAAGAGAAAAATAAACACAAATACAAAAGTAAATCATAGTTGTGTAGCAACCCATCAATATCTCACTTAGAGCTACCAAAAAATGCATTGTTAAGTATGCGCCTAGCTGACGCAGCACAAGTGTTAAACAAATCGAAGTCAAACTCATTGGCTAGCTTATTGAAATTATTATATATATATATATATATATATATATATATATATATATATATATATATATATTATGACTGAATACAAAAGACTGAATATTCATATGACTAGTGTAATCTTAATTTGTTTAAGTTGTATTTTATCATAAGAATAATATTTATAAGATGAATGAAAAATCAACCACTCATAGTATAAAACAAATCCAATACAAGTTGAAGGTATTACCAACTAAAAATAATTAGGTACACGCCTTGATCATGAGTTGTGATCACCTTGGTATGAAAACTGGGTCATAGTGAAATACGTCTGCAAAATATCAGATTATTTGGTACCACCGGAAGTGATAGAAAATCTAAATTATAAAATTCCATTGCATAAATAGATACCGGTAAAGCAAATGAGAGCGTATTAATAGCAATCATAGAGAATCATAATATCTATTGTATTTATACACTATCCTGTATACATGGTAGAGCCAGGCTGCAGCTATATCATGGTTGTAGCACAAATGGGTCGGCTCGACCGGGGAAGGACCACGATTCCACAGAGCACTAACGTAAAATAGCAGCCTAAGCTGCTGTGTTTCCTATGGCGAGTGTAGGAACCGGAGACACTTTTTACTGGAAACGAGACATTCCATCTTAGTTCTCAAGGGTGACAACGCATCTGTATTTTGATTCTTAATCCAGGGTAGACGTAAATGTCTTGGGCCACAACATCCACTTACCATCGGCACAGGACAGTACTATCGGGTAGACTGCGTGCTCGTTCATCATTATTACTTTTCAAGTTGTTATTAAGCTCTTTTTTCATCAATAATTCCGTCTGAGTCAACACCATACTCATATATTTCTCTTAGTAATCAGATGTCAGTCCACTACAGTATTCGACTTGTATAAGAGTTGTATAAGAGGAGTAATTAAATTACAGGTTGTGAAGTTAAAGGGAAAAAAGGCAAGCCCAAATCTTACCGGAATTAGAGGAGTCATGGCGTTTAGGCTGCTTGGACTTCCCGCCGCTGCCCTTCCCAAGCTTCTTCGGCTCGTGCTTGTCCGCAGATTTTATCTTTCTTTGCGGAGACTGAAATAATAAAGTTATGTGATAGTAAAATTACAAAACTGATAAATTTAATGAGCGTGCTCGTACAATTGCTGGTTGCATCAAGGTCATTGAGCAATAGTATTTTGGCTTACAGTTGGTTTAGCCACGATGCATCTATATTATGGTTCTAGCACGAATGTCGACCGGGGACGGACCATATTATTACAGAAGACCAGCGTAAATAGCAACTAATGTCGCTGTGTTTTGTATGATGAGTAAAGCAAACCGGAGAACCCTTTTTACTGGAAACGAGACGTTCCATCTTAGTCCTCAGGAATCATAACGCAGCATTTTGATTCTTAATCGAAGATGCCTAGGAGCTACAGAGTCTAGTTACCAGCACGTGGAGTGCGTGCTCGATTATCGTTCTAATTCTTTAAAAAAGCCATATGACAGTTCTTAATAAAATACATAGGTGATAAAAATATCAAGAAGACTTCACGGCCCCCGACAAACGAACTTTCCTTTCCACCTGGTGTGGCTTCTGTAGCCAGGGACACGTGTAACTTCAAACCTTTGTTGCGCCACTAGCCTTAAAACGTGGAGATATGTTGCAATTTGTACTTACAAATATGAACTCTCAACACAATCCATTCTCTCCATTCACATCCATCCATCAAGGGAAAAATAATAATAATGGAATATTTTTTACAATTCTATATATTTAAAAATGTATTTAGGTTATGGTGTAGTGTTCCATACGTCTAAAGAAAAAACGGAACCCTTATAGGATCACGTTTAGACTCTTTTTATTAGGATCGGATAAAGGTATATAGTTGAATATTAAATACTAGGGTCTTCCCAGGGTCTATTGTCGCTAAGAGGTGTGAAAAATTCAAGATTCCAAGTGAACACAATTAAAAGTTACGATCATTTATGATACATATTTTGATACTTGCAAATTTACGAAAAAATAAATTTACTCATTAAAACTTATAGGGCACTTCCCGTTAATCTAAAATCATTTGACGAGAAACAGCAAGCACAAACAAAAGAAAAAAAAACGAAAATCGTTAATTAGTTGTATCACATAAAAATATACATACTTTTTGCGATTAGAAACGTACTTTTAATACATGTATACTTTAAATTCAAATGAATAAGAAAAGAGACAAAGTAAAATGACAAAGCAAATTTAGGCTGCACAAGTAAAAATGGTGGAGTCGGCAAGGGTCGCCCTAGACGCCCAATTTGGATATTGAAAAGTACTTTTAAGGCGACACCGTGTAAAAATGCACCTCCTTTCATCGAATAGTATAGGACTATGACACCAATAACGAAAGTGGAATTTTAATATAGGTAAATTCATGTCCTTATCTTGAATTTGATTGTTCAAAAACACGATTGTATAATTTTGACTCGATCATAATTATTTGTGAAAACACCTCTAAAAAATCACTATAGTCGAAGTTACAACGAAATTACTTAATCTATATATATATATATATATATATATATATATATATATATATATATATATATATATATATATATATATATATATATATATATATATTCATAACATCAATATTCATAATTTACTTGTTCATTATTTTGATTACTTAAATCAATAATTATTAAAAAAAATATTTTAAGATTCTGACAATTTCTAAGCAATTTTAATCGTCGCGGGCGCTACGCAATTTTAGACCTTATGACGGCGTTTTTTCAAATTTTTATAGAAATTATGTGTTCACTCGGATCAGTAGAGCGATAGCCTTTTCGATGTGACGTCTTAACCCACGGGCATGTGTGCTTAGGCATATAGATGTAAAGGAGGCAGGAGAAGTGTGTCATATCATGATCGTTCCAATTGAAAGTCCGTCGTCTCTGGCTACCCCTCTGGGTGACAAACGTGAGTGTTTATACTCATGTGCATTTAGTGGCGTTGTATGAACCGTGATTGTCCCCTGTCGCCCTGTGGGTGGGTGGGTGTCGCGACAGCCGACCAAGGGACACAAACCAGCGGGTGGGCAGCAGCGTCTTCCTAGTACCATGAGAAAACTAAAACAACCTCGGTTACAAACCCACCTGCCAAGCGCGCCAACTATGGCAAACATCCTTCTTATGAGGCGATCTATGGGGAGGCCTGAGTTCAGTACACTTTGATGAGCGGTGATGAATAATTTTTTTATAGAATGAGGGTGACAAGCGAGCACACTCTCCACCTGATGGTAAGTGGATGCTGTGCATCTCTACATGCACTACATTTATACTCCATTAAGGATCATTATACAGAGCGCCACGCTGCAGTTATATTAGTAGTATAGTTGTAGCACGAATGGGTCGGTTCGGCCGAAGAAAGACCACGCTCTCACAGAATAACGGCGTGAAATAGTAGCTTAATGCTACTGTGTTTCATATGGTGAGTATAGAGAACCGGAGACTCTTTTTACTGGAAACGAGGCATTCCATCTTAGTCCTCACGGGTGAAAAAGCATCTGCATTTTTATTTGTAATCGAGGATAGATGTAGATGTCTATGGGCCGCAGCAACCACTTACTATCAGGTGGACTGTATGCTCGTGATGCTTTATCACCCCTGAAGGGCTAACATGGAATGCCTCGCTTCCAGCAAAAAGGGTCTCCGGTTCTCTACACTTACCATACGAAACACAGCAGCATTGAAATGCTTTTTTACGCTGGTATTCTGCGAGAGCGTGGTCCTTCCCTGGTCGAGCCGACCCATTCGTGCTGCAACCAGAATATAGTTGGAGTATAGCTCTACCAGGTATAAATGAATAATGAATGAATGAATAATATCATTAGAGCAATGTTCGGTATGTATCCTATGCATTGAGTAGCGGCACTGAGGGCGGCGGGTTCGAATTACACACAGAACAAGTATTTCTATAGCCTACAAATAATTAATCCGAGTCTTTATACTATTATTTTTTAGAAGAGGGAGCAAACGAGCATGCTGCTCCACTAAAATGCTGACGGCCGCCCTTAGACTGCTACAATACCAGAGGAATCATGTTTATCACTTATGTATGTAAACTGCATCTACGATACAGGAGAAAATCTTAGTGTGAGATAACATTTTTTTCTTAAAAAGAAGAAAGAAGCAGAATTACCAGAATGAATGAACTATCTACGTACATAATTAAATTTATATGGAACCAACAAGGCCAATCATACTCGCACTTGCCTGTTTTTTTTTTTTTAATAATAACATAGTGTATATTTCTTGGACCAAGTAATTGATCAGGGCACTATCTGAGATAAAGTAATTTTTTACTACATCTGAGGGCACTATTTATGATGCCCGGACAATATGAACAATGATAAGTCAATTCGAACTTTGTTATTAATACTGATTTAGATTTTATTACATTGTATGGTCATAATCATAGAATACTATAATACATATATTATAGTATTCTACGGTCATAACCTAAACTAACCTATCTTTTTATTACTCTGCGTTATTGGTAAAGTCCGGGCAATTTAATTACTGCAATAGTTTTAACATATTACTTACTTATATTGGGAATTTTTCAAACTGTCTGGACATTACGAAAAATGTCCTATTAAACACTTGATCCATAACATATACACTTTTAATTTCACCAATTTCCGACGACAGCGCTTAAATTTTTTATGCCACATTGAACTAACTTAAAAATCAATGTCAATGTCCTCACATCTTTAAATAGAGGTGGTATCAAAGAAACCATACCCAAACACCGACGGGCTAAAGCGTTGACAGCGACTGATTTAAACACTGGAACATAAGTAAAACTATAATGTATACCACATGACCCGGCAGACGTTGCTCTGCCGTCTTCTTTCCGGTATGCGAGTTTCACTCCGGACTTTTTATAGTCGGGCCTAGAGTTTGTGATTATCTTTTTTTGGCACTAAACCGACATTTTATAATGTGAACTAGCGACCTATTAATGCAGCGTAATTTAGTTTTTTTTTTAATAATCCATACATATAAATAAAGTAGAAGTGTCGGTTTGTCACATTGAAATAACTAACTTCTATTAAGGTCAGGTGGTTATTATTTATTAAATATAGCATAGAGAACCCTCCTGGCGTCGCTCTCTATCTGCTCGTGAGGTTCCATCACAATCAGCTCAGCCGTGCCGAAGACCAGCCCTGGCAGGCAGACAGACAGACAAACATTTAACAACTGGTTATTCATATCTCCTATGAACTCGATAAGGACCAGTTATTTTAATATTACAGAAAGACATTTCAATTATATTTCTATGTAATGATTTCTTAAATTTACGCGAACGCTACACATTGAATAAAACTATTATTTACGGATTTTATCGCGTTTAATTACTTTAATTTATTTTTATTATTATTCCGACGTTTCGGGTGCTTTAAAGCACTCACATGGTCACTGGGGGGACTGAGATGTTTGATGTGAGATGTGAGAAAACATCTCAGTCCCCCCCCCCGTGACCATGGGTGCTGTAAAGCACCCGAAACGTCGGAATAATAATAAAAATAAATTAAACGCGATAAAATCCATAAATAATAGTTTTATTCAATATATTTCTATGTATAAATATAGATTAATTTACATTTATATTTTTAATCAAAAAAATCGATTTTTTTATTTTTTTTTTATTTTACAAACGTTACCCCTCCCTCACACGAGGATTTTCTCCTGTATTATGGAGGCAGTTCACAAACATAAATTGTACAAGAACAAACATCCAGACCCGGAACAATTACTTGTAAGCCATACAAATACTTGTTTCGTGCGGGATTGGAACCCGCGGCCTGCGCTGTAACTCATTGCTAAGCTACTACGTCACGGACTCTTCAAATTTGTTAACAACTTGACTGCGACGGCTCTTATTAAATCCTATGAAACCTAGCTCTAACCATAATTATTGCTCTCATTTATTATCACATATTAATAATATTATAATATCCAATAAAGATTATTCACTTAAATGGTTAAATGAAAAATGTCGACAACAAAGATGTCAAGAGTGCGACAAAGAATTGATTAAGAAACATATCCTCAGATCAAATCAAATATTTTATTCATTTATATATTATCTCATATTATTCTATATCTAATATCATATATTGCATATTATCACATTTATATCCTATAAACCAACTCATACAAAACTCTATACTTTAGCTCAGATATGTCGCTTTTTTTATGTGTACTACGCTGCATTTATAATTATTAATCACATCATACTTCATTCAACAGTCCGGAAGCCCGGATATGGGGCGGACATACAGTAAGCAATTGCACTACAAGAAACTGTTCGACAGAAATGAAGCTGCCTCGAGTGAAAGTAACTAAACAACCGTTGTACTTGTGTGTACTGCAATTATGCCGAAAATATCGATAGGTCACGATATCGCCTTACAATATTCGTATGTAATCGAGTTACATACACTACATAATTACGTGGACGGTAATGATGTAAAGTAACCTAGCACGAACCTCCTAACTTTCGCAAGGGATGTCGAGCAATTCATGTTGGCGGATAAAACATGATGCATAAACATTAAAAATTCAAATTGTTTATTTCATGTCATTCAAATATGTATATAAATAATGATATACAGTTATTGAAAATACGATTAAATAAGGCTTGTACTTTTTTTTTTAAATTATCCCAAATTGAATGTGAACAACGTTGCCGTCTAGCGATCGACCCTTACGAATGTGTGCGTGCGCAGCTAAATCAATTAAAATAATTCATTACCACGCATTATGAATTTAAAAGATAAAAAGAACAGAATGATTAAGATTTTTTTAATAATTTTTTTTCATCTTCACTTTTCTGTAAATTTGGCCAGTTAATGCAAAATAACCCTGTATACGTACGTGTGACGCTCTGCAAAAGCATAGCAACACTAGAGAGCTAACTGTTATTGAATTATCTAGCTTAACATAAATTATAAATTGTCATTTTTATATAAATTTGTTAAAATAATTAGAAATAATGTAAATACTTAGTCGAAGTACTTACCCATTCTTTCTTTGTCATTATTTATCGTTAAAAATTCTTTTTAAGTATTATATACATTGAGTATCTATTAAATATTATTTAAATAATATACATTTAGTAATAAGCAATGCTTTTAATTGTTTATTAAATTGCGCAGAGTTTACAAAGATTTTTTTATAATTCGCTAGATGGTTATAATTTTTTATTGACATAACCTGGGGGCTGCTCGAAGCTAATTTAAATTTCAATTTAGAAAAGGGTATCCTAAGTTCAAATCCATTATCCATTACAGCCTATAAAAGTTCACTAGTTAACATATGCGTCTCCCATAGATTGTCCCATCGAGAGGATCTTGCCATAGTTGGCACACTTCGTAGGCGGGTCTGCAACTGCAGTTTTTTATTGTTTTGAGTTGTTATCATCCCCATCTCCTGTTTCAGTTCCCTCTGTCGCCGCTTACGACACCCACGGGGCGATATGAGCTAGTGGATATTCTTACAGCACCACTACACGCTCCTAAGCTCCTTCCTAAGTTCCTAAAAACCTAAAGTAAAGTAAAGTTACAACCTATATACGTCCCACTGCTGGGCACAGGCCTCCCCTCATTTATGAGAGGGTTTTAGGGCAAGGAAGTGTCCGTCGCGCTGCCCCAATGCGTGTTGGCGAACTTCACATATCTTCGAAATATTTTTTTCCTTATTCCTCAGACATGCAGGTTTCCTCACGATGTTTTCCTTCACCGTCGAGCACGTGGTAAATCAGCACTTAAAATTGCAATTAACAATTTCATTGGTGCCGGCGGGGATCGAACCCGAGTTACTCGCGTTCTGTTATATTTACAGCGAACGTTAACCATCTGAGCTACCACGGTTCATAAATACCTATGCTTAAATAAATTTCTAATATTTATTTTAGTTTTTACCTATTACAATGTGAGTAAAGACTCGAGGATGTAGATAGACGCGAGAATCAGTAATTTATGTTTAACGAAGTGATATTTTTACATGATTCTATTTGTTCTATATTCGTTAATATTCGTTGACATTTCTTTTATAATATAAATAATTTGTTTACGAGTATCGAATGAGCATGTGCATAGTAAGCGCCAATGTCAAAATCTGTCACAGGTTTAAGGTTGCTCTCAGTGGCGAAGCTTCCATTAAAGCCGAAAAGCCGGGCTTGCCTTATTAAACCTGAATCAATCAATAATATCAACTAATAAAATAACTCGTAAAATGTTTCAAGCTATTTCAAATTTTCCGCGCACTCTACTGTTCGACACATGTCGACCGATGACCTCGTATTGCATTAGCGATACTGCTGCTGTCATAAAAAATGAGTTATAATAGAGCTAATAGTTGTCTCCCTCGCTCGTGTGGGTTTTTTACGGGGCTTTCGAGAAGACGTTCGCTCTCTTTCTAACCTATGGCAAAATATTCTATAATGAAATATAACTACGATTGTATATATAGCAATTAGTATAGAAATTTAAAGCCAGGCTTTTGGGAATAAATTGTCAAAAGCGGAGGCGCGCGGGCAATACGTTTGCAAGTTCATTTCACATTTCAATGTTTATTTACTCTGTGTGCTTATCTGAAGCGATTTAATATTACGAGTTCAAAATTTATGCTTTTTTAAAGATTTTTAATGAAAATAGAGGATAATAGTGTTACTTGTGATTAATTGAAGTGGGATAATCGGAGAGGAAATCTTTAAACTTTGTTGAGATAATACACAAGGTTAAGAGTGTATTTCAAACTTATCAATTATCGCAATTAAAAACAGTTATTGGTACAATTAAAACGTTCACCAACATTTTACGTGGACATAATTAAATCTTTCCATAAGAAAGCGAGACGATTCCACTTATCTTATCTTATCTCTTATCCATTAGAATGTAAATAAGTTTTTTTTTAATATTGTACATAGTTTGTTTGTACTTTGTTCGTGTTTTACTTTTGTTCATGTATTGTATAGTAAATATTTCTTCGCTTAAAACCCAAACGGCTTTCTTCAAAGCCACCGAAGCTACGCAATTGCTGATATGTAATACAATCTATCTAGCAGTGGTATGCCTTCTGCGTGCTTTGTTAAACACGTCCTTGACAGCACTGAATATGAAACTGAAGCGTGGAGACAGATCAAGATTGGTGTATTTTTATAAAACTGCTAAAAACAACAATCTATATTTTTATCAATTTATATCTTGGGCTTGCCCTAGCTTGGAGCTCTAGCTTCGCCACTGGTTGCTCTATATAGTATATTATCTATGTTTAAGGTGTTGGAGAGCATAAATAAAAGAGGATTTTGTTTTACAACTATGTATCCAAGTCTATTCCTAATAAAATAGTATATATCTATATCTCTATATATAGATAGAGTAAAGCATGAATGCTTCTAGTAAATCATACAATACGATACTCTTTATTGTACACCAAGGAAAAATTAATATGAAAAATAAAAAATATAGAGAAAAAAATCAAAAGGCGGTCTGGTCTGGTCTGGTCGGTTCTGGACAACCCAGAAAATTAATTAAAAAACTAATTGAAAAAAAAAGAATAATGGGTAAGGTGCACTAAAAGAAAGTATATCAACTTATGCACGAAAAGACAATACACTTTAGGTGGATCAGTGACCATAATATATAAAAGAAGGTTGAGAGGAATAGAGAGACAAACAGTGTTCCACAAATAGACTTAACCTGTTTCTTGAACAAATCATTCGCCATTTTTTTATATAACCACCTGATGGTTAGTGGGTGATGTATTCGGTTAACAATCCAATGCAAATGCGTTGCCACTCCTGAGGACTAAGATGGGATACCTCATTTCCAGTAAAAAGACCCGACCAATAAATAACATACTCGTTTCAAGATACTGTAGGTATCAGGTGCTTAAGATTGCTATGCACTCATGAGCACTTTCATAACACTACGGAATTCACTTTTCTTAACCAAACCGTGTCCAAAATGCTAATATCGGAGAGTCGAAAACATATCAACAATCATAACACGTCCAGAATGAAAAACTTACGCGGCAGAGCCACTTTGTATATTATGGTTGTGTAAATATTTATAGGCCACAGCATCCACTTACCATCAGGTGGACTGTGTGCCGGTCAAGCCGAACCACTCGTGCTACAGCTATACCACTAATATAGCTGCCACATGGCTCTACCACGTTAAAATATCCTTTAAATAATTTTAAAAAGCTTAACTAACCTGTTCTTGTTCGGAAATATTTCCAATGAAATTCTCGGGGCTGGAATCACTGTCGCTCTCTGAAT
The DNA here is from genome assembly GCA_907164705.1 of Parnassius apollo. Classification (NCBI taxonomy): domain Eukaryota; kingdom Metazoa; phylum Arthropoda; class Insecta; order Lepidoptera; family Papilionidae; genus Parnassius; species Parnassius apollo. Next base: position 989,339 of record CAJQZP010000975.1, read on the forward strand.
CGAAGTCGTGTCTGGCTGTGTGCCGCGCGGGCGGATTAAACTTGCTCATAGCTGCTTGCACCGCGTCCTCCTCTGAGCTGGGAGAACTCTCTACTTCAAGAGCATCCACCGCCACGCTCTCATCGAACATTCCTTGAACATATTCCTCCAAAGATGAGATGCTCACATGCTCGTTGACAGAAGTCTGACATTGTTTGTTATTGGTTGCCATAGCAACGCGATCTAATACGTCATCAGCACACGATGGCGTCACTCCAAAGAAACTTTTCTTTACCGTTCAGTTTACATGATTAAATGAGGACGAGTCCTCTCGAATCCTGGCACAGCGTGGCACTGAATATGAGACGTGTGAACAATACAGTAAGCTCGTTGAGCTATCTTACATATATCTAACTATCTTATACATAACTATATGTATACTCTAAGGTATCCATTAATTCTTGAAAGTTCAAAAAACTTTTTTGATTTTCGTTCCCGATCAAAAATAATCAAGCGTTAACTTCAAACTAGCGTCTTTAGATCTATTTCAGTAACGTGTTTACATTTCCTGAAAAATGAGGCGCAGGAAATCGAGCTTTCTGTATTCAACTTGGCCATTGTACATTATAAAAATGGTACATAATGATAATATTTTGGTCACATTAACAAAGTTTTATTGTATTTTCATTTATAAGTACTGGATAAGTTAAAATTTAACTAACAATTTTTCTTTAAAAAAATTTTTGTTAAAGAATAGATGGAAAACGAGCTTATGACTCACCTGATAGTAGGTACGCGTCAACCGCAGCCTAGGAACAACTGCAGCATCAGAGGAATTGCAGTCAGAGGAGATGCGTTGCCGGACTTTCAAAAAGAAGTAAGCTCGTTTCTTGAACGTCCCTAAATCTCATCTGCCTATCCTTATCGTATAATAATAATGTCTTTATTTGACACTTATAATTTCATACAACATCATTGAGCCTTGACTCCCAAACTAGGATACCCTGTATTTCAGTTTCTTCGCATTCAGTAACTCAAAAAGCTCTTCTCTTATTTTAAAAGAAAAAAATAGGTTTAACAGTATAAGGATATAAAATAATTAGACCAAAAAAATGAAGAAAGCGAATAAAAAGAGGTCCAAAAAAGCAATGTTCTTTTTACGTATTTTTTTAAGGTCAATATTTTTTTGGAAATACGTTATACCTCATTAGCAATTTTTCTTCTTTCGGGCAAACGTTCTGCATATATTAACTGCACATGGACGAAATACCCACCCGGGAGTTATTTGTACACCCATACAAATATATTATATTCCGTACGGTACATAAATCCCCGGCCCGCAGTGTCAAAACCAAACGCTTAGCCACTGCGCCACGCTACCGATATTATGTTACATTTTGTAACTGTTTATAGACTCTGTGTGGTATAGCAACGCCGCAGCTATACTATGCAACTCGACCGGGGGAAGGACCACTCTCTCACAGAATACCAACCAAGCTCAATGCTGCTGTTTCGTATGGTATGTGTAGAGAACCGGAGACCCTTATTACTGGAAATGAAATGAGGCATTCCATATTAGTTCTCAAGGGTGAGAACGCACCTGCATTTTGATTCTTAATTGAAGATAAATGTAGATGTCTATGGGCCACAGCATCCACTTACCATCAGATGGACCCTGTGTTCGTTTGTCATCCTCAATCTATAAAAAAAAAACAATTTATAAACTCCTGCTTTACACAAATAACTTTAAAAAACAAGTCAAAATGATTTAAGTATAAAAATAAACTTCTATAACATGTGACAAGCCATTTGAAAAACTCTTAAGCTAATAAAAGAAAAAAACGAGTTAACAAGGAGGTTACAAGAGCTTGTAATTATGTTGGTAAGATTCGGTCTGATATTTTACTAAATTTGCATTTCGACAGCCATATTAGCTTACGAGTAGAACGTCTTATATTGTAATAAACACGGAGTTAGATCGCGGCCGGCTGAATTTTTTATTTACAGGCTTAAAAAATCTAAGTGCTGATTTACTATATTATGCTTAACGGTTTTAATGGAGAATTTCTCCGTCACGTTAACGGTGAAAGTACATCTTAAAGATATCTGGACGTACAACAAAATTAAAAAGATTGAATGTGTGAATGTGATAGAATTTGAAATTCATTTCGAGAAATCATAGATATGAAAATACTTTACACAATATTACTTTTTAATAAGAACACTGAATACAAAAAACTTTTGTATTACTTGGCTCATATTATGTATAAAATTAAGATAAAATATACGAGTATTCACACCCAACTGACACAAGCTATAGCTAAATTAAAGCACTGCCTTAGAAAAAAAGAGAAAGACCTCTCAAGTTTATATTTTTTTATTAAACGTGGTTAAACTTTAATAATAATCAACTTAGTTAAAGAGAGCCGTGGTAGCTCAGATTGTAAGCGCTCGCTGTAGTCATATTACGTGAGCAACCCGGATTCGATCCCCGCCGGCACTAATGAAATGGTTAATTGCGATTTTAAGTGCTGATTTACCACGTGCTCGACAATGAAGGAAAATATAGTGAGGAAATCTGCATGCCTGAAAAATAAGAAAAAAAATATTTCAGATATATGTGAAGTTCGCCAACACGCATTGGGGCATTGGGGCAGCGCGACGGACACTTCCTTACCCTAAAAGCCTCAGAAATTAGTGGATGCATGCCCGCCCAGCAGGGCAGTGGGACCTATATAGGCTGTAACTTTAGTTTTACTGAAGAAAACAAAAGAGGAAGAAAGCATAAAGAAAACACTGATTAAAAAATCGAAAATAGCTTTAATAACTAAAATAACATCTTACCTTTGTTTTATTATTATACAATAGTTGCTCCAACAACTCACTAAGATTATGTTACAAGATTTATTGTCATAGGTCTCGAGTTACATCGCGTTATATTTCGCAAGTTTAGTCACGTAAAGTCGAAGGAGTAAGATAATAGTTAATGGAAATAGAACATACAAAATAAAAAAGTAGGAAAAGTAACATCAATTATTACAGATATGTTTGATGGTTATAATAATATTTCTAACATGCAGACCAAAGCTAAGGTTCTTTACACTAATAATAGAATAGAAAAATATCGATATTTAAAAATCTACAAAAATATAAAATCACCATATTATAATGTACGAAAAATAGTTAAGTTATTAAAATTACTTACAAAATAAGTTCGCAAACATAATTTTAATTGAATAGATCTACAAATTTACTAGGAATAACAACCAGTTTCAATTTTTCAATTAGATGACACATTATATTATGTCCAGCATAATAGTAAATATGCAACAACTGGGAATTAATATCATATGGTATAACTGATAATTCATTGCCATATATACTGTATAGGTACTTTATCATGTTCTTAGTATTGTTTTCAAAATGTTCTTTTTATGCATACTAAAATATTCACTTAGAAAGCTTAATTTAAATTTAGGACATTAAAAACACGACAAAATTTTAATTTTAGATAGATACCTACTTAAACGTCAAATTCACAAAAACAACTTGTGGCCACAGCCTATAGTCAATATTTTTTTAGCTATAAAGGGCGGAATTTCAAAATAAATCTTCCTAGTTTTCTTAATGTCATAAAATAACAGTGTTTTTTGTTGAATTATTACATGTTTAAATCAATTGCTTCGGATTATTAAAATTAATTGACAATATTAACAAATACCAAATGAATAGGAGAAGGATAGCTGAATAAGTATAACTTGTTATGGATATTATATAAATATATGTAGATATTAAACATTTTTATTTGAATTACGTTTTATTTACAAAGTCAACAATGATTTGAAAAAGAAGTTATGCACAATATGACAATTAATGTAATTCTTGCAGTAACAAAAACGGGGGCTTTGAACCTAAAAATCTAATACAGTGAGTTAAGAGTACTTTATATGTTAATACAATCAAAAAATTCAAACTACAAGATTAGGTCACATTGTAAATGTAACCAAATTAACAATGGCAATCTTAATTATTTTCTCCTCTGAAATTCGGGACAACAAATAAACTGCTTAATTATACCTATCACATTTCCCAGTCTTCTTGACTTGAAAGATTATTTTGGCACTTTCTATAAGAGCAAAAGCAAAAAGACGCAATGCTTACTAGTTCAACCGACCTTGTTGATGAGCTCATCGCAAATTGCCGTCAACTCCTCATTGGCTTTGGTCTTTTGCGCCAGAGTCTCTTCAAGCGACGTAATATGCAGCTCCTTCCTTTTAATCATAGCATTCAGTTTCAATATTTCAGCTTCGTGTGACCTATTTAATCTCTCTAATTCCTGATTCGCGTGGTTTAGCTTTGATGTTGCGTGTTGTTTTAACAGCTCATAATTGTTCTGCATTTTTTGCAAACTCTCTTCAAACTCTTGGATCGATTTCTTGTAAGTGTCTTCATTTGCTTTACAACTTAGAATTATTTGTTTACTCTTTTCATATTTGCTGTGCAGATCGTTGAATGAGATCTCCATACTCGCTAAGTGTGCAGTCTGTTCGTCTCTTTCATTGATCAATCTAGTCCGTTCCTCTTCATGGAGCTTCTTGTCTTGCTCCGTTTCTGCAATTAAACTGGCTATAGTCCTCTCATATTCTTCGACAACTGCCGCCATGCTCTTATTGATTTTTGTTTTTTCAACTAAACGTTCATTTAATTCATTAACTTTTCTCAGCCTCTGTTCACTTTCTGTTTCTAAAGTTTTAACTTGAGATTCTAGCGTAGATAATCGTTCCCTTAACTCTTTACTTTCCGATCTCAGATTGTGCACATGTATTTCTTTTTCAGCTAAAAGTTCTCTAAGCTGCGTTAAAGCCAGATCTGTTTCATTTTGTTCTCTCCGGAGTTCAGTTGTCATCCTGTCATGGTTTATGGGAGAGTTATTAGCGCTTAATGAGAGAAGTCTGTCAATAACAGCTATGGCAGGAGATGTGAATGTAAGGGAACGCCTGTTTGTTCTAGGAGGAGTACTAGATTTGTTTCTTGGAGAAACAATTGAGTTAATAGCAGGGTTTACCACCATCATTGGTTTAGAAACAGTAATATTTGGATCTTCAGTGTTAGCTTCGAATGTGTTATTAATATCTGTCGTAATGTTTGAATTTGACGGTCCAGGTGACAATTTATCACTATAACTAACATCGACTGTATGAACCCGTGAAATCCTTTTCGGCGTACTTTGCCGTTTATGAACATTATTAAGCGCTGCTAAAGCTCCATCTGAAGACATTCTTTTAGCAAAAAGGGGATCGAATTTCAAAAATAAGCTCTCTTTGCCACTGTTGACAACAACATTACTTTTATTTTGATTTAAAAGGAAGTGATATGCCTCAGCATCAATAAACATTTCGCCATTTTCATTATCGTCATTTCCTTGAGTTGGCAAGTCTGAAAAATGCATCATGTCGTCATTTTCAGTTCCAGAATGAGAAATTTTATCAGCGTTAATAATTTCGTCACTTTCAAAAAAGGGACCCTCTACAGTGTCTTCGTCTTCAGTATTGACTTCCCGAACAGTTGCATCTTCAGTCTCTTTTGATGAGGAACTTGCGATAGAAGAATCGTGTTCAATTTTATCAGTTTGTTTGTTATCTACGTCCTCAGCATTCTTACCATCGTCATCATGACGAGTTAAATGTGATGAACCTTCAAATGGAGTTTCAAAAACATCCTTCTTAGATGATTCTTTATGGGGGGACAGAGACTGGCAAAATCTCGATTTTGTGACTTTAAAAGTCATTTGTGATGACATTTCCGGTAGATTGAAAACGTTTTTAGATTCCAAATTGTTCACAGATAACATATTCTGTTCATTTAAAGAAGACTCAGTTCTACCACAGTTTGTTTGTGTATTTTCGGTGTCACTGACAAATTCCTTACCTTGACACACAGTTACTTCAATAGATTCAACTAATGTATCCTGTGCTGATACATTTGATGAACTAATATCCACTGGGTTAATAATATCAGTTAGATCTTGTACCATCACTGCTTCCATATTTTTCGAATTTTCAATCATTCCTGGAATGTCAAAAACACTGTTTCTTTTATTTTGAGAAATGAGTTGTCTCTTTTTCTCTGGCAAGGATTTACGTTTTTGCAAATCCTTTTTAGTCAACTTTGTGCTAATACTGCTTTTGCCAACCAACGGCAGTGATGAAGGCGTACCTTCCGGTGGAGGAGACATTCTTATTTTAGTTTTTGTGACAAATGGATCTTCTGATTCATCAAAATTGTATCCTTTAGACGAAATTTTAGGCGACAATGGAGGGGATGCCATTACTTTCGTATTTGTTGCTAATGGTTGAATTATATTCTCTAATTCTGCCTTTAGCTGTTTAGGTTCCTTATGGCTTTCGACAGAAGAAACAGAAAAACTTTTGTTTTCTAAGCGTTTCGCCATTACTTGTTTGCTATTTATTACAAATGGATCATTTATTTCATCAAAATTTAAATTATATCCCTTAGATGAAATTTTGGGTGATAATGGAGGTGAATTCATTACTTTAGTTTCCGTTGTCTCAATTTCATTTTCTAAGTCTTTGTTTAGCTTTTTAGGGCTCATATTGTTTTTATCAGGAAAAGAATTAAGTAAACTACTGTTTTCCAATATTTTCGTCATTCCTTCTTCTTTTTCGCTTTTTTTAAACTGGCAGTTGTCTACTATAATACTTCCTAATGCTTGACTGCTCATATCATCAGTATTTATTTCTTGCAGCGTAACATCGACATCCATATTTTCACTCGGATAAATACTTTTCAACTCTTCTTTATTACTGTCTGCTTTAACATATTTATTTGCTCTTATTGAGCTTCTTAAACTTTGATTTATCAAATTTTTGTTGGTGGAATTTAATACATCTGGAATGCAGGCATTGGGAAATGAAATATTATTTTCTATATTGGTAATATTTTCAGATTGAGAAAAAACTTCCATGCCAGATGGAGCACCGTCAATTATATGCTTTTCCGCAATGTCTTTTGAAATGCAACCATCTTTTTCTTTAGTTTTATCAGTATTTAATAAATACTTGTTGTGATCACCAGCTGCAATAAGATTACTTTTACAGGGAGAGTTCTCAACCTTTTCATTTCCTTGATAATATACAGTATCATTTTCCTCTTGAGGATCAATTTTATTTACATCTGTATGTTTACATAATATATCTTTACAGCTTTCTGAGCCTTCATTTTCATATTTTCCTTCTTTACATATACTCATGTTTAAAAGTGCATTAGCAGAAGCTGCAGAAATTGCTTGGGCATTGATTTCTTCAGTACTTGCTGATGTAATAGGATTGTTAATTATAGTATTTTCAATATTAAGATACTTTTTACTGACATTTGTTTCCTGAGCTTCACATTCTGCTTCTTTGTCCAAACTTTCTATGATTTTCTTATTGCTTGAATGTAAGTTCTCATTTCTATCAACTCTTAAACATACACTCTCTAACTTATTTTTTTCATCATCACATCCTATATTTGGCGTTTCTACAATGTCAGCAAAATTATTTATATTGGATGTTTCAAGCTTCTCTGTATATTCCAATGTAATAGGATTGTTTATTATAGTATTTTCAATATCAAGATATTTTTTACTGACATTTGTATCCTGAGCTTCACATTCTGCTTCTTTGTCTAAACTTTCTATGATTTTCTTATTGCTTGAATCTAAGTTCTCGTTTCTATCAACTCTTAAAGATTCACTCTCTAACTTATTTTTTTCATCATCACATCCTATCTTTGGCGTTTCTACAATGTCAGCAAAATTATTTATATTGGATGTTTCAAGCTTCTCTGTATATTCCAATGTAATAGGATTGTTTATTATAGTATTTTCAATATCAAGATATTTTTTACTGACATTTGTTTCCTGAGCTTCACATTCTGCTTCTTTGTCTAAACTTTCTATGATTTTCTTATTGCTTGAATCTAAGTTCTCATTTCTATCAACTCTTAAAGATTCACTCTCTAACTTATTTTTTTCATCATCACATCCTATCTTTGATGTTTTTACAATGTCAACAAAATTATTTATATTGGATGTTTCAAGCTTCTCTGTATATTCCAATGTAATAGGATTGTTTATTATAGTATTTTCAATATCAAGATATTTTTTACTGACATTTGTATCCTGAGCTTCACATTCTGCTTCTTTGTCTAAGCTTTCTATGATTTTCTTATTGCTTGAATCTAAGTTCTCATTTCTATCAACTCTTAAAGATTCACTCTCTAACTTATTTTTTTCATCATCACATCCTATCTTTGGCGTTTCTACAATGTCAGCAAAATTATTTATATTGGATGTTTCAAGCATCTCTGTACATTTCAATGAATCAAAGTTATTTTTGTCTTGTTTTTTGTCTGATATTGTCATTGCTTGTTCAACTTCATGCTGACTAATAGTTATAATTTTAGAAGAGTGAATGTCATTTTCTTCTAAATTATTTATGTTCCTCTTTACATCAATAGCATTTATTTCATCAATCATTGTATTTTCTCGTAATTTTTTAAATTCTTTTTGATTTTGACATGCAGAAACTATATCTATTATATTGGGTAAATCATCACATGAGTCTGGAAGCATATTATCAATTTTAATCTCTTTTATTTTTAGTGATTCATTATTTACCACATTAGTTATATTATCTATTTGTAATTCAGATCTACAGTTTTGTTCTTTTTCTAATAATTGATTTTTATTAATACTTTCAGTTAATTCAGCAGTAGAGAAAATTGAATTTAAAATTTTGTCGGAGATAAACTGTGGTATAGCATTTCCTGTAGCATTTATGTAATCACTATCAAAATTATTTTCTATCTCAGATATTGCTCTAGATTTTTGATTTATCACTGTTTCGCCATTATTAGTACTCATTTGGGTTATACTTCCAATTTCACTAAGATCTACAGTATTTTCCAAATTACCACTATCTTGTATTCTTGTCTTTTTTGTCGTTTTAATGATATCATTTTTGTTATCACATAAATTACTTTCCAATACACCTTCATGTCTAATGGATAAATTGTCTAAATCTCTATTTTCAGTAAAGGTTGTTTCTTTAAGTTCCAAAATGTTTTTGTTTAAGGAGCTAGTCTCAAATGAAGTTATTTGTTGGCTATCAAACATTTCTTGATTTCCAAACAATACTCTATCACCAACATGTAAGTTTTGTTGCTCTTTAGATTCTAGTAAACCTTGTTGAAATTCATTATTGTTAATTTTCTCAGTTCCCACTTTATCAACCTGCGAACATTCACTTGTTTCTATAATTTTGTGTTCTTCAATATATTCTGACATTGATATTTTGTTTGATAAATCTATAGTTTCAGAATAATACTCCGTACTACCATGATGTGTTTGATTTACATCCTCAATTCCTATTTCATAAGGTTTCGTATATTCTAAGCTAAATAATTCCTTATTATCAAAAATATGTTTAGAATTATTTACTTGGATTACAGATAGTTCACTAACATCAATACATTTTTTCATTTCTAAGTCATACATAACTTTGTGTTCATTAATTAAGTTTTCACCATTGGAGACAGGATCACAGACAGGATTCAAGGCATTAGGATTTACAGAATAAAAATCTTTTTCAAAATCATCATCAGGTAAAGGAATATCTGACGGTAGTCTTACTTCATTGTGATGTTCATTTTTACAGTTATATTTATTAGAAACACCTTCAGGCATAACAACACTATCAGAATTTTCTGGACTTTTATTAACTTTTACCTCAATTTGGCTATATTGTGTTAATTTATCTGCACTAATTTTGTTAGTAATTTCATTACTTACCAATTTTGTACTATTTTCATCTTTTAAAATTGAAACTTCATTTACAGTTGATGTTAAAATATTCTGAACAACCGACGCTTGCTTTGACTGATCATCAACTGTGTTTTCCAAAGAAACATCACTACTGGTATTCCTAAATTCACAATTTGCTTGTATGTTTTTATTTAAATTTATTTCATGGCACATGTCACCTTTATCGGTCAATAATAAATCTGTTATCATATTATTATCACCTATTGACTGTTTACTTTTTCCTTGAAAACATTTATTATCATTATACTGTATAATTGCACTGAATTTTTTTTCATTACTTTCCACAATTATTTCTTCTTTTACATTACTTTCATTACCATCACTATTTAATATAGTTTCACAGTCGACAAATTCACCATCCGACTCCACAGCCAATGCTTCATTTTTATTTGATATAAAAGTAGGTTGAATATTTTCAGTAGTTTTACACCCTAATAGAGAATCATTATTTAAAATATCCATATATTCCACAGAAGCATTTAAATCATAATTTTGTTCTTTTTTTGAAGATCTCGTAATGGAATCTGCTGTCTTTGAAACAGATGACATAGTTTGTGGGAGAAATAATTTATGAATTGGAATTTTTTCTTCCTTAAACAATATTGTTGTTTCATCTTTCCACTGCAATTCCCTTTCAAGATCATCATTGAAAACAATGCTTTCTTTTAGAGGGCTACATCTTCTACTATCTTCTGTGTTTTTATTTGCAATGGGGGTTGATGCCAAATGTACAGATGCTACAGGACCTTTTAACGTTGAATCTGTGGGGCTAAGAGCTTCTGATTTTTTATCATTATGACTGTCTGGTGGCGGTATAGGGCTTTGAGATGAACGGAACATGTTAAGAACAGTCTTAAGACCTCTCATTATGGGAGAACCACCATCATGTTTTGGTATTTCCTTTGTTGGCGTTGTTGCTTCTGGTGTTTGTGTCACTGAAGATGATGCACTCTGCAGTAATACATTGTCAATATTATCATTTCCTACACTTAATGTCACATTAATTTCATCAGTTTTAAGAGAGGAATCCAACGATCGGAGTACTGAGGCACTTCTATCCTCCTTTTGATCAGTTGAAAGAACTTTTAAAGGAAGAGATTTAACAGATTTATTAGTATCCTGATAAGGTCTGGTAATTGTGGAATTTAATGAACGAGTTAAATTACCATTTTCATTGATAACAACATTGTTTAAGTAGTCTTCACTATCATAGGTTCTATTATCCAAACAATTAGCAGTAAAACTTTTGGACATAGGTGAAGAGGCTGGAGTAATAGAATACCTCAATTTCATGTTCAGCTCCGACACATCTAACTCCTCATATCCCTTTTCGGTGCAGGTCGTCCGCGACAAAACATTGCTGTGATGAAAACTGTTTTCTTTGTTGTCAAAATCACTATCAATAATGTCTATGTCCATAGGCTCAATTTGAGCCATTGTGGTAATTTTACGTTAGAATATTATTATTTAACAACCCGTACGTTTAAGCACTATGCACTACTCCATAAGTCGATGCGTCACTTTTTGTCCTTTTAAATTCAAAATAGTTCACGTAAAACAACTAAAGTAAAAAATCAGTCCTGTAATAAAACAGTATTCACTATCAAAGTTTCACTTGGATTTTAACGAGATTGTCGAAACCAACATTATGTATAACTTATGAAAACAAAAATGTCAGAACACGCAGCTCAACTCACTATAAAATCTGATATCTATTTTTAACCTTTTTGTACTGCAAGCATTGCGACGTTCGTTCTAAATAACCCGCGCGCCCCAGGGAATCTTGCCAAAAATCGGTTGCAACTCAAACCAAACACAAATAATACGCCGATGAACGTTCCGAGACGGTTTGAAATTCAGAACTTTTTGATACTATAACTGACTATAACTGTCAATTTCAAAGTTGCCATGTTAACAAAATTAATAAAAATTATGTTTTTGTAACAGATACTATGTATGTATTTAAGAAATCTCAAATATTGCAGTTTTCAAAAATAAGCATTTTAATGAATGTAACTCCCTGAAATCATATAATTTCCAGGTAAGCGATTATCTTTTATTTTCACTATCACAAATAAGGTGACTATATATTTTGTGTTTGGACTTGACCCGTTTTGGTCCGATAAGTAAATAAAAATTCTCCGGTTTCAATCTATTCATATTAAAAATAATAAAGATAACTTTAATGCTGATATTAAACGATCGTCCAACCGTACAACTCCAAACGTCAGAATAACTCAGAACGAAATCGTTTAAATTAAACATATAAGCGTGCTCCAATAAACTGGATAGAGCCGTAGTTCTAATTGAAAACGTATCTGCTATTTGATTTCTTGTATGCTTAATTGTAACCTTTACTTTTATAAAATAGTAACATAAATCACCAACCTATAGTGAAAAAGAAGACGTTGAATGCTAAGTATACCAGGAATCATAAAATTTTAATTGAAGGACTTTAATTCAAATTATACTCGCCACCGTTAGATTCTAAAACATTTTCACAAGGCAGGTAGGTGAATAATTGAATATCGCGTTTTCCAAATTATGATTAATACCGTCAAAGTCCACTGCTGCCTCATAGGGGAGATATTTGCCATAGGTGCCCCGCTTGGCCACCGCATTTTTTTATTTTTAATCGTTATTAGGAAGGCTATGCTGCCCATCTCCTGATTTGTTTACCTCAGTCATCTCTTACGATACCCACGGGATGATAGGGGGGTAGTGGATATTATTACACCGCCTTTACACAGTTCCCCGATGACTACGATTTTTTTTTGACGAATTAACCCTTCGCTTATTAGGTTGCATTTTAGGGTCTTTGGCCAGCGGCATAAGTGTGGTTACTTGCTCCATTGTTGTTGCTAATGTTACAGTAATAGATACTGTATGTGGCACGATCTTGTTCGTTGTTCGTAAGTAATTATAAGTGTAAACACAATGCATACGGGTATAGTACGTGTCCTGTGCTCTTTCCAAAATTTTAAGTTGGCTGCAGGTATCCATAGACTGGAAAAGGCATAGCACCGCAGAGGTGACCTCTCTTTAGCTCCACAATTTATTGCGTATTTAAATACCTACCTACTCACAAACTATAAAAAATACCACCCACATACATACATACCCACTCTTATCTTGTACTCCACTTGGACAAATTTATTATGGGATCTTTTTCTCACTAACACGCTACATACGTAGCGTGTTTTGATTGACCGTCTGGCTCAAAACTTTTTATATTTTCCTGTAATTTTTGAAAAAGTTTCATAGAAAATCTATGTAAACGTGCATACGAGACAAGCGCATGACCGGGATGGGGACGTAATATGCACAAGATGGAAAAATTATTGCGACGACGTTCTACGACCATGCATACGACGATATATAGTCCAGTCAAATAAGGTCTGAAATCAAAATTTTGGCACCCAACTTTTCATTTTTGATATGATATACATATAGGTTTAATGATACAAAATTGTAAATAATTTGCTTAAAATTATTTTGAAATGTTTGCTGGTAAAATAAAAACGGAAACACTGAGTACGTATATTTAGTAATCTATGCTGAGTAGATATTTACTGTTTTTTTTAATACAAGTAGCTACCTATTTATATTTTATTAACACTATGTAAAAAAAATACATTCTCAAGATAAACGGTCTGTGGTGTTCTGGAACTAAATAAATAAATCAATGTGACGGTGACAGTGCCGCTATTCTCTTGCATTAATTCCACGGAAAATGCAAATGCGAGTGGACGTAGTCTATCGACTGCGGCCGTCTCAATTACTATATAGTGGTTGTTTTACTGGTGTCCTCTGAAAGTACATACACGTGTGGACATCACACTGTTCATTACAGTATTTTTTTTCTCCTAGGGTCATAAATACTCGAAAATATTTGTTTCTGATCTGTTTCTTGGAAAAAATTGTTTAATTTTATGTGTAAGCTCACCTCTCCAAAGATTATTGAGATTTTATACATTTTGTAATAAAATCCAACTAAAAGCAATCAAGTTCAGCTTATTCCCGCTAACAGGTTTTAAGAATAAATAAAAAAATATTTATATTATTTATTTTGGAACTACCACTGTAAGAAATCAGTCAATTTTTAGAGTTATTCAGCTTCGTGTACTAAACTAATATTGTTAAACCATCTTACCATCCTTAGCACTTCTGATTGCAGTATTGTAGTGGCACTGAAATCATTTATCGAAAGTTCTTATAGGTAAAAATTACTTCACTAGTTAACGCACATAATGACAAATCAAAGTTTTTCACGAGTTTTCGGACTTTTAGGTCGTCTTTACGCTAGTTTATTCTAAGTCTATGGTTTATACTATGCCAAATATAAAAAAAAGAAAACTCCATCTATAAACGTCTATCCTAATATTTTTTTTTGGCAACGCAGACAAGGTTTGTAAACAATAAAAATCTGATTTTTTTTTTCTTTTACTATCTAATCAATTCGCTAATTTACATCTGCGCAATGTCACACCATTTGACTGAATCTTTTTATGGAATAAAGATAGTTAAGACTTTAGACTTTTATTTCGCTCCGTTTATGATGCTAGCAAAAGGTTTTGCCTTTACATCTGCATCGACCCTAGTTAGTATTATGTGTGACGTTATTTCATAAGACACGTCTTTAATCTATAGTGATTTAATTCTCAATGTTAGCATATATTTAGCATTATATTTACGCAAATATAAATAAATTAAGACTATACTTATTATTATTCGCGCGATCAAGTGAATTGTTTTTGAAATGAAGTGATGATGATTATATTACATTGCAGATATTCGTCTCACAAAATTTTAAAGCAAATGCCGTGTAGCGGTGGCGTAAGAGAATACAGTACCTCATACTTAGAAGCTGTAAGACCCCTAACATCGCTTGAATATCTTAAAAGATGACAGATAGAAATGAAACCGAGATAGGCAGTCGTATCTTCCTATTAACACTCAAAATCAAAAAGCTATTGCGAACCTAATTGCTAAGAGAGGGGAATGTGGCAAATATTCCTCCTATGAAGCAATCTATGCAAAATAACAGTGTTAAGCAGTGGACTATTGATAAGCTGTAGTTAATAAATGAATGATGGATAGTATCTTGATGGAGCAGAAAGAAAAACGGGCTATACGTTCGTTATCGATTTATTGATAATTGTGGTGGAGCAAGAAAAGAGGAGGCAGATCGCAGTCGTGCCCTTTATGTACGTTCCGTGAAGCAACCCCTGTGTCGATTAGGCAAACATAAATAAATAAAAAATTAATGGAGTACTTAGTAAAATGTTACAGTGAATATATCTCGTCAAACCCGTAATAAGGCTATGGCTGGTTTGAAAGAAACATACTGGATGAGTTTAAGTAGTTTCATAGAGGTCATAGTGACCTTTTCAACAATACATTTTAAGTTACCGCGATATCACGAAATTCCGCGTTATTTGACCAGTTTTTACTGTGCGGTATCAGGTGAAGCTTCTTTTGACGCTCATTGACTTATATAACAAAAACCCTGTCTTTCCTGTTAAGTGCGTTATCAGAATCAGTTATCCACCGTATAAAAATAACTTTAATTTAGAAAACTTAACGAAAAAAAATTGTTTGCAAATTATATGTGGTTTTATTACCTCTGCATTGCCTTATAAAATCGACTTCGTTTTACCGGTGCGCTTGTCAATTATATGTTATAAAACCACATACAATTTGCATAAAAATATTTTTAATTAAATTTTTGTAAAGTAGAGTTTTCTGAAGTAAAGTTATTTCTATACGTTAGAACCACAGGATTTTTGTAATATTTTGTATAAATATTTTACGAACCGGATTATTCAAAATCCTTAAAATGTCATAGACTAAATTAATTTATTTTGTGGACAACGTTTTCGCATTTGTTTCCATATGACGGTGTCTATGGAGTTGAAAAACTATAACAAACATGTACTTGTAAAAGAAATAAGGTGAGATCTATAATATATGATCTATAATATATGTGAGATATATAATTATAGCTATCTTATTTTGTATCATGTGAAATATCATATGCTTTCGTACGGAATTCCTTTTCGGAATACCCTTTCGGAAGTCTAAAACAGAACGAACGGGTGGGCCACACACATACGGAATCCCGTTTTGCCCGAAAATTTTCGAACGGAAAACTAACGTGGGTGTATGATGGCACCTTGATTTTATATGTACTTGCTGCGTTCGAAATCCCAAATCGGAATTCCGAAACGGAATCCCAAAATGGCATTCCGTATGTATGAGGCCGGCCTTAAAGTTCAAGCCAAAGAGAATGTAAATGATAATTACAAAAACTTGTAGATGTGCCAACTCGGAATAGTTACAACTCGAGTTGAAATTCACGTAACTCGAGTGAAAACTTGAGTTACGCAACTCGAGTTAGCAGGACAAAATACTTTTTTGTAAATTTGTTTTTATATCTAGCTCTATGTTGGTTTGGGATAACTAAAATTACACTTTTTAGTACTAAACTTAGTAGTTAGGATTGAGATAAAAAGGTATATTTAGTATGTATCACATAATTATTATGTATTTTTGGTTTTAATCTTAGTTATAGCAAGTATCTGTATTTAATAACAAAATTTCTCTTCACAAAAAAAAATCAATCTAGCTTTAGATGTAAGTTATTAATATATTAATTATCACAGTCAAAATATTCCTGAAACTTAGCGTTTATAAAATTCTAAATAACAAATTATTTTGGTTGTTTGTTTTTTTGCTTTCGATTAATTCGTTACAATAGGAAAACATTTATTTAATTATTATAACTCAAATTGGAATATTGTTTACCTAATTAACAAAGTATAGGACCACTTAATTAAAAAGTATTTTGATCAAGTATTTTTTGATTAAATAAAAGAAAATAATACTCAAATAATGAAATAAAATTTAATGTAAGTTAACACACAAGTATTTTCAACATAAATATTATCAAATAACTAATCATAACTTCTTCTAAATTAACATATAAATAAGTTAAGTATTTTCAGCAAAATATAATATTTTAAAAAAACGAAAACTATCTTCTTGACAGTCAATAAAATTTATGACTTTAACGTTAAATAAATAAACTAATGATAAATAATAAAATGTAATCAGTACTTGTCGAAAAAATAGAAGACAAACAATTATTGAATGCTATGCTATTGAAAAATAAAATTTGGTCAACTTTTTTAGGTGTTGACAGTTTCTTTTATAATTGCACAAAGTTGCGGCTTTTGAAAATAAGCACTCGGCAGGAACTGATGTTGCCGGTTGTAGTGTTGTTGATGATCGACAAACTTCGTATAATCACAGAATAAATAACAGTATAACAAGTACAATCGCGGGTGTCATTTATTCGATTCACTATGGCGGGAACACAAAGCGCGCACACAACGAACGAATCATGCTACTATACTCTTTCACTGGCTCTTCTTAAGAGTAACTCGAGTTAGTAACTCGAGTTGACCCATCCCGACAAAAACTTACGTCAACGTCAGTTCAAGGTTCAAGCTTCACAGTTCAATGCATTCAAGCAGCGTTCAAGCTATCAATATCAACCATAGATTACTGATACTGACTATGTGCCAAAGAATATATACTAACTCTAATGTGCTATCAACACACGAAGTGGAAGTGCAAGTTTTATGTAAGTACAGTTACAGTACCACAGAACACAGAATTTTAAGGTACCTGAAAGTGCAGAGTTTTGATCAGTTACAAAGGTACTCTGTGTTTTGAGTAAAGGTAGTGAATAGTGATAGTGAATAAAATTATACTAAATCTCTGGTTTAAGCTGGTATAAGCTCCTTGGCATAGTTATGAGCAGTTATGAGTGTACTCTTTGCATTTTAGGGTTAAAGGATAGGTATTTATCACCCTTCTTTGGTGATAAGAGTTAGGTTATTCAGGTAAATATTGAAAATATCACTTATAACAATAGTATGGTTAAATTGTATTTAATCAGCTGTTGTAAATTATGTTCTTGTTTATTAGTTTTAATCTTTACACAATTTGCGTGCGATAAATTTTTTGTTGACTTGAAACCTTTGTATTGTATATAATGTTATATATTATCATTTATTATACTGTTTATTTGATGGAGTTCGATGTATTTTCTTTCATTGTGGATTTCCAAAGATATTTCACTAGAATAAAGTATGACGATGGCTAAGTGGTCAAACTACCTTCTACTGCTGAAGAGTGGCTACTGTACCACGTGTTCTTGGTTTAAATACGAGACAAAACCATATTTTGAGGTATGCTTGTGTTGTGGTTATCCTTACATCTCTCAAAATATATACATATACCTAGCGATCCACCCTGGCTTTGCACAGGTGATTTCTAGATCCCGAGCCCGACAACAGTGACATCTACTGAGTCCAGTTGTGAATCTAAACAATCCAGGGACCTGTCAAACACATAAACACACAAAAAAATCAATCTGATTTGGTCAAGCCAGTTTTGAGTTTTGGCGAGATTATTTATTTATTGAGTTAGTAGATTTTTATTTATTGAGTTAATTTATACTTGCATCTCTGCAGACACGCCTATCGCCAATCTTACTATTAAATGTAAGTTCATAATATGTACTCATATCTTGGGAAGTGAGAGTGAGCTGATGGTTTGAATTTTTTTTTTGTATTTGATTTGGATCCAGGTACGGTGCAAACTCTTTATAACGAATTTCAAGGGACCGAGCAATTTTTTTGTTATAAAGAATTTTCATTATACATGGCCAGGTCCTGATCTATATTTTCATATGTTTGTACATTTTCGCTGAAATGATTTGACTGTATGCTGAACTGTTTAATCCAATCACTCAGTGGTAGATCGTCCTCACTATTAAATAGCTCTGTTTCTACTGTCTGGCTGGCGTGACAAAAAAATGCTGAATAGTTGCTGCTGTCACCTTTTTCCAGGCTTGCAACATGAAATTCACTGCTTATAGCATATTAATCGAGGTTTTGCCATCAGTTTCAATCAAGTCCAACAACAATTTCCTTCTATAGTGACTTTTTAGACTTTTAATCACACTCTGATCCATCGGCTGCAAGATACTGGTTGTATTACCTGGGAAAAATGCTAACTCTATGTTTCGAAGATTGGTTATAAGAGGGTGAGCAGGACAATTATTTACTAGAAGTAAAAATTTCCGTCCCTTTAATTCTGCATCCCACTTTTTAACTTCCTCTTCAAAGAACTGTGATGTCATCCAAGCTGACTTGTTTGCTTTGTATGTGACTGGCAATTGTTTTATGTTCTTGAAACACTGAGGGTTTTTTGATTTGCCTATAACCTAGAGCTTTCTCTTTTCTGTACCACTCATACTAGCAGTTACTTAAAAGGTAATATGCTCTTTTGTGAGTTTTCCTCCCACACATTTTTCTCTTTTGAATTTAAATGTTTTGTTGGGCGTCATATTGTAAAAAAATCCTGTTTTTCATCAGTATTGAAAATGTCATTTGATGAATACTTCTCCATTAATTTATTATACATATTATTCAAAAACTGAAGGTAACTATGACATTGGGACGTCAAACATCTCAGTCCCCCCCGTGACCATGGGTGCTGCAAAGCACCCGAAACGTCGGGATAGTAAAAATAAATTAAAGTTGAAATTAAATGTGATAAAATCTTTAAATAATAGTTTTATTCAATGTGTAGTGTTCGCGTAAATTTAAGAAATTATTAAGTTTACACTGTAGTTATAATTTACGAATTAAATTTGTAATGTGTATAATAAAGATTTGATAGATTTATAATTTAAAGTCATCTTAAATACTTATATTTTTTTTTATAGGATACGACAAACGAGCACACACCTGATGGTAAGTGGTTGCTGTGGCCCGTAGACATCTACATCTATCCTCGATTATGAATCAAAATGCAGACACATTGTCACCCATGAGGGTTAAGATGGAATGCCTTGTTTCCAGTAGAAAGGGTCTGGTTTTCTACACTTACCATACAAAACACAGCAGCATTAAGGTACTATTTTACGATGGTATTCTGTGAAAGCATGGTCCTTCCCCGGTCGAGCCGACCCATTCGTGCTACAACTATACTACTAATATAACTGCAGCATGGCTCTACCACATAATCATCTTGAATTATATTTGAAATCTGGGTTACATTATCATAATAAATAATAATTAGTTATAAATTGTGTTGTATAAATTGTATTGATAAAAATTCTTAAATTATCGAATTATTTCCTTCTGCAGGATGAATAATGGAAATTGAGCATGCTGTCACTGTAAGAATCTTGTTTTTTGCACGATCAAAAGAATTGGCTGCAACTCGTGAGGCAACAATTCAGCTACCTCAAAAAATAAGTTATGAGTCATTATTGAATATCATTATTGAGAAGTACAATCTTCATTCAATAAGGGACAACATTCTATTAGCTAAAAATGAAGAAGTTTGTGAGGAAACTTTAGACCTGGAGTTTAGTGAGCGGGATAGAATTGCTGTGATTCCTCCTTTAAGTGGTGGCTAAGTTATATATCAGCTATGGATCATTTGAAATTAACAGTGGATAAGCTGTCAGTTGAAGCTGTAAGTGATCTGGTTGTGGACGATAGCTGTGGAGCCATTTCTGTTTTTGTAGGAACAACTAGAGATAATTTTGAAGGTAAAAAGGTTAGTTACACTTGAAATTGTATGTATTAGCCGTGTAGTGGCGGTTGAGAATATCCACTACCCCATATCTTCCCGTGGGTGTCGTAAGAGGCGACAGTGGGAGACAGGCAGGAGATGGGCAGCAGCATCTTCCTAATAACAACAATAATATAATAAAAAACTGCGGTTGCCCGTTCGCCAAGCGTGGCAACTATGGCAAATATCCTCTCATGAGTAACGACACAAATAAACGGCCCCCAGTCCTCGGCGGCCCCGCTATTCCTGGCTACGGTGACGACCATGGTAACGCCGGGACAGGGGGTGCTAAGAATCTCCGATGGAGGTTCGGTTGCCATATACGACGACTCAACCTAGCAAAACACACGCACCCTGAGGACTGACGAGAAGATACTGGAGCTGGAAGAAGAGGTAGACAAGTTGCGCTGGCATATTATTGGATTATCTGAGGTCCGAAGAGAGGGGGAGGACACAGTAATCCTCGAGTCCGGCAACTTGTTCTATCACCGGGAGGGCGACCATCTGTCCCAAGGAGTGGCAGCCTCGTACCGGTAGGCGTAGTGTAGGGCGACCCCCCACTAGACGGAGTGACGACCTGGTAAGACATGCAGGAAGTCGATGGATGCAGGTGGCTCAGCAGTGGACTTATGAAGGGCTGTAATGATGATGATGATGATGATGAAATTGTATATGTTTACTGTCTTTACAATGCATGATAAGATAATGTTTGTAATTCTATAATTGAAGAGATTTTTATTTTACATCATTATCATAACATCATATAATAAAAAAGTAAAAAATGACATTAGAGCCTATCAGAAGTCTGCAGTACATAGACCTTCACCATAGTTTGGTCTGATAGTGGTGATGTGTTTTTTAATGTGGTGGTGGTGTTTTTAAAGTTTTTTGGGGTGTTATTAGGAAGGTGCTGCTGCTTATGATTTGTTTCATTTTCCCCTGTGGCCGTCTGCAGCATGTGCAGAATGATATGGGGTCGTGAATATTCTTACACAGCTACTATATGCTTGTTACTTTACATTAAAAAATATTATAATAATAATGTGTATTTTTAGTTAATTGTTTCAACATAATCATTATCAATGCTTGTATTTAAAAATCCATATAAACAAAGATGGGGTAGCTCAAGGATACGCTGACCTTAAATTTCATACTCTGCAAGCTGTAGTTTACAGATTATAATTCATAAAAGAAATTTGAAAAATTAACTATTCTAGTTATGACCATATGTAGGGAAACTGTTTTTCTTTCAAAGTCTCCTCTGATGGCATATAATTACAAAGAGCTGTCACATATTTTTAACATCAGCCATATTAACTGAGCTAGACATCATTACTATATGAGATGGGCTCATAAATTTATGTGGGATATCACACGCTAACAATTAAGATTAGCTTTTTAAAAACAGCCTGGACAAATGGTGCATAGACAATCTAATTTAGTGCAGCTATAAGCTGTTTGCCTAATACTACATAATAATAACATTTCTAAGATTTAGAAAGACAATTTTTTTAATAGATTGTGCAAACGAGCGTGCGGCTTACCTGATAGTAATTGTTGACCACCACCCATAAACAACTGCAACACCAGCAGGATTGCAGGTGCATTGTCGGCCTTTTAAAAGGAGTAAGATCGTTTCTTGAAAGTCGCTTAGTCATATCAGTAGTCAATTCTACAAAGAAGTTGTGCGATGAAGGTAACTCCTAGTAAATCGCCCAGTAGTGGATTGCCAAGCATCCAGATGATGTGGATGATAATGTGACATACATACATCATAAGAAAATTGATTAAACATCATTTGAGATTACTTTGTTCTCTGCTAAGGTGGTGAAACTAGAGTATGAAGCATATGAACCAATGGCATTGAAGGCCATGAAGAGTATCTGTGATGAAATCAGAAGCAAATGGCCCGTTGTGCATGGTATCGCTATTTATCACAGGTATGTAATAATTTATATTGATTTCATATATTCATTAAATAAGTTTTTTTAACTGACACTCATACTATGTATTATTAGTTTACAACGGGCGAAAAAAAAACCCCACCCGGCCGTGGGAAACCAGAGGCCACACCGAAATAAAAAAAAAAAAAAAATTTTAAACAATATTAACCAAAAAAAAAATTGCCCAAAAAGGTAAAAAAAAAAAAAAAAAAAAAAAAACCAATATTTGTTGTCATATTATTTTGTTGTGCACACTCTATTCGATTATTGACTAGTTATAATAATATTAACAATTTCAATGATACCATGCCATCAATCGAACCCGGGTTGCTCGTGTACTGTGAAATTTAAAGCGAGTGCTAACCATGTGACATACCATGGCCCTTTACTGCGGCTTAAAATGGTGAGGTATTTCTCAGATGAATGTCTGAGAAATAAAATAAAAAAATTCAGACATGTGAAGTTCGCTAACACGCATTCTGCGGCAGTGCGGCAGACATTTTCTTGCCCTAAAACCCTCTCAGAAATGAGAGGAGACCTGTGCCCAGCAGTGGGATGTATATAGGATCTAATTTTAACTTTAACTTTTTACAATAATATTTGTTACTTTTTTTATAGAAGAGGGGGCAAACGAGTATACGGCTCACCTGATGTTAAGTGACTACCGCCGGCCATGATCAACCGCAACACCAGGGGGATTGCAGGTGCGTTGCCGGCCCTTTAGAAAGGAGTAAGCTCTTTTCTTGAAGGTCCCCAGGTCGTATCGGTCCAAAACCGGTGGTAAACTATTCCACAGAGAGGTTGTACGCGGAAGAAAACTCCTTTTGAAACGTACAGTGGTGGACCGCCAAGCATCCAGATGGTGTGGATGTTATCGGAACGTTTGTCGCGTAGTGCGTTCCCGAAATTTGGCGGCTGGGATTAATCCGAACAATTCCTCAGAGCACTCCCCGAGATATATGCGAAAGAAAATGCAAAGAGATGCAACATCTCTTTACATCGCCAGTGAATCGAGCCGATCTTAAAGCACTCGGTCGTCGTCGATTCGAGTCGCTCTGCGCTGGATGCGGTCAAGTGGAAGGAGTTGGCACTGGGGAGGCCCAGCCGAGAGTTGGGAACAGTATTCCATGTGCGGCCGAACCTGCGCCTTGTAAAGTTGCAGACGGTGTGCCGGCATGAAATACTGTCCCGCTCTGCTGAGCACGCCAAGCTTTTTACAGGCCAATTTGGCCTTCTCTTCCAAGTGACCACGAAACTGCACGTCACTCGATATGTCGACGCCGAGGATTCCGATACTGTCTGAGGCAAAGGGGGAGTGCCTTGAAACTGAGGAGATACGACAAAGAGGTTCTTTTTCTACTGTTTGTTATGTATTGTCTTCAATCTGTTCGTATGCCTTATTAATAAAATAATAAATTTTAAGAATTTTTTAATGTGTAAGATTAAGAAAGCAAATAGTAATAAATACAAGTTTGTCATGTAGTTGTTTCATAATTGCTGATTTGATTAAGTCCCGCTGGGTTTCTTGCTAGATGATTATTGTTTTATTTAGAATAGGTTTTCTAGCAGCGATAAAATAAGTAGGTACATTCTGGTCACACGATCCAATGTCAGGTTTCCCTTTATAAAATCAATAATAATTGTAAAAAAAATGAATGACTGTGAGCAATAATTGATTCATAATCTATTTTGGATAAAAATTCTATTTTATTCCTTTTAAAAATTATACAATTCAGATATTGTGTGTCAGTCTACGGATTAGTAAGCTGAAGTGGCAATGGGCCGGGCATATAGCTCGAAGAACTGACAACCGATGGGGAACAAAGGTTCTAGAGTGGCAGTCTCGTACCATTAGACGAAGTGTAGGACATCCCTCTACTAGATGGAATGACGACCTGGTAAGACATGCAGGTAGACGAGTGATGCTGGTGGCTCAGCACTGTGCTTCGTGGCATTCCTTGGGAGATGCCCCAAAGCACGGTCAGTATTCAGCAGTGGATTTGTGAAGGGCTGTAATGATGATGATTTTTTTATAGAATTAGGGTGACAAACGAGCACACAGTCAGGTAAGTGAATGCTGTATAAGGCGTGGAGTTGCGGAAAACAGCCCGTCGTAAACTAAACTAAACTAAATAGATGCTGTGTAACATACATTGTATGTATGATACACAATATCTGTTCCAATTGTGGATCAATTTTCATTTTAATTTTTATTTAAAGAAAATATCATGGTTCACTCACTCTATGAATCTAAGATTAAAGACCAAACTAAAATCTGTATGAATGACAGTAAGGTTAAAGAACAAGGAACCAATTCACATGATAAGTTGATACTATGGCTCGTTGACACCTTCATCTATCCTCAGTTATAATAATCAAAATGCAGATGCGTTTTTATTTGTAAGGAATAAGATTGTTTGATATTCCCCTATCGAAACGACCTATGCATGTTGCATCCATTGTACACTTCAGCGTGACTCTACCACATATAACATCATCTTGTCGAATACTAAAGCGTATTTTTTATAGAATAAGGGTGACAAACGAACACACAGTCCACCTGATGGTAAATTAATGTTGTCTCCCATAGACACCTGTCCTTCATTAAGAATCAAAGTGCAGGTGCGTTTTTACCCATGATAACTAAGATAGAATGACTTCGTTTCTAAAAAAAAGGTCTCCGGTTCTCTGCACTCACCATACGAAACACAGCAGCGTTAAGCTGCTATTTTACGCTCGTATTCTTTTACAGCATGGTACTTTCCCGGTAAAGCCGACCCATTCGTGCTACAGCCATAATATAGTTGCAACATGGCATGGCTCTACCACGTTCTTTTAAATTAAAATTTACTGTTACTCGGTTTTGAAGTTTTCATACGAAAAACCAGCTCTGACCTCGGCCGGGTGCGAGTACGGTGAACCGGTTCTTTTGAAGCTGCTTTCTATACATGAACTAAATAATTACTTTTGTATTTCAATACAACTTAAGGCTTACAGCCGATAATACGATTTGTCATGACTTGGCTGTTATTACGGGCAATAATTTCGGGATTTATAAATTAATACTACTGAAAATTATAAAACTATCGATAAATTGCAAAACTATCGAAATTTACAAAAACTATAGATTAATTGCAAAACTATCGAAATTTACAAAAACTCTAGATAAATTACTAAACTATCGAAATTTAAAAGAAACTATTGAAAATAACAAAACTATCGAAACTTAAAAAACTGTTAAATTTTACTAAAACTATTTAAAATTATAGATAACGTTAACGATAACTGCACCATAAGCGTGTGCGCAACCCCGAAATATGTATTACTTCAAGGTAAAAGGCGTGCCTTACATGCCTTACATGGCATACTTCATATTTTTTAAAACTCCATCCGAGTCAAGAGTTGGCACAGGCAAAGTTGGCCCTGGCTTCCAGATAGTTTTTTTTTTTAATAGAATAAGAGTAACAAACGAGCACACAGTCCACCTGATTTTAAATGGATGCTGTGTGGCCCATAGACATTTATCCACGATTAGATTTAGATTAGAATCAAAATGCAGATGTGCTGTCACCCCTGAGGTCTAAGATGGAATGCTTCGGTTCCACTAAAATGGTATTCGGTTCTCTACATTCATCCACCATACGATACACAGCAGCATGGAGCTGCTATTTTACGCTGGTATACGAATATGTGAGAGCGTGGTCCTGCCCCGGTCGAGCCGACCCCCCTGTCGCCTCTTGCGATGATCAACGGGTCAATTGGCAGTTATCATATTATCTTAATATATATAAATTACGTGTCACGTTGTTTGTCCGCGATGGACTCCTAAACTACTTAATCGATTTTAATTAAATTTGCACACCGTGTGCAGTTTGGCCCAACTTGAGAGATAGGATAGTTTTTTGCCCATGATAGATCCACAATTTTTTTGGCGAATTTAAGGATTTTTAATTGTATATATATATCTTACTACACCGTTATCGTTATACAGTACAGCAGTGGCTCAAAATGATTTGCACAATAAATAGGATGTTCATAGTTAAAATTTAACGCATCGCTGGCGGCATCGTTTCTTCGACGTTTGCCAACAATTCTCGTTTCTACATAGTTACTTACCTATGTAAATTAGAATATTGATAAAACCTGTTCAAATGAACATTAACAACATATAGTATGCATATACAAGACAGGATCCTTATATTTAAATAAAACTAATTTTTATGGAGTTTATCGCGTATATTATTTATTTTATATTCCCGACGTTTCGAGTGCTTTACTACTATAAAAGTAGTTGTGAAATATTCATATATTTACTATTACTAAGGAAGTCCCGCCTCTTAAACGTGGTGATTATATTCTCTTTGGTCAGAGCATAAAGTAATGTCCCCTCTCTATTATTTATTTGATTCAAGGAATGCGTTGAGGGATTATGGTAGGTAAATAGAAAGATAGATTGATGACAAAGAATTGAAGGCATTGATATCATTTTTGCGGATATAGCACTAAAATTTGTCAAAAATTTGAAAAGTTGGTAGATTTTTTTTTGCATGGTAGTAGATAGGAGTTCGGTACTAAAAGTTGGTAGAGTTGGTAACAATGCTCCAGATTCAAATTAATTAATATTTTATTAATTATTCTGGTAGTTAATAGTCGATTCTACAAGGAAGTTGCGCGAAGTAAAAAACTTCTTGTAAATCGCAAAGTGGTTGACTGCCAATCATTCAGATGGTATGTATGAAAACGCGAGTTTTGTTGCGACGTGTGATGGTGAAACTGAGCGTCTGGAATTAGACCGAGCAATTCGGGTGAGCTCTCCTCGTGGTGGACGCAACAGAATATGCAAAGAGATGCAATATCTCTTCGCAGCGCCAGAGACTGAGTCAAGTACATAGTGCGCTTCAGTATGGTATCAAAAATGTGCTAAATTATTGTACGCTTATAATAATTGTATTTGTTTGGTAGTTTTCTGTGCTTTCCTATACAATTTATCCAATTACGAAAAAAGTTGGTGAGTTTTCATGACTGCAAATCATACCGTACCGGGCACAGCTGGTGTACTTAGTGGCGGTGTAAAAATATCCACTAGCCCATATCGTCGCGAGGGTGCCGTAAGAGGCGACAGAGGGAAATTGAAACAGATGGGCAGCAGCATCTTCGAAAATGCTCCAAAACTGCGGTTACCAACTTTAGCAGGCAAAGGTAGCGGCTATGGCAGTATGTCCCCCTACGAGGCAATGTATCGGCTTATGTTCAGCAGTGGGCTTGTATAGGCTGTAATGGAATGAAATCGACAGCTCTCTCACTTTTTATTTTGTGCTGCTGGTGTACTACATAAATGTTTACGACAAAACTGTAATCAAAGTGTCATCGACAAAAAACTTTCTTTCTAACGGGCGCAATCCACTTCGCTTAGCTGTAGTTGCTTTCTTAACTACATTAAATATTAAAAAATGTATTATTAATTTTTTTTTAATTGGCTCATTATTTTTGATGGCAAACGTACTTTGCTCGGAAATAATTTGCTTTAGAAAATGTGGGATTAAAGGGAGTATATTGCCCTTATGTTTAAAGGAGACAATCAATTTTTCCATGGAGAATGGGCCCACTACAAATTTTAAAGATTATCAATGAAATGCATGTCGATTTATTCCTTATAATTCAATAGATTACAATAAAATTATTAGTTTTACTGCATCTAAACGGAGTCCTGAGAAAATTAACAAATAAAATATGAATCTAACAATAACCTAAAAACAAACTGAAAGCGATTTTCTGGTAGTATTCATCGGTATTATAAGTTAAAATAGTGCACACTTGAATAATAGTACATATAAAACTAAGCTGTAGATATATTCAGTATTTATAAATATTTTAAAATCGATGTAAAACCTTTCACTAGTTCCGGCAAAACATAGTGCCTGTCTATGCGCAAATGTCGTATGGAATGGATTCTAAGTTTGAAATGTATTGATTGATTGTGAGTGTAATTCTAAATACCAAGATGGCTAAGGGATAATGTCTATTTATATTTATAATATTACCAACACACAGTAAGATATGTTTTAAACTGGTTGTATTACAAAGAGAAATTAACAAATAAAATATGAATCTAACAATAACCTAAAAACAAACTGAAAGCGATTTTCTGGTAGTATTCATTGGTATTATAAGTTAAAATAGTGCACACTTGAATAATAGTACAAATAAAACTAAGCTGTAGATATATTCAGCATTTATAAATATTTTAAAATCGATGTAAAATCTTTCACTAGTTCCGGCAAAACATAGTGCCTGTCTATACACAAATGTCGTATGGATTCTAAGTTTGACATGTATTGATTGATTGTGAGTGTAATTCTAAATACCAAGATGGCTAAGGGATAATGTCTATTTATATTTATGATATTACCAACACACAGTAAGATGTTTTAAACTGGAGAATTGTATTACAAAAAAACAAAATATAATGTAGTTAATTCTATTTATTATTGTAAATCATAATTTATTTAAGTATTCTATTAACAGTAGTAGGTACAGAAACAGAAACCTTTTATTCAATTTAGATTATAAATAATACTTATTGAAAGTCACTTTTTTAATTTACCACTGGTTCGGAAAAAACCTCTGACTTGAAGAGAACCAGCAAAATACCCAGTGGGTCTTTTAAAAAAAAAGGCAGCTTACAATCATGTATGTCATAATTACCAACACATTTTACACCTTACCCACAGGTTATTGTCAGCCATAAATTCCTTTATACTATAATAACCCCTTTTATACAAACTTAATTTAATAAATTTTTTGAACTTTGATGATTGACTGACATATATAGACAGGAGCGGTGTCAAGACATTGTTTTAATATGTTTCGGTTGATTAGTAAGTAGTATACATCATGATAAAATGACTAGGAATTAACATGCGTTATCTATGTTATTACACAATGATAAATAGTGAGGAAGTAAGATGTTTCAAACTGTTTGTGTAAGGATTACAAAAACACAGGCTTAATTTAAATGTATTTATTACTAGCGATGCGCCTCAGCTGCAGCACTGGTGATTTATGGATCTCGACAACAGTGCCATCTACCGGGTCCAAATGTAAATATAAACCATCTAGGGATCCATCCAAATACACACAAACATTTTCATTGAAATTGGTTGGATGGTTTCTTATGTTTTGTCTATAACGGACATAGGTAGAAACATTTTAGTGTTAGATATATTTCTGAAGGTTTTTTGAAAATAACTTGATGGTAACATGTACATTTATGATATTGCAAGCAATCAGAAGGAATTTTCAATTATAAGAGATATGATATAAGACTGTTGTCTTCAATATCCATACACTTTTTGTCTCTGCAAGCTTTAAGCCTGCACGGCATACAGATTTGTTCTAAGCGATCCCCCTGAAAAGAAGTTAATGACAATTGTAAAGGTGTCTTAACTAAATAATAATTCTTATCAATATATTATTTTTTTCTATATTATATAGGAATTAAAAGGACATTTTTAATAATAAGAGATATGAGATAAGACTATGCCTTCAATGTCAATAAACTGTATTTACATATTTCTTTAAGCATTTTCTTATATCTGCCTTTTCATATGTTAAATAATAAAGAAATTATTATAAACTATACAGCTTTAATCAGCTCCAGCTGATCAAATACAGGAGCAGTAATTACTGATCAACATCTATGATATTCAACCATGTAAAAGTTGTCTCACATTTTATTTTTACTGGTTTCATGTACATAGGAGACAAAGATATTATTGTTATATTAAGTATATCTGATTCTAGATGACAAAATAATATTCCTTCCTGCACAGTGAACAACACAGCTGTCTAAGCATAATAGATACAACCATTACACTTTTTTATGCAAACTATTATTATTAAACTTATATTTATATTTGCTTCTAGTACAAATAATTACTACATTTTTTACACATAAATATGTAACATTTATATTGCCTATCTACTATGGCTGGTATAAATCCAGGATCTGTGTCTGGCTTAACGAAAAAGCCATTTAGTATTAAGCAACTTGCTGAATACATAAGGTACCTATTTGTACACAAATGTAGTTATATGAATTGCTCTTCAAAACCCTCTTTAAGTCCCTCGACCCAAAGATTCTAATTTTCTTTTAACATTATATTTTGTGCATTTATTCTATTTATTATGTATTTAATTTAGATTTTACTAATAAAATAAACTTAATACTTTGTCACTTTTAACAAACTAATAAGGTTCTAAGACCTGTTTATTATTTGTATTTATTTTGTTTTAGGTAAAATACACAAACTTAATAATAGATTTTCACAACCTAGAATAGGTGTAAATTAATAAACTTATATTCTATTTGCGCATTTTACCACAAAAACTATAAAGAGAAAAACATACGTACTTGTGTCAATTAATATTTGGCTAACCTTTCTGATAATTGATAATATCCATATTTTCTTAAACATTAGTTTAATAATGCTTGTAAATAAAAACTCCATTTTGTTCTTCACATAATGATGCGACTCCAACTATGTTTTATTTCACCCGAGTGAATCGAGTGAATTTGTCCAACTCGATAATCGATAGAAAATAAATTTTACCGAGTTACCGAGTTAACTCGGCGCATCGTATAGATTCACAGGGTGCTATATAGATATTACTTCACTAATTTACTTGTATATATAATAAGTCACTGCAGGTGACATCACAAGTTGCATCCAAATTCAAACTTGCATCTGGCATGTTGTAAACAAACCTGAATTTAGTTTTATTTATGATATTGATTTATAGTTTTAATTTCACATATTACTTATTTAAGGTACATATTTAAAAATTGTTTAACTAAAGTAATCGCTACTCTCAACTCTAGTGATAAACTTTTCTGTAAATAGTTGATTTACTCAAAAACTAGTGTACAACTAGAATGACATACATACATACTCGTAAATTAACCCGAGTGGCTCGAGTCACAAAACTCTACTCGAATCGCATCTTTATCTTACGGCCAATGCAGTGTTTGTCTACAATTTAGTGATTAAATCGACTTACTAATTCGAGTAATTTATTGATATATTATGTAATAATTAAATTGATATTAGGTAATATGTATATAATGTTGTATCAATTTATGTTATACATAATATAAATTGATTATATATACTTTGGATAGTCAAATTATTAATAACATTAAGACTTACGTCATAACGTTAGAGTGATATTATTTTATGAAGATATCGATACGCATACCAAAAATAATATATAACTACCTATTAAGTGTAGTAACAATAATTGTGTTGTATGGAAGAACAATTATAAAAATAATTTGTGACATATTGACACAGCTTCGTTCATCTAATTTGAATTGTTTAACTCGAGCTCAAAATCGAGTTACCTGAATTTCAACTCGATTCGATTTTTTCCGAGTTATCACGGAACATCTCTAAGACGATAATTTTTTAAATATTACATTACCTTAGCCAATGATCAGAACACGAATGTCAAAACAACTAATTTTTTTTCAGATTTCTTGTTTCCGTTTACATTTTCGAAAAATCTATAGGCCATTTACTATTATAATTTGGTGTCTTTTTTTGGTGTAAATACCATTAAAAGACGTTAATATTTCTAGTGGGCCCAAAAATGATTGTCTCCTTTCATAAACTCATTCTTTAATAATAATCCATAGTCTAAAAAATAAAAGAAAATTTATAAATATAATTCTGTTTCAACTCTGATAGATTTCTAATCTTACTTCCCTTTTTCATCTCTCGCTAAAGAAAAACAGTGTAACTAATGAGAATATAGGTCTATTGTAATAATGCGCAACACGCGCGAACACGTACTATGTCCTCCGCTAGTCGCGGTCGCACGCGCCAACATGCCACCTCCTATTCATCTCTTATTGTTGTTTTTCCCACTCAACGCAGACGCAAGTCACATCATGCCAGCGCGGCACACGACTATGGATAATTCCTTTTTTTTTTTTTTTTTTTTTTGCGCCCGAAGCAATTAAAGGGCTACCCTGTACGTAGGGAGGCGGAAAATGCATTACGCATACCACGATAGCCGGTCTATCGTGGTTATGGGGGACTCACTGTCCTACCGGGGACCCTAAGTGATACCCCCTAAAAACCGCCTTTAGGGACAGGCAACCGGCTGATTAAGCTCTATTGTGCCTTATCATGAGCGACCCTCTTTTGGGAAAAGAGGGCGCAGGCGGCTAAGTGCCGCGGCAAATTAATGTCAGATATTACAATAATTTTATTTAATTAGAGTTGGCCTGAGCTGCCAGGAGACAGTTCAGGTCGTTTGAAAGTTTATTAGGCGGGTCCGAGAGAGAGTTTCTCGGCCTGCGGACACGATAGCGAGAGGGGGGTGGGGCTGCATAAGAAGCTGCCTCACGAATTAAGTGGTTTGGGTGCGACTCTGAGGCTTTGAAGAAGTTCTCAGAGAGTTTTTTAAGAAATTGTTGAATTGTTGGGAGCTCTAAGTCCCGATGAAGGTCGGCATTGCGGACGTACCACGGTGCGTTCGCAGCTCGACGACAGAATAGGTTCTGAACTATTTGGAGTTCATTTAAAATGTTAGGGTTTGCGTGGGCAAAGACGGGGCCCGCGTAGGACATGACTGGTCGTATACATACCTTGTAGAGTGTACGCTTGTTTCGAAGGGACATTTTACTGTGTCGGCCCAACATACTGTTGAGCCTACTCAGATAAAAACGTGCGTGACGGGTTACTCTTTTGGCGTGGGGCTTGAAAGTGAGCCCTGTGTCTAGAGTGACACCTAAATATTTGGCGGACGTACGCCAGGGGACAGGGGTCCCTAGCATACGTATTGGTGGAGTGTTTTTGAGACGGCGTCGTTTATAATCGAAGTGAACGGCGGAGCTCTTCTCCGGGTTCACATCGATGCGCCATTTTTTGAACCAGGCTCCTAGGTCATCAACTGACTTTTGGATCTTGTTCCGTATGAAGGGTAGTGAGACACCTTTGCAGTAGATGGCAGTGTCGTCTGCAAAGAGGGAGAGTTGAACATCTTTCGACGGGATGGGAATGTCGTTGGTGAATATGATGTACAGCAGAGGAGCAAGTACTGAGCCCTGAGGGACACCAGCCTTGATAGTTCGCTGTGAAGAGAGCGTGCCTTCGTGTCTGAAACGAAAGGTACGATGTTTTAAATAGGAGGCCACGAGACGAACTAGACGATCGGGGAGACCTATTTTATAGAGCTTGTAGATAAGGCCTGTGTGCCAGACTCTATCGAATGCTTTGGCTATATCGAAAAAGACCGCGATGGTCTTATGACGACGAGGATAGAAACCGCTGAGGATATATTCCACAATGCGGTGAACTTGTTGGGGACATGAGTGTTTGGCTCGGAAGCCGAATTGATGGGGAATGATAAGAGGGTCGCCGTCTGTGGGAAACAGGTAGCGCCTCATACGACTTTGGATGACTCTTTCGAAGAGCTTGCCCATTGCCTTGAGGAGGCTAATGGGGCGATGGCTGGAGGGGGAGGTTGAGAGGCTTGCCTGGCTTGGGAATTCCAATCACAGTAGCCTCTTTCCACGTAGTGGGAAAATAACTAAGGTTGAAGCAGGCGTTGAAGATAATAGATAAAAAGGTTAACACCTGCTCGGGAAAGTGTTTTAGGGCTTGGTTGGAGATGCCATCCGCGCCCGGAGCCTTTTTAGGCTTAAGTCCTTTGATGAGGGATGAGATCTCATCATTGGACACAGAGATAGTTCAGAGGCCGTGGGGGGTGAGCTCCGGCGGCGGACCTCATTCTCCACTGCCTGGACGTGTGAGAGGTCGACGGGTTGAGAACTGGGAGAGCATTGAGCGGCAATGCTATCTGCAAAGCACTCAGCCTTTTTCTCGTCCTCGAAGGCAACCGTGCCGTCGGGACGGGAGAGAGGGGGAGTGTGGGTGATAGCGTCTATGCGGAGGGCTCTAGCCATCTGATAGTACGCTGTGTGAGATGGAGAGATATTCTCCATGAGCTTACTCTTTTCGAGATCTTGAAATTCAGAGAGGCGGAAGCGGAGTTTTCGTTGAAGACGATTGGCCGCGCGCCTATATTCGGGGGTGGGATATTTTGCTGCTCTCCGGAAAGCAGCTTTTTTGGCTTTTATTAGGTTGCTAATATGTAGGGGAAGCCCACTATTGTTAGCAACCGGGACGACCCTTTCGTTCTCCTTAAGGGAGGATTTAATAAGGGTGGAGAGTGAGTCGACTGCGGTGTCGATTTTTTCGGGACTATCTAAGTCCGACGATAGGGAGATGGTAGAGTCCTGTGAGTCCAGAGCTTTAGCTAGGGACTCTTTGAATCCCTTCCAGTTAGTGAAGGTTTTCGTGTGTGTTGGGGGAGGTGGCTGATGGCCAAGAATGAGAGAGACCGGTCGGTGATCTGATCCTAGATCGTCTAGTGTCTCGATTGCTCCGAGGTTGAGAGAAACTCCTTGGAGTAACGCAAAATCTAACACATCGGGGGCGTGATCGGTGTTATCGGGGAAGTGAGTAACACCGAGAGGACAATGGATAATTCCACAAAATCAAATACATATATACTAATTTTTGACTGACTCGTTGGTCTAGTGGCTGTAGTAGTGCGGCTGCTGGTCATGAGGTTCTGGGTTCGAACCCCGGGTCGGGACAAAAAAATTAATTATTGAGTGTAGCAGCCAGATAAATCAAACCTAAACGGGAATAAATAATATATACTCCGCTGCTACCATAACGCGGAAGGCGAGAATAAATAAAAAAACATTTTATTTCCTAATTATTCTTGGCTACTGAGATACTGCGGACTGTATATAGATAATTTGACGTTCTTATAAAGAAACAAGAAGCAGCCGCAAATATCATTCAGCGCCACACCGACTTCACACGCCGCTATCGTCACGTATCCGTCGACCAATGGTGAGCCGTTTCTTCAACGCCGCAGTTCGTTTCCTCTTGCTGTTCCGGAGCTGTATTCCACACCGCCGCCGCCCGCCGACTACGCGTGCGCACCGATCTGCATGTCTTATATAGCCCGGTCCAGCGACGTAGCTTCGTGAACAACAAACAAGTCTCACGCCGGGAAACGAAACGTAGATAATTGTATATTTTAAATAGTTTTCATTGGTCATAAAATAAGCAATATAATTGGCTAGGCAAAATATTAATTGTTACCATTGGCAAATCAATAGTGCGCCAGCCATATAAATATAGGCAAGGTTGATGCAAAAGATATTCCATTCCGAATCCCATTCGACAGTACATTCATAAACATAAACAGTAGTTTCATTTCTCCACCTTAAAGAAAACCACTCGGAGTCTGTTAATAGTGGACAGTTCGTCTCCACTATTACAGTGGTGACCCCGTACGAACACCGAGGGGGAAGATCCGGTACGAACACCAAGAAGGAACACCCTGCGACGTACCACTACTATTGCACGAACACCGCGAAGGAAACCCGTACGAAAACCGAGAAGGAAGACTTCAGTTTATATAAAATCAGTGTAATCAAGCCGTCATTATGGAGCAGGAGGCAAACACATATACATCAAACCCGGTAAAGGAACCAGAAATCGCCGGTATATCTCTATCGTTAAGAATACCACCGTTTTGGAGAGACAAACCACGACTTTGGTTCGTCAGTTTTGAAGCCGCAACGAATGGTTTAAAGAAGAGCCAAGCGCAATTAGCACAGATGGTGATAGCCCAACTTGAGAAACAAGAC
The DNA here is from genome assembly GCA_907164705.1 of Parnassius apollo. Taxonomy (NCBI): domain Eukaryota; kingdom Metazoa; phylum Arthropoda; class Insecta; order Lepidoptera; family Papilionidae; genus Parnassius; species Parnassius apollo. The sequence goes on from CAJQZP010000975.1 coordinate 1,025,547, forward strand.
ATCGAACAAATTGCGGACCTGTTGTACAACCCACCAGCAGTCGACCAGTATAATTCACTGAAGGATCGTCTGATCTCCGCATACGAAGAATCCGACAGTCGACAGCTACAAAAACTTCTATCAGAAATAGAACTTGGAGACCAGAAACCCACACAACTCCTACGCAAAATGCGTACTTTGGCGCGAGATAAAGTTCCGGATTCAACACTACGGCTAATGTGGGTAAACCACCTACCACCACATATTCGATCGGTAATAGCAGTCAGCGAAACATTCAGCACGCAGACGAAGCTCGACGAACTGGCACTCCTGGCGGACAAGATGATCGAAAACAGCAGTAGCTCACACATATCGATCATCGAAGGCACTTCAACAAAGGCCAATGATACCCAGTTTCTTCTCGAAGAAATTCGGAAGCTATCATTCGAAGTCGCCGCGCTCAAAGCTTCCCAGCATCATACCTTTTACCAGCAACAGTACAACCAGCGCAATCAGCAACACCGAAGATCACCTTTTCGTCGCAACCGCTCTGCAAGTAGAAGTCGAATAAGCTCAACATCAAGATCCCCTTACTGCTACTATCATCGACGTTTCGGGGTCGAGGCAAGAAAATGCACAGCACCGTGTACATTCAAAAATGAAAATACGAATACGGAAAACTAACTAGTACGCTCGATGCGACGGGATCCAGCGTAACAGCAAAGTCCTACCGTCTTTTCGTCACCGATAAAAAAAGCAAGCTTACTTTCCTTATCGACACCGGAGCAAATATCTCAGTGTTACCGCCGAAGCAAGGACAGAAGTTGAAGCCACTAGATTTTCAACTCTATGCAGCAAACAATACGGTTATTCCTACATATGGAGAAAAAACAATGGAACTTGATTTTAATCTACGCCGACCATTCAAATGGAGATTTATCGTCGCTAAAGTCAGCAAACCAATCATCGGTGCTGATTTTCTTCAACATCACCAGTTGGTCGTCGACATCAAAAATAGAAGAATCATCGACGGGAAAACCAATCTTGCATCTCAGTCTTTTGTACAAGCAACCAATCTGCCCACAATAAGAAGCATAGATGTGCAACAACCGTATCACAAGATCCTCGAAGAATACCCTGGTATCACAAGAATAACTTCAATGAAATTAACACCGAAGAACGACGTTGAGCATTTCATCGACACCAATGGACCACCACTTCATTGTCGTGCACGTCCAATCGCACCACACCTATACGAGCAAGTTCGAAAGGAATTCGAAAACATGATTGAGCAAGGAATATGCCGTCCAAGCAAAAGCCCTTGGTCATCACCACTTCACATTGTACCGAAGAAGAACGGAGAATTACGAGTTTGTGGAGATTACAGAAGACTGAATTCTATTACCACTCCTGACCGCTACCCAATACCGCGAGTCAGGGATTTCACTCATCAACTATCAGACAAGACTATATTCTCCACCATCGATCTCAACCGAGCTTACCAACAAATAAGAGTCCGCGATGAAGACATAGAGAAGACAGCAATAATTACCCCAATGGGATTATTCGAATTCCCAAGAATGATCCCAGGATTAAAGAACGGAGGTCAAACTTTCCAAAGATTCATACACGAAGTACTTCATGGACTGGATTTCGTTTTCGCATTTATTGATGTTCTCCTTGTTGCAAGCCCTGATAAAGAAACGCACGAAACCCATCTACGCACCGTGCTACAGCGATTAGAAGACAACGGAATCACAATCAACCCTTCGAAATGCATATTTGGACAGCAAGAAGTTCAATTTCTTGGTTTCACCGTCAGCAAGGAAGGAATAAAACCGCCTGCCGAAAAAGTCAGAGCAATCATCGATTATGCAAAACCTAAAACTATCGAAGAGCTAAGGCGTTTTCTCGGGATGATAAATTTTTACAGAGAACACATACCTAAAGCCGCTGAAATCCAAGCACCACTTCACGCCTACCTTCACAACATGAAGAAAAAAGATAAAACGTCAATCGAATGGAACGATGAAGCCACGAAGGCATTTGAAGCTTGTAAAATTGCGATCCAAAATGCAGCTTTACTCGCTCACCCATCACACGAAGCAACCCTTGCTATCTTCAGCGACGCATCCGATCTCTCAGCAGGAGCAGTTCTCCAACAATACAGCAATGGGAAATGGCAACCACTTGGATATTTTTCGAAGAAGTTCTCCGATACTCAACGTAACTACAGTACATTCGACCGAGAGCTACTCGCTATTTACATGGCTATCAAGCACTTCAGAAAAACGTTCGAGGGTCGAAACCTGATCGTTTTTACCGACCACAAGCCATTAACATATGTACTTCCAAAGAAACCATCACTATCGGAAACACCACGAAGAGCAAGACAACTTATTTTCATAAGTGAATTCACGACCGACATACGTCACATCAGTGGAAAGGACAACATAGTTGCCGACGCACTCAGTCGCGTACCAATCGACAGTGTAACGTGCCCTACATCAATCGACTATCATAAGATCGCCGCAGCACAAGACAGAGATAGTGACAACATAAAACATCTAGCGAAGCAAGGTAACTTGTCCATCAAGCAAGTTACAATGCCAATGACGCATCTACCTATATACTGTGAAGCCTCAACGACAACCATGCGACCATACATACCAGAAGAATGTCGTCGCGAAGTCTTCAATACACTGCACAACATTAGTCATCCAGGTGTTAGAACAACAAGAAAACTCATCACTGAAAAATTCTTTTGGCCTGCAATGCAAGCGGATGTTGGCAACTGGGCGAAGCAATGCATTCAATGCCAAAAATGCAAAGTACAAAGGCATACATCAAGTAGTCTAGCTACATTTCCACCCACGGAGAGATTCGAACACTTGCACGTTGACATCGTTGGACCATTACCTACTTCACCGCAAGGACATCGTTATCTCGTAACAATGATCGACAGAACAACAAGATGGCCAGAAGCAATACCTACCGATGATACTTCAGCCGAATCCGTCGCGAAGATAATTTATGAAAATTGGATTACTCGTTTCGGATCACCTAAAACCATCACAACGGATCAAGGAAGGAATTTCGAAAGCAACCTATTCCTCAAACTTCTTCAAACTATGGGAATACAGAAGACGCGTACAACAGCATACCATCCTCAGTCAAACGGAATAATCGAACGATGGCATCGTACATTAAAGACTGCACTCAAAACTCGTTTATCTCAACATACAAAGTGGATTGATGAGCTACCTACAGTGCTACTCGGACTACGAGCAACACCGCGTGCAGACACTAGTCTTAGCGCCGCTCAGCTAACCTACGGCTGCAGCATAAGGCTGCCGTGTGACTTCTTCAGTTCAGCAGCGTCAAACAAACAAGAAATGGATTACGATTTCGTAACTAAACTTCGAGAATCAATTAACAAAGCCTTATCGTTGAAATGCACCGAAATGCAATCACACAGAAATAATAAATCAGTATTCATTCACCAAGATTTGAAAACATGCAAGCAAGTTTTTGTAAGAAACGACGCAATGAAAAAACAATTTCAACCTACCTACGATGGACCGTATAAAGTATTAGAGAGAAATAGCAAGACTTTTAAACTACAAATACCCGGAAGGAAATCTACGATTATATCGATCGACCGACTAAAGCCTGCCTATATTATTAACGAGGATACTGCAGAGGATTCATCATCATCATCAAAACCACCAGCGAGGAAGCTTGAAACTTCATCATCTACATCAACCCAGTTGAAACCTATTTTAAAAACTACGAAATACGGGCGAGTCGTCAAGCCTCCGGTACGCTTTCGCTGGGGGGAGAGTGATGTAGCAGCCAGATTAATCAAACCTAAACGGGAATAAATAATATATACTCCGCTGCTACCATAACGCGGAAGGCGAGAATAAATAAAAAAAACATTTTATTTCCTAATTATTCTTGGCTACTGAGATACTGCGGACTGTATATAGATAATTTGACGTTCTTATAAAGAAACAAGAAGCAGCCGCAAATATCATTCAGCGCCACACCGACTTCACACGCCGCTATCGTCACGTATCCGTCGACCAATGGTGAGCCGTTTCTTCAACGCCGCAGTTCGTTTCCTCTTGCTGTTCCGGAGCTGTATTCCACACCGCCGCCGCCCGCCGACTACGCGTGCGCACCGATCTGCATGTCTTATATAGCCCGGTCCAGCGACGTAGCTTCGTGAACAACAAACAAGTCTCACGCCGGGAAACGAAACGTAGATAATTGTATATTTTAAATAGTTTTCATTGGTCATAAAATAAGCAATATAATTGGCTAGGCAAAATATTAATTGTTACCATTGGCAAATCAATAGTGCGCCAGCCATATAAATATAGGCAAGGTTGATGCAAAAGATATTCCATTCCGAATCCCATTCGACAGTACATTCATAAACATAAACAGTAGTTTCATTTCTCCACCTTAAAGAAAACCACTCGGAGTCTGTTAATAGTGGACAGTTCGTCTCCACTATTACATTGAGTTTTCCCGTCAAGAAATTCTCAGTAGCTGCCCGGAGTCAGGAAGTTGGCGGTGTCTCACCCCCGTGCCTCGGAAAGCACGTAAAGCCAAAGCCGTTGGTCCTGCGCCTGATCTCTCTCCGGTCGTGTCAGTTTACCGTCAGATCGGATTATGAGAGTGTGGGAATAGAGAATGCACCTGTGCTGGCCGCATACACTTGGGCAATATAATCCTGTCCTGCGCCCATGGCTAGTCTCCGTTGAGGCAGGCCGCTGTGACCGAAATTCGGTCTGGAGGACATTATTAATATTTTTTAATGGAAGAAGAGGCAAACGAGCATACGGCTCACCTGATGGTAACTGATCACCGTCGCCCATGAACATCTGCAACACCAGGAGAATCGCAGGCGCGTTGCCAGCCTTTTAAAAAACAGTAGGCTCTTTTCTTTAAGGTTCCTAAGTCTTTTCGGTCCGAAAATATCGCCAGTGGTAAACGATTTCACAAAGAAGCGGTGCGAGCAAGAAAACTCCTAGTAAATCGCACAGTAGTGGACCGCCAAACTTCCAGATGGTGTGGATAGTATCGGGGATTTTATCGTGATGCGCATTGGTGGAATTTGTCGGCTGGGATTAATCCAAACAATTCCTTTGAGCACTCCCCACACATCTCTTTGCAGCGCTAGTGAATCGAGCCGATAAGAAAGAACTTTGAAAGATGCGGTCGTTTGTGGCCCTTATTATATAAAAATATCCTATACTGCAGGTTGGGCGAGGTGCCTTGCCGTGAGGCGTCACTGGTGGTGGCGGTGAGCAGCCCCCACCGCCTCGACTCCCTCCAGGCGACGGCTTTCTGCGTGGACCAGCTCAAGGCGAACGTGCCCGTGTGGAAGCGAGAGCTCTACGCTGGTGACCACGCGCCCGTCTGGAAGGAGAATCCTGAATGTGCGTGGTCCACTCACAGGAAACCTGCTAGCAGGGTCTAACACTGATATCCGTATTAAATGAAACGAATTTTACGGATTTTATCGCGTTTAATTTTAATGTTTTATTTATCGACGATTCCCATCTCTGCCCATTTCGATGTAGGTTAGTGAATATGCTTACGTCGCCTTTACACGACGTAGTGTATAAAAAACAACTGTATTAAATAGAGAATGTTCTATTATAATGTGAACTCTGAAAATTTTCAGGTTTCTACAAACCTTCTGACAACATACGTTCCGATCGGTAAATTAGTTTCATTTAATGTGTATTATTCGCATAAATACGAGTATAAGAAATCATTACTGGAATTCATAGTCAAGATCTCAAAAAAACGGCTCCCCTAGAGGACGATTCAATTCCTAAAAATGCCGAATTGTACCTTTATGCATTTCATAAGCAAAAGAAATCCTAATTTGGACAGATAATGGGGGGTTGGTTGCTGACTCCCCGAATTTCGACAACCAAACAATCTTCTAACTTTATAACGTCATATAAAAAAAGGTATACTGGAAGAATTGTAGAAAAAAAAACAATAAAAACGTTAATTTAGGTTTAAAATTGCTAGTTTATCTGTTTTTTATTCTCTTAATTATTAATACGAAAATAGGTACATAACTAACTGTGACATTGCTTACTTTTCCACTTTTGTTCTGTAATATTTATTTACTGTCTTTAAATGATTCTTACAAATAGAATCAATACATTTTAAAAAGTTGTAATATATACCGATCTCGAGTATGAAACATACTGATAGTTGCTCTTATATTTTGTTTGCAGTTACTTTCAGTAATAAAAAGTAAAAGTAAATATATAAAAATAATTTTCAGAAAGTAACCAGCGAAATCATTAGAATTGGAATTTTTACTTTACTCTTATATTTGGTGTTAGTTTTTATTTGCTATTGCAGTGACACTAAGAATTTTTAAGAAATACATAATTAAATAGTAGACAATGACGCATGTAATTCTATCCAGATAGGGTATTTTTCAGTCGTTGTTTATGAAAGAACATTCAACCTCTAGGTAAATGTTAAACGATGGATTCGAGAGGACTATCCAGTGTCCACTCATCGACTCTGAATTCCAGTGTAAGGGAGTTAATACACAAACCGATCGATCGTCGCTCGATGCTATTGATCGACGTCGATCGATATGGTCGATAAAACGTTCAATCATCTGTCGACGTCGATCTACAGTTAATCGGTGTGACTGTGGGCTCATCACCAGTATCTTTCAAAATATTTTTTTTAAATAGAATAAGAGTAATATAATATTGTGAATACATTTTAAAATGAATATAATCTTTCGAAATGTATTCAGAAAAGGACAGTAGAGAGTGGTCGGTGGAGCAGTGCAGGTTCTCGAATAATCAAGCAGCTCGATCGACGTCCACTAATTCTACCATCTATCGATCGACGTCGAACATCAGTTAGGGTGTTACCACACCAATCACATCTCATCCTAACTAATTTAAAAATGGTGCTAGTTCCTTACGCGTAATTTTTTTTATCACTTGTTTTACGGTACAAGATTATACTATATGCTTAAGGAACTTTCTCGTGGATATTTTATTATCATCATTATGGTCAGTCCTGTGGCAGTCCAGTGCTGAACCTCTCTCAAGACAGGTCACTTAACCCGATATTTGGCTTCATGCATCCTGTTGCATACAGCCGTAGATCGTCACTTCATCTAGTCAGGGGGCTTCCCACACTGCGTTTACCTAAATGCGTTCTCCACTCTATGGCACGCCTGCTCCATAGGTCATCGCTTATGCAACAGAATCTGACCAGCCCGTTGCCATTTTGGCACGTGAAAGAAGACAAAACTCCCACACAGCGTATATTTAAGTAAATGAAATTTATTTTATATAAATTAAATAAAAAAATCCGGATAACCATTCACTACTTTCCCCAAAGGTTTTGTAACGAACGAAGGAAAATTGTTACGCATTATTTTCTTCAAAAGATCACTATCCTGACCAGATGTTAGTGATGACCATTTTAAAGTCTTCTTATTTGAGTTACTACTTAAGTATATATTTGGAATATACTTTAAACGGAATAAATATATAAATAATCTGTAATCTTGTACCTTAAAATAAATCAATAATAAATACATTTAATTTTTTTTAGACCAAATAATGCATTGCACCACGTTGAACCTTAGCTCAATTAATTTCAAACACTTGTTTGAATATAGTTGTATAAATGCTATGAGCAATTTTATTTTTAGATAGATTTTCATAATTATTTACATTTTATGGTTGTGTTTCGTGTATCACATACCAATTACATTTTATATTTGTAAGTTTTGTCATCAATTCGTAAATCTCATTTTAATATAACTTTCTGAGTGTTCTTCAATCAAAGCATAATAGGTTATAAATGTGGCGTAAATGTTACGGGAACAATGGAGCTTAGCTTCTATTAGAGTTAGACTAAAAAAATTATTGTTTTCATTGAAGTTTTAGATTTTATATATTTTGGTAAAACCAAAAGTTTTGTTTCCTTTTTATTAAAGTTGTATAACTAGATATAAGCGTTAAAATTTTGTTTCCTAAATAAATTTATTTGCGTTGGTATTTGTTGTTTTTTTTTATTATATTAAATTATGGTCCTTCTGAGCCGGATTTAGTAGTCATTTTCCAAACTATCCTTGCAGGTGCATCCCAACAATCGTCACAAAAACCACCAACACCACAGAAAGCCCCAGAGAACACTTCAGACAGAAATATAGTACAAATAAATGTATCGAATGAGGAACTACAGCAGAGAATACAAAATTTTATAGAAAGAAAGAGAGAGCAAGTAAATATCAGTAACATAGTAGACTTTATACCCGGTTTTAGTGAGAGCGAGACGCAAGATTCGGAGACGTGTGCAAGAGTGAGAACGCAGTTCGTTAGAAGAAGCGATTCTAAGAGTCATTTGAAGAGTAAGTTTTATAACTTTAACTAATAGCTTCTTTAATATTTCTTATACCAAAGTAATAAGACATACGTTTCATCCATAAAAATACTAATAATTAAACATAATTAGTATCTTGGAGGTACTAGAACTTGTAGTGAATTTCTCGGAGGGTAACTTGTAGGGTGTTGCGATATAAATATATGTTACTTTTAATGTTATACTCTACACACAAGAAAAGATTAAGACGTGTAAGAAAAGAATAAAATGCGTTTTTATCATATTTTACATTATATCATCATCGGCAGACTTGTTAGTCACTGGTGAAAGGCTCTTTTCAATTTTAAATGTTCTTGTGGTACCTATATTGTTACATGCAACATTCTGCTACAATTACATAAAACATTTTATTATTCGTATTGTCACTTATAATAGTCTTCCAGACCGAATCTCGGTCATGGCGGTCAGATTTGAGGGTGACTAAGACGCCATCTGCGCAGGACAGGGTTATAGGGCCCGAGTGTATGTGCAAGCACACGTGCACTCTGTATGGGATCATTCTCATAGTCCGATGGAACGGTAATCCGACACGACTGGAGAGTGACCAGGCGCGGGACCTACGGGTTTCTCTGCATCGCCAACTTCCTGACCCCGGGTTGCTACTGAGAATTTCCTCACAAACTCGAATAACTGTTTTGGCCCAACTCGGTATTCGAACCCGGAATCTCATGATCAGCAGTTGCCTTCACGAACACGGGACCAACTTGGCAGTCAAATTATTTAGTATTCATTGAATACCTCGTTGTAACTGGTCCTTTACCGTGTTAACAGTATCCACATATAAGTTATAAATGCTTCATAGGTACATTTCATACGTGGTAGAGCCACGCTGCAGCTATATTATAGTTGTAGCGCGAATTAGTCGGCTCGACCGGGGCAGGACCACGCTCTCACAGAATAGCAGCTTAATATTATATATAACGGTAGTATAGGTATATACATATAGCCCTATACGGTATAGCCCTGCTGCAGTTACATTATGGTTGTAGCACCAATGAGTCTTATCGACCGTGTAAGGGGACCATCCTCTCACAGATTACCAGCTGAATCCTGCTGTGTTTCGTATGGTGAACGTAAATAACCGGAGACTCTTTTTACTGAAATCAAGATATTACACCTTAGTCCTCAGGGGTGACAACGCATCTGCATTTTGATTTTTAGTCTAATGATATTTTTATTTTTTTAAATAACTAGGATTTTCTGCTGTATCGTGGGGTAGGGGCATATCCATACATAAATTTCACAAGAACAAACGTCCAGACCCGGGGCAATTATTTGTAGGCTATACAAATACTTGTTCCGTGTGGATTCGAATTCGTGACCATCAGCGCTGCGACTCATTGCTAAACCATTGCGCTACAGAGTCGTCCGACTATAGCTGTAGGTTGCTCTAGCAAGAGTAAATTAAAAATAAATACAATATATCACAAAAATAAATGAAATATGCAAACCGACAGCTACAACACCCGGCAAGGACACAGTACACCCTCTGCAGCACTATCGTCAACTTGCTTTGCTTGTATCAAAAGAATTATCACGACGGATATAATAACGACAATGTTTTACACTCGTGGAATGATCTAACCTAGCTGCTTGTAGTACTTTATTGGATGAGTGGGTGAGTTTTTTTTACCTTAACTCATAATACAAATTATTATAAAAATCTTTCAGGGTAACCACTCAGACTTTTGTGTATACTACTACACGGGCACTACGGTACTAATGCATTGCGCAGTAAGTTACGCTCAATTCTCCGTAACTTCTTTAGTCGACTGTGAACAAGCGACAAGACTATTTCTTCGTTTTGTACAACGCGAACGTTGTTTCTAGACAACTTGACACTGATTTTGTTTAATGTGACTATAAGTAAACGTTGTCGTTATTAATGTAAGCACGTCAGTGATTTGAAGTTTATTTTAGATAAGTATGTAACTTTATTTAATACAACTGCATGGCATATTTACCGTGCCAGCTATCCCACCAACGGGCTCGCGTGTGATGTACGGCTATTACACAGTTTTTATTTCGAATTGCCAGAATTGAATTGATAAGAGCGACAAACGAGCCCACAGTCCACCTGATGGTAAGACGTTGCTGAGGCCCATACACATCTAGGTACATCTATCCTCGATTACGAATCAAAATGCAGATGCGTTGTCATCCATGAGGCCTAAGATGGAATGCCTCGTTTCCAGTAAAATGGGTCTCCGGTTCTCTACACTCACTATACGAAACCCGGCAGCATTAAGCTGCTATTTTACGATGGTATTCTTTGAGAACGTGGTCCTTCCCAGGTCTAGTGAACCCATTCGTGCTACAACTATACTAATCACTGCAAGATGGCTCTACCACGTATAAATGCAAAGAATAATATAATGAGGCATACATAGAAGTCTGGTTTTACTGGCCACTACTACTGCTACTTAAGATACACTGGCGTTTCAGTCCGCAAGGTGTACAACGAGTGGGGCCCGCAAACAGTGCGCAACGTCGGCGAGCCGGGCGAGGGCGAGGGGGACAGTGAGGGGGGAGGGCTGCCCGCGGGCGTTGCAGAACGGCTGCGAGCCGCCGAGCAGTTCGTGAGCGCGGCGCCGGTGGGCCGGGACGTGTACCGCCGCCTCAAGGCTGTTGAAGAACGCATCACGCATCTGCTAGCCATCTCACCGGAGTACGCGCACTTCTGGGTGAGACTCTGCACCTATGTGGAATGGTTTTATGATGTTGGAATGGAGAAAGGAGCTCACAGATCTCTAACGCCCGATTTAACAGAGGGAGGCCTGTCACCCAAAGAGGTAGGCAGAAACTACAGACTTCCATTTGGCACGATCCTGACACACCTCTCTCGGCTCCTTTACATCCATATATCTACACATACACACTCGTCGCGGTACACCTAATCTGACCTATTTTCAATATACATATCGCCAATTTGGTCGATAAACCTTCGTCTAGGGCGTCACTTCTTGACTCTGCCGTTCACATCTGCAATATAAATTTGCTTTGTCACTATTTCCTCGTTCATGAACAAACCACCGAAGCATTCCTTTCTTAATCCTGATCACAACATCATCTTGCACACCACGTCACACAATTTCTCACTCAGTCTTTAATGCCCGATTCCTATGTTCAATAAATATTTCTTTCTCCATAATCTGTTAAATTACATACGAGGTGCATGTAAAAACGGTTTATATTATAAACTGTTTATTTAATAACTTAGGATGACTTAAATTGATAAATATATATATATATATATATATATATATATATATATATATATATATATAAACAATTGAGCTAGTATTTAGCTTTTAAACAATGGGTTTACATGCACGTCATTTACTGCAAATCGGCTTGTAAAAGAAAACGAAGCGCTTTAAATATAGAAACCTGGCACTAGCGATAAATGGCCGCTGCAACTCATGGAATTCTGCAACACGCTTCAATCAAACAAATGTGTTTTTTCCCTAAGGACTAACAAGGAATCACGGCATGTAACGTATTATTCTGTGTATATAATATGTGCAATGCACCCTGTGCAATGTCTATACGGTTGGAACCGCCGCGAAATTAATAAATTCGAACAATCATCCGTTTACTAATATAGATTTAGATTGGTATTCTATTTGGTCAAATGAATCTTTTAGTGATTAAGCAATATAAATAATATGCTCACCATCGCGTTTTTATTGTACTGAGTTTTTATCAAGAATATGCAACAACGGCCACGGAATGCTATGGGATAGTGGGTTATCTTGCGTTGCCAGTATAGAACAGAACAATTTTTATTTAACACAAACACTCACACCTGTCACCCAGAAGGGTAGAAATAGACCACGGACTCTTATTTGGCACGATCCTGACTCACCTTGCGCCTCCTTTACAATCTTATTGAAAGTCATTTTTTAACCGTGGTTAAATCGACGTTGAATATCTCAGTCCCCCTCCCCACTCCCCCGTGACCATGGGTGCTGTAAAGTATATAAAATATACGTCGGGTATATAAAATAAGTTAATATACAGACATGAGCACTTTAGACACTGAAATAATACTAGTTTTTACGGAATTTATCGCGTGTATTTAACTTTTTAATTACCCGACGTTTCGAACGCTTTACAGCACTCATGGTCACGGGCGGGACTGAGATGTTCAACGTCCATATGTCATAGTTAACCGCGGTTACCATAGATTAAAATTTAACTTTTGTTCCGATCTATGTCGTCGTCGTCCGAACGTCGGGTAATTAAAAAGTTAAATACACGCGATAAATTCCGTAAAAACTAGTATTATTTCAATGTGTAGTGTTCGCGTAAATATAAGAAATCATTACTTTAGACACTGTTGCCCGTCGTAGGTATGAATATTAGTTTTAACGCCATCTGTCGGAAGCTAAGATTTTTCTTGCTTTTTCGTCTATTCCATTGTCTCCTCTCATGACACCCACGGATTGAAATTGGGGATGTGTTATCTTACGTCTTACGCCTTCACCGCACTCATCATCATTACAGCCCTTCAGAAGTCCACTGCTGAACATAGGCCTCCCCGAAGGAATGCCAACAAGCACGGTCCTGAGCCACCTGCATCCATCGACTAGTGGGGGGTCGTCCTACACTACGCTGGTAGTCGTCCATCAAACGACTTCCTGCATGTCTTACCAGGTCGTCACTCCATCTAGTGGCCCTACACTACGCCTACCGGTACGAGGCTGCTACTCGAGAACCTTTTTCCCCCATCGGTTGTCGGTTCTTCGAGATATATGGCCGGCCCATCGCCACTTTAGCTTACTAATCCGTTGGGCTATGTCGGTCACTCTGGTTTTACTGCGGATATCCTCATTTCTGAGTCTCACGCAGAGAAACTCCGAGCATAGCCCTCTCCACAGCTCGCTGAGCGACCTTGAGCGTCCTCATACGGCCAGCGGTGAAGGACCACGTCTATGATCCGTAAGACATCCTGGCAACACGCACTGGTTGTACACTTTAGTTTTCAGAGATTGAGGTAAACCTGACGAGAAGATGTGTCGTAATTTCTCGAACGCTGCCCAGCCGAGTTGAATCCGTCGACTGACCTCGGTCGAAGTTGGACTTACCTAGTCGGACTATTTGTCCCAGGTAAACGTACTCGTCAACAACTTCGAGCTTAGTGCTTCGCAACAACTACCGACATAGGTGTGACGTGGACAAACATGATATTTGTTTTGTGTATGTTCATCTTAAAACCTATACGTTGGGAGACACTATAGATGTCATTGAGCATAGTGTTTAAGTCCTCTAGCGATTCTGCTATAAGGACTATATCGTCGGCAAATCGAAGGTGAGTAATGTACTCACTATTGATGTTAATACCGTATCCTTTCCACTCCAATAGTTTGAAAACGTCTTCCAATGCAACGGTGAAGAGTTTCGGTAATATAACGTCACTCTGTCTTACACCTCTCTGCAGTTGGATAGGTTTCGTACTCTGGTTATGTAGTCGGATAGCCATCGTAGCCCTATTGTACAAACACTTCAGCACTTCGATATACCGACAGTCAACTTGGCACTGCTGAAAGGACTGCAGCACCACCCAAATTTCAACGGAATCAAAGGCTTTTTCATAGTTCACATACGCAAGGCAAAGCGGCAGATTGTACTCTTCGGTCTTCTGTACAATCTGCCACAGGGTATGTATGTGGTCTATGATACTGAAGCCTTTTCGAAAACCGGCTTGTTCGGGGGGCTGGAAGTCGTCGAGTCTGCGTGCGAAACGATTTTTAATGACTCTCGAAAACAGCACGTAGGCCCAGCTGAGAAGGAAAATCCGACTAATAGTCTCCCATTAACACCGTATAGTGGGTTTTGGAGGAAAGCATGACCATAGAAATATCCTCTACATTTTCTCCATCTCCTCATCGGGATCTGCCTAGGTTGGTGCGTAAATCTGTATGACCTTCAGCGAATACCGTTTGGTGATTCTGAGTATAAGGTACGCAACTCTCGTTGACACACACCCAATCTTTCCAATGTTGTTAACGAAAGACTTGTGAAAGATAAATCCGGCACCTCCTTGGGACAGGTGGTGCATGTAAATGACGGTCTCCCGGTGATAAAACAAGTTGCCGGATTCGAGAATCACCGTGTCCTTCCCCTCTCTTTGGATCTCGGATAATCCTATAATATTCCAGCGCTAATCTATTTACACTTATATATCTCTTCTTCCTGCTGCAGGATCTTTTCGTTTGTCCTCAGGGTGCGTGCGTTGTATGTTGCTCGGACGAGTCGTTTTAGGTTGCAACCGAACCTCCACCGGAGATTCTTAGCACCCCCTGCCCCGCCGTTACGCCGGCGCCGCGTAGCGGGGCTGCCGGGGACTGGGGGCGGTCTATTTGCGTCGTTGGTCATGTGGAGGGGGTGGGGGTTTATTGCCATAGTTGCCACGCTTGGCGAGCGGGTTGGCAACCGCAGTTTTTTTGTCGTACAGTTGCTGTTAGCAGGAAGATGCTGCTGCCCACCCGCCGTTTTCCCTCTGTCGTGTTTTACGACACCCACGGGAAGATATTTGGTAGTGGATATTCTTAACCGCCACTACGCGGCTACAACACTATATTTACCAAAATACTGATTACCTTTAATCCATTTCTACAGAAAGTCAAACGGGAGTCGGCGGATATAAAGCAGGAGAACATGGAATATGTGTTTTCGGCGGACGACATCTCCAAGAAGATCGAGCTGCTGGAAAAGCAGACCGCTTCGTAAACTGACGCAAACGACGATTCTGAGCTGGTGTTATTTACATACAAGATCGTTTAAAATATGCCCTTGGACAGCAATTTCTAAATTTCCATAAGAAACTAGCAGCGCCCGGTATGGGTTCCACGCATTACAACTCGCAAATGGCTTAAACCCATACGGGACGATCAAGAGTAATATTTTATATGGTATAATGTACATTCAGTCCTTAGTTCATATCGAAACAATGCAAAGATGTCACAAGTTTTATGTTATTACTTCTTCTATAATCTTTAAGTATACATACCTACTTGTATTTCATTTCATTTGTTAAGAAATTTCAACATAAGTATGACCCCTGATACTTAAGATGGAATGTGCCTCACTACTGGGATCAGTTATGTAATAGCTGAAAAGAAATTTAAGTAATTATCTGGATTGTGATACCACATAATTAGTTATCTTTTGATTGTGTTGACTGTGAACCAAATAAAAGCTAAATATATTTCTTACTTTTACAAAAATATGTTTTATTTGCCCGAATTTGTCTTAAATAATGTTTACCCAACAGGTTTATCTTCTGTATCAGAGGCGGTTTACATAATACATAAATTGCACAAGGACACATCTAGACTGAACAATTATTTGTATGTCATACAAACTTTTGTTCCCTATGGGACTCAAACCTGCGAACATCCAGCGCCGCGACCAAACGCTTAGCCACTGCGCGATGGAGTCGTAACCATATCAAACATGCTTTGAGTTCCCAATTAGACTTGCGCTACTTAAGAGATGAATAATCGATGTGTCAGTTTTTTAATAGTTACGCTTGTTTACTTATGTTGCTGTTCCGTATGATGAGTGTTGACAATCGGAGACCCTTTTTACTGGACACGAGGCAAGAGGCGAGGAGTGAAAACGCATCTGCATTTAGATTTCTTAATCAACGATAAATACAGATGTCTATGGGCCACATCATTGAAACTGTTGATTTTAGGGATCCAAAGGCGACCTACTGGGATGTCTACTGAGACAGTCTAAGGAAGAATTTAAAAAGGTTTCCTAAAAGCATCAATACAATTGAAGGCCTGGAGTTAGCGACGGAGACTGTAACCGTAAGCATCCTTCGAGGACAGTTGTCCGGTCAAAACCAAGACTTCAACACGAAAAGTTTCTTGGTGGAACACTAAGCTGAACAAACTTAGGGAAAAGACAAGGAAACTATTATTATATTACTATTTATAGGGCCAACAAAACTAAAGAGTGGGATATTTATAGTGCAGCCCTAACCGTATATAATAAAGAAATTCGGAAAGCTATGAAAGCTTTGTGGAGGAAGCTATGCGAGGAAGTTGAGTCTTTGCCTCGCAGTGCAAGACTACACAAAATGCTATCGAAAGCTCATACTAATCAGGTCGGGCTTCTTAAAAAGCCTAATGTTAACTTCACTACTAGTGAAACAGAAACATTGGAGTTACTAGCACAGAATAAATAATAGTACTACTAGCTTCAACTTATTCTCTAGGGTCACAGACTTTTGCCCCGAGCTTTTTCAGAGCTCTATGAAGGCCTTGTAATGAGGACTGGTGTATGGCTGCAAAGATAATAGGGCCAAACCTGATGCACTGGGCTGTTGACTCCTTTAAACCATATAGAACAAGGCAGGATGGAATAATTCCCATGTATCTACAGAAGGGGATCGTCGATAACATTCTGCCTTATCTGGTAAAAATCTGTGAAAAAGCAAGTTTTGAATGGGGATATATTCTTGAACGATGGACAATTGTCAAAGTTCTATTTATACCTGAGACTCAGCAAGCACTACGCTTTACCAAAGTCCTTTAGACCTATAATCCTATCTTCCTCTCTTCTCAAGACATTGAAAAAGGTTATAGATAGATATATTAGGGATGTAGCTCTACAAGGGCCCATACATTACAACCAGCATGCTTAACGCAGAAGTAAATCTACGGATACAGGTCTGATCAGTGTTATTGTCAGGGTTTAAAAGCGCTGGAGGATAAAAAATAGCTCTTTGTGCCTTTCTAGATATTGAGGGCGCATTCGACAGTACCCCCACATCATGGCTGATTAGGGGGCTGACATCTAAAAATTTTTACACCACGATCACCAATTGGGTGAAGTCGATGCTCTCAAACAAAGGCAAACATAGCGCTGGTTCAAACTTCGATTGACGTTACAACTACAAGAGTCTGCCCACAAGGAGGTGTATTTTCACCCCTTCTTTGGACTCTGGTTGGCCATTTATTGTACAAGATGACGGACCTTTGTATTGACACACTGGGTTATGCTGACGACCTCGTGGTCATTGCGAAGGGTTTTTTCCAAAGAGGGGTTCGATCTCTGCCGGCAGCTCATAATTATATTGCTCTAAAAACCATAAATAACTTATATAAGGATAACAGTTTATCAGTTAAATGCTGATAAAACAGTTATAAATCCCTTTACCAAATAGACACGGTTAGAGAAATTACTCATATCTAAACTTAATGGTAAAGAAGTACCATTCTCTATTGAAGATAAGTATTTAGGCGTAACAATGACAAAAAAGTAACCAGGAGCTCTCACCTTGGCAACGTATGTCATGAGGCCAAAATTGCTTTAGGTACGTGCAGTCGTATGGTTGGGAAGAACTGGGGCTTGCATCCCAGTATGGTCCTACGGCTGTACAGCAGCATAGTCACGCCGACTCTTATTTACGCTTCCATTATCTGGTGTAACAAGGCCAACCAAAAGACGACTGCGGATCGGCTAAATAGTCTACAAAGGACTGCCTGCTTAATGGCAACGAGCTATGCGATCATCGCCTGGATCGGCTATTAATGCACTTCTGTGCCTAACGCTTCTTGATTTTTATTTAGACAAGGAGGCGAGGGTTAGTTTGTATAGGATTAACACCCAGGGCGGTTTGAGCTTGCTTTCCTATAGATTGAGATCCATGCTCGACTCAATTAAGGAAACATCGGTCTTATGTATGATTTCAGATATGCGTCCACAGTCCACTATACATTTTTAATAAAGAGTACATAGTGGAACTACCCTCCAGAGAAGACTGGCTTAATGGACAGGATATCTGTGAGGTTGGTAGCCCATATGGTTTACCGATGGATCAAAAATGGGCCTCGACGTAGGTTTTGGAATACGTGGGCAACGCTCCAAAGTCAAACTTAGTATGAATTTGGGTAAATTTACCTCTATCTTCCATGCAGCAATTCTCGCCATACTTCGCTGTGCGGAAACCAATCTGCAAAAACACTACGTCAACCATACTATCTATATAAATTATGATAGTCAAGCAGCACTGCTGGCGCTGAGATCAAACTTAGTGAATTTGAAGCTAGTTGGAGACTGCTTGAACCGTCTAAATGAACTTGCCGACAAGCTCGCACGGAAAGGCTCAGAGTACACAACGATATATTACTTTCCTCATTGGTACACAATTTGGACCAGAGCCATTTTGTGGAATTTAAAAAAGAAACGTTTCTGGACATCCTGTTTGTGGAACCTTAACCTTTTGAGCGCCACGCCAAAAACGCATTACCGTATCCCGTACGCCAAAGCGAAAAGTAAACAAAAATACCATGAAAAAAATAGTGTTGCCAAGAGTTGATAATAACTATGTATTAAATAAAACAGAAATTCGCCTAATTCAGTTGCTGTAAACTTGTAATAAAAAGACCCGGCCTCGATATGTCAATTTTTTCGGGAGTTACCGTGACCACATACAAAACAGACATCCGGACGTGCACGCAAATAGTTTTTTCAAAGTAGCAATATAAAAGGATATTTAGAAAACATAAGATGGATTAGCCGTATTATGGATTGAGCCGTGGTAGCTCAGACGGTTAGCGCTCGCTGTAAATTTCACAATACGCGAGCAAACCGGGTTCGATTCCCGCCGGCACCAATGAAATTGTTAATTGCAATTTTAAGTGCTAATTTACCACGTGCTCGGCGGTGAAGGAAAACATCGTGAGGAAACCTGCATGTCTGAGAAATAAGAAAAAAAATTTCGAAGACTTGTGAAGTCTGCCAACACGCATTGGGGCAGCGCGGTGGACACTTCCTTGCCCTAATACCCTCTCAGAAATGAGAGGAGGCCTGTGCCCAGCAGTGGGACGTATATAGGCTGTAACTTTACTTTACTTTTTATAAGATGGATTAATTGGTGTTTTCTTGATACACGACTACTCAGATTATCGTATAAGTGTAATATCGTTATGATAGAGGGATTTTTAGGCCCGCCACACACTACATACGGAATTCCGAAACGAAACGAACGGGTCTGCCACACACGACTGAATCTCGTTTTTCCCGCAGAATTCTCTACGGTAAACTACCGTAGGTGTGTGACGGGTCGTTGATTTAATATGAACTTGCCGTTCGGAATTCCTAATCGGAATTCCGTATGTATATGGCGGGCCTTACACCACAAAATTACTTGACCTTGAAGTGTCGAGTAAAGCATAACCGACCGCTTCGTTTTATTTTGGCATGCAAAAAATACATCATATACAAAAACTGTAAATTATTTGTGTAGTTGTAGTTCCCACTCTATTTAATATATCGAATTACATTTTTAAAATAAAACAAAATAAACTTATAAATCTATATTTATTTTAAATTATTTACATTTTTTTTTTCTATTGATCTAAATCACACAAATAGACATATTTTATGGTGAGAACTTATCACTTTCTAAATTAGAAAAATATATTATTTTAATTTTTATAAATAATATGCATTTTAACGAAAAAAAAAAACATAAAAATCAACACATACTTTTATAAATAATAAATGCTGATAAAACTAAATGTTTGATTAAGGAACCTGCAATGATATCAGACTGATTGAGCAAACAGAAATGGGCCAAAATTTGTTTATAATTTATTTTCATTTTACATAAGCAAATTTTTTTTAGGTGTCGTTTATGATATTTGTTTTTTGGTATCGAAAGAACATGTCTGTAATAGTTCCTTAATAATGTTATTCTTAACAATTAAAGTTGAATGTACAATAAATATTTTCGGAGTCCAAAGAAGTTATACGGTCAAACATTTTTAAAACTATATTAAGGTCGGACTATTTAGTTAATGACGGATATTTGGGACTGAGGTGAAGGTTCTTGATATACAATGTTATTTAATTGAGAAGTTAGTTTTAAATAAAAGTTTATCAGTTTCTAGATAGTATTAATACACAAAACTACGCCTCAGTGATTTCCTCCTTCATTTATTGCATATTTTAAACTCCTCTTTTTAATTTATTACTTTTAATAACATCCGTAGTTTGGTTTATACATTTCTAACCTAATTAATATAAAATATAACTAATAGTACCGAAAGAAACATTAACCCTCACATTTTTCTAACACATTCCGAAGTGGCGTCGCCGGTGATAAAAAAAGTCGTCGATGTTCACATTGGTGGTATATTTCCGTTTACTTAGTAGTATACACTAATATACTAAGTAATTATTTTGGATTTTTTTTATCAGTCTCTCTTTCTAGATTTCAAGTATTTGTGACGGACCCACCACTCAATGAATATATAATTTTAAATAAGTTTTCCAACCAGTTTCTCTGTTAAAAAAGTTCATAGTAACGTACACATAATAGTATTGATATAGGAAAAACTGTTAACTGAAACAGGTTTACACTTACGATGAAATATTTACAGTAGTTACATTCTGAAAAGTGTAGTGTATATTTTTGTCCATGATATATCAAGTTTCTTTAATTTTTAAATTCCCGCATAAACACAGTATTACATTGTTGTCGATCATGAGATGCACAACGTTTTTCTTTTTGAAAATGTTATTGTATGTATTGACCCGAAAACGATTGATATACAACGCGTATGTAAACTAGGCTTTGGTGACTTCGCCCCAAGTTGGGGCGAACCGACATAGTCAGTAGTTGGTCGCCCTCAGTTGGGGCGCTGCGGGCGACGCAGCAGCACGACGAGGCCGAGCGAGGCGGCCAGCACGGCGATGAGGTAGGCGTCCCAGTTGTGCAGCAGACCGGACTCACCGGACAGGAACAGCGCAGCTATTGGACTCTCCATCACCGACTGTACGAGAAACAAATAACATCAATTAATAATATTCAAAATCCCTGTTCTTTAAAAATGTTTGTTCACTTTAATCACCAGAACCGTAAATTTGTACATGTGTATTGGTTGATCGAACTTTAAAGATGGGAATAGTTTATATGTCGATAAGTAACCAGCAATATTTTTATTGCGAATTTGAGGATTTTTATAGGACAGGTATGTGTGCATCGGATGAGGTGTGTGCGTGTGTATGCGTGCATCGGGTAAGATGCAGTTGCGAAGCTAGGGCTCTAAACTAAGGTAAGCCCAAGATATGGTTTTGTTGTTTTTAGCAGTTTTATAAAAATACACCAAGCTTGATGCTGTCTCCACTCTTCAGTTTCATATTCATTGCTGTCGAGGACGTGTTTAACAAAACACACTGAAAGCATACTACCGCTAGATAGATTGTACGACATATCAGCAATTGCATACTTACGGTGGCTTTGAAAAGAGCCGTTTGGGTTTGTTTGAGCGAAAGAAAAAGATATTTACATACAATACAATACATGAACAAAAGAAAAGAATGAACAAAGCACAAAAAACTACGCACAAAATTAAAAAAACAAATTATTTACATTCTAAATGGAATCGTCTCTCTTTCTTAAGGAAATATTTGATTACGTCCGCGTAAAATGTTGGTGAACGTTTTAATTGTAACAACCAATAACTGTTTTTCAATTGCGATAATTAAGCGAGGATATGAGCTGTTTTTTGTCAACAAAGTTTAAAGATTTTACCTTTTCCTCGCCGATTAGCACTTTAACACACTTCAATTCATCACAAGGAACCCTATTATCCTCCATTTTCACTAAAAATCTTTTAAAAAGCACAAATTTTCAACTTGCAATAATCACGTAAATCTGAGTAAACATTGAAATGTGAAGTGAATTTGTAAACGTATCGCCCGCGCGCTCCCGCGCTAGACTAACTTGCTAACTTCATACCAAAGTCGGGCTTAATGGTCCTATACTAATTGCTATTTATACAATCGTAGTTATATTTCATTATAGAACATTTTGCCACAGGTTAAAAAGGGAGCGATCGTCTTCTCGAAAGCAATGTAAAAAGCCCACGTGCGAGAGAGACGACTTATTGCTCAATTCAACTCCTTTTTTATGACAGGTGATAGCAGTATCTCTAAGGCTACGAGGTCATGACCTGTGTAAAACAAAGGAGCGCGCGGGAAATTTGAAATAGTTTGAAACAGTTTACGAGTTACTTTATTAGTTGATATTATTGATTGAGCTGTTTGATAAGGCAAGCCCGTGTAGTGTGTGCTTATATATATGTAGAATAGAATAAGAGAGAGTTAGTAATAAACCTACATTCAAGACCAGTAGACGTATTATTATTTATTCCCCGAATCTCCCCACATTACATGGCGACCCTGCCAGGCGGTGCGCTGCTACAATTCAAGCGCACCGCCGGGACCTGCATTAGAAAAAAAGTAATTTATAATAATAATTTACTTTTTTCTAATGCAGGTCCCGGGTTTATAAAAATAATAATTATTATTATTTGAGTATACCTCCGAGATGCGAGAATTTATTTTATATCAATGCGAGTATGAAAGAAAGAAATGTTCAAAAATGGGAATACGAATGATTGAGTGGTCAAGTTTCGTCAATATTGGACTGATCACCCAAATATTTGATGATGCTTAAACTAATAGTATTGAATCCGTTAAGAGTGAAAATTGTGAAAGGAATAAATATAAAAGAAAATAATTGACCTTAATAAATAGGTAATGGAGAGATACGGGAACGTCCATCACTGGTATAACATAGAGACCTCGAGCAGGGTATGTTTCCGTGATTGGATGATAAAATCGGGCGTAACAGGTACTAGGGAACAATACCTTCAGTACAAGTGATGTACACGAGTTGACTCATATTAGTACTGTTAGGGACCAGAGAAGTCTTAAATTTGTTACTCTTAATAATGGTGCATTGAGGTCATATCCTTCATTGGATCACAGTGTGAACTTAGTTTTCCTCCGTGACAATTGTTGGAGTCCTTTTTAATGACTTAAACGTAGACCTCAAGGTTGTGCGCACAACCCAAGGTACATTTTACCTTGATATGGAAAAAAAAGTTTATGTACTAATAAAATGAAATGAAAGTTACGAAAATGTAATATAATACCCAAATAAATGGGGGCCCATATTTATAAAGTACCCGCGTGATAAATATCACGAAATGAAATATAAATGAAATGGAATAATACTCCGATTCCCGGTATCTAATCATCATCATCATTACAGCCCTTCACAAGTCCACTGCTGAACATAGGCCTCCCCCAAGTAATGCCACAAAGCACGGTCCTGAGCCACCTGCATCCATCGACTTCCTGCATATCTTACCAGGTCGTCACTCCATCTAGTGGGGGGTCGCCCTACACTACGCCTACCGGTACGAGGCTGCCACTCGAGAACCTTTCTTCCCTATCGGTTATCGGTTCTTCGAGCTATATGGCCGGCCCATTGCCACTTCAGCTTACTAATCCGTTGGGCTATGTCGGTCAATCTGGTTTTACTGCGGATATCCTCATTTCTGAGTCTATCACGCAGAGAAACTCCGAGCATAGCCCTCTCCATAGCTCGCTGAGCGACCTTGAGCGTCCTCATACGGCCAGCAGTGAAGGACCACGTCTCTGATCCGTAAGTCATCACTGGCAACACGCACTGGTTGTACACTTTAGTTTTCAGAGATTGAGGTATACCTGACGAGAAGATATGTCGTAATTTCCCGAACGCTGCCCAGCCGAGTTGAATCCGTCGATTGACCTCTCGGTCGAAGTTGG
The DNA here is from genome assembly GCA_907164705.1 of Parnassius apollo. Classification (NCBI taxonomy): domain Eukaryota; kingdom Metazoa; phylum Arthropoda; class Insecta; order Lepidoptera; family Papilionidae; genus Parnassius; species Parnassius apollo. The sequence continues at coordinate 1,049,616 of CAJQZP010000975.1, forward strand.
ACTTACCTAGTCGGAATATTTGTCCCAGGTAAACGTACTCGTCAAGAACTTCGAGCATAGTGCTCCCAACAACTACCGGCATAGGTGTGACATGGACATTAAACATAATCTTTGTTTTGTCCATGTTCATCTTAAGACCTATCCGTTGGGAGGCACTATTGAGGTCATTGAGCATAGTGCTTAAGTCCTCCAGCGATTCTGCCATAAGGACTATATCGTCGGCAAATCGAAGGTGAGTGATGTACTCGCCATTGATGTTAATACCGTATCCTTTCCAGTCCAGTAGCTTGAAAACGTCTTCCAAAGCAGCGGTGAAGAGTTTCGGGGATATAACGTCACCCTGTCTTACACCTCTCTGCAGTTGGATAGGTTTCGAGCTCTGGTTCTGTACTCGGATAGCCATCGTAGCCCTACTGTACAAACACTTCAGCACTTCGATATACCGACAGTCAACTTGGCACCGCTGAAGGGACTGCAGCACCGCCCAAATTTCGACAGAATCAAAGGCTTTCTCATAGTCCACATACGCCAGGCAAAGTGGCAAATTGTACTCTTCAGTCTTCTGTACAATCTGTCGCAGGGTATGTATGTGGTCTATGGTACTGAAGCCTTTTCGGAAACCGGCTTGTTCGGGAGGCTGGAAGTCGTCGAGTCTGCGTGCGAGACGATTCGTAATGACTCTCGAAAACAGCACGTAGACGCGGCTCAGAAGGGAAATCGGTCTGTAGTTCTTCAAGAGAGCGTTGTCGCCTTTCTTAAAGAACAAGACCACCGCACTTCTGCTCCACGCCTCTGGAGTAGTGCCACCATGGAGGACGGAATTGAAGAGCTTCTGAAGGACTTCAAGTACCGGTGTTCCACCCGCTTTCAGAAGCTCCGCTGTAATTCCATCCTCGCCTGGGGCCCTGCCGTTTTTAAGATGCTGGAGAGCCATTCTAATCTCGCTTAGACTGACGTCCGGGATATCATCGGAATAGTGTCGGATAAGACTTGCTCTTGGATCGTTACTCACACTTGCGTGTGGCTCCAACGATGATGTGTACAGCTGCCCATAGAACCTCTCAATCTCACTCAAAATCTCAGGTGTCCCGGAAACGATGCTGCCACACTCAGTCTTCAGCCTTGACAGTTGGCTCTTTCTGGCAGACAGATCTCTGGCAAAGACTTTGGAGCCCTGGTTCCGCTCGATCGCTTCTTTAATACGAGCAGTATTAAAGTTGCGTAAGTCTCGCCGCATGCATTTGGAGATCTGTCTGTTCAGTTGCCTGTATGCTGTCAAATCTGTTGACGATTGCAGCCTCATCTCCCGTCTAACAGCCATGAGATTAAGAGTGTGATCGGAGAGTTTTTGTGTTCTTCTGCGGCGGGTCTTGCAGAACTTAGCTCCGACCGCATGGACAGTTTCCACGAGCTTGTCATTCATATCGTCCACTGCATTGCAATCTTGTAGGCACTGAAAGCGGTTGTGTAACTCGAGCTGAAAGTTTTCTGGATTTTGGATCAGAGCACGAGGGGGACGGAGCGTTGACTTCATTAGACGAGACCTCTCCAACTTAACGTTTAGGTTCAGTGTGCCTCTAACCATTCGGTGATCGCTGCCATTTTTCACCCTTGCGATCACTGAGACATCACTGAACAGTTGGCGTCTGGTCGTCATAATGAAGTCAATCTCATTTTTTGTCGAACCGTCGGGGCTCGACCAGGTCCACTTCCTGTGGGGCCGCTTCTGGAAGAAAGAGTTCATCATAAAGAGTCCCTCTTTCTCCATAAAGTCGGCCAGCTGCTGGCCCCTTCGGTTCCGTTCCCCTACTCCAAATTTCCCTAACTTCAGCTCACCGTTTTCTCTTGTGCCTAGTTTTGCGTTGAAGTCTCCCATCAACACCGTGTAGTGGGTTTTGGAGGAATGTATGGCTTTGGAAATATCCTCATACATTTCCTCCACCTCCTCATCGGAATGTGCCGACGTTGGTGCGTAAACCTGTATGACCTTCAGCGAATACCGTTTGGTGATTCTGAGTATCAGGTACGCGACCCTCGTCGACACACTCTCAATCTTTACAACGTTGTTGACGAGAGACTTGTGGACGATAAATCCGACACCTCCTTGGGACAGATGGTCGCCCTCCCGGTGATAGAACAAGTTGCCGGATTCGAGAATCACCGTTTCCTCCCCCTCTCTTCGGACCTCGGATAATCCTATAATACTCCAGCGCAACTTGTCTATCTCTTCTTCCAGCTCCAGGATCTTCTCGTCAGTCCTCAGTGTGCGTGCGTTAAATGTTGCCAGGTCGAGTCGTCGTAGGTGGCAACCGAACCTCCACCGGAGATTCTTAGCACCCCCTGCCCCGCCGTTACCATGGTCGCCACCGTAGCCAGGAATAGCGGGGCCGCCGGGGGACTGGGGGCCGTCTATTTGTGTAATTGTTCATGGGGGGTATCTTGCCATAGTTGCCACGCTTGGCGAGCGGGTTGGCAACCGCAGTTTTTTTTTTGTCGTACAGTTGCTGTTATCAGGAAGATGCTGCTGCCCATCTCCTGCCTGTCTCCCTCTGTCGCCTCTTACGACACCCACGGGAAGATATGGGGTAGTGGATATTCTTGACCGCCACTACACGGGAGGTATCTAATAGATAAATAAATATATAAGTGAATAGAGAGAAAGAGAGCTAGCTAAAGTTCAAAAATATTAAGAAGAAATGAAAGAAATTACGTACAAGAATTATGAAAAAAGGCCTATTAATCGATAAAAATAAGGATAATATTTTAATGGTATTGGGGATCCTCGAGCAAATCAAAAAGTGTGATAAATGTATGATAATCTAAAAGTGAGATAGGAATTGATTTTGCATTTTTGTATTAAGACTATTAATGCTACCGAAAATGCCACTAACAAGTTACACAACATGTAATAACTATAGGGATCGATGGATCGATTTACACAACTGCGCGAAAATGTGTTGTGTATGTGTGTGTATTGTGCGCGTAATTGTTTAACCACATTTGTTTATGAATTTACGAGATTTTTTCATATTTAGACACATTAATTCATATTTACAATGTAAAATTTGTATATTTTAAACTATATTTGGTTCATATTTTTGCTTATAAAATAATGTCCAGAGTATATCGATACACTATTATTATAAATTTATTAATATAATATTATTCTTTTACGTTTTTTTTCTTTATAAGAGACAACGGAACCTAAAATTATGTTATCTGTTTGAAATAAAATTGCCTTTTTCAATGTTAATAAATATTTCGTAAAACAAACTTGAGCTGTGTACCTTAGTAGTGTTTTTTTATATAAATTCCATGTCATGAAAAAATGAGTTTTCAAAATTATAAATAACTTAATGATTTTTTGTTAATGTACCTATGTAAAAGTATAATACTTTTACAAAATGAATTTAAATTGAATGTAAAAATCCATATTTAAAGGTACAAACTATTGGGAAAGTTAAATTCATTTTATTTACGATATCATTTGAATGCATGGTTAGAACTAGGTACCATTATACAACGTAATCGAAAAAACGTTCCCATGAACGTACTTAGAAATTAAAACAAAGGTGTCACAAACCGCTTACGCGGCTGAGATTGTAAGTTGTATTTGATCCCTGTTGTTATGATTAATTAAAAATGCCACCCAAAATAAAGTGGCATTTGTTGCATAAGGAGGAGTATGCAAGTGAATTTAGAGAGCTAGTTGTAAACAAGATGATAGAGATGGGTGATATGGAAGGAATGAGTGTGAATGAGTGCTGGAAGGAAATGGCTGATTGTATCCGAAGTGTGGCAAGGAAGGTGTTAGGAGAAACAAAAGGGACGCGTATGATAGATAAGGATGGGTGGTGGTGGATTGAAAGTATTAGAGAAGTTTTGAGAGAAAAGAAAAATGCCTTTAAAGAATGGCAGAGTGTAGAAGACCAGAATGATTCCATAAAAGAAAGTAAGAGAGGGGCGTATAAAGAATGTAAGAAGAGAGCAAAGAAGGAAGTTGCTATTTGTAGGGCAGAGGCGCAAGATAAATTATATCGGTCCCTTGAAAGCCCCGAAGGTCAAAAACGACTTTTTCAAATTGCAAAAGCGAGAGAAAGGAATGGAAGAGATGTTTCACATGTAAAATGTATAAAAGATGATTCTGGAAGAATTTTGACTGACGATGAAAGTATAAAGAAGCGATGGAAGGAGTATTTTGAGAAATTGATGAATGAGGAGAATGAATGGAATGGTATGCTTGAAAACCCACCAGTGAATATGGGCTTAGTGAGAGAAATTAGTGTGGAAGAAGTAAAAATGGTTGTTAGGAATATGAAGAATGGGAAGGCGGTCGGCCCAGATGGAATACCAGTAGAAGTGTGGAAGTTGCTGAGTGCGGATGGATGGAAGTGGTTGAGTTTATTTTTCGGTAAATTGTTGCAGGAAGAACAAATACCTGAGGAATGGTGCAGTAGTATACTGGTCCCCATTTTTAAAAACAAAGGAGACGTTCAAAACTGCAGCAGTTACCGGGGAATAAAACTCATGTCACATACGATGAAAGTCTGGGAAAGAATAATAGAGAAAAGAATGAGAGAAGAGTGTGAGATAACACAAAACCAGTTCGGATTCATGCCCGGTCGAGGTACGACAGATGCCATTTTCGCATTACGCCAATTGTGCGAAAAGTACAAGCGCGTGCATAAAAATCTGCACATGGTTTTTGTCGACCTTGAAAAAGGCGTACGATCGGGTTCCCCCGTGAGGTTTTGTGGTGGGCGTTAAAGATGAAAGGTATGCCTGGGAAGTATGTGAGGTTAGTCCGTGCTATGTACAGAGCATCCCGTACATGTGTACGATCTGCCGCGGGAACTACGGGCAGTATCGATGTGGCGGTAGGGCTGCACCAAGGGTCGGCATTGAGCCCTTACCTCTTCCTACTGATTATGGACGCTTTGACGTCGGACCTGCAGGATGAGGCCCCCTGGTGCATGCTCTTTGCCGATGACATCGTGCTTGTCGGGGAAGAAGGCATCGAGGTACAGAGCATACTGACGGGGTGGCAACAGAGGCTGGAAAGTGTTGGCTTGAAGATCAGCAGATCCAAAACCGAATATCTGTGCTGTGATTTCGGCGGTCTTTCCAGTCCTGTACCCATGTCGTTGGATGGCGCTATACTGCCTACCTGCTCAGAATTCAAGTACCTCGGTTCCCTCATTCAAGGCGACGGCGGAATAGATAGAGCTCTGCAGCATAGGATTAACGCAGGGTGGATGAAATGGCGACAGGTCGCAGCCACAACGTGCGATCCCCGAATGCCAATAAGGCTGAAGGGGAAAATTTACAAATCGATCATCCGACCTGTCGTCATGTATGGAAGTGAATGCTGGGCCGTCAAGAAGAAGGATGAAAATAGACTGCATGCGAATGAAATGAGAATGCTACGATGGATGTGTGGTGTGACAAGGATGGATAAGATAAGGAATGAGTATATAAGAGGAAGCCTGAAAGTAGCGCCAGTGGTAGAAAAGGTGAGAGGAAGCAGATTGGCATGGTTTGGGCATGTGATGCGGAGGGATGAAAGTCATGTCACAAAACGAGTGTTGAATATGAATGTGGAGGGACACACGGGCAGAGGAAGGCCGAATAAAAGATGGATCGATTGTGTGAAGAGTGATATGAGAATGAAAGGAGTAAGTATGGAAATGACGGCTGATAGAGAGGAATGGAACAAGAAGATTTACTGCGCCGACCCCAGATAATGGGAAATGGCTTAGAGAATGATGAATGATGATGTTATGATTAATTATTATGATTATGTTGCACTAGAACCGCCGTGAGACAAAACATGTAATATTAAACGACTGTTATTACTATCTACTACCTTTTGTTGCCAACTAACGGTCACGCGCGTACCTATAAGCGAATGATAAACAATACAAAGAAAAGATTCTTTTGACCGGAGTTAGAGACTATATATACATAATTAGTAACGTTACCTAATTATGTAAATCGATGTGACAAGTGTTTGCTAGATATATAAACACTTAAATAAATATATAAAGGAACCAATGGTTATAAGTTATAACCGATACGGGATATTCCGCTTTAATATAGTTTATTTAGATTTAGTAGGGCCCTTATGTAAGCATATTGCTAGTAATGTTTGTAATACTCACACTACAGTGTGATTTAAATAAGTATGTTGAAGTTTATCTACTTAAAAATAAGGATACTTACTATTTTAATGGAATTGGTTTTTTACCTTTAAAGTTTATTAAGGTTTAAATTTAAAAATATAGTTTAAGTTTAAGAATAAAAAAAATTGTAAAAATATTTTTGATAACTATTTTGTTTTAAAAACTGTATTTTCAGTCTAGTGAATTAATAGTTATATATGAAAATTTTAAAAGTTATGCAGTAATGATAGACGAACTAAAATTATTTCACAACAAAAACTTAAAGATTCAATACAATTACGTAAGGAATTTGATGATTGTTTAATAAATTTAAATACAGAGATAGAAAGTTATTTTTTTTTAAATTTCGGTGTTTACGATATTTTATTTTAATTTTATTATGTTATAAATATGATATAGTAGGTATAAGAATTTTAATATTTTAAAATAATGTACAATTTTCTTATACACCAAGTTATGTTACATTAAAAAAATTTTTGTGAATGATTTTTTTTTCTTTTTGCCGATGGGCGTGTAGTGTGTGCTTATATATATGTAGAATAGAATAAGAGAGAGTTAGTAATAAACCTACATTCAAGACCAGTAGACGTATTATTATTTATTCCCCGAATCTCCCCACATTACACCCAGCTTTCCGGTTTCTATGGAGGCTTCGCCGCTGGTAAGGTGTGGGGTAAAGTGCGTGCGTGTGTATGCGTACACCGGGTAAGGTGCGTGCGTGTGTTTGCATGCATTGGGTGAGGTGCGTGCGTGTGTTTGCATGCATTGGGTGAGGTGCGTGCGTGTGTTTGCATGCATCGGGTGAGGTGGGTGCGTGTGTTTGCATGCATCGGGTGAGGTGTGTGCGTGTGTTTGCATGCATCGGATGAGGTGTATGCGTGAGTATGCGTGTATCGAGTGAGGTGGGTGCGTGTGCACGCGTGCATCGATCACGCAGAGTTGTCATCTGGTGAAGCGTGTACGTGTGTATGCGTGCATCGGGTGGCGTGTGTGTGTGTCTGTGTGTACGCACGTGCAGCGCAGCGGTCGCGTGCAGGTGTGCGAGCGCGAGGGCTGCAGGTAGGCGCGCATCGGGCGAGGTGTCGGCCGCCAGGTCGTAGCAGCGCTTGGCGAGGTGCGGGTCGCGCGCCAGCCCCAGCCCGCGCTCGTGCATGTAGCCCAGGTTGAATGTCGCCTGCGCGTTGTGCAGCTGCTCCGACGCGATCCTGTAAAACATTCACAGATCACACTGGTCAGACATGTTTAACGATGATGAAATAAAAATGGATCTTGTAATCAAAGTATAATAACTTTTTACAATGGTTTTAAAAATTTTATGTTCAGTATCGATGTGTAAGACTTCGCTTGAGTTTCGTGCGTATATATGATTATTGATTAGGTAAAAAAGTGAAATCCGTTCACATTACTTCTCTCTCACTTTGTCTCTTCTTCCTCGCCTACTGGTATTGGTGGTGGCGCCAAAGAGATATATAGACAAAGTTTTCGTCGCCTTTTGGTTGGGCGGAGTACGAGTACGTGTACGTGTTTTTTTTATGGGATAGGGTGACAACGAGCACACAGTCCACCTGATGGTAAGTGTAAGGTACATCTACATCTATCCTGCGTGTGCGAGGGGCGGAGCGCACCTGTAGTGGTGCGCGGCCGCCTCCAGGTCGGGCGCGGTGCCCTGCCCGTAGTAGTGGTAGTCGCCGAGCTTGAGACGAGCGCCGGCGCTTCCTTGCGCCGCACCACGAGCCCACAGCTGCAATGCGCGCCGCCATCTCTCCGCCTCGGGGAATAGCGACACCGCGCCTGCCCAATACAATTTTAATTTATTTTTTGGTAATAGACTCGTACGGTTGTATTTTTGTAAAGTCTTATAAAATTAATCCATATAAATGGTACTATCATTAATTTCACTTTTGACAACACAAATCATATTATACTATTCATCTTCTTCCGATCCACATACGTATTTTTTTTACCAACGTTTTACCACGTTTTATTGCGCCCTTAATATAAGATCTTCTTATACAAGGTGTCTCAAAAGTAAGTTCACATTTGCTTATCTTATTACGCGAAAGCAACTATTCTGAGGGGCGCGGGGGGTATGTCAGTCGGTAGTCTGGCTCTTGGGAATTTAGTCGCTATGGAGCGTTTCTCTGGTGCGGACCGTGCGTTGTGCGTACGTGAGTTTTACAAAAACGGTAATTCGGCGACTGTAGCGCGTAGAAAATTCTGCAGTATTCGACATATTCGTCACTTAAATGATGCGCCTAGCACTCGTCTCATTGCAAAATGGGTTGAGAAGTTTGAAGAGACTGGGTCAACTCTGGAGAAACCAAAATCTGGGCGACCAAGAACATCAAGAACAGCCGAAAACGTGGACAGTGTTACTCAGTCTATTCGAGATGATCCAAACCTCTCGATTCGGAAGCGTGCTGTTGCTTTAAATGTGCACAGATCTTCATTATGCCGCATTTTACACAAAGATTTAAAGCTGCACCCGTACAAAATTCAGTTAGTGCAAGAACTGAAGCCTCAAGATGCTGGTCAGAGGCTTGCCTTTGTAAATCAGATGATTGAGCGCTTTCCAACGTTCACCAACATCTTGTTTTCCGATGAAGCCCATTTTCACCTGAATGGGCATGTAAACAAGCAAAATTGTCGTTACTGGAGTGCAACCAACCCAAAACAAAAACATCAGAAACCGCTACATTCACCCAAAGTCACCGTATGGGCAGCGATGTCGGCGCGAGGAATTATCGGCCCTTACTTTTTTGAAGATGGAAGGGGACGCACACTCACAGTGAATTCAGAGCGTTATGTGGAGATGTTAGACGAGTTTTTCGTACCCCAACTGCAAAACTTTCCTGGTTACAACCAAAGAACATGGTTCCAGCAGGATGGAGCAACTTCACACACGTCCAACAGATCTCTGCCTCGAGTTCGAGAAATTTTTCCGAACAAATTAATCTCCTGGCGAGGTGACATAAATTAGCCTCCACGGAGTCCCGATTTAACGCCTATGGATTTTTTCCTGTGGGGTTATGTCAAATCAAAAGTTTACGCTAATAAACCGACTTCCCTGGCACAATTAAAAGAAAATATCCGTCATGAAATGGCAGCCATCACGGAGACTACCTGCCGAGCTGTCATAGGCAATTTTAGTGCCAGACTAAATGAATGCCGAGAGCGCAAATGTTTACATTTGGACAATGTTATTTTTAAAAAATAAATTCCCAAACAGTGTACTTCAATATAAAATAAACATTTTTTCAATAAAGCTAAGACTTTTCTTTTAAAAAAAAGATTTAAATGTGAACTTTCTTTTGAGACACCGTGTATTAAGGATTTTCACCAAGCAATAGAAGTAGATGCTTCTGAAATTCTAGTTTCTAATCGACAATTTAAACCACATATTAGGCATTACTTACTAGTATAAAGGGAGCTATGAGAACTTATAGCCGTTATTAAAGAAAAAGTTGAAAAAAATTGCACCTCAGATGTAAAATATATAAGAATCCAGGTGATTACGATGATGATTTCTTAAATTTACGCGAACACTACACATTGAATAAAACTAAATTTACGGATTCTATCGCGTTTATTTAACTGATTTTACTTATTTTTAATTCCCGACGTTTCGGGTGCTTTACAGCAACCATGGTCACGGGAGGGGACTGAGATGTTTGACGTCCCAATGTCATTGTTAGCCCGGCTACCTTCAGTTTTTGAATATTAATTTTTGGTCCGATTTACGCAAAACGAACTTACGTATCTTGAAGTCTTGCAGTGGTATGCTTGGGTTTGGGTTTAATTTTGTTATTTATAGGATCCCAAGCAGATGTTAGCACCCAACCATCTTCTCTATTGAAATTAGGATGTTTTTTTAACTTCAATAGCCTCGCGTATCATCCTTGGTAGGAATCGGTGTTCTTTTGCGAGGATTTGTGGTTTATCAAATCTAATGTAATGGTGGGGACGATCTTGAACATGTTCACAGACTGCAGACTTCTCCATTAGAAGCACAGGTTGACGTGATATAATCTGATTTCAAAAAGGGCTTTGACAGAGTGGATCATGTTATCCTGTTGTAGAAGTTACATATATAGTGTTCACGAAAATTTACACCCCTGAATAAAATCATATATATTTAACAGAAAACAAGCAACAATTGTACAGACAAACATGTAACAGATAACACTTTATATCTAGAATACCACAAGGTTCTCACCTAGGCCCTCTTTTTTACAATGATTATTTATTTGATATCCACTCATATCTTAGGCATTGCAAATTTCTTATGTTTTCTGACGATAACAAAGTTCAAGTACACACAAAACAATACTACGAAAATCTTGTAAGGCTAGAGATTTGGAAATAATTTTGGTATCCAAACTCAATATGGTGGATCCTATAAACCCACTGACCTCTATACATACAAGTACGCAGGACTGGCTATACCATACAAAATGACTGTGCCAAATTGAAGCGCCGCTAAAGAATGTCTTGAAAAATAAAATTGACATAATATGCCAAAGTATGTTGTCTTATTCATATTGTCACATTTAATAAGTCTGTATTTTGAACTTTTAAACTAAAAACGAAAGTATTTTATGTTGTTTGATCGTGTATAATATTAGTTATATAATAAGAATTATTTTCATTACTATGAGAGGGTGCGTCGTAATCTGTAAAACTCGTTACCAAAAGAGAAGTGGTATAACATTTCACAAGTAAGTGAATTTGCAGTAAATATTAAACAAATTAAAACTATTTGATAATATAAGTACTTAGAAATTTTTTACTAATCTTAATATCATATATACCAACATGTTTAGCTGTATATTACTGAGTTTTGATAAACAATAAAATTCAATAGGGTTTTCGAGTTCCTTGTCTATAATACTTACCGATGTTCTTTTCTACCCATATCTGTTAACAAACAAAGTTACCAACAACGGATGATTATCAAATGTTTATTAATTAACAGGTTTCCAACTGAAACTAGACTAAAATTATGGCTTAAAATCATAAATATTGTGAATTGGCGTCCGAAACAAAATGATCATATTTGTTCCAAACATTTCACAGATGACTGTTTTATTAGACATGAGAACTGCACCACTTTGAAAAAGTGCAGTATACCGACAATATTTTCTGGTAGTACCAGTACTAAGCACAACCAACTACCAAGTACTAAGTATTAGATTATTATTTCGAATGATTTTTTATTTCTTCTTTCCTCATTTTCCACCAAACTTTTCGACACCACCAAACCTTTTCCACCAAACCTTTCGACCAACAAACTTTTCCACCAAAGACACGCCCATAAAGTCGAAAGCGATGCGCCACTCGACTGATTTTCGCGACTTTGGTGAGGCTGCACCACTTGATGCTTCCAAGTGCTCGTTTTTCCCTGGCTCCATTCACATATCGGGCTCGGTAATTGATAATTTCAGTTATTTTTTTAATATTGTAATTTTAATTTCGAAAATGACGTTGTAAATAACTGATAACTATGTAATTCAAAGTTTATATTTTTTATATAATCTTGCTAGCTCATACCCGGCGCATTGCTGCCGCAGAAGAAATAATTGTGGAAATATCGTTAAAAATGTGGAACAGTTATATTGTATGATTAGGAATGATAATACCATCATTGAAATATAATGATATAGAACTTTCTATAACTTTCAAATAAATAGTCAGTATAATACGTACGCCACCTAGTGTCAGTTAATTGTACCATGCGTATAACATTCTCACAAGTGCAACCAATATGTTGACTAAGTTTTACCGCAATCTGATGAACGGTATGGCATCGTAGAAAGTACGAACAAACATAAATGTTTTATATAGTAGAAAATATTTTACTGTCAATAGACAGACCTGTAGTTGATTAGAATAGGCGTTGTTATAGCAGCTGATTTGTTTTTTATAATACTAAAACAAAGTGAACGGTTGACAATAAATTATTCTAGAAATTATGTTTTTATTTTTATTTTGTGTACTTAGTTTAATCTTAATAATTTTTTAGTTGAATGGTCTAAGGGCTATGATGGCTATCCGAGTACAGAACCAGAGTACAAAACTAATCCAACTGTAGAGATGTGTAAGACAGGGTGACGTAATATCCCCGAAATACTTTACTGCTGCATTGGAAAACGTTTTCAACCTACTGGACTGGAAAGGATACGGTATTAACGTCAATGTCGTGTACGTCACTCACCTTCGATTTGCCGACAATATAGTCCTTATGGCACAAACGCTGGAGGACCTACGCACTATGTTCAATGATCTCAATAGTGTCTCCCAACGGATAGGTCTTAATATGAACATGGACAAAACAAAAGTCATGTGTAATGTCCATGTCACACCTATGCCTGTGGTTTTTGGGAGCACTTAGTTGAAGTTGTTGATGAGTATTTTTCTGGGACAAACAGTCCGACTAGGTAGGTCCGTCGATTGACCTGTCGGTCGAAGTTCAACATCGACCGACAGCTCAATCGACGGATTCAACTCGGCTGGGCAGCGTTCGGGAGATTACAACACATCTTCTCGTCAGGAATACCTTAAAACTAGATTGTACAACCAATGCGTGTTGCCATTGATGAAATAGGGGTCTGAGACGAGGTCTTTAACTGCTGGCCGTATGAGGAAGCTCGAAGTCGTTCAACGAGCTATGAAGAGGGCTATACTCAGGAGTTCAAACTTAGGAATGAGGATATCTGCACCAGAGTGACTGACATCGCCTAATGGATTAGTTAGCTGAAGTGGCAATTGACCGGCCATATAGCTCGAAGAACCGAATACCGAAGGGGAAAAAAGGTTCTCGAGTGGCAGCCTCGTACTAGCAAGTGAAGTGTAGGACGTTCCCCCACTAGATGGAGTCAAAACCTGGTAAGACATGCAGGAAGTTGATGGATGCAGGTAGCTCAGGACCGTGCTTTGTGGCATTCCTTGGGGGAGGCCTATGTTCAACAGTGGATTTGTGAAGGATTTTAATGATGATGAATGATAATAAGTAAAAAGGAAAGTAAAGTTACAGCCTATATACGTCCCACTGCTGGGCTCAGGCCTCCCCTCATTTCTGAGAGGGTTTAGGGCGAGGAAGTGTCCGCCGCGCTGCCCAAATGCGTGTTGACGAACTTCACATGTCTTCGAAATATTTTTTTTTCTTATTCCTCAAACATGCAGGTTTCCTCACGATGTTTTCCTTCACCGCCGAGCACGTGGTAAATCAGCACTTAAAATTGCAATTAACAATTTCATTGGTGCCGGCGGGGATCGAACCCGGGTTTACTCGCGTTCTGTTATATTTACAGCGAGCGTTAACCACTGAGCTACCACGGCTTAATGATAATGGTATTATATTAATATGATACATAAATAGAAAGGACGTTAAGGACGGGTAGAGTCCATCTATCCATAGAGTCCATTCTATTTATTTAGTTATAGGTAGGGTATTGAATTTTTATCGATATAATTTGGTACACTGTCTTATCCCTAGTATTAGTTCCGTGGACAGTCAGACAGTCCAGCGTACTTGTATATATAGAGGTCAGTGTATAAACCACATAACAGAAAGAGCATCTAAAATACTAGGTTGTGGTATTGAGTGTGCAAGCCTTTCAGTAACATTTAGTGCATACATGTCATCTACTTTGTATACGTAAAAAGCTTACTGGACTATGCGAGCTGCTTATGGTCTGGATAGTACGCTAAACATATTGATGCCAGGGAATGGAACTATTTATTCCATCATATGTGGTTGATCCAAACCTTGGTTTGATCGCTCCTGTAAGATTGTAGTAAGTAGTATGCAGGAATGTTATCAGGTCTGGGCTTACGCTTCGGCGGCACGGGATATAAACACCAGCAAGCTTAAAAAGAAGTAAAACTTCACCTCCAGGTCCTTCAAAAGTATTATTGCCAAGGCAAAGTACGAGGGTGGATTGAAAAGTACTCGGCCTAACACAGATCCATTCAATTCTAAAAATCAAATCTACCCAAATTATTTAGTTCAGTTCAGACTAGTTCATTGTGTGAAGTTCGAAACGTGTGCGATAATTAGTTGTGATTTTATAAATTTATTAACAAAGTAATCGGACATAATTTCCGCGAATGGAGCAAATCGAGCAGCGTGCCGTCATTAAGTACCTCCATAAGAAGGGGCTATCATCAAAAGCCATCCATGATGACATGGTCAGTACATTAGGCGATTGTGCTCTGTCATATTCATCCGTCAAAAAATGGATAGCAGAATTTAAGCGTGGTAGAGAGAGTGTGAAAGATGAACCCCGCTCTGGAAGGCCTTCGACGTCAACTACTGACGAAAATATTAAAAAAGTACTTGATTTAATAATGGGAGACCGCAGATTAAAAATTAGAGAGATAGCCGAGATTATAGGCATCTCTTATGAACGAACTCAAAACATCATTGTCAACGAGTTGGGTTTCCACAAGGTGTCTGCGAGGTGGGTTCCGCGACTGCTTTCAGTTGAACAAAAAAGGACGCGATTGACTATTTCACGCGACTGTTTGGAGTTATTTGAAGCCGATGCAGATGATTTTTTGAATCGTTTTGTTACTATGGACGAAACATGGGTTCATTACTGTACACCGGAAACAAAACAACAATCAAAACAGTGGAGAAGACCTGGTTCACCACTCCCTAAAAAGGCTAAGTTGATTTTGTCGGCAAATAAGGTGATGGCTTCAGTATTCTGGGACTCGAAAAGTGTGATTATGATTGATTATCTTGAAAGGGGTCAGACTATAAACTCTGATTACTACTGCACCTTACTACGTCGTTTACAAGAGGAAATAAAAGAAAAACGTCGAGGAATGCTCAGAAGAAAAGTCCTGTTTCATCAAGATAACGCCCGTGTTCACACGTCAGTACAGTCAATGGCTGAAATTCACAACTGTGGCTTTGAACTGTTACCGCATCCGCCGTATTCACCTGATCTGGCACCATCAGACTTCTTTTTGTTCCCTAACCTAAAAAAGCACTTGGGAGGTCAAAGATTTTCGACAAACGACGAGGTCAAAGCAGCTGTAGACGCATATTTTGACTCTAAGGAAGAATCATTTTTTTTCAACGGTCTAAATGCTTGGAAGAGGAGGTGGCAAAAGTGTATTGAACTTGATGGTGATTATGTAGAAAAATAAAAATATAACTGATTTAGTATGTGTTTATTTTCTCGGTTAGGCCGAGTACTTTTCAATCCACCCTCGTATGAACACATTGCCGAATTGGCGAGGAATTTATTCGCCTTCCTTCGAGAACCCGTGCATTCTGGTCTCTCACCAAGGTTGTCCAAGGTAATATCTGTAAGCCATCACTACCATCTCTGCACAGGGAGTGAGAGAACGACTCACTGACCCACGCCGTAAAAGGCAAAGCCGATCTTTTAGTCTCTCTTTTTGAGTCCAACTCGACTCAATGACGGGGGGGAAACATACCGCCGACCACCCCCCGGTGTCGAGTGCTCTACGCCTGATGTGCTATTATCACAGTGCTCATTACGTAAAGCACTCCTCCCTCTGGACGGAATCTAATAATCGAGTTCAAGGAAAAGGCTTTGGTTAGTTTGGACATAACGAAGGCCTTCGATCTAGTTTGCTACAACGCGCTTCTCTCGAAGCTTCCTTGATATAGGCTTCCCGAGAAATTGTGCAACTGATCACCAGTTTTCTGTCTGATCGGAGCATCAAGGTCGCAGTAGATGGTACATGCTCCGATGCAAGCCTATTAACGCTCGTGTTTCATAAGGCTGCGTGCTATCACCAACACTGTTTCTTCTGCAGATCAATGATTGCAATATATCGTCATTCACCGGTAACATTTATTGCGATGCGGACGACAGAACTGGTGGTGCTTTATACACCGGCCGTGCCAATATTTCTCGGGAAAACAAACTTGTGTCGGAAGTCGAGACATTGTTGAACAAAGTCTCGCATTGGGGACGATTAAATTTAGTCCTCTTTATATTTTCTATCGCATCTACTACAGGGAGTGCTATGAGAAATTGTTTGAATTAATTCCAGCCGCCAAATTTCACGAACGCACATCGCGACAAAACTCACGATACTATCCACACTATCTGGATGCTTGGCGATCTAACACTGTACGTTTTGATAGGAGTTTTCTTCCTCGTACGACCCCTCCCGGAAATAGTTTACCACTGGCAATTTTTCAAGACCGATACGACTTATCGACCTTCAAGAAAAGAGCCTACTCCTTTCTAAAAGGTCAGCAACGCACCTGCAATTCTCCTGGTGTTGCAGTAATTCATGGGCAACAGTAGTCACCTTCCATCAGATAAGCCGCATAGCCGTTTGTCCACTATTCTATAAAAAAAACAGCATTCAGAAATTCATTAAATAACTTAATTGCCAAATACAGCAAGATAAGAGATCAGCTCAAATTGCTCGATAGGTTATTTTTGCATAGACTGCTCCCAGTTTAAATAGATTCTCCGGAGCTGCTATCGATGATATCGCCTTTTTTTTTAATTACATATGCCCTCGTACCCGTTATTCATCAAACTAAATTCTGTCTAGGATTCTAAATAATTACTATACTGTCAGAAATGATTCTCAAAATTATTTTTATAATAGAACTCTCTCAGAGCCGTGGTAGCTCAGATTGTAAACGCTCGCTGTAAATATAACAGAACGCGAGTAACCCGAGTTCGAGCCCCGCCGGCACCAATGAAATTATTAATTGCAATTTTAAGTGCTGATTTACGACGTGCTCGGCGGTGAAGGTAAACATCGTGAGGAAACCTGCATGTCTGAGGAATAAGAAAAAAAATATTTCGAAGACATGTGAAGTTCGCCAACACGCATTGGGGCAGCGGATACTTCCTTGCCCTAAAACCCCCTCAGAAATGAGAGGAGGCCTGTGCCCAGCAGTGGGACATATATATGCTTTACTTTGCTTTTTATAGAACTCTACTCGGTAACAAATCCTTTTTACTATCAGAAACCATTCTGGAGGACAATTGCCAAAAATAACAAACACAGAGCAGCTTCTCAACAACACGATCTTCCTTGACTACACTAGTAGAATACTCCAACGGGTAACGTAGTAACAACAGTGAGACTCGTAGAATCACCGACTGATTCTTCTTAGTCGCATGCGAGATACTCTATACTGCTAAAACGGCTGGGAGATTACAGTTCTACCCTCATTTCTTCATAACACCCTTATTGCTAACAATACCAAATTTTTCAATATAGATTTTACATACATACATAATAGATATAGATTTTGAGACCTTTAATTAAATCACACATACTTTTAAACAATTTGTTATCAAAAAGCTTGTGTAGCATATATAGTAGTTTAATTTTAAGTTTTACACACACATAAATATTTCCACAATCACACACATGTGCGCGCGTGCACATACATACATACACACATTTTAGTTCTATTATTATTTGTTGGTTTGTGCGACCTCCTGGCCACGTTCAGCCAGCGCCAAGTATTGCAGGATAGTACCACAGAGGCTGTGTGGTGTGTGTTCACGTGGTGTACAGAGCACACGAGGTGCGGCTCACCGGTGTCGAGCAGATAGGCGGCGTTGGTCTGTGCGACCTCCAGGCCACGTTCAGCCAGCGCCAAGTATTGCAGGATAGTACCACAGAGAGGCTGTGTGGTGTGTGTTCACGTGGTGTACAGAGCACACGAGGTGCGGCTCACCGGTGTCGAGCAGATAGGCGGCGTTGGTCTGTGCGACCTCCAGGCCACGTTCAGCCAGCGCCAAGTACTGCAGGAAAGCTGAGTCCAGGTCCCGAGCTCGCCACGCCGCATGTGCCAGCATGAGTCGCGCACTCCAAGATCCACGCTCACACACGTTCTTCAGTAGCTGCGACATGATACAAACACGTGTATATAAATATAGACATGCGTTTTATAGGCATCAAGTTAAAAGTAAATCAAGTTACAAGATACAGAAGCCATAAATTAAAAAAAATCGCGGTGTCGCTATGTCATGATCATAGCTGTGAGGTACGTGAGTACATGTTTTTAACTTCCCGCTAAGAAAATTGAAAATATTCAAAAATAGTGAAGTTATTGGTTTCACCCCGATTCTCGAATATCGAGTTTTAATCAGACCTCTATGTCTTGAGATCCCAGGAAGCTATTCTGACTAATTTCACGTGAACGGACGTTACGTACGTACGGATGTATGTGTGTGTGTGTGTGTATATGTTTGTGTGCGCGTGTGTGTATGATTGTGTATGCGTGCGTATGCGTGTGTGTATGCGTGTGTATGCGTGTGTGTGTATGTGTTTGTGTGTGTGTGTGTGTGTGTGTGTGTGTGTGTGTGTGTGTGTGTGTGTGCGTGCGCGTGTGGATACGGGGTGTGTGTGTGCGTGTGTGTATGCGTGTGTGGTGTGTGTGTGTGTGTGTGTGTGTGTGTGTGTGTGTGTGTGTGTGTGTGTGTGTGTGTGTGCCACCTGTGCTAGTTCTAGTAGTATACATACAAGTGTTGGTGCAACAGTATGTACCTCGACGGCGGTGGTGCAGGAGCGCAGCACGCCGAGCCCTTGCGCGTGCATGTGCGCCAGGTGGTAGAGTGCCAGCACGTGGCCCGACTGCGACGCCAACGAGAAGTACTTGTTGGCCTGCTTGAAGTCGCGCCGCACGCCGATCCCACCTACAACACAAATATTGCTTAAACTTGTAGTGTACAGACAAACGTCTAATGAGTCATCACTCCTGGTATATAAATACAGCTCGCATTGTGTATTTTATTTTATTATTCAAGCATGTCACATAAAGCTGTAAATCAGATGAAGCTGTAATGTAAGATAACGCTGTAAGTCGCTGAAGCTGTAAAATCCAAAATGCTAACATCACTAACATCTAGCACTTGTATTAAAACCAGGTAGTAGTCGCCAACATCTCTGTTAATAGGTGCATACCGACGGCTGTGTACAAAGTACTACGAGGGGTGATCCAAAAGTAATGATAAAATAAAACACGGTAATTAAAGTTAAAATAATAATTTATTTTTCTACATAGTCTCCTAACAAATCAATACATTTAGTCCATCTTTTTTCTAAACCCAGGATTCCCTTTGAAAAAAATTCTTTGTCTCTCTCGTTTTGAAAACGCTTCAACAGCGGCCATTACTTCGCTATCGTCTTCAAATTTCTTGCCTCGGAGGCGTTCCTTGAGCCGAGGAAAGAGGTAGAGGTCACTAGGAGCTAGATCTGGCGAATAGGGAGGGTGTTCGAACAGTTCGAATCCCGTTTCTTGAATGGCAGCCATCGCAACTGCGGCTTTGTGAGCCGGTGCGTTGTCTTGGTGAAACAGCACTCCAGCTCGCAGTTTGCCGCGTCTTTTTTCCTTAATGGCCTCCCGTAATCTTCTTATTTGGTCTGGGCAAAATGGTGGATCCAGGTCTCGTCCATAGTCACAAAACGGAACAAAAAATTTTCTTGATCTGCTTGGAACTTTTCGAGATTGACCCTCGAAATGTCAACTCGATTTTTCTTTTGCTCGTCGGTTAACATTCTGGGTACCCAACGCACAGAGACCTACTGCAACTCGTTCACAAGGATTCTTTGAACGCTGCCATATGAGATCCCTGTGACCTCAGCTACATGCCTGATGGTCACTCTTCAATCTGCCAACACAACAGCTTCGAATTTTTTCACGTTGTCTTCAGTGAGGGACGTGGATGGGCGTCTTTCGCGATGTTCATTTTCAGTGGATGTTCTGCCCAGTTTAAACACCTTGTCCCAACGTGCAACTGTAGAATATGGAGGAGCAGAGTCCTCCAATGTTTCCACTAAGTCACTGTGTATGTCTTTTGAAGACATTTTTTTCAAACAGAGGATGACAGCTCTCATTTCGTTTTTCTCTATGTTGATGTTATCTCTTTGACAATTCGTATTCAAATGAATGTATCTCCCGGAAATCGTGATCTATTTATATGATTTTTTTAGGCTGACGTAGTGAGTATATAAGCAAGCAAAAAATATTTTTTTTGGATTTTTATGCGGACCTGAAGTAACCGATTATCATTACTTTTGGATCACTCCTCGTATGTAATTTGTTAGTGATATTATGTAATAAGTAATACCGTCTACGTTGTGCAGAATAAAGCAGTGTATTGTATAGAAATAGAAACTTCTTTAGAATCATTGTAATTTGAATCTCGACGAATCGAAAAGCGACACTAAAAAGAGACAAACATAATATACACCTATAGGATTTAGCCTATAAGAGAATAAGCCAGAATACAGTATACACTTTCCTATTATCTAGTTCTCCTTTTCTGAAGGTTTTTAAACATATATAGGTCTCAATGTACATCTTTGTGGTTTGCGGTTAATATACGTTATATAGGACTCAATATCCGTGTGGTCGCGGAGGGCATATTTGCCACTGGCGCTCGCGGCAAACGTCGAATTGCTACTGACCGATGCGCTTGAGATGTCGTTTCATCTTGCGTTTTAAACTTTTATTCGAAGTATACAGGTGGTATTGTACATTTGTTATACATCTTTATCAAAACATACTTTCTAATGGCTATATGCCACTTGAAAAAGTGTTCCGTCATAAATTCCTCGAAAATCCGGGTTTGGATCACTTTTTTTAACTCATGGCATATGAAACGTTTTATCTATTTTGTTCACAAAATGTTTCGTTCTATCTTTATCACACTGTAACAGCGCACCACAATTTAAACAGTGTGTTTAAAACTCTCGAATTTGATAAGGTCGTCACTATTAATATGAAAACTACGCATTTATTATTGTTAAAAGCACGTTTACGTTAAAATGACGATTACATTAAAAGCACGATTAGCAAATAAATTTAAATAACTTACCAAAATACATAAATCCTAGATGCAGTTGTCCTTCTACCCAGCCCTGGTTGGCAGCCATAGTAAAGTATTTGAATGCTGCCGTCGTATCTTTGGGTACTCCTCGACCCTAGAAAATAGTAAAATGGTGCTATATAATTAATAATATTGTTCTATATCTATATATGTGTTTTCCTCATTTATTCACAAATCAACAAATTTGAAAAACAAAGAGAACAACTATTTCATTTGGAATAAGGAATATTTAAACTATACATAATGAAGTTCAAGAATATGAGATTAACGAACATAGAACAAACCTCAGGGATGAATGCAGAAAAGAATGCAGCCTAACATTTTTTATTTTAACTTACTTATGAAAATTTTTGATTGTATTAAAAAAATCAAATGCGTCATACCTGAAGGTACATGATGCCAAGTCCGCTCTGGCCGACGGGGTTGTTGAGCTCCGCTGCCTTCTTAAAGTAACGAAGCGCTGTCTCGTTATCTGGCTTAATGCCATCGCCGCCCTCCAAGTATATCTGTAAACATATTAAATGAACTTTTTTCTAAAATCGTCTATGGTCCCCTTCACACGTAAGAAGTAATGTTACCAAACTAAAATTTACATTTACACTGGCAGCACCAAAAACAAACAATAGAAACACTTCGCGCGTAACAATAATAATTCATATTTATGGCTTACCTTTCCAAGGAATGCGTTAGCGACAGCATTGCCAGCCTTGGCAGCCTGCTGGAAGTAGTGCAGGGCTTTGCTGATATCGAGGGTCACACCTCTCCCGCCTTGGAAGTGCAACTGGCCTAGCCCCACCTGGAAAATACACCTTGTTATTAACACAAAAATCTACCATAGATATTTAATCAACAATTTATTTAATTTATATAATATTATAGTGGCTAGAAGAGAATATTATTTTATTTTCATCGTATGAGTTGGGACAATTTAACATATTAACTATTAAAAACTTTGAATAACACGCTTATAATATACGAGGGTGGATTGAAAAGTACTCGGCCTAACACAGATCCATTCAATTCTAAAAATCAAATCTACCCACATTATTTAGTTCAGTTCAGACTAGTTCATTGTGTGAAGTTCGAAACGTGTGCGATAATTAGTTGTGATTTTATAAATTTATTAACAAAGTAATCGGACATAATTTCCGCGAATGGAGCAAATCGAGCAGCGTGCCGTCATTAAGTACCTCCATAAGAAGGGGCTATCATCAAAAGCCATCCATGATGACATGGTCAGTACATTAGGCGATTGTGCTCTGTCATATTCATCCATCAAAAAATGGATAGCAGAATTTAAGCGTGGTAGAGAGAGTGTGAAAGATGAACCCCGCTCTGGAAGGCCTTCGACGTCAACTACTGACGAAAATATTAAAAAAAGTACTTGATTTAATAATGGGAGACCGCAGATTAAAAATTAGAGAGATAGCCGAGATTATAGGCATCTCTTATGAACGAACTCAAAACATCATTGTCAACGAGTTGGGTTTCCACAAGGTGTCTGCGAGGTGGGTTCCGCGACTGCTTTCAGTTGAACAAAAAAGGACGCGATTGACTATTTCACGCGACTGTTTGGAGTTATTTGAAGCCGATGCAGATGATTTTTTGAATCGTTTTTTTACTATGGACGAAACATGGGTTCATTACTGTACACCGGAAACAAAACAACAATCAAAACAGTGGAGAAGACCTGGTTCACCACCCCTAAAAAAGGCTAAGTCGATTTTGTCGGCAAATAAGGTGATGGCTTCAGTATTCTGGGTCTCGAAAGGTGTGATTATGATTGATTATCTTGAAAGGGGTCAGACTATAAACTCTGATTACTAAGAAAAACGTCGAGGAATGCTCAGAAGAAAAGTCCTGTTCCATCAAGATAACGCCCGTGTTCACACGTCAGTACAGTCAATGGCTGAAATTCACAACTGTGGCTTTGAACTGTTACCGCATCCGCCGTATTCACCTGATCTGGCACCATCAGACTTCTTTCTGTTCCCTAACCTAAAAAAGCACTTGGGAGGTCAAAGATTTTCGACAAACGACGATGTCAAAGCAGCTGTAGACGCATATTTTGACTCTAAGGAAGAATCATTTTTTTTCAACGGTCTAAATGCTTGGAAGGGGAGGTGGCAAAAGTGTATTGAACTTGATGGTGATTATGTAGAAAAATAAAAATATAATTGATTTAGTATGTGTTTATTTTCTTGGTTAGGCCGAGTACTTTTCAATCCACCCTCGTATTAGTGATAACTTTAGAGATTTATTAAACACATTCCTGAGGTTTGTTCTATGTTCGTTAATCTCATATACCCTGATGATGCCGTCAGGAGAAACCGGTCGATTTTTAAAGTTAGTACATTAATAATAAAATAATAATTGTGCACTTGTACTTGACAAGTGTTTATACAAATCACAAAAGTTTAGCTAATCATTCAGTGAAAATTATTATACTTACACAAATAATAGAAGAAAACTAATTCAATTAATCATTATTTTAGCGATCTTTATCTTCATAAAGACATTGGTCACTTAGTTGTGTGAAATAAAAACATAACATAACATAAACACTCACGCCTGTCACCCAGAGGGGTAGGCAGAGACTACAGACTTCCATTTGGCACGATCCTGACACACCTCTCTCGCCTCCTTCACATCCATACATCTACGCATGCATGCTCGTCGGTTAAGGGTACTCCTAATTTGGCCCGTTTTCAATAAATCGCCAATTTGGTCGATAAATTTTCGCCTAGGACGTCCCTTTCCGACTCTGCCATTCACTTCTGCAACATAAATTTTCTTTGTCACTCTTTCCTCATCCATTCTTTCCACATGACCAAACCACCGAAGCATTCCTTTCTTAATCCTGGTCACAACATCATCTTGCAAACCACACTCTTCTCTTATCACACAATTTTTCACCCTGTCATTCAGATTCAGCCCTAACATACTCCTTAACGACCGCATTTCTACTGCATTTATTCTACTCTCGTGCTTCTTCTGCCATACCCAACTTTCACTACCATACGTTAAAGTAGGGACCAACACAGCATTGTGAATTGCCATACGTGCCTTTTTTGACACATTTTGACTCTTCACAATAGAGTGCAGGGCTCCATTTACTCTGTTTCCTGCGTTCACTCGTCGTTCTATATCCTTATCATATCTCCCATTCCTGCTAAATACGCAACCCAAATATACAAACTCATCTACTTGCTCGATCAACTCCCCTTCTATTCTTATTTCACATATCGTTTTACTTTCATCTCTTTCAAAAACCATAATTTTTGTCTTACTTGCGTTCACTTTCATACCCCTTTCTTTTAATGATCTGTTCATTAATGTAACCATCATTTGCAACTCAGCCGCCGACGACGCAAGAATAACTTGATCATCGGCGTACAAAAGGCATTTGATGGTTAACTCACCCATTCTTAATCCGCATTCTTCAACTTTCAAATTTTGCAAACAACTGTCCATAAATAGGTTGAACAACCACGGGGAAGCCACACAGCCCTGTCTGACACCTTTATGGATGCCAAACCAGTCCGAGTAGACCCCGTTGATCCTAAATCCTAATCCTAATCCTTGTGTGAAATAATATATAATTACTATTATTATCCGCCGTATGACGGCAGTATGAGAGATTCCCGTGTCTCATTTCATGGTGACAATATCCCCGGACCAGCTACGGGCAACAAAGGTGCGAAACATCTCTCTGTCAATCTGCCTGTGAAGATGGGGTACTGAGCAGCTTTATGGGTCGTAATGTAACGTGTTACACAGCGAGCGTTCGTGCAGTCAGTACGGGGAACAAGGCCCTCGCAATGAGCAACGAGCAGCTCTGCTCGCTGCGAGTGATCCATCGCGCTGACGGGTTTTTGCAAATACTTTGAGAGTTACGCGCGTCAATCAGTACGCACGCTGGGCGAGTCGACACGAGCGCACGTGGCACAATCGTCAATTTTTGTTACTTCGGGCCTTTAGTTTATTAGTTGTGATTATTTTGTGTGATTGTTGTTAACAAGATGATGTGGGACAAAAATAAAACTCTGTATTTCATCAAAGATCCCAACACAACTTTCTTTGTCAACGAGTGGCAAAGAATCTGGAGCACGGGCGAGCAGAGTTCGAAACGAGCGTGTTACACGGATTTTAACACACGGCGTAACGTATCATGCTCGCTGCGTATGTTACGTTTACGCCCCGTAACACCGCTCAGTACCTACTGTATCAACATACGGTGATGCAGCTGTGGATGCACACCTGGGCCTGGACGTCGCCCTAGTCGGCCAGGAGCTGGTAGTACTCGATAAGGTCGCTGTGCTGTGTGCTACGCAGCAGCTGCGTGCGCTGTATCAACATACGGTGATGCAGCTGTGAATGCACACCTGGGCCTGGACGTCGCCCTAGTCGGTCAGCAGCCGGTAGTACTCGATGAGGTCGCTGTGCTGTGTGCTGCGCAGCAGCTGCGTGCGCTGTATCAACATACGGTGATGGAGCTGTGGATGCACACCTGGGCCTGGACGTCGCCCTAGTCGGCCAGGAGCTGGTAGTACTCGATAAGGTCGCTGTGCTGTGTGCTGCGCAGCAGCTGCGTGCGCTGTATCAACATACGGTGATGCAGCTGTGGATGCACACCTGGGCCTGGACGTCGCCCTAGTCGGTCAGCAGCTGGTAGTACTCGATGAGGTCGCTGTGCTGTGTGCTGCGCAGCAGCTGCGTGCGCTGTATCAACATACGGTGATGCAGCTGTGGATGCACACCTGGACCTGGACATCACCCTAGTCGGCCAGGAGCTGGTAGTACTCGATGAGGTCGCTGTCCTGTGCTGCGCAGCAGCTGCGTGCGCTGTATCAACATACGGTGATGCAGCTGTGGATGCACACCTGGGCCTGGACCTCGCCCTAGTCGGTCAGGAGCTGGTAGTACTTGATGAGGTCGCTGTGCTGTGTGCTGCGCAGCAGCTGCATGCGCTTTATCAACATACGGTGATGCAGCTGTGGATGCACACCTGGACCTAGACGTCGCCCTTGTCGGCCAGAAGCTGGTAATACTCGATGAGGTCGCTGTGCTGTGTGCTGCGCAGCAGCTGCGTGCGCTGTATATACATACGGTGATGCAGCTGTGGATGCACACCTGGGCCTGGACGTCGCCCTAGTCGGCCAGGAGCTGGTAGTACTCGATCAGGTCGCTGTGCTGTGTGCTGCGCAGCAGCTGCGTGCGCTGTATCAACATACGGTGATGGAGCTGTGGATGCACACCTGGGCCTGGACGTCGCCCTAGTCGGTCAGGAGCTGGTAGTACTCGATGAGGTCGCTGTGCTGTGTGCTGCGCAGCAGCTGCGTGCGCTTTATCAACATACGGTGATGCAGCTGTGGATGCACACCTGGACCTGGACATCACCCTAGTCGGCCAGGAGCTGGTAGTACTCGATGAGGTCGCTGTGCTGTGATGCGCAGCAGCTGCGTGCGCTGTATCAACATACGGTGATGCAGCTGTGGATGCACACCTGGACCTGGACGTCGCCCTAGTCGGTCAGGAGCTGGTAGTACTCGATGAGGTCGCTGTGCTGTGTGCTGCGCAGCAGCTGCGTGCGCTTTATCAACATACGGTGATGCAGCTGTGGATGCACACCTGGACCTGGACGTCGCCCTTGTCGGCCAGAAGCTGGTAATACTCGATGAGGTCGCTGTGCTGTGTGCTGCGCAGCAGCTGCGTGCGCTGTATCAACATACGGTGATGGAGCTGTGGATGCACACCTGGGCCTGGACGTCGCCCTAGTCGGCCAGGAGCTGGTAGTACTCGATAAGGTCGCTGTGCTGTGTGCTGCGCAGCAGCTGCGTGCGCTGTATCAACATACGGTGATGCAGCTGTGGATGCACACCTGGGCCTGGACGTCGCCCTAGTCGGTCAGCAGCTGGTAGTACTCGATGAGGTCGCTGTGCTGTGTGCTGCGCAGCAGCTGCGTGCGCTGTATCAACATACGGTGATGCAGCTGTGGATGCACACCTGGACCTGGACATCACCCTAGTCGGCCAGGAGCTGGTAGTACTCGATGAGGTCGCTGTGCTGTGCTGCGCAGCAGCTGCGTGCGCTGTATCAACATACGGTGATGCAGCTGTGGATGCACACCTGGGCCTGGACGTCGCCCTAGTCGGTCAGGAGCTGGTAGTACTTGATGAGGTCGCTGTGCTGTGTGCTGCGCAGCAGCTGCATGCGCTTTATCAACATTCGGTGATGCAGCTGTGGATGCACACCTGGACCTAGACGTCGCCCTTGTCGGCCAGAAGCTGGTAATACTCGATGAGGTCGCTGTGCTGTTGCTGCGCAGCAGCTGCGTGCGCTGTATATACATACGGTGATGCAGCTGTGGATGCACACCTGGGCCTGGACGTCGCCCTAGTCGGCCAGGAGCTGGTAGTACTCGATAAGGTCGCTGTGCTGTGTGCTGCGCAGCAGCTGCGTGCGCTGTATCAACATACGGTGATGCAGCTGTGGATGCACACCTGGGCCTGGACGTCGCCCTAGTCGGTCAGGAGCTGGTAGTACTCGATGAGGTCGCTGTGCTGTGTGCTGCGCAGCAGCTGCGTGCGCTTTATCAACATACGGTGATGCAGCTGTGGATGCACACCTGGACCTGGACATCACCCTAGTCGGCCAGGAGCTGGTAGTACTCGATGAGGTCGCTGTGCTGTGATGCGCAGCAGCTGCGTGCGCTGTATCAACATACAGTGATGCAGCTGTGGATGCACACCTGGACCTGGACGTCGCCCTAGTCGGTCAGGAGCTGGTAGTACTCGATGAGGTCGCTGTGCTGTGTGCTGCGCAGCAGCTGCGTGCGCTTTATCAACATACGGTGATGCAGCTGTGGATGCACACCTGGACCTGGACGTCGCCCTTGTCGGCCAGAAGCTGGTAATACTCGATGAGGTCGCTGTGCTGTGTGCTGCGCAGCAGCTGCGTGCGCTGTATCAACATACGGTGATGCAGCTGTGGATGCACACCTGGACCTGGACGTCGCCCTTGTCGGCCAGAAGCTGGTAATACTCGATGAGATCGCTGTGCTGTGTGCTGCGCAGCAGCTGCGTGCGCTGTATATACATATGGTGATGCAGCTGTGGATGCACACCTGGACCTGGACATCACCCTAGTCGGTCAGGAGCTGGTAGTACTCGATGAGGTCGCTGTGCTGTGTGCTGCGCAGCAGCTGCATGCGCTTTATCAACATACGGTGATGCAGCTGTGGATGCACACCTGGACCTGGACGTCGCCCTTGTCGGCCAAAAGCTGGTAATACTCGATGAGGTCGCTGTGCTGTGTGCTGCGCAGCAGCTGCGTGCGCTGTATCAACATACGGTGATGCAGCTGTGGATGCACACCTGGGCCTGGACGTCGCCCTAGTCGGTCAGCAGCTGGTAGTACTCGATGAGGTCGCTGTGCTGTGTGCTGCGCAGCAGCTGCGTGCGCTGTATCAACATACGGTGATGCAGCTGTGGATGCACACCTGGACCTGGACGTCGCCCTTGTAGGCAAGAAGCTGGTAATACTCGATGAGATCGCTGTGCTGTGTGCTGCGCAGCAGCTGCGTGCGCTGTATATACATATGGTGATGCAGCTGTGGATGCACACCTGGGCCTGGACGTCGCCCTTGATCGCCAGCAGCTGGTAGTACTCGACGAGGTCGCTGTGCTGTGTGCTGCGCAGCAGCTGCGTGCGATGTATCAACATACGGTGAAGCAGCTGTAGATGCACACCTGGGCCCGGACGTCACCCTTGTCGGCCAGGAGCTGGTAGTACTCGATGACGTCGCTGTGCTGTGTGCTGCGCAGCAGCTGCGTGCGCTGTATCAACATTCGGTGATGCAGCTGTGGATGCACACCTGGGCCTGGACGTCGCCCTTGTCGGCCAGGAGCTGGTAGTACTCGATGAGGTCGCTGTCCAGCGCGCCGCCGCCCTCTGCTTCATCCATGAGCCTCGTACGCTGGATGGCAGGCCCCCCACTTAGTGTCACCTTGCTCGCCACTGATTACATCAAATTAAATCATTTGTACCACCATTATCATATCATAATTACAACTCCACTGCTAAACATAGGCCTCGCTCAAGGAAGTCGAGTCTTTGCTGAACAGAGTCTCGGATTGGGGGCGACTAAATCTAGTCCAGTTTAACCCGAAGAAGACACAAGTTTGCGCGTTAACCGCTAAAAAGAACCCCTTTGTCGTATCTCCTCAGTTTCAAGGCACTCCCCTTGTTGCCTCAGCCAGTATCGGAATCCTCGGCGT
The DNA here is from genome assembly GCA_907164705.1 of Parnassius apollo. Taxonomy (NCBI): domain Eukaryota; kingdom Metazoa; phylum Arthropoda; class Insecta; order Lepidoptera; family Papilionidae; genus Parnassius; species Parnassius apollo. Next base: position 1,078,935 of record CAJQZP010000975.1, read on the forward strand.
CGACATATCGAGTGACGTGCAGTTTCGTGGTCACTTGGAAGAGAAGGCCAAATTGGCCTCTAAAAAGCTTGGCGTGCTCAGCAGAGCGGGACAGTATTTCATGCCGGCACACCGCCTGCAACTTTACAAGGCGCAGGTTCGGCCGCACATGGAATACTGTCTCTGGACTGGGGCTCCCCAGTACCAGCTCCTTCCACTTGACCGCATCCAGCGCAGAGCGGCTCAAATCGTCGACGACCGAGTGTTTTTCGATCGGCTCGATTCACTGGCACTGCGAAGAGATGTTGCATCTCTTTGCATTTTCTTTCGCATATACCATGGAGAGTGCTCTGAGGAATTGTTCGGATTAATCCCAGCCGCCAAATTTCGTAAACGCACTACGCGGCAAACGTCGCGATAACATCCACATCATCTGGATGCTTGGCGGTCCACCACTGTATGTTTCAAGAGGAGTTTTCTTCCGCGTACAACCTCTCTGTGGAATAGTTTACCACCGGCGATTTTTCCGGACCGATACGACCTGGGGACCTTCAAGAAAAGAGCGTACTCCTTTCTAAAGGGCCGGCAACGCACCTGCAATTCCCCTGGTGTTGCGATTGATCATGGGCGGCGGTAGTCACTTAACATCAGGTGAGCCGCATGCTCGTTTGCCCCCTCTTCTATAAAAAAAAAGAAAAAGAATACTACAAAGCACGGTCCTAAGTCACATGCATCCACCGACTTCCTGCAAATCTTATAACATCGTCACTCCATATAGTGGAGGACCACCCTACATGTAACTTACCAGTACGAGGTTGCCACTCGAAAACCTTTATTTCTAGCTATATGGCCGACATATTACCACTTAAGCTTACTAATCCATTGGGGTATGTTTCTACTGCGGATAACCTCATTTTTAAGTCTATCACGCAGAGAAACCCCGAGCATAGCCCTCTCCACAGCTCACTGAGCGACTTTGAGCTTTCTCATACGGCCAGCAGTGAAGGACCATTTCGCAGATCCATAAGTTATCACTGACAACACACACTGGTAGCAAGCATGGTAACTATGATATCTATCCCCACATATGATGTAATCTAAGAGATAATCCTATGTGCAGTGGTGAAATTTGCTAGTATGAATTAATTATTTTCGCTGGTTAATTTTGTCACCTATAGATAGATATATAGATATAACATTCACAATTATTAATTACACAAACTAAAACACACAATTACATCTCTAAAATAAAAATAAAAAATTATGTTAAAATGTAGTACAATGATGATTTGTTATGTTTACTCGAAGACATTTAAATAAAACTAGTTTTTACGGATTTTATCATGTATATTAACTTCTTTTATATTCCCTACATTTCGAGCACTTTACAGCACCATGATCATGATCATGGGGGGAACTGAGGTGTTCGACATCCCAATATCGTAATTAACCACGGCTACCCTCAGATTATTATTTTTAAATAGTTAATGTATTACTGGTTATAAGAACGGATAATTAATAGTTAATATACGCGATAAAATCTGTGAAAACTCGTTCTTTTTAAATATGTAATACAATGGACGGTTGTATCACTAAAAGCAATTTCTTTCAGACAACCTTTAAGCCATATTATTGTTGTGAGGATCAGCAAATGAAATGAAAAGATATCTATATTACAGAAAACAGTTATTCATGCCATTTACGGTATTGTAAATTGACTTGCTTAGTGTAAAGCGTAAGTTTGGTCGAGCATGGAGAAATGTTGTCACATATGAGCTGGTGCTGCAAAATGCCACCTAGCAACATGCGGAGACTTTTACTAAAAGGCTTATCGGTAATTTACTGTTCTTCAGTATCAAACAACCAAGTTTCGCACATTCGAACTGAACGGTTTGCTTCGTCTATCGTAATACGTATTACGTAAACCAAAGAAGTGTAATAATGTTCCGGCTTTTGTCTTTCTGTCCAATTTAGTCTGGACGTGTTCAAAGTAAGAGTGAACAAGCTTTTGTTACACTAAAACAGTGCGATTTACCATCTCGGGTTTCATCACCACTTATCACCAGATGGAATTGTTTGTATACAGTGGAGTTCTTTACACTATACAGTACTGGCATATTATATGTAAAAAACCTGGTCTTCATTTAACATATCGAAAATAGCGGTTGAGCAAATAAAGAATGCTCCGTACCTTTGACAGATTTGTGACGAAATTTTTTTTTTATAGAAACACGTTAAAATATTTGGAGGATCGTATCCAATGGACCAAAAAAGATAATTAAAATGCGGAACTCGAAGCAATAAATTTGTAAGAATCTGTAACCTGAGAGAAAACCAGAAATGGTGGTGTTGTCGGCGAGAAGTGACTAGAAAATCCGGTATATGCGGGAACGCATACGAGGCGACCACTCGGTGAGGCCGTTAGATACTCTCTTACGATAGCTCCAGGAGAGGCTGATTCAATTCAAATAGCACCGCATCGCAGCTGTTGTACCGCCGCCCAACCCTGTGCTAAAGAACTGCATTGCGAATATTTCTTGCGCGGTGTACACACACAATCTAGATGGCGAGACTTCTGTGGGTTTGCGGTGCGGTGACACGTGCATCTCTGGCGAGCGGCGGATAATGAGCGCGTTTGTATCGGACTAGAGTTGCGCGACGAATGGCGCCGGTCACACACAAGGTTACGACACGCAATTCCCGAGGTGAAATAGACTATATGAGATAAGGACAGACAGCAACCCTTTAGCGCGTCTAATCTTTTTTCCATAGATTTGCTTAACAGTCCATTCATTGACCTCCTCCCATCCTTTCATGCTTCATGTATCCTCTCAGACAAGCAACAATAGTAGGTATTTTGTTCATGAAAGAAAAAGGACAACAAGCTCCGTACACCAGGTAAGGTGTATGTAGCTTCTTCTTATATATCTACAGAATCATTTGGAAACCTCGATAGCATGGTTTAGGCTTCCATTATTTCTAATTTCTCACTATAAACTAACTTACCTTTAGCTGCAACCTTCATGTATAACTGCAGTGCTTTAGGACATGAGCTAGGCACAGTGACTTCTGACCAGTAGCGGTATGCCAGCGCCATCTGTGCATAGTCACTACCTCCTATAGCGCCGAATGTATAGTGGACCAGAGCTCGTGCTTGCGATACACTCACACTGATTCCTGTCGCGTACAAGAAGCCCATGCCCTAGAACGAACATTCGAATCAATATAGGCTAAAAATCTTTCGCTAACCAAGTGTCGCTATTTGGGACTGAAGGAATTTGTTTTTACATACACATTGTCGTAAAATTTAACAGTTGCGATTTAAACTCTTTTATAAAAGTTTTATTGTTTCTAGTGTAATATTTTTTTTTATATAGAATAAGGATAACAAACGAGCACACAGTCCACCTGAGTAGGAGAGGGTGAGTGGATGCTGTGGCCCATAGACATCTACATTTATCCTCGATTAATAATCAAAACGCAGATGCGTTTTCACCCCTGAGGACTAAGATGGAAATCCTGGTTTCCAGTAAAAAAGGTCTCCGGATCTCTACACTCAATATAAGAAACACAGCAGTATTACGCTGCTATTTGACGCTGGTATTCTGTGTTCTAGTGTAATATGTAAATATTTAAAAAAAATGCCTATGGTTTGCTCCATGCGTTTTGTAATGAGAGCCTGTAACCAGCAGTGGCAAACATGTATGTTGTAACTTTAAATACATTTCCATACATTCATCACTGTCTACAAAAATTCATAGCTAACATAGGACTTCTCTTAGACTGCCTCATAAATACTTGCCACAGTTGGCTGGCAGGTCAGCAACTGCAGTTTTAAGACATATTTAACTCCATTTACCCAGTAGAGCCACTCTGCAGCTATATTATAGTTGTAGCATGAATGGGTCGGCTCGACCGGGGCAGGACCACGTTCTCACAGAATACCACCTTAAAATTGCAGCATAATACTGCTTTGTTTTGTATAGTGAGTGTAGAGAATCGGACCCTTTTTACTGGGATCGAGGCATTCCATCTTAGTCCTTGGGGGTGACAACACATTTGCACTTTTTGATCCTTAGTTAAGGATAAATATGGATGAATTAATGGAAAGGAATGAATAAAAAGTAGTAACAATATTTATTTTAAATAATTATTATAGTGAAAACAAGCTCAAATATAAATCACATATTTAACTCACTGCATGAGCATCCGCGTCTCCCTCATTGGCCAGCCTCTCAAATATATCCTTAGCTTTGTCCACATCCAGTTCGACACCTTCTCCAAATAGGTAGGACCAGGCGAGTTTGATGTTAGCGGGCCGGTAGCCGCGCTCAGCCGCCAGTTTCACTTGCAAGATGGCGCCGCGGAGATCAGCCGACCGACGGTCCAACTTCGCGATAGCTGCATCGTATATCTCTTTGGCTGAAAAGAACAGTCAAAACTCTATTATATTCTAACGCAAAGTCACAGTCATCTAATTTTTATTCGGTAAGGATTACATAAAACTCGTAATCTTTATTGTATTTGTAATATGTACTATTATGTTATTATGTTAAAGTCAAAGACTTCTATGTTTACTACTAGACAGTCTTTGTGGCCTTAATACATTGAGCATTAGGTTACAATCAATTCTACATAATTTCCTCAGTCGGCAATGAGCAAACGATAAGACTACTTCTTTGTTTTGTAAAGTGCAAAGGTTGTTTTCGACAATCTTACACTAATTTAGTATAATGTGACTGCTGTCATCATTTTTTTTATAGAATAAGGGCGACAAACGAGCACACAGTCCACCTGATGGTAAGTGGATGCTGTGGCCCATAGACATCTACAATTATCTTCAATTGAAAATCAAAATGCAGATGAGTTGCCAGCACTGAGGACTGAGATGGAATTCCTTGTCTCCAGTAAAAAGGGATCCGGTTCCTACACTCACCACACGAAACACAGCAGCATTAAGCTGCTATTTTACGCTAGTATTGTGAGTGTGGTCCTGTCCCGATCGAGCCCACCCATCCGTGCAACCACAATATAGTTGCACCAAGGTTCTACCACGTAAAAATTTATGTGCGCACTTAGTCAACGTCTTTAAAATTTTATCTCAGTTAAGAATGTAATTTTATGTTAATACTGTAGATGAAAATACAACAGCGTGGCTGCCCAGCCGGCTCCCGCGCGCATCACAGCTGTGACACAGTTAACGTTCCGAATTGCCAGTCTAGAAGTCTTTGGTTAAATTACCTTCTTTTAATTCTGGTGTTAACTCAGGTTCTTCTTCAACTGGCGTATTTTGTAAGTTACTCAAAATATCTTTAAGCCCTTCTTCCGTTTTCTGTAAAGTAAAATAAACTAGTGTGAGAAAATTAAATGAGTATTCCATTCCCATATCTACCCCCGAACAGTCATAAAAGATTGATTGTAAGGTTTGAATTTTGAAAGGCATTACTGATAAATTACTGTTGACTTCATTCAAAACATTTAAACAAATCCAAATTCCATGATATGAAAAAAATTATGTTTTTTGGGAACAGTATAAATATGTACATTCTTACAAAATTTTATGTTTTTAAGTTTATTAATTTTATTTTGTACATTATGTATTGATTTTATTTTGGACCTGCCCTGCCTTCGTCAAGTTAAGATCTATTATGCTGCGTTAGTTAGATTTAAGATAATCATTTTTTTAATTCTTCAAGTTTTTCAGATAAAATATAGCCTTGATTACTCGTGGCATTGCTCTCTATCTGCTTGTAAAGTTTCATTACAATTGGTTGTCTTTCCTAAAATTAGCCCCAGTAGTCTAACGGAGACAGACAATAATTTTTAGTCTATGCAGAAAGAACTGTAGTATTTTGAATTCTTGCAGTTCTATGTTTAGGTTGCAATTGAATTTAATTAATTATAGGATCCCAAGACGTTGTTAGTACCTATTTACAATAAATTTAAACAAGCATAGGTAACTCAGTGGCTAAGCTCTCATAATAAATTTTACAGTATAGTTGCCACCCAGGTTAAATACCCACCAGGACTAATGAAATAGTTATTGTATTTCGAAGTACTGATTAACCACATTCATGGAGGTGAAGGAAAACATTATTAGGAAACCTGCATAACTGAGGATCAAAATATTTCAAGGATATGTGAAGTTTACCAACATGCACTGATGCAGAGCGGCAGACAAATTCCTCTATTGTCCTCCCAGAAACAAAGAAGCCTGGATCCGACAATAGGACTTTTATATGTTAAAACATATTTTATTATTGCAGTGAATTTATTGAGTAATATAATTTTTAAATGGAATAAAATAAGGCTTAGAGAGACCATACCTCAAGCTCACTATCATTTTCTTTATTGATCTTAGCATCTTGGTTCCATCCAGTATCAGAATGCTTCAGCAATTTGCGTTTCTTCAAGAGATTTACTGCATACTTTATCTGTTCAATTTGGGCATCAGACAATTTGGAAGGATCTGTAAAAAGATCTAAATTATGAATTAAAATAAGTTTGGTTATTTAAAATTTTATCATTACTATGGAACTTTGTAAAACCTAAATAAATGTGGTAATTTAGTGCTAGACATTCTATGAGAAAATTTATAGCTTAAAATTAAAGTTTTAACATAAATTCAAAGCCAACTTCAAAGGACTAAAAATAATTTAATAATTTATATGCTTGCTAAGACTAAGAGATAGTACGTAGAATAGGCATGCATCTTATAAAATGAAAGAGATTCATATGGGACCCCCTGAAGTATCTACCCCGGAGACCTATTTAATACAATCATTAAAATTTACATAAATATAAAAAATTCAATTAAAAAAAATAACATACATAGAAAAAAAAGACCATACAGTCTAATTGAGAATCTCTTATTTAGGAGTTGGCCTAGAATAAAGTAATGTAATCACTACTTTGCTACTTTTAAAAACATAAGCAAAACCTACTCATAGAAGAATTCTTTTAAAGGATATTTTTTCTTTTGAACCAGTAAAAGAAAGAGATAGAATACAATATAGTGGAACAAGCTACCGAGCAGGGTACGTACAGCCATGAGCAAGGCATCGATCAAACACTTGCTCTGGAATCATTTCCTGGCATTGCAGGAGTAGTTTGTTAATCTACACATTTTTCTATATGCTTAAATTCTAACTGTTCCCTTTTCCTGTTTTTTATTTCAAATATTTTATAGGTGTTTGAATCAGAAACAGCTATATTTAATTATGTATGTATATAAACACAGGCAGTATTATGCAAATATATGTATATATTTATATATATTGTATGTATATCTATATATTATATATGTGTATTTATGTTTATAATATGTATTGTAATATGTAATGTTTATGACTATTCATAGATATTTTAACTCAGTTGCACTTTGCACCCACAATATCTTCTCTGCTTAGCATTGAGGTAGACTGGTAGAGAATGCTTTGTTGTAATAAGTTCACCTTTTTGTACTTGGTGTGCAAATAAAGCATAAATAAATAAAATAAATATAGTGTTTCCAATTATCTATTATCTATATAATATATAATTTAATTTTTAAACTTGGTAACAATATTATAATAAATAAATCGTACATTTATCCTACTCCTGATACTCTGCATTCATCTTATTCTATCGAAATTTTTCAAAAGTTTTCAAAAGTTTCACTTGTACCATGTGTGAACTGCCCAACTGTTTTTTTTTTCGTTCTATGCATTTAGATTAACTTAAATGTTAGAATAAGTTTAATTAAATTGTGGCAATCAACTTATGTAAATGTAAATAAATTAAGAATTAAGATATTGTTAAAGAATGCAAAAGATTTCTTATAAGATCTCACAGTACATTTATCATAACCTTTTTCTTTTAAAGACAGTTTTGTTTACAAGCACACACTAAAGAAATTTGTACATCCATATCTTTTGCTTGTTGTAAGGTAGCTGAAAATCCAATATGAAAATAATTGATTACACTTTCCTAATAACTTCTTTTCTAATTAGGAAGCTAAAAAGATAGGTACACAAAAACTTACCTGACTGACTAATTAGGATCCTAAACATTCTTAGTCTTATTACACATTCAATTTCCTTTCCTGAATTCTATATATGTTCCTAAATTCAGTTTATTGTATTACACTCTTAATAAATGAGAGTAGGAAATGAATAACTGATGTAAATGAGAACATATATAAAAAAAATTAAAATTGAAACCAAGCAGTATATAGTATGAAGCAGTCAACTGGCTTCAGTCTGTGATTTAATATGTATTTTAGTCAGTGTTGTGGTAATTCTTTGAGACAAGCAAATGTTATGTTGTGGAGAATCTGCTCTGTGTCACATTGTGTAGGTAGTATTGCCATTGATTTGCATACTTGATCTATTTTAGTGTTACTTTCTTCTAATTGCTTACATGTATTAATATTTTTATTATTGTTTTGTCAATAATTTTGAAATTAATTTCTAACAATACATTGAAACCATTACACAATATGAATATAAGTACCTTTTATAGTCTCCTCGATCTCTTCATTCTTATCAAAATTATCTTTTATATTCTCCGTAAGCATCTTCAGAAATCCATCACGAAACTTTTTATTTATATCTGGATTCTCCAAACTTTCGGAATCATCATCGCCGCTGTTTTCCTTATCTTTACGACTTTCAGGGCCCAATAACTCGGCAGTCGAGACAGCAATACACAAGTAAATTATACTCCAATATAAGCTATTCATTTTACCGCAATTGCTGATGTTTCACCTTACAAAAATAGAAAAATAGGATAAAATTATACAATCGGAAACCAAGCAAAGAATTAATATACTACACTCTTAACGACAGCGAGAGAATTATAGTAAGCACAAACTAAATAAAAATATTCACTGTTATTGGTAATTAAAAAAAAGGAGAACGGTGATAACCGGGAGATATTCCAAAATCCAAATTGACTTTCGTTTCGTACTTCCAGCAAAATTCGTAAATGAAGTATGAAGTTGACGTATTCTGTCTATGCCTGTAATCTGTGTATTTGACTACGTTAGTACTCTTATTAGTTTGTGGTATTTGACTTACGTGTCCACAGAACATGTTACTCGCACGAGAGAAGAGTACGTGTACCTTTGCCCTTTGTCAGCTAGTATATAGTGATCTGTGTTTGTCATCATATATACATACGTACATAAACATATTAGACGTGGGCGTTATTTCACGTCACTAGATACAGTAACTGGCTACGCGGCATGTAACCGAATCACTAGTTTCGAGTCATGTTACAAGTAGTGATTTTTGTAAATGCGTGATTATGATTACTGTTAACCATGATTATTGCGGGAGTCGACTGTCGGTCGCTCGAGCGCAAAGCGCACATGTGCATACAACAATAAACAAACCATCGTAAGTAACAGTTTTATTAATTTTCATACATAAGACTATAGATATAGACAATAAAATAGAGTAATATCTGTTTGTAAACATTTTCAACGGTTTGTGATTCCGGGAAGCGAGTCACATTGAATTTAACTAAAATAGTTTTTAAAACATTTTTGACGGAGTCATGAACTCGTTTATTCATAAAATTAAAATAAAACAAAACAAATGTGTATAAAAAATTTAAATGTTTATAATATTATAAAACTTAAAAACTGTGTGTAAATAGCCAAACAAACAAATTTATTGTACAGTGTAAATAAAAGTGCAAAAACAAATGACAGTGAAAACGCTGAAAAAGTGTAAATAAACTGTAAATATCAATAATCATTGTATATACAAATTGACTTGTAAATATGTCTGCATTAATAATTTTATGAAAATATTAGTGTCATAGTAAACGCAAATCAATCATAAATACATTTAATGCAGTCTGTCCTAAACCTGAATAAAGTATGAAGGGAAGTTAATTTATTGATTTAACAGTATACAGTTACTGTATAGCTACAAACACAGATTGTGATTAAATTTATTTTCGTTTCGTGTGTAACTGTATAGTTGGTGGTGATATTTATGCAAACAATCACAGTAGCCGAATAAAAATAGCCAGTTACAAAAATCACTAGTTTTGAAACAGGTGACGCCGATCAAGTCACTGGTTTCGTTACCTTTCTTGAAAATGACGTAACGACCCACGTCTAAAACATATACTGAATAAAGTTGTTCAAAACGACTATAAATCAATAGCACGCTACAGACTATAAACTATAACCTTCTAGCACTCTATTAAATACGCTATATTATAGCGCGCTATTTATAAGAAAGCGTGTAGGAGCACAGATTAATAAATAGTTTACCAACAGATATATCACTCCCATACAAAACCGAAAATACCTACGCTATAATAGCCTACAAAATCTTAATAATAATATCTGCTGCTCGCTGCGAGAAGAAAATGTACCGTAATTACGCGCACGAGAGTCGAGATTGTGTTGCCCGCCGTGCGACTCACGTGGAAGCACGTCATCGCACGAATGCGCTAGGTTCGTACCTATGATGATTATTGTAATAAAACGAATGTTGCGAAATACATACTAACAATTAATACTAACAATATTTTTTATTTGTCAATCAAATATGTTTGAGTTTTATAAACTAATTTATACTTTTTTTCCTTCTCTGAATTCTCGGTTATTAAATTTCATCGTTGAAGTTTCCTAAATCGCAAAATAATTTTAATAAATAATCACGAGGAAAACAGGATCAAAGCAGAGGAAAAACAATGGTTTGTAAAATCTGCAACACTGTGCTGCCAGACGATTCATTATGACGTTGTCAAAATTATTTGAGAATAATATTTCGAATTCTTCAATATAATTATTAAACGGTTCTGATGGGAATTTTAGCCCACCATAAAAAGATAAATGTTTCGTGAACATTAGGGTTATCCTGTAACAAAGCATTGAAGCTAGTGCAGTTATGTTTTTTTGCATCACTTACATAATAAACTTTAATATATGAGTCAACGCAAAAAAGACAATTTTATTTATTTTTTTACTTTTACACCCATACACTGCACAATAATTACATGGTTCTGGCATTTCAAAATTAATAAGCGCGGGAAACGTGCGCGGTGCAATGTCGATGCTTGCGGCAGCCCTATGTCGGTTGTATCATGGACGATACGAAGAGCGGTAGGCATATAACGCGTGGCCTAGAGCAAGTGACGGAGGCCTGGATAGATCGTGTGCTATATAAGAACATTATTTCGGAATAAGTCACATTTTAGACTAAATAAATCGGTAAAGAAAAACCAATGTACGCTTTTTCACACTTTTCAGGTTTACTATTTTCTATAATCCTAATTATATTTTTAAGTCATGTACTTTTTAAAATAGAATTAATTTTATTTTTAGAATGGAAATAAAATTAATTATTTTTTATTATAATTGATGTAAACATTATTTTAACTTTAGTATAAATTATAAATCAAATAAAGGTGTAATTGAAAGTTTATTTATTGTATTTATAAAAATCAATCATTTACATACACTATTATAAACACTTTTGTAACTATATTTTATTTACATTTAAAAACATTAGTTGGGCTTCTTTTATCACAACTGTGTCCTTTGATCATTTATAGATATACAGTATCTACTAACTAAACAACGTCTAACATTAAATTAGGTCGCGTGCGATGAATAGCGCGCTACGAGATCAAATTTGCGTCACACGTCCTCTCCCAACAGCGCTGCCGCTAGAACTAATTGCCGCTAGATATTAATATTTAATAGCGCCAAAGCGCCATAGCGCAATAGCGTCATGGCGACTACTTACATAACACGCGCTATGTGTTATGAAGAGATAGCGCGCTATAATATGAAGCTATGTGTTATATTAACCACCATTAATACTGAACATATAGCTGATGTGAAGCATCAACGTTCCGGGATGTCTGCAGTTTGTGATCATATCCTAGACGGCCCCAACCTTTGCATCAGATTTGATAGACCACAAATCCTCGCGAAAGAACACCGATTCCTACCATGGATGATACGTGAGGCTATTAAAATTAAAAAACATCCTAATTTCCATAGAGAGGAGGCTGGGTACTACCACCTGCTTGGGACCCTATAATCAATAAAATTAAAACTAAACCCAAGCATACCACTGCAAGACTTTAAGACATAGTTCATTTTGCATAGATCGGACCATAAACAATAATTAAAAAAGCTGAAGGTACTCCGGGTTTAACAATGACATAACTGACATGGTGCTGGAAAGCACCCGAAACGTCGGGAGTTAAAAATAAATAAATAATTAAAATTAAACGCGATAAAATCCGTAAAAGTGGTTTTAATCAATGGTGAAACATTATTTAAAAAATCGATAGTAATTAATAATTTATATTTGTAATAATTTATAATATTTATAATAATTAATCTCTCAACCCCCTAGCGGTCTCATGAGACCGCGGCCATACGGCACTTTAACCTATAAAAACTTATATATAGAGACTACTTTTCTATGAAGAAGTTTGGCATTATATAATCAATACGAAATACTCTATCCTACAGTGCAATAAAAAAACTGTTCCTATCAATATTTATTTATAATATACGTTCATTTCGTACGCAATTTTTGCGTGAATGTTATTGTGTTGATTTTTGGATTTTTCTAGTGTTAGTGTTAGTGTTAGTTCACTATACTAAAAGTATAGTGTTTTATTATAAAATTGCAATGAAAGTTTTTGTGTGAGTATAATTTGTCTTTTACGTAAATAATTTCGATAAACGCTGCCGACATTCGCTTAGTATGTTTTTTTTGTTATCAAACTAAAATAGGATCTTTTTGTAATGAAGTAACGACATATCGAGTGACGTGCAGTTACGTAGTCACTTGGAAGAGAAGGCCAAATTGGCCTCTAAAAAGCTTGGCGTGCTCAGCAGAGTGGGACAATATTTCATACCGGCACACCGCCTGCAACTTTAGAAGGCGCAGGTTCGGCCGCACATGGAATACTGTTCCCATCTCTGGGCTGGGGCTCCCCAGTACCAGCTCCTTCCACTTAACCGCATCCAGCGCAGAGCGGCTCGAATCGTCGATGACCGAGTGATTTCCGATCGGCTCGATTCACTGGCGCTGCGAAGAGATGTTGCATCTTTTTGCATCGATAACGAATTGACTTGATAACGAATTATTGTGCCAAGATTATAACGAAGATAATTTACTTTAATATTGGAGAATACATTGCAAAATACTGTATTAAGTCGAATGAAAATCGTTGGAGCAGAGGGAGCGAAGCATGCGGAGGTCTCATGGTGCAAGAAAACGATTTTTTGAAATCTATCTCCTCCGTAACCCGTAGGCATTTACATAATTTTTTCGGCAACATTTGTAACTCAATGCAGACAGGATTTGTCATCATCATCATCATCATTACAGCCCTTCACAAGTCCACTGCTGAACATAGGCCTCCCCCAAGTAATGCCACAAAGCACGGTCCTGAGCCACCTGCATCCATCGACTTCCTGCATATCTTACCAGGTCGTCACTCCATCTAGTGGGGGGGTCGCCCTACACTACGCCTACCGGTACGAGGCTGTCACTCGCGAACCTTTCTTCCCCATCGGTTATCGGTTCTTCGAGCTATATGGCCGGCCCATTGCCACTTCAGCTTACTAATCCGTTGGGCTACGTCGGTCATTCTGGTTTTACTACGGATATCCTCATTTCTGAGTCTATCACGCAGAGAAACTCCGAGCATAGCTCTCTCCATAGCTCGCTGAGCTACCTTGAGCGTCCTCATACGGCCAGCAGTGAACGACCACGTCTCAGATCCGTAAATCATCACTGACAACACGCACTGGTTGTACAATCTAGTTTTTAGAGATTTACGTATACTTGACGAGAAGATATGTCGTAATTTCCCAAACGTTGCCCAGCCGAGTTGAATCCGTCGATTGACCTCTCGGTCGACCTACCTAGTCGGACTATTTGTCCCAGGTAAACGTACTCGTCAACAACTTTGAGCATAGTGCTCCCAACAACTATCGGTATAGGTGTGACATGGACATTAAACATAATCTTTGTTTAGTCCATGTTCATCTTAAGATCTATCCGTTGGGAGGCACTATTGAGGTCATTGAGCATAGTGCTTAAGTCCTCCAGCGATTCTGCCATAAGGACTATATCGTCGGCAAATCGAAGGTGAGTGATGTACTCGCCATTGACGTTAATACCGTATCCTTTCCAGTCCAGTAGCTTGAAAACGTCTTCCAATGCAGCGGTGAAGAGTTTCGGGGATATAACGTCACCCTGTCTTACACCTCTCTGCAGTTGTATAGGTTTCGAGCTCTGGTTCTCTACTCGGATAGCCATCGTAGCCCTACTGTATAAACCCTTCAGCACTTCGATATACCGGCAGTCAACTTGGCACCGCTGAAGGGACTGTAGCACCGCCCAAATTTCAACGGAATCAAAGGCTTTCTCATAGTCCACATACGCCAGGCAAAGTGGCAGATTGTACTCTTTCAAAGAAGGAAGCCTCCCAATACTATGGAAGCAAGCACATATAATACCTATACACAAAAAAGGACAGAAAAACAAAATTGAAAACCACAGACCAATCTCAATATTAAATACCTTTAGTAAAGTTTTAGAGAAAATAGTATATAATAACGTGTATCCACTATTGATACCTTCCATTGCACCCGAACAACACGGCTTCGTTAAAGGTCGCTCGACAACTACTAATCTATGTCTATTTATGAATGACGTCCTACGTGGGATGGACGGAGGTTTGCAGGTTGATGTGATCTAAACGGACTTCGAAAAAACATTCGACCGTGTGGATCATGTCATACTGCTCCAAAAACTACAAGCGCTTGGGATTTGTGGTGATTTGTTAAGATGGTTCCAAGCTTATATTTTTAACCGCAGCCAAGCTGTAATTATATGTGGTTTCAGATCTGATTACATAAATGTCCCTTCGGGTGTTCTACAGGGATCTCTGCTTGGTCCTCTCCTGTATGTAGCCTACCTGTATGATATAGGAACATGTTTACAACACGCTAATTTTCTTCTATATGCAGACGACAAGAATGAATAATAAATATGAATATAAATTCAGAAAGGGACTCTCAGCTCCTCCAAGACGACTTAAATAGACTTGCTTTATACTATAAAAATAAGCGCGTAACAGCTAATATTGAAAAATGTATATCAGTCACGTTTACCCGTAAAATAAAACCTATACAGTATTCTTACCACATTGACAGTCATCCCGTAACAAAAGCAAACACCGTTAAAGACTTGGGAGTAACTTTAGATAGCAAACTAAACTTTTCAGAACACATTACATTAATAACCATGAAAGCTTACAAAAATCTTGGATTTATCATGCGTGTCACCAAACCTTTCAATGATTTAAGTTGCATTAAAGCACTTTATTTTTCATATGTCCGCAGCGTGTTGGAATATTGCTCTATTAGTTGGAATCCTCAATATAAAAAATATGTAGCTGCCATAGAGGGTATACAGAGTAGATTACTGCGGTACCTCAATTACCGGGCCAGACACAGGAGAGAAGAATATCATAGCTTTTCTGCATCACAACTTAATAAAATTACAAGATCGTAGATGTGTAACTGATATGATGCTGCTATACGAGGTTTGTAATGGCGCTCTAGACTGTCCAAAATTGACTCAACAGATTATGAGTTTTCGTACCCCCAACTCACGCACTAGAATTACGGAATTATTTTATGTACCACCAGCTTACACAAACTATGCAAAAAACTCTGTTACAAAGCCCCACACTCGAACTTTCTGCGTCTGGTCGGTCGGTGTCCGTATTTACTGGAATATCTGGATGTTTCAGCGTAAAAGGTGTATTTAAAGCCGCTGCAAGCCGCGATCGGGGCAGTATTGAATTTGGCGAGACAAGCGAAGCTTCAGAGCGAAATAAAGTGAATCAGTGTGATTATTTATCAATGTCTTTTAAGTTTTAATTGGTGTTCGGTAATAAAAGTGTACATTTTGGTAATTCAATCGGCAGTTTTTAGTGTCACGAACCTCAAGCTCGTAACAGCAGTAATATAATAACTCCATTTTTGGATTATATTACGTTATATAATTCTGTTTAATTAAACACTCTTGCTTTTTTTTAAAGACGTTACCCCTACACTAGGATTTTCTCCTGTATCGTGGGGGCAGTTTACAAACATAAATTGCACAAGGACAAACATCCAGACCAGGAAAAATTATTTGTAGGCCATACAAATACTTTTTCCGTGCGGGATTCAAACCCGCGACCCGCAGCGCAGCCACTCATTGCTAAGCCACTGCGCCACGGAGTCGTCAAGTTTTATCTGTATATACAGATATTTATTTAAAAGCATAGGAGTTTTGTTGGGAACTTAACCGTCGTTGGATTGTTGCTTTTGATTTATAATTTAATTAATGGTTCGAAATTTATTAATGGTGGTAAAAGTGATATAATTTTGTTTATAAGAAGTCTGCAAATGTGAACTATTAGAGAAAACGAAGAAACAAGTACTGCGATGTTGTTACAAACCTCAAGCCGTTTTAATCACTTATGCCCCTATTACACCACTCTGATTCAGGGCCCTAAATGAAGGGTGGGCGTGGCCCCTAGTTAGGGACGACAGTTATTAGACTACCCTAATTTTACGCCCTTACTCAGTCATAGGGATGGACAAGTGAAAAAAGTATATATATTTATTGAATCTATATTTTAAATTTGTTATTTGAAAAGGACGAAGAGAGAACGAAATGTGAAATATGGGTAAATCAGGAATGTCTAGAACAGGTAAATGAAATTGTATACTTGGGGAGTGCTTTCAGCCGGGATGCAAGATGTGATTTAGATGTGGATAGGCGTGTCCCGAAAACGGTGCCCTGAATGCATTAGTCAAAAGACAAGGCGTGGTGAAGAGTGCACGCCTTGCAATACATAACGCAGTGTTGGTACCGACTTTGTTATATGGCAGTGAAACCTGGGTATGCCAGAAGAAGCATAAAAGCAAGTTGAATGCAGTGGAGATGCGATCTCTTCGTAAAATGTGTGGCGTTACGATAGCCGATCGAAAGCGAAACGAAGAGATTCGCAATATGGCAGTATTGAAAGATGACCTTATCACAAAAATTGATAGGGGCGTACTCCAATGGTTTGGGCACGTTGAGCGAATGAGTGAAGACCGAATGGTGAAGAAAATATATAGAGCGAAAGTAAATATTAAAAGGTGTCGAGGTAGACCGAAACTAACTTTCGAAGACCATGTGAGCAAATTGCTCGAAGAGGGGAAGGTCAAGAGTACTCGGATACCTAGACGTGCATGTATGAAGAAGTTAATGAACCTGAAAGAAGCGAAAGAGGTATGTAAGGATCGTGACACTTGGCGATCTGTTCTCTCTGGCTACCCCGTTAGGGATTGTGCGTGAAGATAAGTAGTAAGTAAGATATTTTAAAAGTAATTGTAACAAATCATTTACTGTGTTTCGTTCTGCTAACTCTAGTTGCATAACTCGAGTTTAGTTTGAGTTGTGTGAACTTGAACTTGAGTTCAAATTCACACAACTCGAGTCGTAATATTTACAAGTAAGCACATCTATAGGATGCAACATCGCTCATTAAAAACATCAAAGCTCATGTACGATATATCGATTTTTTCGAGGTTTTTTATCATCATTTAAATATATAAATACATACATAAGGAATAAATAATCATTCTGGACAGAAATGAAACAAAGAAGTATAATAATCAAACATTATATTTATGTTATTTTAGGAAGTTTTACACTATTTATTTTTACACATTTAATTTTATCGAATAATTATCAGAAAACAAGAATTAATTAAATATTTTTTTACTTTTACGTTTTACGTTTATTTCTTTCGAATTGAATTTTATAATAACAATTTTGCCAACCTGGTGCCTAATTAGTGGTTTCTCTCCTGGGTGATTATAGATCCAGCCTCTGAAAATAACCGCTCACGGGATACCGAAGTTGCCATGATAGGCAAATATATCTTATCTAGGCTATGAAGCCCGCGAATATCCCACATGTAATGTATGAAACTCGTCTTCTGCTTCAATTTTATTTCTTATGATATGGTGCGTTAATTTTTTATGGTAGTTTAATATGTTACCTTGAGTATTATCGCATTTTCTGAATAAATCTACGAAACTATACCGAAATACAAACAGATGAATAACCGTTCATCCATAAAAATCAATATTTCAGAAAAATTATTGTAACAAAATGCGAAGTACCGTAAGCCGATAAAATAATTTCCATTACAAAATAACTATTAACTTATAAGACTGTACTTAAGCTATTTATTAAGTTAAAGCACAAACAATATAATTATTAATAAGAAAATGAATAAAACAATTTCAATCCATTTTCAATATTTGTAAACTTATCTTAATTAATTCTCATAATAAAAATAACTACAAGTTTACTTCGAAAATGGAATGATTTCTTAAATTTACGCGAACACTACACATTGAATAAAACTAAATTTACGGATTTTATCGCGTTTATTTCACTACTTTTACTTATTTTTAATTCCATGCACACAAGCTGAAGTTGACGTCCCAATGTCATAGTTAGTCCGGCTACCTTCAGTTTTTAATATTAATTTTTGGTCCGATTTAGTCTTGCAGTGGTATGCTTAGGTTAAGACTTCATGATACTATAAGCTCGTTTTGCGTAAATCGGACCAAAAAATAATGTTCAAAAAACTGAAGGTAGCCGGACTAACTATGACATTGGGACATCAAACATCTCAGTCCCCCCCCGTGACCATGGTTGCTGTAAAGCACCCGAAACGTCGAAAATGGAATTACCGATAGCAGAAAATTGTACTTCTTAAGTTCAAGTATTATTTTCGACTGAAAGTCCTGTTTGTTGATTCGTAATTAAAATTATCGGGATTGAGTTATTTCTGATAAATACCTGTAAAACTTCTAACTTTGAAAATTTAGACGTTATCTAACTTTTACATATTTTGTTTCGAATATTTATTTTTCGCCAACATAAAATTCGTGATAATCATCGTTCGCAACTTTTAAAGTACGGAATTTTATACCTTCGAATAGTTGGTTATTTCGTAACCTTTGACGGCAGAACATCGTTTATAAAACATAGCTCATGAAGAACCATGTTTATGAACAATATATCAATGTTTGAAACAATTGATGTATCGTTTTCATCCCCAGTCGCACATAGAATAAGTGTCCTAACTCCCTTAGTGTTATTACACTGCACGGTGGAAGGGCACTGCAGACAGGGTACTCTTTGACGTCCTAATTAGGGACCCTTACTCCCTTTTTCTTATTACACCACCCTGAATCAGGGCGTAGGGAGCCTGATTCAGGGTAGTGTAATAGGGGTATTAGGCACCTTATACAGTGTGTCTGGTCACGACCTAGCGATAATTTAAGGTTACAAAATATACCTAATTTCATCGACGAAAACACCCATATATTGGGGTCTACGCCCCCTCCTGTCGGAATGGCCGCCATTTAATTTTTTTTTATTCTTGTAGATACCTCTGCCAAAAGATGCAGATTTCTCTGGACAGGAAGGTCCTACAGATGTAAAAAAAAATGTTATTTAAAAGGTAAAAATAGCATCTATCAAATAAAAATAAAAATTATGGAAAGTTTTCCTTACAAAATATCTTAAAACATTTACAATGCTAATTTAAGTGAAAAAAATTGACTATTTCTTTTATTTTTCTTAACATACTTCAAAAACTAGCACATTGATACTAATTTTTTTAATACTGTACTAATACTTAAGGATATTACTTACAAATTGACATTAAAATTATTGTTCTTAATTGCATAACTCGAGAGTTAGGGCTGTTTGAATATGACCCTTTTGCGACGGTCCCAAACCCTTGTAGAGCTACCTGCTACATTGAATAGGGTTTATGTGACAAGGACGGAAAATGATTTGTATTATTGTTAGGCGATGAATAAGTAGGACAAAAAATCATGTTTGACCAGCGCAGGTATCGAAGATAAATGTTTGTTAGATCAGTTGTCCTCCGGTCTGCGTTGCGATCGCTACTATTCCGTTCCGTTTTCTGAGCTATTCCTTCACCGAGATATTCTGCCGAGTTTGTTGTAGTTTGCAGTGACTACGTACTTTTCGGATAAAAACATGTCTATTTATTCGTCTCATCACATAGCTGACATGCATTTCGTGTATGGCAGATGTAATGGAAGCGCTGCTGCCGCCATACGAATGTATCGTCAGAGGTATCCCGCCCGGCCTACACCCAGTCGACAAACTTTTGTTGACATTCACTTAAGATTGTCGCAATATGGCATCCAAAGGCCGCCAAATGAACGCTCTCGCATAGTGTCAGTGCAAGCAGAAGAAGAAGTTCTTCAATTAATTTACCGAGATCCCAGGCTCATTGTAAGGCGAATAGCAATGATGCTGCATTTGTCAAAATGGGTTGTGTGGAAAATTTTAAAACGCGAAAGCATGCATCCGTACCATTTTCGTCGCGTACAAGATATTCGAGAGCCAGACTATGCTGTGCGAGCCACTGTTTGCTCGTGGCTCAACGGTTGTGTGCGACGTCAACCGACATTTTGTAAAAAAATCATGTGGACCGATCAGGCGACTTTTACAAGAGCTGGTATTATAAACCATAGAAACCAGCATTTATGGATGCAAGAAATTCCAAATGCAGTAAGGCCCAGTAAATTTCAACATGAATTTTCGGTAAATGTGTGGACGGCTATGATTGATGACAAATTAATTGGACTAATTGAATTACCAAATACAATGAATGGCCTAAGATTTTTAGATTTTCTAAGGAACACATTTAGAGAAATCATGGAGGAATTACCAGTGATCAACCGAAGGCGCATGTGGCTACAGTTGGACGGTGCACCAGCTCACTACGCACGTGCTGTGAGAGCTTTTCTTAATGAAAATTATTCACCATGGATAGGACGTGGTGGAACGGTAGCTTGGCCACCTCGCTCTCCGGATTTAACACCTCTGGATTATTTTTTATGGGGATGGATGAAGCAGAGGGTTTATGCTACAGTCCCAAATAGCAGACAAGAACTGCTCGACAAAATAATGACGATTGCGGATGACATAAGATCCGACATAGTCTTAATATCAAGGGCCACACAACAAATGGCTGTAAGGTCAGTAGCCTGTCTACAGAATAGAGGTGGACATTTTGAACAATTATTAAATTAATAATAGTACTTAATGCCATTAAAAGTTTCTTAAAAGTTATAGTGTATTTTTATTTAATCCATTATCGAAAATTAATAGCGCTCATATGACGCTCTACATACATGACCCTCGCAAAAGGGTCATATTTAAACAGCCCTAACTCTCGAGTTATGCAATTAAGAACAATAATTTTAATGTCAATTTGTAAGTAATATCCTTAAGTATTAGGACAGTATTAAAAAATTTAGTATCAATGTGCTAGTTTTTGAAATATGTTAAGAAAAATAAAAAAATAGTCAATTTTTTTTTACTTAAATTAGGATTGTAAATCTTTTAAGATATTTTGTAGGGAAAACTTTCCGTGATGTTTATTTTTATTTGATAGATGCTATTTTTACCTTTTAAATAACATTTTTTTTACATCTGTAGGACCTCTCTGTCCAGAGAAATCTGCATCTTTTGGCAGAGGTATCTACAAGAATAAAAAAAATTAAATGGCGGCCATTCCGACAGGAGGGGGGCGTAGACCCCTATATATGAGTGTTTTCGTCAATGAAACTAGGTATATTTTGTAACTTTAAATTATCGCTATGTCGCGACCAGACACACTGTATATTATGAACTTGAGTAACTGTCGTCATCGACTGTTTGCTGGGTTGAGCTGTCGTCAAAATCTCTTAAAAAACTTGGCAGTCGGACAGATCAGCATATTGTGAAGAAAAAATCTACTAAAACGAATATCTCGAATGAAATGAAGTTATGGCTTAAAAAACAAGCATCCCAGCCAAAAAAGAAGATAAAAGCATAAACTAAGATTTGTCTATGGCTTTATGTTTTGAGATTTTGACGTTTTAAAATATAAAAATACATTCTCATTTCAGTTGGTTCATATTCATAACATATTACTTATACCTAAATACAATATCAAAATTCAATACATTTATTTAAGTTTTGTAATTTAATTAAGAATAAACGAAGAGAACATCGAGTTATATATATAAATCAATGGAAGAAAAACGATAAACAAGATCAAGTGTTTATTGAAGACAAAGTTTCATAATGTTCCGAAGACCGGTTAAAAGCACAATGATTCGACCAAATAGAATGTTTATGTCTTCCAGTAGTTTCATTAGGAGCTCATATATTGAATATTTTACTAAAATTCATGGACATAAGCACGTAAAGTCAAGTTCTGTAGTACCTTTATCTGACCCGACTGTGCCATTCATTAATGCTGGGATGAATCAGGTGATGATTGTATTTGCTTATATTTAATATATCGCAAATTATATTGAAAATGAAAAATTTTACTTTTATAAAATAAAACCCGATGATAAATTGAAAAGAAACCTTATTTTACACATTTTTCGTCACCTATAACAAACATTTTTGCAGATATTTTTTATTATTATTCCTGATTTAATAGTTAGCGGATAAACTTTCCAATATGGACCATCGATTTAAATGCCCATATTTTTTTGTAGATTACTCACTAAAAGAAAGTGTTTTGCAAATTTTAGTTTGAGGAAACTTAAGGTTCATGAGATACATTTTTTTTTTACTTTTCATACAATTTTTCAAATAATATGCAATTACAAAATAAATTTTACAAATAATTGATATCAAACGTCAATCACTTCACGTTTCAATTAGTGTAGGTTTCCAAAAATTTGAAAGTATTGATACCTACTTGATACCAATTATAGCATCAAAATTATCAATACTACTTGGTATCAAGTACATTTCGTTAATTTTGGAGACGAAAAATTATGACAAACCATTTAGATGCATATGAAGAGCTGATAAGTGCAATTAATTAAATATGTATATAAAATAGAATAAAGTTTACTCTATTTTAGTTCCACCGTAGTACTTGTATTTCATTGCTTGCAATTTGTTTGTATTTCCTAATTAGTACAGTTTTTGTAACTACTTATATTTCATTGTTTGCAACTTTCTGTATTATCTAATTATTACTACAATAGAGTGTTTGTACTTACTTATTTACTTACTTATTTAATAACCAAAAAGTACCCAAAACCGAATTAGAGCACCCCACTATCCACATGGTCTTGTCTGCCCTACCCCTAGAGTGTATATAAGATCTCGGAGGCGTGGAGGGAGAGCAGTGCCCGCCCGTCATAGGGAAGCACAGGCACTGAGATCATCGTAGCGGCTGAGGCTGGCCGCCGAAAGCGACCAATAATCCGAAGCTGCGAAGGCAAGCTCAGGTGCTGCGCTTTCCTATGCTTAAGCGGAGGGACTGCTCATCCCGCAGTGCCGTAGCTGCCACGGAGCGCCAGGGCACGACTTCCCCGCTTTTACCCCCACCCCACTTCCCCGCAACTAACTCCCCCCGTTCTCCCACAAGCCCCACCCTTTTCTTCATTTAACACATTGGTGGACAGTAACATTCACGGGCATTCAGGTAGTAAAAAATGATACAACAGAACGCCTATAGACGTCATAGTTTTTACATGTGTCACGGCAGTACGTCTGAAAGGAAGTGTTGTAGTGTCACTGCAAAAGTAATGCGGCTTTCCTACTGTCATCGTACATAGTTCTACAACACATCAAGATACACACACATTGACAGAATTCCAGTACGTCCATAGGCAATGTATGAGAATAAGTAGTGTCATTTGGGAAGTAATTCTTAACTTGTACTGTCCACCAACATGTTAATCTAGTTCATTTTACCCCTCCATTTCATCAGACATATTCTATTAACTAAATAGTGTTATTCTAACCTTAAAACTTTAACCACGAATATCTCCATAACCATGGGGTTCCGCAGGGTGGGGATGGCACGGGGGTCAGCTCTCCCCCCCCTAAAACCTCATATATCGATGTTCCATATTGGAAAGTTTAACCTAGCTAGCTTTAGTTATATATCTATTTTATTTAAATAAATCTGCTAACTCATTTATAATTATAATCATAGTTTATAACAACTAATAACTATAGTGAAATATATAATTAAATCATTTTATATAGAATCTTAAAATTATATTTTCAGTTTAAAGGTGTGTTCCTGGGTTTGCTAGATGCGCCAAGCCCCAGGGTGGTGAACTCTCAGAAATGCATCCGTGTGGGAGGCAAACACAATGATTTGGACCTTGTAGGAACAGATGGTCATCATCACACATTCTTTGAAATGCTTGGTAACTGGTCCTTTGGAGACTATTATAAGGTATGTCTTATTGGTGTACAAAGTGGTCAAAGCAACATAGAAGCCTGCAGTAATGGTTACCTTACATGTGCTACACTTCGCCATTTAAGTAGTCTGTATGTCTGTCAGTTCCATTACAGCCTATTAAAGTTTTTTACGTGGTAGAGTCACGCTGCAACTATATTATAGATGTAGCACAAATGGGTCAGCTCGACGGGTAGAACCACGCTCTCACGGAATACTAAGCTAGAGCCGACCCATTTCTGCTACAACTATACTACTAATAGAGCTGCAGCATGACTCTACCACATAAATATATATGTGTTGTGAGTGGCATTTTATGCATAATCACTACAATACTTGTTTGTCATAATTTATGTGGCTTGATTCAATACCAAATTCAATCAAATCCTATGGGTTTTAATATATACAAAAATTATTTATTAGAGCAGTCTTTAGAGGATTTGTGGTAACTGCAAAATATTGTGGGCGTTAGAGTATTGGACACTGTCAATTGATTTTTACATACTGTCAAAATGTAATTTGTAGTTGAATAAATATTAATATTAATATAAGTTATGTGGTATTTGTGATCTTGTAAAAATTTGTCTTTCAAGTTTAATTAACTTATTCTATATTTTGAGTGTACTTCATTTCAACAGAAAGAAGCTTGTCAGATGGCCTGGGATCTTCTTCTTGGTCCTTTCCGTCTAAAGCCAGAAAATCTGGTTGTGACCTATTTTGGTGGGGATCCAATAATAGGCATACTAGAAGATAGAGAATGTAGAGACATATGGAAATCTATAGGGTATGTTAATTTAAAGTTACCACTATTGGATTCATATTATTTGTATATAATATATGATTATAAATCTTTGGCTTTTGCTTATTTTTAAAAAATTTTTGGACATAACCCAGTGGAAAAAGTTAGCTTATTTACGCCCCACAGCTGGGCACAGACCATACTCTCATTTCTGGGAAGGTTATAGAGCAATTAATTCCCTCCTCTCCCTGCAGTGCTTTTTGATAGAATTTACTTGTCCTCAAAATGTTGTCCTTCAGACTGTTTGCACACAGTCTGAAGCACACACTTGCACTATAACTCTGTCTTTCACAGATAGCTAGAGGCTAGTTTACTGTTGAGACCGACCGCCGTGACCGAAATTCGGTCTGAACGACATTGCTACTCAGACATGCTGGCTTTCTCATGATGTTTTTCATCACTGCCATTCACCTCAATCACCGATTGATCAAATTAGCATTTAAAATTACCAATTAACAATTTAATTGGTGTGAGTGCTTGTGAACTCCTTCAGCTACTATGGATCTAATTCTTAAGTAATATCCCTTAATCATAAAGATTAATTTTATTTATTAATCAAATCAATAATGAAGGTATTTCAAATCAAATAAAATAATTTATTTGTAAAACACAGGTAAAAAGTTACAAACTTGGTGGAAAAGGTATGATTAGTAACACTATGTTTCGCCTACAAAGGCATACAAATATTTTATTTTATTTATTTGCAGTAGTATAATGGTAGCAAAGTCCATATAACTCATAGAAAAGCAAATTTTGAGAAAGCCTAAATCCTTAAGACAGGTACTGTTTGTTAAGATTTGATATGGCGTTTTGGGAGTCTTTAGACATGAGATTATACTTTTTAACTATATTTTTCAGGAGCGTTTAAAAAATAATGGTATATCGTAAATACATTTAAATTAATGTTATTCTGCTCCCATTTGGTAGAGTGCCTGCAAGCCGCCTCCAAGCTCGTGGAACCGCTGACAACTTTTGGGAAATGGGAATAACTGGCCCCTGTGGAGCCTGTACTGAACTACATTATATAGGTCCAGATGGAAGTCTTATGGAAATATGGAACATTGTCTTTATTGATAGCAACAGGTCAGTTTCTTTTATTATAAAGAATCTCTATCTAAACCTCATGAATAGAATAGGAACAATCATTTTCATTCAACATAGATTACAGGAATACTTATAGTTGCGCTTAACATGCGCTCGAAATAATTTCCCAGTATTTACCTCAGATGTTGCCCTTGATGAAGATGAACACTTCATCTTCAAAAAAAGTAGTCTTTGCTAATTTATGTCCGCTGTTGCAGCTCATTGTGCTCTTACCGCATTATATTAATTTAAATAGTTTTAAAAGATTTATAATCGCTAGTGTTTTTGGCTATACACTATCACAGATACTCAGTAACGCCTACAACAATTCATACCACAAAATTAAAAAATTAATGCCACATAGTGATTGTGACTACGAGCTTCTCGGTAAATAAATTTTATTCCTTTAATTTAAGATACATATATTTACCCGCACAATCAAGTATTTAATGTCCACAAGGTTATATCTCGTGTACTGCTTGATTAACTTATTGAAAGCCATTTAAGCTTTACCATTGGTTCGGGAAAAATCTCTGTTTTGAGAGGAACCAGCAAGAAACCCAGTCAGACTTTTTTTAACATTGATTTACAATATAATATTTTTTACAATTAAGTATAAAAATATTTACAACAGGAGTTGTCTTTAGTAGTATAATACTCCTTACAGTATTACTAGTACAGGCATTTTGTTTTAGTCATTAGAGGTGACTAAAGCATTTTATAGCCTCTTTGATTAAGTTAGTTGCGGGTGTCCATGGGCTGCAGCGGCCACTTACCATCATCATCTTCATCACAGCCCTTCACAAGTCCTCTGCTGAACATAGGCCTCCCTCAAGGAAACCCACAAAGCACAGTCCATAGCCACCTGCATACATCGACTAATGAAAGATACCTAACAAGTGAAGGTTGTAAGCACAGCATTCCACCCCAAAGAAAAAAAAATATTGCAACAAGACCCAAAAAGATGGCTCAAAAATGTCCATCAAATGCCTTTTACTCATACTATAATATACGAACCGGATGAGTGGTGTCGTTTGTTTCGACCAAAATCGAACACAATATGCTGTAGGCAGAAGAAGTCGCAAATGGTGGATCCGAATATTCTATTTTTTGATAGATGTTGCGATAACCAATGCGTATATATATCTATATATATACAACATGTAACATAATTAACGCACTTTGAGAAAGTAGTTTGTTCAGAATCGTTTACTGAATCGATTCCTATCATTTTTATTATAGGTAATTTTTTATCCCAAAAATAATTAAAACTACGTAAATTACAGTCACACTAAATCTGTACAGTCAAAACAAACTGAAATGGACCGTAACCAGGGATTGAATAACCGAAAAAATTATGGTACAGGCGGTAAGCGGTATGACGTCGTACCTTTAAATTTCGATACCTTATAATAAAGGTACCTTTAAATTACTATACCTTAAAGTAACTGTACCATTACTTTTTCAAGTATATAAATTATTAAATAAAGGTATTATAAAAACGAAATTGTACGCCGCTGCTCGCGCCGAGGCGTCACGCAACGTGTCGGCCGCATTGGTCGTGCCTCGGCAGCTAAACAAAGTAGATTGTTTTGCCATTTTGCCGCCATTCATGTTTCCGCGTCTTCTTTGATTGTCAACTTAATCACAAGTGTGCTTTGATAAAACTTTACAATTAGATTGTCATAAAGATGGATAAAAGTAAGTACAAACTTTTTGAGCATGTCTTAACAATATTATACAACTTTGTATTTCTTTATACTTTTTAGAGTGAGGCCGAACGAACGTAATTTTTCGAGTTGTGAGTGATGATATGATTGAATATGATTTTATTTCAGAAACAGTCATCATGTGTCAGAATAAGCACCATCATTCCTTAGATATTTTTGTGGGTTTGGAACGATCAAGGTCTCCTTCTGCTCTACGCCGTAAAGTAGAAAAACACCCAGAGAAAGAAAAACATAACCCTGAATGTTTCCACTGCATGGCTATCCAACGAGAAGAAAAGGATCAAATAAATCACATTTTTAGCTTCATTATTATCATCATTACATCCCTTCACAAGTCCACTGCTGAACATAGGCCTCCCCCAAGGAATGCCACAAGGCACGGTCCTGAGCCACCTGCATCCATCGACTTCTTGCATATCTTACCAGGTCGTCACTCCATCTAGTGGGGGGTCGCCATACACTACGCCTACCGGTACGAGGCTGCCACTCGAGAACCTTTCTTCCCCATTGGTTATTGGTTCTTCGAGCTATATGGCCGGCCCTTTGCCACTTCAGCTTACTAATCCGTTGGGCTATGTCGGTCACTCTGATTTTACTGCGGATATTCTCATTTCTGAGTATCACGCAGAGGAACCCCGAGCAAAGCCCTCTCCATAGCTCGCTGAGTGACCATGATCGTCCTCATACGGCCAGCAGTTAAAGGACCATGTCTCATATCCGTAAGTCATCACTGTCAACATGCACTGGTTGTACAATCTGGTTTTTAGGTTTTGAGGTATACCTCACGAGAAGATGTGCCGTAATTTCCCGAACGCTGCCCAGCCGAGTTGAATCCGTCGATTGACCTCTCGGTTGAAGTTGGACTTACCTAGTCGGACTATTTGTCCCAGGCAAACGTACTCGTCAACAACTTCGAGCTTAGTGCTCCCAACAACTACCAGCATAGGCGTGACATGGATATTACACATGATCTTTGTTTTGTCCATGTTCATCTTAAAACCTATACGTTGGGATACACTATTGAGGTCATTGAGTATATTGCTTAGATCCTCTAGCGATTCCGCCATAAAGACTATATCGTCGGATAATCGAAGGTGAGTAATGTACTCGCCATTGATGTTAATACCTTTCCAATTCAGTAGCTTGAAAACATCTTCCAATGCCCGCTGCATTGGAAGATGTTTTCAGAGTTTTGTTTGAAGAGTATGGGTGATATAACGTCAACCTGTCTTACAACCTCTCTGCAGTTGAATATGATTCGTAATGATTCGAAAACAGTACTTAGCGTCACAGCCCTACTGTACAAACACTTCAGCACTTCGATATACCGACAGTCAACTTTGCACCGCTGAATGGACTGTATCACCGCCCAAATTTCGACGGAATCAAAGACTTTCTCATAGTCCACATACGCCAGGTAAAGTGGCAGATTGTACTCTTCGGTTTTCCGTACAATATGCCACAGGGTATGTATGTGGTCTAAGGTACTGAAGCCTTTTCGGAAACCGGCTTTTTCGGGAGGCTGGAAGTCGTCGAGTCTGCTTGCGAGACGATTCGTAATGACTCTCGAAAACGGCAGGTAGACGCGACTCAGAAGGGAAATATGTCTTTAGTTCTTCAAGAGAGCGTAATCACCTTTCTTGAAAAACAAGACCACTGTACTTCTGCACCAAGCCTCCGGAGTAGTGCCACCATGAAGGACGAAATTGAAGAGATTCTGATGGACTTTAAGTACCGGTTTTCCGCCCGCTTTCAAAAACTCCGCTGTAATTCCATCTTCACCTGGGGCCTTGCCGTTTTTAAGGTTCTGGAGAGCCTTCTTTTCTTTCTCACACTGACTTCCGGAATATCATCGGAATAGTGTTGCATATTAGACTTGCTCTTGGATCGTTACTCACACTTGCGTGTAGCTCCAACGATAATGTGTTCAGCTGCCCATAGAAACTCTCAATCTCTCTCAAAATCTCAGGTGTCCCGGAAACGATGCTGCCACACTCATTCTTCAGCTTTGACAATTGACTCTCTCTGGCAGACAGATCCCTGGCAAAGACTTTGGAGCCCTGGTTCCGTTCGATCGCTTCTTCAATACGAGCAGTATTAAATTTGCGTAAGTCCCGGCGCATGCATTTGGAGATCTGTCTGTTCAGTTACCTGTATGCTATCAAATCTGTTGAAGACTGCAGTTTCATTTTCCGTCTGCCATGAGATTAAGAGTGTGATCGGAGAGTTTTTGTGTCTGCGGCGAGTCTTGCAAAACTTAGCTTCGACCGCATGGATAGTTTCCACGAGCTTATCATTCATATCGTCCACTACATAGCAGTCTTTTAGGCACTGAAAGCGGTTTTGTGACTCGAGCTTTCGGGTTTCCGAGGTTTCGGGTTTTTGGATTATAGCACGAGGGGGACGGAGTGTAGACTTCTTTAGACGAGACCTCTCCAACTTAACGTTTAGGTTCAGTGTGCCTTTAATCATTCGGTGATCGCTGCCAGTTTTCACCCTTGCGATCACTGAGAAATCACTGAACAGTTGCCGTTTCGTCGTCATAATAAAGTCAATCTCATTTTTTATCGTACCGTCGGGTCTCGACCAGGTCTGCAGGCTGTGGAGCCGCTTCTGGAAAAAAGAGTTCATCATAAAGAGTCCCTCTTTCTCCATGAAGTCGGTCAGCTGCTGGCCCCTTGTGTTCCGTTGCCCTATCCCAAATTTACCTACCTTCAGCTCACATTTCTTTGCCTAGTTTTGCGTTGAAGTCTCCCATTAACACCATATAGTGGGTTTTATAATAATGCATGGCTCTAGAAATATCTAGAAATATAATAGATGTTGGTGCGTAGACCTGTATGACCTTGGATACCGTTTGGTGATTCTGAATATGAGGTACGCAACCTTCGTTGACACACTGCCAATCTTTACAACGTTGTTAACGAGAGACTTGTGGACGATAAATCCAACACCTCCTTGGGACAGATGGTCGCCCTCTCGGTGATAGAACAAGTTGCCGGATTCGAGAATCACCGTGTTCTCCCCCTCTCTTCGGACCTCGGATGATCCTATAATATTCAAGCATAACTTGTCTATCTCTTCTTCCAGTTCCAGGATCTTCTTAGTAGTTCTCAGGGTGCGTCCGTTGTTTGTTGCCAAGTCGAATCGTCTTAGTTGGCAACCGACCTTCCACCGGAGATTCTTAGCACCCTCTATCCCGCCTTTACCATGGTCGCAACCTAGCCAGGAATAGCGCGGCCGCCGTGGGATTGGGGGCCGTTTACTTGTGTCGTTGCTCATGGGGGGTATTTCCGTAGTTGCCACGCTTTACGAGTGGGTTGGCTACTGCAGTTTTTTTGTTGTACAATTGATGTTATCAGGAAGATGCTGCTGCCCATCTCCTGCCGCTTTCCCTCTGTCGCCTCTTACGACACCCACGGGGATTCTTAACCGCCACTACACGACAGTAATTTTTAGCTTACTTATAAAAAAGGGATGCAAAATATAAAAACTTGTACGAACTTGGCACTGAAAATTTCGGGAATCAAGGAAGTGACACAACATTACTATTTAAAAATGTTTTTATTGCTTTTCGAAGTATTCTCCGCGAAATTTGACACATTTCCCACACGATGGAACCAATCATTGAAGCAACCATTCCATTCGGAAGTTGGGGTCTCCAAAAAGGCCGTTTTGTAGGCGTTCATAGCTTCTTCAGGTGATGAAAATCTCTGTCCACGCAATTATACTTTATTTTAGGGAAAGTATAGAAATCATTAGGGCTTAACTCGGGGCTGTACGACGGATGGTCTAATAATTCTATGTTTTTTTGCTCTAAAAACTCTTTTGTTCTGTGTGCGGTGTGAGAACTCGCATTGTCGTGATGGAGGATGATGCGGCGGTTGCAGTTCTCTTTACAGAGTTCAGAAACGACCTGTGGCAAACAAATGCTAGCATACCATTCTGCATTAACCGTTCTTTGTCCCTCAAGAGGAATAGTCATAACATCCGTTCACCCTTTTTTGCAACACTCCTTGAACAAACAATTTTTGTTAGCTTTAACTCATTTTCGAACACCCAAACTCGTGACTGGTTTTTTGTTTCGGGTTCGTACGCGTATATTCAGGATTCGTCACCTGATACGATGTTGTATACAACATTTGAGGATCCTACGTGGAATCTTTCGAGAGTTCTGACGTACCAAGTAACGCGAGCCGCTTTTTGCTCTTCACAGAGCGACCAAAAAACATTTTCTCGAGTCAATTCCATTTTCTCAACGACTAAACAAGTTTGACAAAACCTTGTGACAAGACCGAGAATCTTTTTTTTAAATAAATAAATGGTATTCGATTTTAAAACCAAGGAGTTTTCAATTAAAAAGATTTTAATATGACAGGAACAGTGGAAACATTCTATTCCCGATACTTTTAGTGCAGCCTAGTATGCGAGCCCATGTGTACTCAAAAATATTAGTATTCCTACATCCCTTGGAAGGGAAGCACTTTAAAGATGTTCTTTTAACTGATTCTGAAGAGCTAGGTTAAGAATTGGTACCCACATGTGAAACATAATATTACGTTTTTAATTAAATACTTGACTGATAATAAATAACAATACAAATATGATAAAGATGTTTTATTTTCTCCGAACATGAAATACAGTGACATAGGAAATCCAAATCGAATGAAAGTCTCATAACGTTAAGCAAGGTCCGAGACACAATACATATAAATAAGCCTAAAATACTCATTTTTTCGGTACCGAAATTATTTCGGTAAAGGTAGTAGTAAAATATATAAAACGATATCGTAAAAAAATATAGGTATAATTCTTTTTTTAACGGTACCACAACCGTAATTCTCAACCGTTTTGGTTCTACCTTTAAATCGAAGCTGTATCATAATTCTATACCGGTACCATACCCTTATACCTTTACCGCTTTCAACCCCTGACCGTAACCTAAGGCAATAAGACTTTTAAGAATGCAGTTTTATTTGTATTATTACTAATTCTGGCATTCAATAAAAATAAAGAAAAATGAACTTTATTTCAAGCACGTTAAATTCTTTGCGTTCGTGGATTTGTACTGTGACCACAACATTCTTCCAGAATTAGTATAACTAATTTAATAAATAATCAGTGCATAAAAATGTTTAACTAAAATTCAGTGTATGTATTGTGATTATAACATAATATACTAATTGGGGTGTCTGAGGGTGTGCGTTAATTACGTTACATATTGTATATAAATACTAACTCCCGAGTGCATAATGTTATGAGTCAAAAAGAATTTAGAATTTTCTTTCGATAGAGCTGGTGGATAAACAAACTTTTAGAAAAAGGTCATTCCAAACAATGCCAAAACATATGACAAAAAAGAAACGAGTAGAAGAGAGTGATGAGAGACAAAAAGACTTTTTGTCTCTCATCACTCTTTTTTGGGGTACCAGAAGAAATCAGATTTCAAAGATTAGGAGACCACTGACCTGTAGAAATAGATACCTATAAGGTGTCGCTATTGCAGCACTAAAGTAAATAATAAGAGGTCAAAAATATAATTTGAACGGTGTTTCATTCATTCATTCATGCTTCAAATTATTTCACCAACTGCCGGAAGAAAATCATTGAAAGTTATCAGAGCCCAGACTGCTGCCAGCAAGGATATTGAAAAGTAATTAAAGTAATCACAACGATTTCATAAAACGAATTTTTATTTTTCTGACACAAATAAATGCGTCTACCAGTTATAGGGTTAATTTAAAAAAATAACTAACTCTTTATTGTTTAAATCCATGAATTAAAATGCTGTTTTTTACACTAATATGTAGAGAAGCCGATGGCTCAGTGAAGAGACTGAGGAGACAACACGTAGACACCGGTATGGGCTTGGAGAGGATGGCAAAGCTGCTACAGGACGTGCCCTCCAACTACGATACTGACCTGTTCCGTCCCCTCATGGACGCTATCCACAGAGTAAGTGGGAACTCCTAGTAAGAATTTTACCTCATCTAGTCGTAGTCTTGTAAAGTCAGGCTCAACATTTGTTTGTCGTATCTGTTTAAAAACCGACGTAGCTTCTTACGAATCTTAACGATTATTTTTCCGTGTGGCGTATGTGACACGCATCTCGTGTCATTTTAAAAATTGTTATAACTCTCTCAAATTGTGTTTTTGAAAGATTTATCCAGAACAAAATATTCATTATTTTGCATGTAGCTCACGCTTTCAGCTTCGTTTCTAGATATTTAAAGAATTTGAAATTTTTAGTGGTTGACAACCTTTTTTTTCTTATAAATGGTACTCTTTTCACTGAGTGGGGTTTTTAAATTATGATGTGGGGAAAATACTCTAATTAGTAACAAATAAAAGTATATCATTGCGATCGCTCACAAACTCAAGTTGTGAACAAGTTTCAGGACAGCAAGTCTTCTGTTAAAAAAATGCGTTTGTCTTATTATTTAATTTTGATTAAAATGGTTGAACTGCCTTGCCGTCTTATTACTATCATATGGCCGAATGGACCTACGAAGTGCCATGTGCTCTTGTACATGGTATAAAGTTTATTTTTGCCTGAAACAATGCGAACGCGTTCACGCATGAAAAAATTTGGCTTATAAATAGAATGTTGTTCACCGGCGCCGTACGACGTGGCGCGTCTGGCTGTTGTTTTTGCTTTTGAAAACACTTGTTTTGCTATTCTTGCTAGTTAGACGTTTTCAGAACGTTATTATCAGAGATCGGAATTGGGAGAGTGAAAATAGCTAAAGTTTGTAGCGGAACATAACATGGAGCTGTTACAACCACTTAAGTTGAACCAGTTTTGAAACTTTACTGGTTCAGTTTCGGTTTTATTGTTTTACATGTTCCTTACCTTTGAAATACAGAACTATAAACATTTGCAAGCTGCTAACACAGTTTTAAATTTATTTTTGTTTTTTGAACTTTTCACATCTGCAAGCTGTAATACACTTTTAGATATTTTTGTTGTTGTTGTGTGTAGTTTTCGAGTGCTAACCAAGAAGGGCTTTATTTTTTAACCGATTTAAAAAAAAAGAATGATGTTCTCAATTCGACTGTATGTTTTTTTATGTATGTATGGTTACTCGATTACTCCGTCAATTAATGATAAACTTTATTAATTTTTATTAGGTAGGTCAAGTTTCAGAGGTAGTCCCATATAAGTTTTATAAAAATTGGTTCAGTATTTTTTGGAAAAATTCAAAAAAATCATTTGATTACGCCGTAACGCCTGACAAAAAGCGAGTAAATGCAAGTTTGTATGTTTGAATTTCCATTATGTAGGTATAGTTTTGATTATGAAAATTTTAAATTGAGGCATTCCATCTTATTTGAATCCACGGTACCTCTCAGCATTTTGATTCGTAATCGAGGATAGATGTAGGTGTCTATGGGCCACAGCAACCACTTACCATCAGGTGGACTGTGCGCTCGTTTGTCACCCTTGTACAATAAAAAAAAACACTTAGGCAATAAAACAGGTATCCTTCCATTTGTAACTGATGTTTGATGTCAACTAAACTTAATCTATATAATTATAAAATAATAATAATTTTGTGAATAAATAAATAAATAAATAATCAGGTCTAAACAAGTGAAAAAGGCGTAAAAAATAACATTATTTTTACACATGGCTGATGGCACAATAGGCGTATCATCAACTTCTATGGCGTTTGCCACGACAGGCGTGTTACGAAATACTTGTTCGCCGCCACAGCTAAAAGTTCCCGAAATTGGTTTCGCAATGAATTGGCTAACTAACCTTTGATGTATCCAAAACATGGATTGATTTTGTCATTAAAAAGGAAAGTGTATTGAATCTGTTTTCGACTCCTCCTGGCATGCAAGTAACACCCATTAAGGACAGTTTCGATATTACAGACAGATACTACAATTTTATTTATATGTATAGATTATGGTATCATCAATAAATCCCTTCACAAGTCCACTAAACATAGGCTAAACATAGGCCTCCCTCAAGTAAAGTCACAAAGCATGGTCCTGAGTCACTCGCATCTTTTGACTTCTTGAAATTGCCAGGTCTCACCAGGTCTAACAATCTAGGAGGGACCGTCACAGAAGCAGCATGCTCCCAATCACAACTTCATAATAAAAAAAACTTGCTAGTTGCCAACCCGCCCGCCGCTTTAAGGTTAAGGCAAACATCTCGCTGTGAGAATATTATGATAGTAGCTAAATAATGTTTCCGGCTATTTTTTTTTTATATAGAATATCTTTTTATTTTATAGATTGAGGGTGACAAACGGGCACACAGTCCACCTGATAGAAAGTGGTTGCTGTGGCCCATAGACATCTAAATTTATCCTTGATTAAGAATCAAATTGCAGATGTGTGTTAGACCAAGCGTGGCAACTATGGTAAATATCCCCTTGAGGGAATATATGGGAGACCTATGTTCATCAGTTTTTTTATAGAATAAGGGTAACAAACGAGCACACAGTCAGCCTGATGGTAAGTTGATGCTGTGGCCCGTAGACAGATACGTTTTCAACTCTGATGACTAAGATGGAATGCCTCGTTTCCAGTAAAAAGTGTCTCTAGTTCCGGTTCGGTTGCTATTTTACGCTGGTGTTCTGTGACACACTCTCACAGAATACCAGCGTAAAATAGCAACTATCCTCATCCCCGGTCGAGCCCACCCATTCATGGTACAACCATAATATAGCTGCGTCATGGCCTTACCACGTATTAGAGGAGACTAGTTACATAAAGATATTGCAACAGTTTCCCAAAAATTACCGACGATGCATGTAGTTTTAGTAAAATAAACTGAATACTATAGATTATATTATAACTACATTACATTGTCTGAACAGAACAGCAAAGGTGTCCCTCCATACAGCGGTGGGTACAGTACACATGATACGCTGCAGCAGGCGTACCGGCGGCTGGCCGACCACTCTAGGATGGTCAGCGTCTGCCTCGCTGATGGTGTCTTCCCAGCCGCTAAGTGAGTTTTTATTTTTTCAAAAATTACTTTTACCGTCAAATCTTCTTAAAGTCCACTGCTGAACGTAGGCCCTCCCTATATGTATATTAATATGCTGATAGTGAGTATGTGATCGTAAAGGTGTTCCCCGGTTGAGCCAACTCATTCATTCCGTAGCCAGCCTGCATAAAATAGCTGCTGCAGCTATTTTATGGCTGTATAAAAAAGATACTTGATATAAAACTATTTATATAAGTAGAGTTGTTGTGTATGTAATTAAACATGATAATGATTAAAGCTATTTATGTAAGTAGTGTTTGGAATTAGCAAGAGATTAACTTTGTGGCGGCGCTGTCGTTGCGCCGCAAGCGAAACATACCGAAGCCTAAATCACGCTATCAACATTCCGAATCACAAACAGCATATATAGAACATCTCCGAACTATCACATGTAGTGTTGGCCGCTCCCCGGGCAGAACAACCTTGCCCGGCGGGGGAGATCTCCCCTTTTCCTTCTACGGCAACAACTTGGTTTACATACTGTGTCTGTTATCTGTAGTGCTAAACTCAAATTCTCTAATTCATATATGTATTTATAAAAATAGTCTAATGTTTTAATTGATTAAATTGAATCACATTTCCAGCTTAAACCTCAAGCAAGTAATGCGTAAATCCTTCAAGATTTGCACAGATGTCTTCCATAACCCCCAACTCCTAACTCATTTGTACACTGAAGTGGCAAAAAGCCTCGGAGACACATACCCTGAGTTGATTTCCAAGCAAAAGGAAGCTAATCTCATTATAGAACATGAACGAGAAGCCTATGCAAAGCTCAGAGCAGAATTGGGAAAGAAATGGAAAGGACTTTTGCAAAGGTATCCAGAAGTGGAGAGCTTGGGAGATTTAGAAATAGCTGGGTTTGCGCTTGGGTATACAGAGTTTAAAGAGGTAAGGTTATAAACTACGATAATTCTATCAAATACAGTATCAAAACAGTGACATTGTTCAAAAAACGCGTGAAAGAACATTATTTATAGCTGTCTTCTATGCAAGTTTCAAATCTTTGATATTTACTATACTATATTACTATATATTTACTATTAATATTATATTAAGTATTTATGTATGTATTTATGGGTATTTAAGTATGAATATATTTATGTACCTGTATATATATAAGTATTTGTACAGACGTATGTATTTATTTTATCTCTATATGTGTTGTATAATATTTAACAAAGTGCACGCCTTATAAATCTATCTTTGAAACTGGCCTACTGGAAGAAATTTCATTATGAGATAAGTAGAGCGTTTGTACAAACTTTTCATCATGATGTGTCCTCTCCCTTGTGTGTACATAAATTACTAAATAAATAAATAATTCTAAATACATATTTGAATCATTGCTTTTTTGTAGTGGTGTGTCTGTGGTTGACCATTTTGACAACACTTCCAATACGCTTAATTAGAATACACTTTTGCTGCCGACGAGTAGTGGATAATCCATAATTCGTCACATAATTTTTAACCGACATCAAAAAAGGAGGAGGTTCTCAATTCGGATTTATATTTTCTATGTATGTTTGGGCATAACTGCATCATACATAGACGGATTTGCAAATTCTTTTTGGTTCGTAAGACGTTTATTCCGAAATGGTCCCATTTAAATTTCATAAAGCTCTGATGGTGAGTTTGAGACAGACAACGGAACTCTTCAATAAATACCAGCAAATCAACCTCGGTTGCTTCTATCGCATATCTATGCATTGTTTACGAAATCACACAACATAACATCATGCCTGAACTATCTAGAGGGGTACGCGGATGTGTTCAGTATACAACGGTACACCCTCATTTCTGTCAAAGTTTTGGTGGTTTCGTTATTGGGGTGTCTCTAATCTTGCAACTAAATTCGGACATAACTTTTGTGTATATATTGAAGTCGGTTGTAAAAAGTTTTTAAGTTTACCATTTGAAGACATGAGTGGATGCAATTTGTAAATAATAAGAGCCTTAAATTTTTATTACTGATTTTTTGAATATAACGTTTATGGGTTGTTTATTTTGTAACTAATTATGCATATAGGTGTCAATTATACGTTTATTTATATATATTTATTTATTTTTATTTATTTATTTTTATTTATTTACACTTTATTGCACCATAAAAAGATTACAAAGGGCAGACATACGTTTATTGTATGAAGCAAAAAACTGAATTTACGTGCAAGAATATTTATTTATTGGAAAAACATGTCTCTTTCATTCATTACTTAATTAATATAAAATTACAAATCTAAAGTAAAGATTAATGGGATATCTAGCATTAAAATGAATAAAAGAATATTTATTTTGAAATTTTAGCTAGGTAAATCTTGTCGGATTGCATTTTGATATTGTGTATTTTGGTTTTACAAATTTTATCAGTTCTCCATATTTTCTGTCAACGTGTTCAATTTTAATATTTTTTACTTGACCTCTTTTTTTAAACATACTCTTCATAATCTTAATTCTTCTCATCGTCATCATTACAGCCTTTCACAAGACCTCAGCTAAACATAGGCTTCCCTCAAGGAATGACACAAAGAACTATGGTCCTGAGCCACCGGCATCAATCGACTTCTTGCATCTTACCAGGTCGTCACTCCATCTAGTGGGTAGGCCGCCCCACTAGATGCACCACTAGGCGCACCACTTCGCTTACCGGTACAAGGTTGCCGTTCGGGAACCTTTCTTTACCATCAGTTATCAGTTCTTCGAGCTCGAGAGTCCGGCCCATAGAAATTCCAGGCATAGCACATTTCATAGCTCGCTGAACAACCTTTAGCTTCCTCATCACTGGCAACACACACTGGTTGTATAGTCCCGGTTACAAGTTTTGAGGTATACACGACGAGAAAATGTGTCGTTATTTCCCTCTCGGTCGAAGTTGGAACTTACCTTTTTTTTTACATGGGGAAATGCATATCCGCCTCGCAAGAGCAAGGATGGGTTGTGTCGGACTCGCACCTACTAAAACCCTATGGTGTTCCACCTTCATCGCATCGCATCGCGTCACGGGAACGCTTTCTCACACATCGGCGGCCCCACCAGCGCCAGCCGCCTCATGGCGGCACCTCTTCGGGAAAGGACTACTCCTTCCCCATCTCCTTCGCAGATAAGGTGCACCAGAACATATGGTGCGCGTTCCCGCACGGCATCCAACTACACCTGCGCCATTGACGCCCCTGTGTCCGAAGCGCGAATGCCAAGGGGCCAGGAAAAAACGAGCACTCGGAAGCTTCCGCCAACTGGCCTTCCTGACCCCAGCGGCGGGTTTGGTCTATGGCTCCGCCGCCAACCAAGATTCGGCGGCGGTGGATAGGGAGAGCAGCGCTTTGCAATACCTACACTCCTCTCCCCCCGCAGCCCACCACCACTGCATCAACGGTGCGGCCCGGCCCCTTTGGGTTGCGGAGGATAGGACGAGTGGCGTATCGCCATACCAACACTCCTCTCCCTCCGCGACTCCACCTCAGCTGTAGTAATAGGGGGAGAAGACACCCCTCTCGCCGCAGCCCACCAGGACACATCCAAAGTGGGTTCGCCAAGCCCACTTGCCGTGGCCACCTCGAGCCGGCCCTTCACACCTCGGGCCAGCCATGTGGGTTCCTCTTTGTACACCGCGGGTGACCAAGCTGTGGCTACTAAGCGACGACGAGGCTTTAACCCGTTTGGGGGGGAAGTTGAACTTAACTAGTCAGACTATTTGTTCTAAGTAAACTTACTCATCGACAACTTCGAGCGTAGTGCTTCCAACAACTACCGGCATAGGTGTGACATCGATGTTACGAACGATCTTTGTTTTGTTCATGTTCATCTTAAGACCTACCCGTCATTGAGCATTATGCTAAGGTTCTCCAGTGGATCTGCTATAAGCATCATCAGCAAATCAAAGGTGAATGGAAATGGAGGACGGAATTGAACCGCTTTCAGAAAGCTCTTCTGTAATTCAATCCTCGCCCGAGGTTTTGCCAATTTGTTGCCGAAGTATTGGAGAGCCATTATAATCTCGCTCAGACTGCCGTCTGGGATATCATCGAAATAGTGTCGGATGAGACTTACGCAAACGATGACGTGTATAGCTGTTGGTAGAACTTCTCGATCTCACTCAGAATCTCAGGTGTCCCGAAAACGATGCCACCACAATCGGTCTTCATCTTCGACAGTTGGCTTTTTCTGGCAGATAGGTCTCTGGCAAAGACTTTGGGGCCTTGTTTTCGCTCGACGCTTCTTCAATACGAGCTGTATTGAAGTTGCATAAGTCTCACCGCATGCCTTTGGAGATCCATCTATTTAGTTGCTTGTGTGTTGTCATATCTGCAGTAGGCTGCAGCTTCATGTCCCATCTAACAGCTATGAGATTGAAGATTTTTTGGGATCTTCTGCAAAGGGTCGTGCAGAACTTAACTCCGACCACATGGACAGTTTTCACGAGCTTGTCCTTGATATCGTTAATTGATTTGCAATCTTCTGGGCATTGTTTTTGTTTAGTCGAGCTGAAACTTGCAGAAAGATTCTTTTATTATAGTTTGTAAATTATTTAATTTCTCGTAAGCGATTTCTAATCTTTTGATAAATGAATAATATCTTAGATCAAATTGCATTGCTAGTATGTATTGATTAAAACTACTTTTACGGATTTTATCGCGTTTTATTTATATTAATTTTAATACCCGACGTTTCGGGTGCTTTTCAGCACCCATGGTCACGGGGGACATGGACACGAGATTAATATAAATAAAACGCGATAAAATCCGTAAAAGTAGTTTTAATCAATGTATAGTGTTCGCGTAAATATAAGAAATCATTTTGCTAGTATGTACTTATTTTTATTATAAAATTTTTATTATAAAAAACTAATTGTGTTTTTAATTTTTCAGACTATGTCCAAATTGAAATCGACCACAATACCTGGTGACTTGGTATTTAAATTGTACGACACGCATGGCTTTCAAGAGGGTGTGATCGAAAGAATAGCAAAATTAAATAATTTATGTGTAGACAAGCAAGGCTTTCAAAAACTATTGTCTCAACACAAATCTAAACATAAAGCTGCATTTAAGGAACAAAGCTCTAAGAAGGGATTAATATTTGATACAACCATAGACCGATTAATAAAAAGTGGTGTTAAATGTACAGACGATAAACACAAATATAATTATTCGTTAGTTGATAATAGAATATTATTCGAACCACTCAAATGTAATCTAGTCTCAATAATAAATGAGGATGGTGAATGGATTGACTTTTTAGATCCATGCGAAAATAGACCTTTTTATTTAGTGACAGATAGAACAAATTTCTATTGTGAGGAAGGTGGACAAATAGCAGATAGTGGGGTAATCAAAGTTAGCGATCAAGTGACTATGAAAGTGGACAATGTTTTTAAAATACGAGATTTTGTGTTTCATAAAGGACATTTTCTTATAGAACAAGGCAGTGAAAGACCGTACGTGAAGTGTAATAGTGAAGTGACACTAGAAATAGATTGTGATAAAAGGCTAAGAATTATGAAAAGTCATACGGCAGTGCATCTGCTGAACGCGGCCATTAGGAAGGTGCTGCCAAACAGTGTCGTCTGCCAGATTGGTTCGAGAGTTACTGACAAAGGATTGAGCTTAAATCTGTCGGTTTACGGTGAGAAATTGTCAGAAAAGGTGCTATTAGATGCTCAAGCATTAGTTAGGTGAGGCTTTATTTATTATTAATACTGGCTTACTGTTAATACATTATGATTGCATTTTTAACATGTTTCTACAACTAACTATTATTTGTGTTTAAAAAGAAATTAAATAAGTTTTGAACAATACAGTAGAAGCAAGTATTTTATCCAAAATCCTAATGAAGTCAAAGTAAAACTTCTTGTAAAATACATTTTTTTTAATTTTTCGTAAATCTGATTAAT
The DNA here is from genome assembly GCA_907164705.1 of Parnassius apollo. Taxonomy (NCBI): domain Eukaryota; kingdom Metazoa; phylum Arthropoda; class Insecta; order Lepidoptera; family Papilionidae; genus Parnassius; species Parnassius apollo. The sequence continues at coordinate 1,121,780 of CAJQZP010000975.1, forward strand.
TACTACTAACCATGTAATAGTAGTGTAAGAATGTCTACCTACTACTACTAACCCATGGGAGGATATGGGAGTTTTATAGATTACAAACCAAAATTTTGGTATATGATTTTTAACTTGGATTGCATAAAAGGAAAACACGATATCGTGAAATTTTCTCGACAGAAAAAAATTACAAAGTAGGCTCTATTTATTTACATTTTTCCATGACACCACAATATTGTTACGAATAAATTCATGGAATTATTTTTAAGGCATAGTAAATAATCATATCTAAGTTCTCATAAACCACTTTTTTAATCCATTAAGTAGTTTTATCAAAAAAATAAAAACGTTGTTTGGCACATACTTAGTTTTTATCTGAGCGTGTGCTCGGTATAGCTATCTCATAATTTGCGTATTATGAAGTCATTACATCACTTTCATTTTGACACTCCCTCAGTCATCCGTTAGCTTCACCGACAAAGGAATAAGCCACGCCCCCAAAACTATGATTCATTTTCAAGGTATCATAATACTATACAGGAGATGGGCAGCAGCATCTTCCTTTAATTTATGAGGCAATCTATAGGGAGGCCTTTAGTCAGCTGTGGAATTTCATAGGCTGTAATGATGATGGTGATGATGAATTACTACTTGTGCTAAATAATAATTTGCTGACTCTTCCCCCTCCTCTTCCCCTTGGAATAGGGTGTTTATCTTAATTTGTTACATCACTGATCATTATATGGACAGTCTTCTAATCACCAAAACTATTTTCGCTAGCATAAACTGGAATCCTAATGCATTTCCAGGTCAGCAATAAAGAGTGATACACCACTAGACACAAGAATTATGGATAGTGTGCAATTACAGAGTGAGCCGCCTGTATTGACGGTGCCTGGAGAGTCCTATCCTGAACGTGGACTGCGTCTTGTTAGCTGCGGACCTCCGCTGGAGTCTAGGTAAGTTGGTATGCCTATTGAAATAACTTTCTAGCACTCTTTGTTGCATATGTGATATATACGCACGTATTTTGCTTAGTAGAACCAACCGGACTGTAGCATGAATGGGTTGTTACGAACGGGGAAGGACCACTCATAACATTGCTCTCTGTCTGTTCATAAAGTTCCATCTAAATTGGTTCAGCCATTCTGAGGATCAGCCCGGCCAGATAGACAAAAATGTACAAATAGTAACTCATGTCTTAACAAGCAAATATCCCCCTGTACCTGGTAAGAAATGCAGGAAGTCGATAGACACAGATGGCTCAGGACTAGTGTTGCCAGGTATCCCGATTTGTGCGGGACGTCCCGATTTTCAAGGGTCTGGTGACACGTACCGATTCACCCTTGATCGGGACGCCAAATGTCCCGATTTTTCACTAACCTTCTTAGTCTGTACTTTAATCCATAATTTTGACAGCAAAAATGATTTCATCTGTTAGCTGACTGCATTAAATATTTTTACAACATTTTCTCACCAGTCGAAAAAAAAAACACAAAAGTTTTAAACAGAATTATATTAAAATGAGTGATTTAAAAAATTCAGAGACTGCAAAAAAACAAATAAACAAATAGTTCAAAAATGTTTTGATTTGCCTCAAAGGAAAAAACAGAAAAGTTCATGAGATTAGACCTGAATAAAAGTCATAAAGCAAAAAAAGGTTACAAAAAAAAACCTGTATTTTGTAGCCATTGTACCTGTTCCGATGTGAAAACCAAATTCCCGATTATTTTTACCTTCCGTCCCGAAATTTTACTTGCTAGACCTGGCAACACTACTCAGGACCGTGCTTTGTGAGATTCTTATGTTCAGCAGTGGACTTGTGAAGGGCTGCAATGATGATGATGATGAATATAATGATCCCCCTGTGCTCGATCAAAGGCAGTTATTTCGATATTACAGACAAATACTTTTATTTTATTTATATGTATAAATATTTTACTTGGTGCTGGTGGAGATTGAATCAGGGTTGTTTTTATACTGTGAAATTATTTAACGAGCTTAACCTCTTACTACTTTAATGGTTTCTTATATTTTCATAAACTACAAATTTTAATAAAAACCAGTTTTTACGTTTTTATATCCATAGAGAGGATGGCTGGGTGCTACCATCTGCTTGTGATTCTATAATTCATCAAATTAAATCCCAACCCAAGCAAACCACTGCAAGTCTTCAAGATAATATACGTTTTCTCTGTGTAGATTAGACCACAAGTTAATAATTTTAAATTAAAGGTAGCCTTGGTTAACTATGACATTGGGATGTAAAACACCTCAGTCCCACGTGACCGTGGGTACTGTAAAGTACTCGCAACATCATCATCATCATCATTACAGCCCTTCACAAGTCCACTACTGAACATAGGCCTCCCCCAAATAAGCCACAAAGCGCGGTCCTGAGCCACCTGCATCCATCGACTTCCTGCATATCTTACCAGGTTGTCACTCCATCTAGTGTCACATCATCGCCCTAGACTACGCCTACCGGTACGAGGCTGCCACTCGAGAACCTTTCTTCCCCATCGGTTATCGGTTCTTCGAACTATATGGCCGGCCCATTGCCACTTCAGTTTACTAATCTGTTGGGCTATGTCGGTCACTCTGGTTTTACTGCGGATATCCTCATTTCTGAGTCTATCACGCAGAGAAATTCCGAGCATAGCCCTCTCCATAGCTCGCTGAGCGACCTTGAGCGTCCTCATACGGCCAGCAGTGAAGGACCACGTCTCAGATCCGTAAGTCATCACTGGCAACACGCACTGGTACACTTTAGTTTTCAGAGATTGAGGTATACCTGACGAGAAGATGTGTCGTAATTTCCCGAACGCTGCCCAGCCGAGTTGAATCCGTCGATTGACCTCTCGGTCGAAGTTGGACTTACTTAGTCGGACTATTTGTCCCATGTAAACGTATTCGTCAACAACTTCTAGCATAGTGCTCCCAACAACTACCGGCATAGGTGTGACATGGACATTAAACATGATCTTTGTTTTGTCCATGTTCATCTTAAGACCTATCCGTTGGGAGACATCAGACACCATTGAGGTCATTGAGCATAGTGCTTAGGTCCTCCAGCGATTCTGCCATTAGGACTATATCGTCGGTAAATCGAAGGTGAGTGATGTACTCGCCATTGATGTTAATACCGTATCCTTTCCAGTCCAGTAGCTTGAAAACGTCTTTTAATGCAGCGGTGAAGAGTTTCGGGGATATAACGTCACCCTTTTTTTTTTAACATGGGGAAATGCCTACGCATACCCGCCTCGCGGGGGCAAGGACGGGTTATGTCGGACTCGCACCGACTAAAACCCCATGGTGTTCCACCTTCGTCGCATATTGGCAGGGCTAGGGGAACGCTTTCGCACACTTGCGCGGCCCTACCAGCGACTGCCGGCCGATGGCAGCACCTCCTCGAGAGAGGAATATTCCTCCCCGTTCTCCTTCCCAAGTAAGGCGCACCAGAACACATGGCACGCCTTCCTCCACGGCCTCCAATTACATCTGCGCAACAGACGCCCCCGCGTCCGATGCGCGAAGGCCATGGGGCCAGGAAAAACGAGCACTTAGAAGTACTAGCCTTCCCGACCCCAGCGGCGAATGTGGTCTATGGCTCCGCCGCCAACCAAGATTCGGCTGCGGAGGATAGGGAGAGCGGCGCCTCGCAATACCGACAATCCTCTCCCCCCGCAGCCCCATCACCACCGCATCAACGGTGCGGCCCCGTTTGAGTCGCGGAGGATAGGGCGAGTGGCGCATCGCCATACCAACACTCCTCTTCCTCCGCGACTCCACCTCGGCTGCAGCGGTAGAGGGTGCGGAGTCCCCACTCGCTGCAGTCCACCAGCACACATCCGAAGTGGACTCCCCAAGCCCACTCGGAGTGGCCACCTCAGGCCGGTCCCTTCACCTCGGGCCAGCCACGTGGGTTCCTCTTTGTTCACCGTGGGAGACCAAGCCACGGCTACTAAGCCCCCCCGCCACAACAAGGCGGGAACCCGTTCGGGGGGGATATAACGTCACCCTGTCTTACACCTCTCTGCAGTTGGATAGGTTTCGAGCTCTGGTTCTGTACTCGGATAGCCATCGTAGCCCTACTGTACTAACACTTCAGCACTTCGATATACCGACAGTCAACTTGGCACCGCTGAAGGGACTGTAGCACCGCCCAAATTTCGACGGAATCAAAGGCTTTCTCATAGTCCACATACGCCAGGCAAAGTGGCAGATTGTACTCTTCGGACTTCTGTACAATCTGCCGCAGGGTATGTATGTGGTCTATGGTACTGAAGCCTTTTCGGAAACCGGCTTGTTCGGGAGACTGGAAGTCGTCGATCTGCGTGCGAGACGATTCGTAATGACTCTCGAAAACAGCACGTAGACGCGGCTCAGAAGGGATATCAGTGTGTAGTTCTTCAAGAGGGCGTTGTCAACTTTCTTGAAGAACAAGACCACCGCACTTCTGCTCCACGCCTCCGTAGTAGTGCCACCATGGAGAACGGAATTGAAAAGCTTCTGAAGGACTTCAAGTACCGGTGTTCCACCCGCTTTCAGAAGCTCCGCTGTAATTCCATCCTCGCCTGGGGCCCTGCCGTTTTAAGGAAGACCCGAGAGTCCGGGATATCATCGGAATAGTCGCTCATCGCTCATCGCTCGCAACATCAAGAATATACAACACGCCCCCTACTACTTTGTATTACTACTTGTACCAGTACTTGTTTGTATATCGATTTGTAACATGAACATCATTCATTGCCATTACAGTCCTATACAAGTCCACTGCTGAACATAGGCCTCCGCCAAGGAGTGCCACATAGCATGGTCTCAAGCCACCCGCATCCATCGACTTTCTTCATGTTTTACCATGTCGTCACTCCATTAAGTGGTGGACCATCTTACCCTTCGTCTGCTTTTACGAGGCTGCCACTCGGGAACCTTTCTTCCCTTTAACATGTAATAATTTCGTGATCAGGGAGCTGTGCTGCGGTACTCACGTGGCGTCCACGGGCCAGCTGCAGGAGTTCTGCGTGACCTTAGTGAAAGGCGCGGGAGGGAACACGCCTAACATTCACGCAATCACTGGCGAAGCGGCCACAGAGGTGCTTATCATTTTCAGAAGTAATAACAATACTATAATAATTATTTTACCTGCTGCAGCCACACTGCAGCTGTAACAGTTGTAGCATGAATGGGTCGGCTTGAACCAGGGCAGGACCACGCTCTCACAGAATATCAGCGTAAAATGGCAGCTCAGTACTGCTGTGTTTCATATGGTAAGTATAGAGAACTGGAGACCCTTATTACTGGAAACGAGGCATTCCATCTTAGTCCTCACGGGTGACAAAGCATCTGCATTTCGATTCATAATCGAGGATAGATGTAGATGTCTATGGGCCATAGCAACCACTTACCATCAGGTGGACTGTGTGCTCGTTTGTCACCCTATCCTATAAAAAATATAATAATAATATAATAGTAGTGATAGTAGTAACAGCTGAAGTGAGATATTTTATTGATCGTATAACTTACTAGCGATCTGCCCCGGCTTCGCACGGGTGATATCTGCATTCTACAACAGCGCCATCTACCGGGTCCAAGTATGCCTATAACCATATCGTAAGTGCAAGCAATATGTTGACAAATGTTATTATGTTTTACCGCTGATGAACGGTATGGTAGCGCATAAAATACGAACAAACAAATACTAATTTTTATATATTAGATATGGCCAATTACTCAAACACTACTCAATTTTAAGATATCTTTAATTGGTGTAGTGGAGTATTTGGACATGAGTTAGTAAGCAAAGCATATCAGTTCTGGGAGGATTTCAGGGTAGAAAGTCCACCACGTTATCCAATTCGTTTTGGCAGACTTCATAGTTTTAATATCTTTTAGTTTTCTAAGGCGTAAGTTATGCATTACTTTAGCTTATTATTCTTTTTAAACTTTACGTCCATACTAGGATTTTCTCCTGTATCGTGGAGGCAATTTACATACATAAATTTACGCAAGAGCAAACAACCAGACCCGGATAATTACTTGTAGGCCATACAAATACTAGTATCGTGTGGGATTCGAACCCGCGGCACTCGGCGAAGTCATTGCTAAGCCACTGAGAACTAGGATGAAATGCCTCACAGCCTGTAGTTTACTGGCTCCCTATGCCCTTCAGACCGGAACACAATACAAGCACTGCTGTTTGGTGCTAGAAATGGGTAAGAGGATGGACCTACCTAGACAGACTTCGGCAGGAAGGAGTGCCAACTACCAAATGCTAAGTATTGTATGATTAGCCTTTAAACAACTACAAGAGGGAATATCATTTTGAAACACTAGTAGATTAAAATCATGTTGTTTGATAAACGAAATGTTAATTTGTTATGTCGGCAAAATAAAGAGTTTCCATTTTATTTTATTAGTAAACGCAAAGACTTCTATGTATACTGATTTACTGCTAGAGCGGTAATTCATAACAAAAACTATGTCACAGCTGTAGATCGCGCGGGCGGTTAGCTGGCACGGTAAATATGGCACACAGTTGTAATTTCATTTGCGACAGTTACTGTAGGTCGATACGAAATAAAGTCGCATACTTACGAGTATCTGAAATCCACTTCAAAGTGCGCACATAAATAAAGATGATATCAAATAAAATCAATATTAAATTGTCGATTTGTCTTCCCGCTCGCTCGCAGTCAGCCAGTGTTACCAACTCAAATTTTTCCAAATCCGTAGATTGGTAAAAAAATTCCGTGGAATTCCATAGATGCTATTTCTAAATATCCGTATATCTGCAGATTTCTTAACAGGATCGAAAGTTTTTGTTTTTGTCATAGAATATATCAATTTTTAGAGAAATTCTTTGTCACGTAAATCTTGTAGTAAGTTCTATTATAGTATAACATCGAATCAAGCTGTACATATAAGAAAAAAGTACCATAATAATTGATTATAAAACTACTTGTTTTTTTTAATTAAATTATTTTTAGTAAAAACTAATAGAATAATTAACACTTTAATGTTTGTGGATAATTATACTAAACAAATTACTTCGATTGTTAAAATTTTCGAATGTCGGTTGTCGGCTAACTTCACATTCATGATCAAAAATGTTTTTGTTTGTTAAGTTTTAAAAAATTTAATTATTCTGAAAGGACTGTGAAGTCAAAAATAAATTAACATGGAAATCAATTTCCGTAGATTTCAACTCAAATTTCGTAGTTCCGCAGATGATGAAAAACTTCCGTAGATCTACGGATAAATTCGTAGAGTAGCCAACGCTGCAGTAGACTGCGAATTACGGAGAATTGACCGTTATTTACTGCGCAATGTAACGAGACCGCAGAGCATAGTAGTAGACAAAGATTTCTGTGATTAAACGTGACAAATTCTAGATTAGTTCAAAGAGAACTAAGTAAACAACTTTATTATATAATATTATGTAAAATATGCAAGTTAAAGAGAAACTGTTCTTTAAATTGCATAGTACGGTGTTCTTTTGCGAGAATTTGTAGTTGGTCAAATCTGATGTAATGGCGGGGACGACCTCGAACATGTTCACAGCCTGCAGACTTCCCTGAGCGTCGGTGCTTCACGTCAGCTATATGTTCTTTCATGCGGGTTTTTATAGATCTTTTTGTTTGACCTATGTAAGAGAGAGCACATTCACAATCTAACTTTTACACTCCTGCATCTTGTAGAGGGACATACACTTGATGGATGATAAAAATTTACTAATGTTTGATAATTTAGGCCCGAGAACTGTTCTGCCATGTGGCGAATCTAAGCCAAGTGATTGACTTGGCGGAGCCCGAGCGACTGAAGCGGGAGGTGGCTAACATCAGGAGTCGGCTGGCGACCCTGTGTGGCGGTGGAAGTGGTGGCAGTGGTGGTAGCAAACGTGGCAGCGGTGGTGGGGCGGCGCGCGCGGATTACGGCGCCTGCTTGCAACTGTTACAGCGTTTGGAGAATAGTGTCGAGGATAACACTGATACTGCACTCAGGTCAGTACACCACATTATACTTTAACTTACATTGGTTGTGTTTTTGCTTTATAATAAATGCAGGAAATTCTTCATTTGCCGCACTCAGGTCACTATTTTCTGTTGTAACTGTAATCTGTACTTATACATGTATATAAAATTGAAGTGTCGGTCTGCAATATTGAAATAAATGGATGCTATTAAGCTTAGGTTATTTATATGATATTTTCCTAAGAGTAACCAAATATTAAACTTAGGTTCTTAAATATATACGAGTATATACGAGTATATACGAGTATACAGGCTTCGGAGATACCAAAATAGGCTTAAGAGAGACCACATTCACAATCAAGCTTGTACACTCCGGCATCTTGCGTCTGGATGTTACACTTGACTGATGGTAAAAACTAACCAATTTTTTTCGGCGGCTTGAATTATCTTTTAATGGTAGCGCGCTTCAAGATGTAGCCAATCTTGTCAGTGACTCCTCTGACATATGGCAGTACAGCAGGTACACGCTCGATTGTGGTCTCTCCTACATAGGAATAACTAAAAGATCAATTAAAACCCGCGTTTAAAACATATGGCTGATATGAAGAATCGACGCTCCGGGAAGTCTGCAGTCTGTGAACACGTACAGGATCGCCCCCGTCACTACATCAGATTTGATAGACCACAAATCCTCGCTAAAGAACACAGATTCCTTCTAAGGATGATTCGCGAAGCTATTGAAATCAAAAAACATCCTAATTTCAATACAGAAAATGGCTGGGTGCTACCATCTGCTAGGGATCCTATGTTAATAAAATTAAATCCCAACCCAAACATACAACTGCAAGAGATCAAGATACCATAAGTTTATACTGCATAGATCGGAACAAAAATTAATACATTTAATCTATGGTAACCGCGGTTAACTATGACATCTGGACGTTGAACATCTCAGTCTCAGTAAAATGCTCGAAACGTCGGGTTAAACATACGCGATAAAATCCTTAAAAACTAGTATTATTAACGGAATGTTTGAGTTTTTTTTTAATTAATTTTTTCTCGTCATTTGCCTATATTACTTATTATCAAAGTTAGTCGTCTTTGTAGATTTTTAGTACTTTTACTGCATAATCTGGGCCAGTCCATAAGGCAAATATGCAGACATTTTTATTCTCCATTATTATTTCTCTAGTGATAGGATATTTCTTTTTTTACGTTTAGTGACCCATTGATACTTGTATTAATTTTTTCTCATTCCGACTGGTAAGAAAGTTCAGCTATAATCAAAATAAATATAATGAGTTAACTATCTGGTATAATAATAATGTGCGAACTTTATACTAATTGAAATATACTGTAAGAATGTAAATACAACGATCAAAAGCTGCGGTCGTAGTTGACGATGCTCTAGCACGCACAAAATAGCAGAGCCCATACGGCAATTGACTCACACCACGATAGTACCGAAACGATGCAGCGCGCGAAATCAATGGACGCAGGTTCAACCTCGACAGGCGTTCGCGCGATACTGTACTGAAATATATGGTACTTTTATTTAATTAATTAAAAAATAATAGTAATAACTTAAAAAATAAAAATATTAGTATAATTTAAGGAAATGTTAATGATTATTTTGGCATAAATTTTACGTTAGAATGATGTAGAACTTCGGAGATATTGGTATTTGTATTGAAGCTTTTTCTGTATATGTCGTTAATTGAATTATGTCGATTTTTTTTTCCTTACGTGAATGGCATGTAACAAAAATGTAAAAGTTACAACCTATATACGTCCCACTGATGGGCACAGGTCTCCTCTCATTTCTGAGGGGCTTAAACAAAAATGTATTCTATGATTATTAAAATATGGGATATATGGGAGATAAAATATTTTTTTTTTGATGGTCGATATTCAATAGAATCTATAAATTAGAGCTCCCAAATCACGTCTCCGAAAGTTTTTGCCTAAACAGGTATCAGGAGAATGATTATTATTAAATAAATAAACAAGTTATCTAAAATTCGCTTTGAGCTTATTGTAGTAGAGAAAATGATTTTTAACAAGTAATTGTTATTTCAAGCAACAAACGAAAAACACAATTTCAACGAAGAAACCCAATAATTTCGCGTTTTTTGGACTATTTTTCTTAAAGTATCCCTTGATTTTGTGAGGAAAAAACTACTGTATCTACTGTATGAAAATTGTTGTTGGAGTTGGATTGTTAAGAATAGATTGGTTATGAATTATGATAATTTAATTTAATATGTTTTACTTTATTTATTTAACAAATTTGTTAATTTATTTTAACTCTCTTTTAATAGTTTAACGGACCGCACAAATTATTCTATCTCATTTTCTTGCAGGCTGAATTTTATACATGTTTCTCTTTTCCTTGCCGTTTTTTTCGTTTAATCGAGTTTCAAATGAAAAAAAAAGTTTTCAGTGTGTTTAGTGAATGTGCGAACGTTTGCAGCGGTATCGCTACGGCAGAGATCCAGGAGGCCGCGGCGGAGGCGGGCAGGTGCGGGCGCAGGTTCGTGGTGCACTTCGTGCGCTGTTCCTACCTCATGACGGACGCTGCGGTGGGCGCAGCGCTGCGGGCGCGCACGCAGCAGCCAGCGCTGCTACTGGGCTGCGCGGCCGGCGTCGTGCGCGCCGCAGCCGTCGTGCCGCAGGTGCGCTGCTGCAATGCATCCACACCGCGCCTCCAACACTCCTCCACACTTCCCACTACTGTACCGTCACAGCCTACCAACACTCCACAATTGAACATAACCCTCTCCCATACATTGCCTAATAGCAAATAATTTAAAATCGGGACGTTATTGGTTTCACCCTAGTTTCGAAATAATGCGTCGTAATATATACCTAAACTAAATTCTCACGTTTTTTAAATTGTATGTGTCAAAATGCGCAAAATAATGCCCTTAATTTGAAAACATAGAAACTTACACCACAATTCACACAATAATGAATAAGAAATCATTCAATATTTCATTAATATTTTTAAAAATTCTGCGCACCCCCAGCGGAGGGAAAAGGTAGGAGACGAATCTACCCCTCCAAACTAACGGCCGATGCCTCCCCCTTGAATTCTACTGCATCCACCCATCTATAAGTTAGGTAGACCAAAAAATCACCAGCTGATCGAGCCCGACGAAAACCATACTGACAGTCACTGATCAGCTGATGATCCTCAAGGTACCTCATGAGCTTGCAGTTTATAATGGATTCTATTATTTTGGAGGACAAGGAGGTAAGGCGATAGGCCTGTAGTTGGACGGATCTGAGCAGTTACCTTTTTTAGGGATCGGGTGGACCAAAGCTGTTTTCCATGAATTCCCATGAATTGGGAGTAGGAGTACCGGAAAAGACGCGTTTAAACCGGGGCCAACTTCGGATCACACGCCTTCAGCACAATTGAGGGAATTCCGTCAGGCCCACTCGACTTGTAGTTGTCCAGAGAGAGGAGTGCTTTACGTACTGAGCAGTGCGTGAATCGCACATCAGGCATAGAGCATTCTCCTTTGCGGCATGGGCCAGTGAGTCGTCCTCTCTATGCAGAGATGGAAGAGATGGCTGAGAGAAGTTCCCTTGGACAGCCTTGGCTAAAGACCAGAATGCACGGGTTCCTGAAGGAAATTAAACTAACTTCTTGCGAATTCTGCTGATGTGCTCTGACCTTGATGATTCTTTTGAAAGACCTGGAAGCGGAATTATTCTCACTTCTTTTTAAGAGCGCTGGTGTTTACATCCCGAGACATTGATGCTAATTAACCGGAGCGACCAAACCATGGCTGGGATCTGCCTCCGATGGGCAACACAGAAGATGGAATAAAAAGTTTTATACCCTGAAGCACCACATCAGCGTCATTCCCTGATATTGCAAAAATTCACGGCTAGCGTGACAAGGGTCGCCTTGGTCTTATTGCTTCACTTGCTCCGAGCAGTTTTAGTCGCGAGCAGAATTTCGCCCCTCCCCCTCCTCCCAGAATACGCGGGCTAGACTGAGCACCTACGCTCAGGAAGAGAGGTAGCTTGGATGTGGATGTTAAGCGAGGGATTCTCCGTCACCATTGATGCTGGTACCAGTAGCGAAGCTAGGGCTCCAAACTAGGGCAAGCCCAAGATATGGTTTTGTTGCATTTAGCAGTTTTATAAAAATACACCAAGCTTGATCTGTCTCCACGCTTCAGTTTCATATTCAGTGCTGTTGAGGACGTGTTTAACAAAGCACACAGAAGGCATACTACTTTTAAATAGATTGTATGACATATCAGCAATTGCATACCTTTTGCTAGAGCGAAAAAAAAAGATATTTATATACAATACATGAACAAAGTACAAACAAACTATGTACAAAATTAAAAAAAAACAAATTATATTCTAAATCGAATCGCCGCTCTTTCACAAGAAAAGATTTGATTACGTCCGCGTGAAATGTTAGTTTTTTTCAACAAAGTTAAAGATTTTACCTGTTCCTCGCCGATTGGCTCTTTTGATGAATTGGGTGCACACTTCAATTCATCACAAGGAACCCTATTGTCCTCCATTTTCACTAAAAATCTTTAAAAAAGCATAAATTTTCAACTCGCAACACAACAACAATCGTAGTTATATTTCATTATAGAACATTTTGCCACAGGTTAGAAAGGGAGCGATCGTCTTCTCGAAAGCCGGTAAAAAATCCACGCGTGCGAGAGAGACGACTACTCGCTCAACTTCTTGCTTTCATTAATTTTGACAGTCCATTGCGTGTTCGCTTTGAGTCAGAGAGAACACGAATCAGTGTATTTCGAATTGAAAGCAAACTGCCAAGTGTTGACGTTACATAATATATGCTACGAGGTCATGACCTGTGTAGAACAGAGGAGCGCGCGGGAAATTTAAAATAGTTTGAAATAGTTTACGTATAATAGGTTACGTATTTTATTAGTTGATATTATAGATTGAGGAGATTGATAGGGTAAGCCCGGCTTCTATGGAGGCTTCGCCACTAGCTAGTACCCTCCTCCTGGAGTAGTTTTTATTTGATTTCGCTGCTATGTTAAAGGGGGGGGGGATTAGCACCTGCACTTACCAAGCGAAACGCAGAAGTAAACTTCTACTTTACGCTGGTATTTCGTGAGGTTTTGGTACCACCCCGTTTCGAGACGGCTCATCCATGCAATAGCAGAAGCTGCCGCGGGGCTCTACCACAGTAAACCACTTTAAGTCAAAGTGACTGTGACACCACGAGACGTAACACATCTTAATTTAACATCATCAATTACACACATTTACAGTTGCACTGATGACTCACTATTTTCTCAACACGAACGTAATATAGTTAGTATTTTACTAATCATTTGCTTTTTACAGGAGTTCGTCACTGCGAATTTTACTGCAGAGCGCTGGTTGGGTTGCATACTACCAGTATTTGATGCTAAAGTTCACAAGGAACCTACACGCTCGCTCACCAACTATGCTGAGATGACTGCCACTAAGGTATAATATTGTTAAAATAACCCAGTTAAATTGAATTTGAATACACAAAAACAGTAAACGTATTTTTAAAAAAAATTCAGAAAATTATGTTAAATATGGAAACTAAATGGTCTTGTATATATTTACGCTTAGTAAAAATGTATTTTCCTCCAATATATAGATAAATTATAATTGAAAATTATTTAATGTGTTTAAAAATTAAATACCTATATAAATGTAGAACTAAACCCTTCAGGCGACATAAGCCTTCTTAGCCTAACGTCACGTGATTATATCATTATAATTTCTGTGTGTGTACATATGTTGCAATCGGTAAATAAATTAATTAATAAAAATGATTATGCGACTGAATTAAGAGCAAAGGGAAGAAAATGGAATTGTGTTATAAAATTAAAGTGATAAACAAATTTACCATCCATCTGATAGTACGTTGCCACTGTAGAAACTAGTTCTGAATATAATTATATGCTGCTATGTGAGGCGTTCCTTTTTAGATCTCAACGTTAACAACGCATCTGTAGATCTTTGTTTGAAGTTGACTGCCGATGTGCACAAACTGCAGTAGCCACTATCAGGTGGACTGTAAACTCAGTTGTTACTATAGTTTATTAAACAAAATCATTTTGATGTGTTTTATTTGATGACTTACAGGTGAGCCTCATCACCTGCGAGCAGATGGTGCAGGATGCGATGCGGATTGCCATCAAGTTTGCTCAGTCACATCTCGGAAAAGTCAGTGAAGATAGTCACAGAGACAAAGAAACACCCAGCAAGAACAGGCAGCAGAATTAGTTGGGATAATTTTTGGAATGGGAACAATATTTAGGACTGGCTGTTGCCTGAAGTGATTGGTGTTTTCGGGATGGAGCTAAAGAATGCTCTCAAGCAAGGAGTGTTCTGAATGGCAGACAGAATTATCAGAATTAAAACCCTCTTGAGAAGTTATAGAAGGATTATAATACTTGAGAAAATAGTTAAGTTTTCTGGATGTTTCCATGACTTCAAATATAACTGTCAAATTTATTAAATGTCTATGTAATTTTTGGAATTTATGAAATAATGATTTCCTATTTATAACACACATTTAGTTGTATTTACTGTATTACCAATGTGTTTGGTTATAACACTTCAAACATGTTTTGATTACTATCTACCTCCACTTGAATAAACGTATTTGATAATAATAAATTTTTGTTTTTGTATGCACAAAGCAAATATTAATAGTATAGAATAGAATAGAATAATTTTTATTCAATTAAAAAAGTAAAGATACAGCCCATATACACGTCCCACACCTGGGCACAGGCCTCCCCTCATTTCTGTGAGGGTTTTAGGGCAAAGAAGTGTCCGCCGCGCTGCCCCAATGCGTGTTGGCGAACTTCACATGTCTTCGAAATATTTTTTTTTATCTTATTCCTCAGACATTCAGTTTCCTCACGATGTTTTCCTTCACCGCCGAGCACGTGGTAAATCAGCACTGAAAATTGCAATTAACAATTTCATTGGTGCCGGCGGGGATCGAACCCGAGATACTCGCGTTCTGTTATATTTACAGCGAGCGTTAACCATCTGAGCTACCACGGCTCCATATAGAATACAAATATTTATATTAATAATTATTGAAAGTCATTTCAGTTTCACCACTGGTTCGGAAAAATCTGGGAAGAATCAGCAAGAAACCCAGATGGACTATTTTTTTAATATTCGTTTAAAATATAATATTTTATAAAATTAAGTATAAAAACATTTTGAAACAGTATGATAACGATCACCTCATTCATAAGGGGTTATTGTCAATCGTGTACTCTTTAGTAGTATAAATATTAAAACTTTTTGACAGATAGGGCCTGCATATTTTCTGGGACTGTAGTAAAAGCGTACACATTTCCCCGTGAATTAATTAGTGACTGGAGTCGAGTAACCGGTATATCTAGCTTGTATATGTATGATAATAACCCCTGGGAAGGGTGATCGCTACCAAGCTATTTCTAATTTGTCTTGTGTTGTTAATTGTAAACATGATTGTAAGCTATTATTGGAAAAAAAATAGTCCCGCTGGGTTTCTTGCTGGTTCTTCCCAGGACAGAGGTTTTTTTTTTATTCATACATATAAAGTTAACATTTTAAAATTACAATAAAATCGACTTCTTATACCAAACCAAAAAATTAGTCTTTTCAAAATTAAGAAATAAAAAAAATTTGACTGCAATATACCTACTCACATGTACTTATGAATAAAAGGTAAGAAATATTTAACAAATGAATAGTAAAGTTTATCGAAAAGTTATTAATCAATACTTCTTGCTTTGACATGACCTAAGAAATGAAAGGCAGTCTAGAGTGTCATCATTTAAGGCGCTACTTAGGTAGCTGCATGTCATCCTACATGACGAAAACACTCTTTCAGATTCTACACTTGGAGGAATCGTTAAAAAATTATATGCCCTCATTAAATGTACATTTTTAAACCTCCAGCCTCATAAGATGCCATCTCTATACGTATTGCAATTTCTAAGTCTTCGTTAGACCTAAATGTAGATGAGGGGATGAAGTCGTCTTATTAATCAACGATCATCAGCATAAATCTCATACCGCGAAAAGTAATTGCTGTATTTCGTATGGTAAAAGAGCAAACCGAAATCGAGGAAAAGAAGAACCATACCATGACTGTGTGCTAGTTTGTCACCCTTTTCTAAAAAAATAAAAAATATCATCAATTTGATCTCGCAGCTGCTCTTGGATACTTTTGTCAGCAAGAAAATTTTGAAGCACTTTCCCGGTGTTGTAAATCAGAAAGTGTGACTTCATCATCTTCATCGAAAATAATGTTGCTGGTCATTGTCTTAAAATATTTCCTATTGATGTAAGTTATTGTTTCAACCATTTGAGGGATCAGAAGGCGGTTCGTGATGAAATGTTAAGTGGTTGTGTTAAAGTACCTGTCAGTTCTAAAGATGTTCATTGCGATATGCGAGTTTTCATTTTATAGTTCACGGCTTATTGTGCTATTTCTTTCCGCAAGCTTTGTTATCATAAACTTTAGGGCTGTTTCACATGTTTCACATAGATTTGCCTTATGTTCCCAAAGCGCTTCAACTGTTGCCTTTATTATGTTCAGCGAGTTGGAAAGATCTTCCAATATTTGGATTACTACGGCTGAAAAATGTTCTGAAATATTTTTGTTATAAAATTCTATTTATCTCTATGTTATTTGTAGTATTCGAAATATTCGAATATTACTCTACATATTATTCGAATAGTATATACGGTTTAAGACATTTATTTCTCAAAAAGAATACAATTCACTTATCATGAGAAATAACAAGATAATAATTAGATACTAAATACATAAACTTATGAAGAACGGCAGGTACTTGTAAATGATCTGTTAAGTAGTGGATAGGCACAATCTTGTTACTTGTTGTGGGTAATAAGAAAAGTACGTGTACAATTACATATCGTTATTGAAAGAAAGTCTATAGCAATTACACATTGTTCTATTTGTAAAATCAATTATATAATTGGTAAAATCTAATTAATTAAAGAAATAACTTAGCTTTTTGAATAAGTTATTGGTATTTAAAATCGAGAAAAACCTTTTAAGATGTGGTGCTTCAATGTTTTTTTGTATAAAATCTCTGGATCTCTTTTATGTTATTAGGCAATTTATTATATAACTCTGCTCCTTCGTATAATATATTTTTTCTTGCGCAGTTAGTTCGAGGTTGTCTTAAGCAAATGTTATTTTGTCGTCTAGTAATACGTTTTTGTGTAGTGGCGGTTGAGAATATCCACTACCCCATATCTTCCCGTGGGTGTCGTAAGAGGCGACAGAGGGAGACAGGCAGGAGATGGGCAGCAGCATCTTCCTGGCATGAGCAACGACGCAAATAAACGGCCCCCAGTCCCCGGCGGTCCCGCTATTCCTGGCTACGGTGGCGACCATGGTAACGGCGGGGCAGGGGGTGCTAAGAATCTCCGGTGGAGGTTCGGTTGCCACCTACAACGACTCGACGACTCGACGAGTCCGGCAACTTGTTCTATCACCGGGAGGGCGACCATCTGTCCCAAGGAGGTGTCGGATTTATCGTCCACAAGTCTCTCGTCAACAACGTTGTAAAGATTGGGAGTGTGTCGACGAGGGTCGCGTACCTGATACTCAGAATCACCAAACGGTATTCGCTGAAGGTCATACAGGTATACGCACCAACCTCGGCACATCCCGATGAGGAGGTGGAGGAAATGTATGAGGATATTTCTAGAGCCATGCATTCCTCCAAAACCCACTACACGGTGTTGATGGGAGACTTCAACGCAAAACTAGGCACAAGAGAAGGCGGTGAGCTGAAGTTAGGGAAATTTGGAGAAGGGCAACGGAACCGTAGGGGCCAGCAGCTGGCTGACTTTATGGAGAAAGAGGGACTCTTTATGATGAACTCTTTCTTCCAGAAGCGGCCCCACAGGAAGTGGACCTGGTCGAGCCCAGACGGTTCGACAAAAAATGAGATTGACTTCATTATGACGACCAGACGCCAACTTTTTAGTGATGTCTCAGTGATCGCAAGGGTGAAAACCGGCAGCGACCACCGAATGGTTAGAGGCACACTGAACCTAAACGTTAAGTTGGAGAGGTCTCGTCTAATGAAGTCAACGCTCCGTCCCCCTCGTGCTCTAATCCAGAATCCCGAGACTTTTCAGCTCGAGTTACGTAACCGCTTTCAGTGCCTAGAAGATTGCAATGCAGTGGACCATATGAATGACAAGCTCGTGGAAACTGTCCATGCGGTCGGAGCTAAGTTCTGCAAGACCCGCCGCAGAAGAACACAAAAACTCTCCGATCACACTCTTAATCTCATGGCTGTTAGACGGGAGATGAGGCTGCAATCGTCAACAGATTTGACAGCATACAGTAAAACTGAACAGACAGATCTCCAAATGCGTGCGGCGAGACTTACGCAACTTTAATACTGCTCGTATTAAAGAAGCGATCGAGCGGAACCAGGGCTCCAAAGTCTTTGCCAGAGATCTGTCTGCCAGAAAGAGCCAACTGTCAAAGCTGAAGACTGATGAAGACTCTCTTGAAGAACTACAGACCGATTTCCCTTCTGAGCCGCGTCTACGTGCTGTTTTCGAGAGTCATTACGAATCGTCTCGCACGCAGACTCGACGACTTCCAGCCTCCCGAACAAGCCGGTTTCCGAAAAGGCTTCAGTACCATAGACCACATACATACCCTTTTTTTTTTGCGGATGGAAAATCATCTAATGACGCCTTTCGCTCTGGGTGGAGCGTAAGGGAGTGTCAGACTTTTACTGACTAAAAACCATCCGTGTTCCTTCAGTGCCCTTACGGTCCGGAGCCGCGGTATCTCTTTCGAACAGCCCGCAGCCCCGGCAGGCGTCGGCCCTTGCGGGCCCCTTCACGCTGCTGACAGCTCTTTACGGCGCGCGTGGAACAAAACGCGCCGTCGACACGGCCTGTCGTCGTTAGAGGGACGGACGGAGAGCTACCCATTGCTCGCCGTCCACAGGCCCGCGCCTACGGTGGCCGGGGGCCACGACGTAGCCCCCGACGCCCGGGGCGTCTCCTGCGGCGGCCGGGGAGGAAAGCAGCTGCTCTCTCCTTCTCCCGCTCCGCCACCTCCTTCGCTAACATCACTGCTTCGCAGAAGGTGGGGACGGCATCCCATTCCGTCTCGCTCCGGACCATGGCTTCGACCAGGGCCGGACGAGAGAGGTCGCCGCCGCCTATCGCCGCTACGAGGACCCGGCGGTGCTCCGCCCAAGCAGGGCACACCTCCACGGTGTGTTCCACCGTGTCCTCCGGTCCATCCTCGCAGTGGGAGCACCCGGGCGTTTCCTCCCGCCCGATTCGGTGCAGGAACCTCCCGAACACACCGTGTCCGGTGAGGACCTGCGTCAGGCGGAAGGTGAGGATGCCGTGGCGTCTCTCAAGCCACTCCTCAAAGAGAGGTCTTATCGTCGCTATAGTGGCGTGCCCAGCACGGGGTTGCGCCAGTCGCTCTCTCCATGTCGCCATGAGATCGTGCCGGAAGTCTGTCCGCTGCGCGACAACTTGCCGCGACAGCGGGGTTTCCCCCGGCATAGTGCCTCCGCGCGCCATTCGTGCAGGCGCGCGAGGACTATCGCCTCCAGATCCCATGGCGGCAATCCGGCAAGGAGGCTCGCCGCCTCGCGGGAGATCGTGCGGTAGCCGCGAACCATTTTCACGGCAACTACCCTTTGGGGCGCGTTCAGGTGGTGGACGGCAAGCCGCGCCAAACCACGCGCCCACACCGGGGCCCCGTAAAGGGCCATGGACCGCACGATCCCCGCGTAGAGCCTCCGGCAGGAGGCGTTTGAACCCCCCAGGTTCGGCAGGAGCCGCCTGAATGCAGCCCCGGTCCGTTCCAGTTTGGGAGCCAAACGTCGGAAGTGCTTAACGAAGTTCCATCAGCCGTCGAGGACGAGTCCTAGGTACTTCAGCGTCGACTCGACGCCGATGGATACCCCTCCTACCATCACTGAGGATCCCGGTGGTGGCCTGTTCCGAGGACCATGGAAGTGCATGGCCTCGGACTTGTGCAGAGCCACCTCGAGATCCAGTTGCCGAATCCTCTCAACGACTATCGCAACCCCGCGTGTCATAGTTTCAAGCTACTGGACTGGAAAGGATACGGTATTAACATCAATGGCGAGTACATCACTCACCTTCGATTTGCCGACGATATAGTCCTTATGGCAGAATCGCTGGAGGACTTAAGCACTATGCTCAATGACCTCAATAGTGTCTCCCAACGGATAGGTCTTAAGATAATAATAATAATAATTCCTTATTGACATTCATAGTTCACAATTTGAAATGGGTAGAAACCTGAGTCTCCTAGCTAGGTTACTGAATAACCTGTGCTAAGATGAACATGGACAAAACAAAGATTATGTTTAATGTCCATGTCACACCTATGCCGGTAGTTGTTGGGAGCACTATGCTCGAAATTGTTGACGAGTACGTTTACCTGGGACAAATAGTCCGACTAGGTAAGTCCAACTTCGACCGAGAGGTCAATCGACGGATTCAACTCGGCTGGGCAGCGTTCGGGAAATTACGACATACCTTCTCGTCAGGTATACCTCAATCTCTGAAAACTAAAGTGTACAACCAGTGCGTGTTGCCAGTGATGACTTACGTATCAGAGAGCTAATACCCCATTACTGGAGGCCTATGTTCAGCAGTGGACTTGTGAAGGGCTGTAATGATGATGATGATGAATGATGAGTAATACGTTTCTGTATTAGTCCTTTCTTTGTAAACGTTATTTTAGAGTGTATATCTTTATTTAATAATTTATGTACTAATATGCATGTATTATATTTATAAATCTGTGATAGTGTCATTAATTTAGTTTCTTTGTAAATTTTTTGGTGGGAGTTAGATAGTGATAATGGAATAATAGTTTGATTATTTTGTTTTGATATGTTTCAATTTGCTTTAGATTTGTTTTAGCCGCAGTACCCCACCCCACACCTCTATTAGGTAGTCTAGATGAGGTTTTATCATGGAGTTGTATATAATATATCTCACTGATGTTGGCAGACAGCGAATATTATATTATTATTATATGAGGTGAATATTCGAATAAAACGAATATTCAAATAGTAAGCACTAATTGTATGTAGTGTTTCAAATAATACAATATATTCCTTACACTAAAATGTGGACAATGAAACACAGTTTCCAAAAAATCGTCTTTTTATTATTTACATTACTTGTACAATAAGTTAACAAGGTTTCGCGGACAGTGTATATAAAATTACAAAATATTTTATCTGTGCCTAAATTGAGGAGTTTTGTTTTATAATCAACGTAATTCATTCATAATGATTTCTATTTACGCGAACACTACACATTAAATAAAAACTATTTTTACGGATTTTATCGCGTTTAATTTTATTTTACAACGGACTGAGGTATTGAACATCCCAATGTCATAGTTAACCATCTTACTCTTACCCAACCAGTTAACCTTCAGTTTAAAAAATAATTTTAAATCCCCTTTTCCCCTGGGACCCCAGTCACAGGTGAATCTAATTTTCAGTAAACTACTCGAAACGTCGGAATTATAAAATAAGTTGATATACGCGATAAAACCCTAAAAACATTATTATTATATTAGTAAAAATATCGTTTATCCGTACTATTCAAGTTGAAATCCCCCCCTATAACGGGAGAGGTTCATGTTTAGCAGTGGACTTTAAAGGCCAATAAAGAAGAAAATAAAAACCGCTGAAAGAATTTCCGCAGGATTTGTTACGTATTCGACACGACATTCTATGTACTGCGACATATTAATTCACTGTTCACAAGTTTAAACATTCCACTACACTATTTTGCACAATTATTCACACAACACAGTCACTCTCCAGATGGTGAAGTAGTCAGGAGTGCTGATGACACATCAGTATGTTCATCAGTGGTGGTATGTAAGTGCAGGGCAGTGCTAGTGGTTGTCCATGTACTGGAGCTCGGAGAGCAGCAGAACAGTGTTGGGCAGTGGCCGAGGCTGTGGAGACAAGATCGTCATCACCTGCCTTTCGGGGTCCACCGCCGTCCTGTATAAGAATTCAATATAATAATTGGTTGAATTTAGGTTGCTTTAATAATATATGTGGTAGAGCCATGCTGCAGCAATATTATGGTTGTAGTAAGAATGGGTCGCCTCCACTCGGCTAAAATAACAGCTTTAATTAGTTGTGTTTCGTATGGTGAGTTTAGAGAACCAGAGACCCTTTTTACTGGAAACGAGGCATCTTAAGTCCTCAGGAGTGATTTTGAATCTCAATCGAGGATAAATTTATATGTCTATGGGCCAAAGCATTCATTTACCATCAGGTGGGTTGTGTGGTCGTTTGTCACTCTTAGTTTATAAAAAAAATTACACACATTCTAGTCAATATGAATTATATGAGTAAGAAAAAACGAAAAAAAAATCCCCCCCCCCCCCCCCCTCCCCCCCCACTACCCCCCCCCCCTTCCGCGCGCCCCTCTTAAAAATATTAAAAAAACCCAAAATTTTCATAAAAACACCCCCACGCAACCAGACATATAAAAAATTTATATGTTAGTTTAGCAAAATAAATGATTAGAGCTGTACAGTAGGGGAATACCCGATCCCCGGTAGCACCAATGAAGTTGTTAATTGTAATTGTAGGTGTAAATTTAAAACGTGCTTAGCGGTGAAGGTAAACATAGTAAGAAATCCTGTATGCCTGAGGAATATAAAAACATTTCAAAAGACGTAAAGTCCGCCAAGCTCACATTAGGTGGGCGCAGTGGATATGTGGATATGCTCTAAAACTTTTTCAGAAATGTGAGGTCTGTGTACATTTCTTATATTTACGCGAACACTACACATTTGTATAAAACTACTTTTTACGGATTTTATCGCGTATATTATAGTCTTCCATGAATATGTCGGCGACAATGGAAGATACAGGTGAGCCCATTGCCACACCATCTACTTGATTGTAGAACTCATCCTTCCACAATAGCTAGTCAGATGTAAGGCACGTGAAGCAAGTTTTGCATGTCAACAAGCTTGGGGTCCCGTGCCTATATAGAATACCAGATCATTTCATCAAGTCCAGAAATAAGGTTTCATCATAACTAACAAAAAGAGCCTAAACTCGGCACACCTAGTTCTACTCGGCGAGGAGTTCCAATAGCGGTCACCAAAGTACACCTTCAGGTCACACGATCAAGTCCGAAACTAATGTTTCATCATAACTAACAAAAAGAGCCCAAACTCGGCACACCTAGTTCTACTCGGCGAGGAGTTACAATAGCGGTCACCAAAGTACACTTTCAGGTCACACCATCAAGTACGGAAGTAAGGACTCATCATAACTAAAAAAAACGTGCCCAAACTCGGCACACCTATTTATACTCGGCGACGAGTTCCAATAGCGATCACCAAAGTACACCACATCTTCAGGTCATTCCATCAAGTCCGGAGGTAAGGTTTTATCATAACTGACAAAACCAGCCCAAAGTCCACAGCTAACATCTCACTACCAATAGAGGGCTTCCAGTACCAAGCAGTTCCTGTGTGGTGTGCAAAATATCAATTGATGTAAATTACTTTATAAATAGCAGTAAAACAGTTAATTGTTTAGTGTAATTGTAATATTTAATTTTAAACTATTTTTATATAAATATATATTTCATAATTACGGACATACCATTCTACAGAAATTATTACATTACTGAGTATTAGCAGTGGGATGTTTACTGCAGCGGTCGGTGCAAGGGCGACTCGACAACAGCGAACCGGTTCACCGCTGGCTGCCCTTGCTACGAGAGTTCGCGCCGCGCCACCAGTACGTTTACGTATGCCATACGCTACTGTTCGTTTGTTGACTGTTTTTTTACTCATGATAAGAAACTGTTATCATAATTAATTCGTTCGCTTGAGAATCTTAGTTCTTGTGCTATCTTTCTATATACAACTATCACTCTATTCTCCTTCTGTGTGTAGTTAAAGACTTGTAACTTAACGATTTCTTAAATTTACGCGAACACTACACATTGAACAAAACTAAATTTATGGATTCTATCGCGTTTATTTAACTGATTTTACTTATCTTTAATTCCCGACGTTTCGGGTTCTTTACAGCAACCATGGTCACGGGGGGGGGACTGAGATGTTTGACGTCCCAACGTCATTGTTAGCCCGGCTACCTTCAGTTTTTGAATATTAATTTTTGGTCCGATTTACGCAAAACGAACCTACAGTATCTTGAAGTCTTGTAGTGGTATGCTTGGGTTTGGGTTTAATTTTGTTAATTATAGGATCCCAAGCAGATGGCAGCACCCAACCATCTTCTCTATTGAAATTAGGATGTTTTTTTTAATTTCAATAGCCTCGCGTATCATCCTTGGTAGGAATCGGTGTTCTTTTGCGTTGGTTGGTGTTTTTTTATTCAATGTGTTCGCGTAAATTTAAGAAATCATTATGTGAACCAGTACGGACTGCTAATAGCAAATAAAATTCACCGATTAGAAGATCTTAAAACCAAGCGCGCAAGATATATAACATCTTTAAATTTCTTGAAGAGATGCAGAGACCATAATCTCATTCCTACGTGTGTCAAAATATCAACAAAAAAGGACATTCGAGGAAGCGCAAAGATCTTAAATCAGGCAAGTAAAAAGTTGTTACGAACGGTGATTCAGCAGAAACGGTTCGATTTACATTTCATAAACAACACCATAGACAATTTGTCCAGTGAACTAAAGACAGTTGTAATGACATTTGATTTTAATAATTGCATCGAAACTTTAAACAAACGAAAAAAAGCAAAATACAATGAATGCAAAAATAAACAAATAGAAAAATACCAAAAATTAACGATCAAATCAAATGTCAACCATCTAAGTCAACGTCAGAACGAAACACAACCGTTGACCACAGACGCAAACAATAAACAACGCACGGTCTATAATCTGTCAAAACATACACTGGACGAACCGACAATAAAGGTATTAGCGAAGGGAATGAATTTCGCATTATCACCGCGAAAAATCCCGTACGAAGAAATTATCTGCAGTGTTGAAGACTGTCTGTTTAAGAATAATATCGGTAAGAAAGATTTGGAGGCTATACGTCAAGATATTTCGTCCTTATTACGTCGTAGTGCAGTGCCGAAACCAAACCTTCCTAAAGACGAATTTACAGCGTTGATTAACTTACGGAACAGACCAGAGCTAACGATTCTCCGCGCGGATAAAGGAAACGCTACGGTAATAATGGACACGTCAGAGTATAGTTTTAAAATACTACAGCTTTTATCTACCTATATCTACTTATATCTACGTCACAGTGACCGAGTGAAGCCGGCCACAGTCGAGCGTGTGCCTGCTGTACTACCATATGTCAGAGGAGTCACAGAAAAGGTTGGCTACATCTTGAAGCGAGCTTCCATTAAAACATACTACAAGCCGCTGAAGAAGATTAGTCAATTTTTACCATCCGTCAAGTGTAATATCCCTCTACAAGATGCAGGAGTGTACAAGTTAGATTGTGAATGTGGTCTCTCTTACATAGGTCAAACAAAAAGATCCATAAAAACCCGCGTGAAAGAACATATAGCTGACGTGAAGCACCGACGCTCCGGGAAGTCTGCAGTCTGTGAACATGTTCAAGATCGTCCCCACCATTACATCAGATTTGATAAACCACAAATCCTCGCAAAAGAACACCGATTCCTACCAAGGATGATACGCGAGGCTATTGAAATTAAAAAACATCCTAATTTCAATAGAGAAGATGGTTGGGTGCTGCCATCTGCTTGGGATCCTATAATTAACAAAAGAAACCCAAACCCAAGCATACCACTACAAGACTTCAAGATACTGTAAGTTCGTTTTGCGTAAATCGGACCAAAAATTAATATTCAAAAACTGAAGGTAGCCGGGCTAACAATGACATTGGGACGTCAAACATCTCAGTCCCCCCCCCGTGACCATGGTTGCAGTAAAGCACCCGAAACGTCGGGAATTAAAAATAAGTAAAATCAGTTAAATAAACGCGATAGAATCCGTAAATTTAGTTTTATTCGACTTGTAACTTGTGTAAATTATTATTATTTAAACTGAAAGACTCCTGAATTTTATTTGACTTATACAAGCAGCATAACAAATATTAAATTGAACTATACCTGGAGTAGGTATTCGTATTTCATATCTAAGTATATTTTTGAGGCATAAGAAATGAACAACAAATACAATCTTTCAAGTTATCAAAATAATTTCATTTGACTACGATTCCCGCAGCCAATCGTGCGTACACTTGTGTGCGTGACTCGTGTCAATGTAATAGTTCGATTCTATACCTATATCAATTTTGTAAACGCGTCCTTAAATATGTAATGTAAATGTTAAGAAGTTTAATTCATAAAAAAGGCGTAAGTGAAGAGATGACAGATAATAGGGGAATGGAAAAGGAAGACATGCTATGCAGACACTAAATAAATTGGGATAAAAGCAGGAAGAAGAGATTCATGAGCTGTGTTTTTACCACGTTTTCATTAACTCGAACATAACCTTGTGTGTGTGTGTGTGTGTGTGTGTGTGTGTGTGTGTGTGTGTGTGTGTGTGTGTGTGTGTGTGTGTTGTGTGTGTGTGTCTGTGTGTGTGTGTGTGTGTGTGGCCGTGTGTGTGTGTGTGTGTGTGTAGGTGCACTCACACGCAGACGAAGCCGGCGAGGTTGCAATGCGGCACGTGGTCGTCGGGCTCGTTCGCGAAGGAGACGGCCAGCAGGCGGTGCTGCAATGCGGGCGCGGGCGCCACGCTCACCAGCTTGGTGAGCGCCTCGGCCGCGCGCATGCCCAGCGGCATGCACGAGTCCGGCAAGGACGGCGCCCCCACCTGCACACACGCATCGCTACACTCATGGGTAACTCGGCTAAATTCCATTCGTTAACTCAATATTTGAGTTACTAAGTTAACTCGTTATTGCACGATGTCGCAATAAATACACAGGTGTCAACTCAGCCATCTGTATAAATTAAAACTAGTAGCCAATAAATAAAATAAATATTAAACACAGAAAAAAGTTTTCCTATCTCTATCACCACAGTTTTAAGACCTTACAGTTGTGAAACGCCTTTGATGTCCGGCGATGCCGCTGCCCGTATAGATATTTACGCGGGCAGAGTGTATGCTAGGCGTTGTCACGAAAATGAAAATAAAATGATTTTGGATATATTATACTTATTATTATTTATTAACATTATTTATATAAATTACAAGTTCAAACATTTATTGCACAAGATGACAAGTGTTGCACTGCCATATATATTTACAAATATTTTTAGTTTTCAATTGTTAAATTTAATTACGTAATATATTCGCATTCAGAGTAACAATTTTATCAACAAAAATGAGATAAACATAAACATGGCCGTCATTTGAATTCAATTTTACATAGTAACTCATATAACTGTAACGAGCTTGTTCGTGACAATAAAAACTGCCGATTGAATTACCAAAACGGACACTTTAATTACGGAACACCAATTATAAACTTAAAACACAATAATAATAAAACACTTTAGTTCGCACTTATATCGCTTCGAAATATTCGCTTGTATCCCCAATTTAATACTGACTCGGTCGCGGTCCTTACCGGTCTTATATAGGCGTTCCCCTACTGAAACATCTAGAATGTTCGAGTACATACCGATCCCGACTGACTAGGTGTAGAAAGTTCTAGTACGGAATTCTCTAGAAGGATTAGTTCTACTACTTGATACTAGATGGTGCTAGTGCCATGTACCAGGCATTAGTTATGTCGTGCACCATAACTATAACAGGAATTCAACATTCTAGATATTATACTTTTCGAAAACGGCACATAAAATGAGTTAAATAAATACTATAAAACACGCTTGCGTCAGTTGCATGTATAGTCTATCGGACACAGTGAAATGCTATAGCACAAGGTCGGCCCGCCCCATACTCCGCAATACCTCCACCGTTGTTCTGAACACGTACCTTCGTTTCCCAACTGTAAGGTCTTTTAACACTTCTATCAATCCTTTTACATTTCAAGAAGTTGCAGTTTATAAAAAAAACATGCGTGGAGCGCACACGCGACAGAAGTAAAACCTTCAAATGAAATGAAATATAAAATACAAATATTTTACGGCAAATGATTTATTTAATATTATAATTTAAACTACAACTTCGGCATAAAATTTAAATATTATATATAATTATAATATAGTATATTATAAAATAAATTAATATAATTAATTTATTTTAATATACTAGCGTACGGGTCAGCCACTAATTTTAACGAGTAGATTAATCCCTTCGAATGTTTATATTCTTTTTAGATATACCTTAGATAGTGCTCACTAATTACAAGAAGATTTATATCAATTTTATCTATTACGAAATTGAGGTTTGGCTGTTCTTCACTGCTTGTTTATTAGGTAGGCATACCTTCGTACCTTGTTGAACAAAACGCGTAAGCGACGCCACTTCGGCGGCGCTTAAGACTTTTTTCTCGCGAGCATTGAGCTAGCTTCTTATTTCATTTTCACCCACATTAAATTTTATGAATTTGTGCCTGTCTCTTTTTAAGTTTTCATTTCAAAAACATGGAATATAAAAAAATAAAAGCAAGTGGGCGGGGCAAGCGTATCATAAATAGACAGTAGAGCCTAATTAACCGTCAGTCACAGGCTTAAATTGCCGCGAGCTAACGTGTCGTTGCTTAAGTACAATGGGAAAATATGCAACTCAACAGCTTATCATCATCATCATCATCATTACAGCTCTTCACAAGTCTACTAACGTAGGTCTGTCCGAAGGAATGGCACCAAGCACGGAAGTCATTCCATCTAGTGGGGGGTCGCTCTACACTTCACCTATCTAAACGAGGCTGCCAATCGAGAACCTTTTTTCCCCAACGGTTGTCGGTTGTTGTCACATAATTAAGAACCTCATCACTGGCAACACGCACTGGTTGTACAATCTCGTTTTCAAGTTTTGAGGTGTACCTGACTAGAAGATGTGTCGTAATTATCCAACCGCTGCCCAGCCGAGTTGAATCCGTCGATTGACCTCTCGGTCGAAGTTGGACTTACTTAGTCGGATTATTTGTCCCAGGGCAACATACTCGTCAACAACTTCGAGCTTAGCTCTCACAACAACTACCGGCGTAGGTGTGACATGAACGTTACATATGATCTTTTTTTGTCTATGTTCATCTCAAGACCTTTCCGTTGGGAGGCACTACTGAGGTCATTGAGCATAATGCTTAGGTCTTCCAGCGATTCTGCCATAAGGACGATATCGTCGGCAAATCGAAGGTGAGCGATGTATTCGCCATTGATGTTTATACCGTATTCTTTCCAGTAGAATATCTTGAAAACGTCTTCCAAAGCAGTGGTGAAGAGTTTGAAAGAAAGAATGAAAAAACATTTATTCACGGTCTAATCACAATAGATACAAAACAAAGCAAGAAATTGGAATTAAACAGAAAATAAAACAATATTTCCCTAAATTAACAAAAATGTAAAAATAATATAAAATGAGTCTGCGTAGCAGCATAAGACCGTGAAATGGACAGGACTCAGTAAAAATCGAGATACAGAAACACTAATTGCTCTGATCCCGACACTGGTTTTCAGTCCGGCCCGCACTCCGACGTAACTCGGACGGCTGCCTCAATGCACATGCTATAATGCGAAGCGGAATATATAAAAAAATACGTGTTTTTAAATTTTTATTCACATAAATAGTGGATATCATTAGTCTAATGAAGGTAAGTACAAAATAGAATTAACGTTTTCCTTCTAAATATATCAATTTTATTTATTAAGAATGCGGAATAATCGGTGGCTAAAGAATAAAGGTAAGAAAATGAATGTCAGAAAAAGTAAATTTATTATATAAATATTTAAATAAAATAGTTTTATATATTATATAAAGTGAAAATTAAAATATCTACATAATTTATGGGATTGAGATCACTGACGTGTTGAAAGAACTTAACCTCCTACCAGTTTATTTTATAGATCGGTATTTTTTTGTTCCGAAAGTAAATGTAACCTGTATTTGATTTTAAACCCACTAATTGTTTTCAGTTCACGCAGTGGAGTCGGGGGGTTCTTCCAACATTTAGTGGCATTATATTTAAAACTACCTCTGAAAGCGGCCGACCGGTAGAAAGGATATACTAACTTGTAATTGGATGATCTGGCATTATACTGCTTATTTTGATCTTTAGACCAAATCAACTTATTATATAAATATAAAGGTTCTTTATTTTTAATAATTCCAAACAAAAGTGAGGCAAAGTGTAGTCGCCTGCGACAGTCCATTTTTAAAATATTAGCGTTATTAATGAAAGGGGTTACATGTGCACGTGGTGGTACATTGAAACAAAAGCGTGCACAGGCATTCTGTACCCGCTGTATTATTTGCTGTGTTCG
Organism: Parnassius apollo; assembly: GCA_907164705.1. Lineage (NCBI taxonomy): Eukaryota > Metazoa > Arthropoda > Insecta > Lepidoptera > Papilionidae > Parnassius > Parnassius apollo. The sequence continues at coordinate 1,152,225 of CAJQZP010000975.1, forward strand.
AGATAATAGTCGTGGGCCTATGAGAGTATCCGCGTAATTGAATTTTGAAAGCACGATAGACTCCCAGAGATGTATACGTAAGGTGACACTTAGGTACTTACGAATACGATAAAGTACTTTCAACCTATAAAAGCAGTTACGTGCAATACCCATTACATGTTTCTCAAAACGAAGTTTGTCGTCCATTATTACCCCCAAATTTCTGACTTCAGAGACTCTCACAATAGGTTCGTTGTTTACAATAATGGAAAGGTGGCTTAGTGTGATCTTTTTTATTTGATTTGGCGATCGATTGAGTTTGGGGGATATAACGTCACCCTGTCTTACACCTCTGCAGTTGGATAGGTTTCGTACTCTGGTTCTGTACTCGGATAGCCATCGTAGCCGTATTATACAGATAATTCAGCACTTCGATATACCGACAGTCATACTTAGCACCGCTGAAAGGACTGTAGCACCGTCCAAATTTCAACGGAATCAAAGGCTTTCTCATAGTCTACATACGTAAGGCAAAGTGGCAAATTGTACTCTTTAGTCTTTTGTATAATTTGCCACAGAGTTCGTATGTGATTTATGGTACTAAAGGTTTTTCGGGAACCGGCTTGTTAGATGGGCTGGAACCTGGAAGTCTTAGAGTCTGCGTGCGAGACCATTAGTAATGACTACCGAAAACAGTACGTAGACGCGGCTCAAAAGAAAAATCGGTCTGTAGTTCTTCAAGAGAGCGTTGTTGCTTTTCTTGAAGAACCCAGAAAATTGCCATCATGGAGGACGGAATTAAACAGCTTCTAAAGGACTTTAAGTACTGGTTCTTCACTGCATTCCATCCTCGTTTAGGGCCTTGTCGTTTTTAAGGTGTTGGAGAGCCAGTCTAATCTCGCTCAGATTGACGTCCGGGATATCAGATCCGGGATAAAGCCACGCCCACTGTGATGACGTCAGGACCTAGTTAGAATCACAGTGCACAGTCGCTTAGGCCGTCTCCTCTTTATATTTGCTCCGTGGTCGCCAACTATTCAAACGGCTCTGCGCTGGATGCGATCAAATGGAAGCTCACACTGATACTACTACTACTACTAGAAATGGGATTGGTCTAAGAATTGAGCCCTGAGGAACACCCATTACTACAGTGTGACCTTTTAGGACTTTTTCCATTGATAATAACTTTTGTAGCAGTGGACTTTCGATAGGCTGTAATGATAATGGCATATACGGTGAGGGCCATAAAGTCTAGTGGATTTTAAAAAAATCATGAAAATAACTAAAATTGGTACATAAACAAATTTATTTTTAAATTAAAAACATATATGGGAAAATTATTTTATGAAAATAACATCATCCAGATTATTTCATAGTCATTTAAATGATGACGCAGTACGCACGTTGCGTTTACCGACCCGTTCTGAATCAAGTCCATTTTTTAAAAGCGTACGTCTTACTGGCCCACCCTTCATTTGATAAAGCAAGAATGCACAGAGCACATACCTTGTATATCTTGAGGTCGGAGTACTTGACGTCGAAGGAGTGGGGGTAGTAGGGCGTGCGGCGGCCGTAGAAGTACTCGCGGATGCGCGCGTCTCTACCCTCCGCACGCTGCGCCGCGGACCGCTCCGCCACCTGCTTGCGATACGCACACGTCATACACGTGACTCGCATGCGTCGCATATGTATCACGCATACGACACACATACGGTACGCATGATTAACACATGCGTCACGCAAGCGACACGCATGCGACATATATTTGACACACACACGAAGCATATGCGTCACACAAGCGACACTCACGCGTAACGCACGCAACACGCAAGCGATATGCATGCTACACGTACACATACACGTGGTGAGTGTGGCAGCGATATTACGACACGACACGAGAATTCAACACCTCAAATCATCCCGTGGGTTTCGAAAGAAGTGACAGAGGGAAATCAAACAGATGGGTAAAAATATATAGCTTGATTACAGATGCAAAGCATGGCAACTATGCAATGGTCATCTATGGGAAGATGTTTTCTTATAGAATAAGAGTTGCAAATGAACTCAGAGTCAACCTTTTGGTAAGTGGATGCTGGGGCTTTCCTCGATTAGGAATCAAAATGCAGATGCATTGTCACCCCTGAGAACTAATAGAAAGAAAGAAACAGTTTATTTGGTACATACTTTATAACAAAAATAATAAAAATAAAACATTTTTTTATATCTTATCAACAATATTTAAAAAAGGAATAACATAATATGCACCAAAATGGTCTCCACTCAGCTTTAAGTCACGAATTGAAGATATAAATACATCAATTCGTAACGCTGATTTTCAGTGGAGCCAGGAGTGTGAGGCAGATGACAAGTAACAGCAAGAGAAAAAAAGAACTAAACAAAAATATAAAATAAAATGAAAAAAAAAACTGTCAAAATTCCACGTGTCAGTGCAACATTGATAGTGTAGAGATGAACAAACGGTGGTATACATACAGAAAAAAATAAATAAAAAAATTAATTGTGTATGTGTAGTTAGTTTACGATGGGCTGTTTTCCGCAACTCCACGTCTAAGCGCGTATTTTGCGTGTGGGCAGGAATATGTGGTTATTCGAGCCATGATATTTCCCCGAAGAAGTTCAACAGTCCTTTGATGTTGCAAGCAACTTCGGGGAGCGATCCCGGCGTGCCGAGATGTTTAGCCCTGTATGAAGCGACTTCTGGACATGTCAGCAACACGTGAGCCGCCGTTTCTTCCTCTCCCATGGATGCCCTGCACAGGGGGCTATCAGTAACATCTATGGTGAACAAATGTTTGTTAAAAGAGCCATGTCCTGTGATAGCACTTGTTACTATCTCGATCTGTGGCTTATTCAGTCTCATTAGAACCTTGGTTAGACGACTGTTTATTTCAGGCAGGGCCTCCCTAGCTTGTCTACAGTCTACTAAATTTTCCAAAGCTGAGCGTGTAAATTATTGAAGTATCTACGTACCAGTGAACGAACACAGCCAAAGGGGATCGGTATTATTGGTTCCGGCCCTGTAGTTGCCAGAGCTGATCCCCTTCTGGCCAGTTTATCTGCTGCATCGTTGCCTTTAGATCCACTGTGTCCCTTGATGCATTGCAGTCACATTGTTGTGCTTACATACCTCATTCAATCGTTGATGGCATTCGTATATCAGTCCCGAGTTTGTCACATTGCAACTACTTGTAGTACCGCCATACTGTCGGTCAGTATTCTGATGGAGAAGTCTTTCATCTTCCTAGCATCTATTGCTATAGCCGCTTGGATGATACCCATGCATTCAGCCTGGAAGACTGTGTTGTGGGTACCCAGCGGTGTGCATATGGGGATATTAAGGTCTTCAGAGAAAGTCCCAGTCCCCACACCTTCATTTGTCTTAAACCATCTGTGAAAACTTTGAGGTCTTTTTGACCCAATCCTTCCAGATGGTCACTTTCCTTCAATTATATCCTGTACTTGTTGTTTTGGGATCCTATCATACTTGGCTTGTAAGATAGGAATTTTTGAGTAAATTCTATCAATTGTATCTGTATGGGGGACTTGAGTCTAATGGCAGCTAAAGTTGCTTCTTGTTGTATATGTAGATGAAGCGGTGTTAGCTCCAGCATAGCCTCCAAAGCTGCTGTTGGTGTAGTTCTTATGCAGCCCGTGGCAGCCATACAAGCCAATCTCTGGTAACGCTGAAGCTTTCGTATAGTGGTGGCTTCAGTGGTTTTGATCCACCATACCAGAGAGCCATATGTGATCATGGGCCGAATTACTGTACTGTGTATGTGTATGTGTGCATGCGTGTTTGAGTGTGTGAGTGCATTCGTATGTGCATGTACGGTGCCAGTATCGAGATTGAATCATACCATTTATGCTTATTTGCTGGATTTTTGTACGGAAATCAGAAACTTTTTTAATAATATGGAATGCCTCATTTAAATTAAACTGTTATTTTACACTTGTATTGTGTGAGAGGGTAGTCCTTCCCCGCTCGAGCCGACTTATTCATGCTACAGTCACAATATAGCTGTACATATTATGTAGGGGACTTCAAGTACATCTTAAAAATATCTTTGCATTGTAAATCAATAAATAGTATAAGGATTTCATAAATTTACGCGAACACTACACATTGAATAAAACCACTTATACGGATTTTATCGCGTTTAATTAACTTATTTTTAATTCCCGACATTTCGAGTGCTTTAAGGCACTCATGGTGACGGGGGGGGGGGATGCAATATTTGACATCCCAATGTCATAGTACCTTCAGTTTTCTAATATTAATTTTTGGTCCCATCTATGCAGAACAAGGTCACAGTATACTATAACTTGAAGTCTTGCAGTGGTATGCTTGGGTTTAATTTTGTTAATTATAGGATCCTAAGTAGATGGCACCCATCCATCTTTTCTATAGAAATTAGGATATTTTTTTTTAATTTCAATAGTCTTGCATATCATCCTTGGTAGGAATCAATGATCTTTTGCAAGGATTTGTGGTTCACTAAAATATTTGTACTACGAATATTTTTTGTGGTTATATAACATATTAAGTAATTTAGAAGTAAAATATTTGAACTACGAATATTTTTTATGGTTATATAACATAAGTAATTTAGAAGTAAAATATTTGAACTATGAATATTTTTTTATGGTTATATAACATAAGTAATTTAGAAGTAAAATATTTGAACTACGAATATTTTTATGGTTATATAATATGTAAACAACTGAGTTACTCACCCCACCGCTCTTCGGCAAGTAGACAACTTTCACAAAATTCGGCATATCTCTCTTCAGCTCATTGTAAAGTCTCTCGTTATCTAATACTAATATCACATCTACCTGCAAATATAAATATTATTATATATTAGCGAGCCGTCCTGGCTTCGCCTGGGTGGGATCTCCTGTGGCGTTATTGAGATTTGAGATAATAATCAAAACCCTTTATTTTATCAATTTTCCGATTACTCAAAAAAAATCGAAGTTATTTGAATCCTTAATCATATCTGGCTTTGCTCTCCATCTGTTTGTCGAGTTTCATTACAATATAAGCACAGACAAACAGACAGAATTAAACTTGACAGAAATAAAACAGATTATAAATCGTTATTCATGTCATGTCAGAGTTATTTGCATGACATGAATAACAATCCATGCTCAATGTATGATAGTTGTTTCGATATTACAGTCATACACTACAACTTTATTTATATGTATAGATAGATAAATGAGACAATTTTGAGAAGTGCCAGAAAAATCTTGTGGCTTCCGGTAGATTCTCTTTTATGTAAATAGATAGATATATATTTTTTATATTTATTGCACTAAGTATAAAAAATATATAAATATAAATAAAAAAGGAGAAATACATTACATATACTTATATACATACATACAATGCTTGGTGTTATCGTACTAAAAGCGATCTCTATCACTAATTTAGGACGAAGGGCAGCAACGTCAAGATGCTAGACATCTAGTTTTTTTATCATCAATCCATCAGCAAAAATCAACAACGGAAGATGCCAGTGTCCAGCAGTGGGCTTTAACAGGCCGATAAGGAAAGAAGAAGGCAAAGATGTTGAATGTAAGTGTCAGAGCCACATGAATTTTAATATTCATGTGATCTAAGGCACAGGCACAAGTCAGTATATACATGTAAATAAAATTGAAAGGTATGTCTGAACATTGAAATAACCTCCATCAATTTTTTTTATAGAATAAGGGTGACAAACGAGCACACAGTCCACCTGATGGTATGTGGATGTTATGGCCCGTAGACATCTACATTTATCCTCGATTTAGAATCAAAACGCAGATGCGTTGTCACCCCTGAGGACTACGATGGAATGCCTCGTTTCCAGTAAAAATGGGTCTCCGGATCTCTACACTCACCATATGAAGCACAGCAGTATTAAGCTGCTATTTTACGCTGGTATCCTGTGAGAGCGTGGTCCTTCCCCGGTTGAGCCGACCCATTCGTGATACAACCATAATATAGCTGCAGCGTGGCTCTACCATGTATAAAAAAATCATGTAATATTACAGAGCCGGTACGATCCATGCCGGCACAGTGAAATTGTCAATTGCAATTTTAAGTACTGATTTACTACATGCTTGGCGGTGAAGGCAAACATAGTGGAGAAACCTGCATGAGAAATAAGAAAAAAATCATAATTCGAAAACATGTGAAATTCGCCAACACACATTGGGGCAGAGCAGCGAAAATTTCCTTGCCCTAAAACCCTCTCTGAAATGAGAGGAGTCTTGTGCTTAGCAGAGGGACACGTATATAGGCTGTAACTTTAACTTTAATGATGATCTTAAATTTAATTAACGCCATTAATGTGCATCCCACCCTAGCGAAGCCAGGGCGGGTCACTAGTTGTATTAACATTTTCCATTAATGAGAACACTGACAATGTAGAGTAAACTCATATCAATTACCTCAAAAGCTTGCGCTGCGTGCGTGAGGACTTTGTATCCAGCGCCCTTGATCCAACCACACGTGTTGATTATCACGCCGGATGTTGACGCTTTATGAAATCAATTTCAAATTAAGTAATTAATTTCAAAAAATTACCATACAACCCTACTCTCCGCATTATAGAGTCAAAAACTAAACTGAACTTATGACCTTAAAATTGAACTTTAAAAAAGAGAACAAACTGAAAAGAAAAAATAATTTTCACATAATAGCTTTGGTGGAGCCACGTGTTTAAGGCTGCCGAAGTCTATTTCCCCGGTCGAACCTTAAACCTATTGCGCGAAATATTAATCTAAGTGGACTGTATCTACTAATGCTTTACACTTGTATATGCGGTACAATGCACTCGCTCTTCCCCAAAAAAACGAACTATTATGCCAAATCGATGAAAGGAATCCTGCTTGATTAGGAAAACACAAAATTGGAGCGGGTTAAAACTACTATATCAAGCAGGAAAATACTATTAGGAAAATGTTGACTCACCGGGATGTTTCTTCTGTGCGGTCGAACACTATAACTGCGACTTCTGGAACCTCCTCTGGACAGACACTCTGGGGCCCCAGAGATACGTCGGGAGAGAATCGGTGTAGTTTCAACGGCGTGCGCGGCGGGAAGAGGCCACGCGTCGGTCGCGCGTGTCTTATATATCCTCGGTTCCGATGATTACGTGATGTTCTAGAATCATCTTCTTTCCCCTCCCACCCCACTACCCCGATGTGTCGATAGGAGGGTACGAATGATATCGTTTTGGAAAGGGATAACCGATTTGGCAGCCTACCGTCAAATATAATAAATACGAATGGTTTTCCGCGCAACCATCTCCCCCCGCCCTTGAAGGATCTCCTTCAAAAAATAACTAAAACAACTAGAGCTAAGATCAAACTAACAAAATAACTAACTAACGCTAAGATTACCTAAATTCAACTACAATTTCTAATCTAGAAAGCTAATTTAAATTATGGAAGAGGCAGGGGGCACAAACGGACAACAGGACGCAGGTAAGACCCAACCGTGGTCTTAACGCGAGCTATACTAATTACTCCGTCGGAACCGGGAAAGACCTCTTCGACAATTCCTAACGGCCAATGGAGAGGTGGCGTATTCTCCTTAGTGAGCACAACTACAGTCCCTACAGCTAAAGGCTCAGTCGCTGTGTTCCATTTTTGCCGAGACTGCAAAGTATGCAAGTATTCCATCCTCCATCGTTTCCAAAACGATTGCACTAACCGGTCTAATAATTTGTGGCGTGCGGAAATGCTAAGTCTGTTCTCATCCATATCTGCGGCGGGCAAATACTTTAAAGGCGTTAAATTCAAAAAATGTGCTGGAGTTAGAGCCAGCGGTTCCGAGGGGTCACTAGACAACGTCCGACAAAGTGGGCGGCTATTCATTACGCATTCAATTTGAGCGAGCACCGTACTTAGCTCTTCGAAGGACAAAATTTGATCTCCTATTACTCGGTATAAGTGACTCTTTAGACTCTTAATATTAGTCTCCCAATTGCCTCCAAAATGACTCGCGGCTGGGACGTTCAGAGACCACTCAATGCGGTTCTCGGCTAGAATGTGAGCGAACTCCGAATTATAATACTTGCTAGCTAAGAGCTCATGTAGTTCCGATAGAATACGTTTTGCACCGACGTAGTTCGTACCGTTATCCGAATATAATTTACTTACAGGGCCTCTACGGGATAGAAATCTTTTAAATGCACCCATAAAGCCTGCTGTGCTTAGATCACCAACGAGTTCTATATGCACCGCTCGAGTAGTTAGACATACGAAAATGCAGACGTAAGCCTTTGTGGATCTTATACCACGCCCGCGAGTGAGCGTGACCTTAAACGGACCAGCGAAATCCGACCCGGTGTGCGTGAAGGGCTTTACCGATTGTATTACTCTACAAGATCTAAGTTCCGCCATTTCCGGAAATGACGGCTTGGGGCGTGCCCGAAAGCAAGCTATACATCTGTGCACCCGATTGCGTATTAAACTACGTGCAGAAAGAATCCAATAATTTTGACGCAAAATCGACATCAACAAGTCGGGGCCAGCGTGCGAGTTCAATTTATGATGGTAATCGACTAATAAGTTCATGATATGGTCTTTACGCGGTAAAACTATAGGGTGCCGTTGGTCGAAACTCAACTGCGAGTTGGACAAGCGTCCACCTACCCTTACAATCCCATCCTGTAAAAATGGCTTAAGGCGTTGAAAGGCGCGACTACAAGCTCTATTCGATTGTAATCTTGTAATTTCTTCAGAGAAATGCGCACGTTGAAGTTCACGTAATACTAGCGACTCGGCATAGTTATAATCGGACGCTAAGACATACGAACGTCGCGGTAAAAGCTTCGCGAATCGACAAACGTAAATTACGCTACGCAATAATTTCGACCAAGAGGACAAGCGGTTCGCCAAAGCAATGATTGGAGAAACCTCGCTCGAAACGTTCGCCACTAGAGCGTGTCTCTTCTCTTCCGGCGGTTGTGACACTGACGAAGGTTCGAAATCGGTTATCGGCCATTGTGAGGGATCCAAGTGAACCCAAGAAGGTCCATGGAACCAAAGCGGGTGGTCCATTATTTGCATCGGGGTGAGTCCCCGGGATAGACAATCGGCAGGGTTTTCCGTACCGGACACGTGATAAAAGTTCCGCGTTTCTAACTCGTCTTGGATCTTGGCCACTCGGTTCGCGACAAACGTATCCCAACGGTGGGGTGAAGAATGAACCCAGCATAAGGCGACGGTGGAGTCGGAAAAGGCAAATATCCTTTCTATGTGAACTCTATCCCTACATGCGCTGATAACTGCGGTAATAAGCTTGGTGAGTAGTAATATCGCGCAAAGCTCTAAGCGCGCCAGAGAGACAACCTTACGGGGGGGAGACTCTCGACTTAGAACTAATGAGGCTAATCGAATTTCTACCATTATTCTGAACGTGGAAATATACAACGCCCCCGTAAGCCTTCTCGCTGGCGTCTGCAAACCCAACGACCGTTATGACGCTATTTCTATCGACGTTTATATGACGCGGTATTTTAATTTCTCTTAGTAAAGGAAGTTCCTCTCTAAAGCGCTGCCACAAACGAGCAATGCTGTCAGGCGGCGAATCATCCCAATCGCATTTAAATAACCAAAGTTGTTTAATCAAAAGCTTAGCGTATAATACCACCGGAGCTACGAAACCCATGACATCCCATAATCTAGCAACGCATGACAGTATTGTGCGCTTTGTGCATTTCTCTACGGGCGGATTTACCTTAAGGCTAAACACGTCGGACTCTGGTGACCAACACAGACCGAGCACCTTGTGTGTATCGGAATCGTCGAATTCCTTTATCGCCGAAAGACGGTGTGATAGTGGGATTGTATCTAAAACCGGACGCGAATTACTAGTCCACTTCACAAGATCGAATTGACCCGATTTCTTGAGCCTTATAACCTCGGCGGTGGTTAGGGTGGCCTCCTCCACGCTATCGACCGAGTATACAAAATCATCCATATATAATCCGCTCTCAATTGCCCTCTTAGCTTTAGGGTAAGAGGGACCTTCATCGTGGGCGAGCTGTTTCACCGTGCGTAACGCATGAAATGGGCTCGACTTTAAACCAAAACAAACGCGGTTAAATTCAAACACCATTAGAGGTTCCTTTGGGTTGAAACGATATAAAATGCGTTGGAATCTACGGTCGCATTCACGGACCCCTATGCAAAGAAACATTTGGCGAATATCGGCGGATAGTGCTATACTAAACAAACGAAAATTGGCTATTATATTAAATAAACTGCCCTGTAAATTTTGCCCACTATAGAGGATATCGTTAAGCGACAGGTGAGTGCTAGTTTTAGCACTAGCGTCGAGCACTACACGTAACTTAGATGTAAGTTTGTCCTCCCTAATGACCCCGTGGTGTGGTATGAAATACGACGGTGTGTCTTCGTAGTTATCTAATTTCGAAGCCACAAGTGATATGTAACCTTCTCTTATATATTCGTTAATGACGCCGTCGTAAGCTTCCTTTAACTGGGGTGAAGCGAGCATCCTACGCTCCAAGCTGTAGAAACGTTTTTCCGCCATTTGACGCGAATCGCCGAGAGATAAAACATCTCCCTTAAAGGGCAGCGCTACACTATATCTACCGTCGCGATCACGAACGGTCGTGCGGACGTAAATTTCCTCGCATAATCTGTCATCTGAGCTAGCTATGGGTGGGACGTTCACCTCCTCCATCTCCCAAAATTTGCGGACTAACGACTCGAGCGGTTCGACAGCCATACCACAATAAGAGGTTGCCGAAATACTATCTATGATGGGGGCGGAGCCAATGATAACATAGCCCAATACGGTTTCTAGTGCGTAAGGCGCGGTATGCGAGGAGTTGCCCCTGACCTTATTGTTTAACAAAAGATGAGGGAAAAGCGATGCTCCGATGAGCATGTCTATGTTTCCAGGAACGGCGTAAGTGTCGTCCGCTAGAATCAAATTTTTAAACTCAATCATTGCCGAGGTGTCAACCGAAACGGTTGGCAACCGTTCAGTGACCCTATCTACTACTAGTGCATTTATATCAAAGTTAACATTACGATCTATCCGAGAATAAAATTTTAAATTAATATATCCCTGGGTAGCTTTACTAGTACCTCCGATGCCTTTAACTACAGGACATGAAAGTGACCTATTTATTACTAAGCCTAAGCGCTGACAACATTGTCGCGTTATAAAGCTATTTTGGGCTCCGCTGTCCAGCAGTGCACGGACGCTTTGTTCGTTCCCACGCGAATCCCTAACCAAAATACGCGCCGTACCCAGTAACACGGTTGAAGAAGGTTGTGCTCCCATATTTGCCAATGAGCACAGAGCGACACCTCACCAGGTCGACCGCTAGAATCGTTGACCTTAGTAGGGGTGAATTCCTTGTCCGCTTTACTTGACGCCGCTATGTTGCTATTTTCAAAATGTAATAGCGTGTGATGTTTCCTGGCGCACTTGCTACATACGGAACTCGAATTGCATTTTGCAACTAAATGCTTATCACTTAAGCAGTTCAAACATAGGTTGTTTGTCTTTACTAATTTATAACGTTCGCTTGGTGAATATTTACGAAAAGTCGCACAATTATATAAATTACCGTGTTTATCTTTACATACGATACAAGTATGCTGAAGTGATGTTGACGTAGCGGTTACGTAAGTTAACGACCCTGCTATTTTAGATGGTTGAGTCTGTCTACGGTCGACGCACCTTTTAATCTCATGTTTAACGTTCGGAGAGCGCTGCATCACCTTTATTTGATCTCGCACGAACGATGCTAATGAATGAAAGGAAGGCATCTCCGAGCTACGATGCTCCATTTCAAACGCACGCACGGTGTCGGGGTCTAATTTCTTTAGTGCAATATGGAGAAACACCACGTCCATAAGGTCATTAAATTTTAAATTCTTAAGTGCAGCCACCGATGCCACAAATTTATCTAGAAACTGCTCTAAGCCGTTGATGTTCGCGGATGATATAGGTTTAAGATCGAAAATCTGGTTCAAATATTCGGAAGCTAACATTCTCCTATCTTCATATTTAGTTTTAAGCGTTTCGAATATTAATAAGTAATTGTTTGCTGTAGGTGTAAACCCAGAGCAGATCGACTGTGCTCTGCCACTAAGTTTACTAATTAAGTAATATAATTTTTCAGCGTCCGATAACGATGGGTTATTGTGTATATTGTTTTGAAAACTACTGAAGAAGAAGGGCCACGTCTTAATATCACCATTGAATACCGGAATATCTATTGGCGGCAACCTAATTGAGTCACGAGGACGTACCTGCAATTCCGGCTTTGCTTCGTTTTGAGATTGTAGGAGTTTTGCCGTTCTTTTCACGCGACACAACATATCTTCGAATGCCAGCAGCGGTTGGTAGTTCACTATGTATTTCGGGTCGATTTGTAATTCCAAATGATTAATTTGGTCTAATATTCTTTCGTAATCCGTCCGCAAAGAATCCACCGTTTCAATTTCATTCAGAAAAGTTTCCCGCACCGCTTCTACATTAATGTTCTTTATATGATCGCTAATGCTTTGAATACGTGAAAAAAGTACGTCCCTCTTGGCATAAAGCGTTTTAATTTTAAATTCACTTCCACTAACTGCCATTTTAAATTATTATAACAAAGTTATTAATCACAATTAATCTCACACGCATAAACGATGGACGATGGACGCTCGGTATGCCGTGTTACGTAATTAAATCGAACACCTGCTACAGTCGAGGCGACACGTTGCTTGCTAACTCAATGTTTTTATAAAGATTGTCGGGTAATCGTACCAAACGGTTGCTATCACACTGTTTCAATTATTTAATAAGCTTTAAATTTAACCAAATACGAGCGCTATAAAATAAATAATTCTGTTTGCGAGTACCTAATCAAAATTTAAATTTAAACGAACACTATTTAAGTCTATTCCATAGATTAGAGTGCATTATCTAAATAATTAATTTAATAATTCGACCAGAAAATGGTTGGAGGACCACCAAACACCAATCCAAATCCTGCCCGAAGTGACCATAAAATGGTGGAGCCACGTGTTTAAGGCTGCCGAAGTCTATTTCCCCGGTCGAACCTTAAACCTATTGCGCGAAATATTAATCTAAGTGGACTGTATCTACTAATGCTTCTACACTTGTATATGCGGTACAATGCACTCGCTCTTCCCCAAAAAAAACGAACTATTATGCCAAATCGATGAAAGGAATCCTGCTTGATTAGGAAAACACAAAATTGGAGCGGGTTAAAACTACTATATCAAGCAGGAAAATACTATTAGGAAAATGTTGACTCACCGGGATGTTTCTTCTGTGCGGTCGAACACTATAACTGCGACTTCTGGAACCTCCTCTGGACAGACACTCTGGGGCCCCAGAGATACGTCGGGAGAGAATCGGTGTAGTTTCAACGGCGTGCGCGGCGGGAAGAGGCCACGCGTCGGTCGCGCGTGTCTTATATATCCTCGGTTCCGATGATTACGTGATGTTCTAGAATCATCTTCTTTCCCCTCCCACCCCACTACCCCGATGTGTCGATAGGAGGGTACGAATGATATCGTTTTGGAAAGGGATAACCGATTTGGCAACCTACCGTCAAATAAAATAAATACGAATGGTTTTCCGCGCAACCAAGCTTCTTAAGCCTGCTATATTGTATGAGAGAATTTTGTCACGCCCTCAAATTCTAACCAGCCTGGGCCTTATGGGTCTAAGCCCGAAATTCGTTTGGAAGAATCAAAATTTTCACCTTCGAGGCTTCGAAATCAAACCTATTTATTGTCCAGTAAAAATATTTTTCTTGTTTTATCTGAATATAATTAATTATACTGCATAATGCGTTTTATTTACATACCTTTTCTGTTATTCTCACATCTCTCTGCAATGACCTCTGCTAACCTGGAAACTATTGTATTGTACAACTCAATATTTTCTTCTGGGGACTTGTGGCCAAAGTGATATACGAGAGGGGCTTGCTGACTGAATCCTTCCTCAATAGATGCCGGTCGTTCAACGAGTAATGCACCTGGAAATATATTTATAACAATATAATAATATCCTCCAGACAGAATTTCGGTTACAGCGACTAGTCTTAACGTAGATTAGCCATCAGCGCAGTGCCCAAGTGTATGCTCAAGCAAGTCTCTATTCCCTCACTCTAATAATGCGATGGGATGGTAATCTGACACAAATGGAGAGCTCAGGCGCAGGACCAATGGCTTTACGTGCTTATAGAGGCACGGAGGTGAAGCGCCGCCTACATACTGACCCTGGGCTGCTACTGAGAATTTCTAGACAGAAAAAGGCAACAACTGATTTTCAACCCGAGATTCGAACCTAGGACTTCTAGACCAAAAAACCAGTTCTACCTTATCACAATATACATACTTAAGTTATTTGTCATAAACATTAGCTTGAAGCTCTCATTAGGGCTTATCATTTTACGCTCACCAAATGTCGCTAGTTGAGTGAGGTTTTTTTATTTTAGAAAATGTTACCTTCACACTAGGATTTTCTCCTGTATTGTGGTTTACAAACATAAATTTCACAAGGTCAAACATCCAGGCCCGGAACAATTACTTATAGGCCATACAAATACTTGTTCCATGCGGGATTTGAACCTGCGGCACTTAGTGCTGTAACTCATTGCTAAGCCACTGCGCAACAGAGCCGTCAGGTGAAATTATTTGCTAAACAATGTCATTGTAATTAAGCAATTGAGTTTTAAATAAAAATTTCTGAGTTTTCGAGTGTGTAATACAAAAAACAATGCCTCAGTTGTTTGCTTTTTTTTACTTTCAGGAATATCTGTAGTTTGGTTTATCAATTTCTAATCTAATAAACATAAAATATAGCTAATATTTCAGAAAGAAACATTATTCTCTAATTTTTTTAACAAATTAACTTCAGCAGCAACGAGAGCTGTAAATTATTTCACCTTATCCTTAAAAGACGCTACCCTAGTTGCACAAATTTTTTTTTTATGCCCATTGCCCCTTGGATATCATTAATAAACCCTTTCCAAAACTACTATACTAAGCTATTTGGCAAAGTGGAAAGTAACCACAATTTTTGATGGTAATTTTCAATCATGGCTGCTTTCAGTTTGTTTTCTATCCAAAGAAGTTATAATTGTTATACTTAGTAGACAATTTGTTGATTGCACTACTATCACACCATGTTTTGTAGAAGATTAACTATATAAATGAATAAGAAGCTACTGCTCATCTCCTGTTACAGTTTTCTTGTGTCATGACATGCTGTAATGGATGCGGGTTATTCCGTTTATCCACCCTAAAAAATCATGATACTCGGAAACGGGTGTTCGTCTATTTCTTTCCCGTTTGGGGTGGATAATTGAAAGTCATTTTTATTTGTTCTTCCGTCATTTTTATCTCAAGTACAGTTCAGTACATACACTTTAGTTATGAATATAATTTTTAATAACCACAAACTTAATCAAAAAACTTATTACGTATTGCGGTTACCGTTATTGTTACAGCATATTAAATTCAAAAATTCAAAAAAAAAATATTAAAGTCAATGCATTACATATTGTATTAAATCAAATTAAACTTCCTCGTTTTTAAATAATATTATTGCGTAATTTATAAATTCTGCAATATTTCCAGGCAATTACCAACCATATTTCATGAGTAGACATAATTTAAAAACCTGGATAATTTGTCATTTGTTTTTACTTGAAACAAGACATTCCACCTTAGTCCTCAGGGGTGACAACGCATCTGCATTTTGATTCTTAATCCAGGATAGATGTAGATGTTTATGGGCCAGAGCATCCACTTACCATCAGGAAGACTGTGTGATTGTTTGCCACTTTTATTCTATAAAAAAAAAACTTTTAATGTATATTTATAGTTGTTTACCAAATTTCTATATTACAAGAGATGTGTTAGCGAAGAACTAGGCATTTTTTGTAAGCATTCCAAAAACTTTACTATGTTGGATGTTTGTCTTCAACTTCATTTTAAATTATTTTACGCCAAGATTCCAATGAATCTGTAATCCTGTGAGGTAAGAATTTTATTTCAGTGTTCACCTTTCAAACAAGAAGTATGTATTATATATTTTTATAGGTAATGTCTACTAAGTATCTGAAGCCAGTTTTTATCATATTTCTATAAATTACTGTACACAGCCGAAGGAGAAAATCGGAAGAAAAAAAATGTATACAAATTCTGTTTATCCCATTTGGGGTGGAAAGACGAACATGGGTTCCGAGTATCTTACACCATCACTGACATGACACATGGCAAAGTCAGTTAAGTCCCTGAAAAATATGAAAGTTAATTACCAATAGTCCCTGGTACACTGATGTGGCCTTGGCCAACATCCAGATCAACATATATAGGTCTTCTTCCCATTCTCACTGCATAGTTGAGCAATAACCGTGTGAGGGTAGATTTGCCAACATCTCCTGGACCAACTATCATTGTAACTGGCCCCCGTGTGTTCTCCTGCTCGGCTGCAACACGCTGTTGTTCTAAAGCTGCATGTACATTTAAGTAAATTACCTGAAATGGAAAAAACAAGATATTGTAAAAATTTATATGGTTTATTTCTTTGATAAATAATTTATAAATATGTATGATATAAATGATATTTCTAGCAACTCCATAAATTATTTTAAATAGAAACTATATACATAAATGTTACAATAATTCACTAAAGGTCAGTTTTTCTATTAAAAATATAACTTATACAAATTAAAAATTATAGTATTATAAATAATCTAGTTCTAGTAGCACAAATATAGTAACAAATTTGCTGTTGTATAAATCATGCCAATGGTACTTAGAAGAGTGCCTGAGGTGGTATTTCAGAAAGGGTAAATTTCAGGTGTCATTTTATATCAATACTTTAGATAATTTGACTATATGATATATAAAATAAATTAAATAAAAATCTAATGCCATTTCAACAAGGTATCACTTTTACCTTGGTAATACTTTTAGGCACCGCATTTCAAATCATTAACTTTTTTTTATATAGTCCATATAAATAGTTCAACTTTCTTACCATTGGTGTTTCCTTAGCCACATAACTGACTTCAGTTCTACCTCTAAGCTCAACAGTGCAGCCATGCCACGTAAAAACTGCTACCTTAGCACCTGTGTGGAATTCATACGGTTTCCCTTTAACAAGTTCTGTGCCAAACAGTTCAGCATAACCGCTTTTAACCTAGTAACGAGAAATACGTTAAAATGTTGTTCTAATAATCTTTATTTTACAGATGATACTATAATAACTTGAATAAAATACCTCCAGTACAACTTTTTCATTTTTGGATTCGACTTCAAAACGAAGTTCCGAATCTGGCTCTAGTTTAAACTCTTGCAACTGTACTTCTGTCATGCTTAAATAAAGCTAAAGGATTCTCGATAAAAAAGAAAACCCGTAACTTATGTATGTAGTTTATTTGAGTTTAAATTTTTAAATTGGATTTGTTTACGAAAAATTAAAATAACCAACACAGAGTACATATGCATACAAAACAAATACCACAGACACAGATTACTTGAGTTGATACTAAATCTATGGATTACGTTCAAGACGTAGACAGAGAAACCTAATGATTAGCGTTTGGCCCGAGTGAGAAAAAACGATAACGTAGTTTTTGGTTATACAATAATCTTTATGACTTTTGAACATATTTAGATAAAAATTTTAATTGTTCTAAGAACTAAACTGAACAAGATTCACCAATCTTAAGCTCACAAAATACTTTTTTCTCACTTAAACCAAACTTGTAAACTCCTTAGATCGCTACGAACTGTCAAAGTTGTTTAGCAAAGTGTAGTTTGCTACATAAAAAAACCGGCACGGAGAAAGGGACAAACAATCACACCGCTCTGTCTCATTTTTATGCAAGACGTACATATGGTTCAAGACGTAGACAGAGAAACCTATAGACAAATTAACGTCTTCTTCTCTTTCGCATTCGCAAACGAAAAAGATAGATTTATGCATACGTCTTGCATAGAAATGAGACAGAGCGGTGTAATTGTTTGTCCCATTCTTCGTGGCGGTTTTTTTGCTTAGCAAACTACACTTTGCTAAACAACTTTGACAGTTCGTAGCGATCTAAGGAGTTAACAAGTTGAAAACAACAACACAAGTGAGAAAATAAGTGTTTTGTGAGCTTAAGATTGGTAAATTTTGTTCAGTTCAGTTATAAGAACAATTAAAATTTTTATCTAAATATGTTTAAAAGTCATAAAGATTATTGTATAACCTAAAACTACGTTATCGACCTTTCTCACTCTAGGCCACGCTAATCATTAGTCTATAGATTTCTTTGTCTACGGTTCAAGATCTCTGTGATGACGACTGAGTATATAAAACCTTTGAGCATAGAAAAAATACTGCTTTAATACTCAAAGGATGAAGACAATCTGCCCTTATAAAAAGTACCCTGTGGACTGCCCTAGAAGTGCTAGCGTAGTTATGATAGATATATAGATAGATAACACTTTATTGCACGCCAAAAAGAATCATAAATATTAACAAAAAAAGGTGAGAAAGAAATGCAGTACAATGGGCGATCTTATCGCTAAGAGCGCTCTCTTCCAGAAAACCTTTGGATGGACAGGATTGCAAGAAAACAATAAAAAGATGTGTGTGATTTGGCGACAAAACTAACATTAGTTTTTATTTATTTATTTATGTATTTATTTATGTTTGGCGTATGGCTCTGGGTGAGTGCGCAGGTCATGTTGATCCCCAGGGCAAGTCTGAGGAGTTCGCTTTCACGTGGTTGCCGCCTGTTATTTGGTCTGGTTTAATAGGAAACAGATAGAACAGAAACACTCGGACAATCCTCTTTTTCTTTTCTTTTATCCCACCCCTTTTTCCTATCCTAACCCAGTTCAAGGTCTCAAGCGTACCGTGCCGATGGATGTTTGGCTGGAGGGAGTCCAGTCGCAAGCGGTACCTACCCGAAACCAGGGCAATTCGGGTAGTATTTTAACCCTACCCTTGGCATGCGGGGCTCTGCCGGGGGTGACTGAGTATTTCCAAAAAAAAAGTAGTAACCTAAAAATTTCTCTGTACGACCTATCGGCAGAGGCCCTTCGGAAGTCAGGCGGCAGAGTCGTCCTTAGCTCTAAGATGATAACTTCTAAAGTCAGGGGAGGCTCTGACGTGGCAATGGAGCCTAAACCGCCCCAACTCCAATCCCCCCAGCCCTCCACCTCTTGGGGTGAGGCTGGAAAACCACCGGTGAGAGTGACGAAGACCCAAGGCGAAGATTTTGCCTCGGTCCGAAGGCCTCCGCCAGTGTCGTCCAGGCCTGGGGGGAAGGGAGGTGGGAGCGGTTTGACGAAAGGCAAGGGTCAAGGGCGTAGGTAAAGGACGTCCTCGTCCTCAACAGGCGGAAAAGAGCCCTGCCCCCCACCCACGCCCATAAATGACTAAATCCAAGGGTAAGACGAAGGTCCTCCAGGCAAATCTTCACCATGCAGCAGCTGCTTCTACCGTGGAGGAGGTTTGTTTTGCGGAGGAAAACATTGGCCTCGCCCTTATACAAGAGCCTTGGGTGGCTAACGGTCAAGTTCTGGGATTGGCGGCTGCCGGTAAGATTCTTATCAATACTAAAGGCAGTAGACCCAGAGCTTGTATAATTTATAATAAAAATATTGAACATTTAGCTGTTCCAGAGTACTGCAATGATGACCTGGTTACAGCCTTCATAAATCTCAAGGGATGCACAGGGGCCAGAGTAATCATTTGCTCAGCCTATCTTCCCGGAGAGAACGCAGACCATCGAGTTAGAGCGAGTGGCGGAGTTCACCCGAAAACACAACGCCGAACTTGTGGTGGGTTGTGATGCTAATGCTCACCACACAGCCTGGGAAAGCACCAACATCAACGAAGGAGGTGAGTTACTTTATGATTTTCTCATCTCCAATCGCCTGGTAAGCCTAAACTTAGGTTTTACACCAACCTTTGTATCGCGTGCTAGGCAAGAAGTGTTAAATATAACCTTTGCTATCAATAACATGCCCAGGCGGATAAATGACTGGCATGTTAGTAGCAAAAACTCGATGTCTGACTGGATTGGAGCATCACCAACCTATGAAACCTTTAATTTTAGGGATCCAAAAGCGACCTCCTGGGATATCTACAGAGATAGCCTTAGGAGGAATTTGGAAACGTTTCCTAAAAGCTTCAAAACAATTGAAGGTCTGGAGTTAGCAACGGAGACAGTAACCGTAGGTATACGTGAAGCCTTCGAGGACAGTTGTCCCGTCAAAACCAAGACCTTAACACGAAAAGTTCCTTGGTGAAATACTAAGCTAAAAGAACTTAGGGAAAAGAACAGGAAACTATTTATTAGGGCTAAGAAAACCAAAGAGTGGGATATTTATAGTGCAGCCCTAACTGAATATAATAAAGAAATTAGGGAAGCCAAGAGAGCCTCGCAGTGCAAGACTACACAAAATGCTATCGAAAGCTAAACCTAATCAGATCGGGCTTCTTAAAAAGCCTAATGTTAACTTCACTACTAGTGAAACAGAAACATTGGAATTACTAGCACAGATTAAATAATAGTACTTACTAGCGTCAACTTATTCCCCAGTTATTTGACTTTGAGACTCTTTCAGAGCTCTATGAAGGCCTTGTAATGAGTACTGGTGTGCAAATATAATAAGGCCAAACCTGGTGCAGTGGGCTATTGACTCCTTTAAACCATTTAAATTAAGCGAGGAGGAATAATTCCCATCCAACTACAGAGGGGTATCGATATCCTTCTTCCTTATCTGGTGAAAATCTTCCAAGCAAGTTTTACATGGGGATATATTCCATAACGATGGACAATTGTCAAGGTTCTATTTATACCTAATGCTGGTAGAAAGGACTACGCTTTACCAAAGTCCTTTGGACCTATAAGCCTATCTTCCTTTCTCCTTAAGACATTGGAAAAGGTTATAGATAGATATGTAAGGGATGTAGCTCTAGCTACGAGGCCCATAAATTACAAACAGCATGCTTACTGCAGAGGCAAATCTACGAAGACAACCCTGATCAGTGTCACTAAAAAAAAGCACTGGAGAATAAAGAAATATCTCTTTGTGCCTTTCAAAATATTGAAGGCGAATTCGACAGTAGCCCCACATCACTGCTGATTAGGGGCCTGACATCTAAAGATGTTGACCCTACAACCATCAGATGGGTGAATTCGATGCTCTCAAACAGAAAGGCAAAAATAGCATTGTTTTAAACTTCGATTGAGGTTGCAACTACAAGAGGCTGCCCACAAGGAGGTGTTTTGTCACCTCTTCTTTGGACACTTGCGGTTAACCAACTATTGTACAAAATGGCAAACCTACGCATTGACACACTGGGTTATGCTGATGACCTTGTGATCATTGCGAGGGACTTTTGCCAAAGTACTTTATCGGCAATAATACAAAGAGCCCTAAACACCATAAATAACTGGTGTAGGGATAACAGTTTATCAGTTAATCCTGATAAAACTGTTATAATACCCTTTACCAAAAAGAGACGGTTGGACAAATTAGTCCAACCAAAACTTAATGGTAAAGAAGTACCATTTCCCACGGAAGTTAAGTACTTGGGCGTAACAATCGACCAAAAACTAACGTGGAACTCTCACCTTAGCTACGTATGCCATAAGGCGAATATTGCTTTAGGTACGTGCAGTCGTTTCGTCGGGAACAACTGGGGCTTGCGTACCAGCATGGTCCTACGGCTGTACAGCAGCATAGTGAAGCCGATTCTCACCTCAACAAGGCCAACCAAAAGACGACTGCGGACAGACTAAATAGTCTACAAAGGACTGCCTGCTTAATGGCAACTTGAGCTATGGGATCATCACCTGGAGCGGCTCTTAATGCACTTCTATACCTAACGTCCCTTGATTTTTATCTAGACAAGGAGGCGAGGGCTAGTTTGTATAGGACTAACGCCCAGGGCGGTCTGAGCTTGCTCTCCTACAGATTGAGATCCATGCTCGACTCAATTAAGGAAACACCGGTCTTACGCATGATCTCAGATATCATGCATCCACTACATACTTTTGATAAAAAGTATATAGTAGAATTACCCTCCAGAGAAGACTGGCTAAATGGCCAGGTTATCTGTGAGGTCGATAGCATCATATGGTATACAGATGGGTCTAAAATGGGCCTCGACGTAGGCTTTGGAATTTACAAAGAACGCCCCAAATTCAAACTTAGTATGATAATTTGGGTCACACTCTATCTTCCAAGTAGAAATTTTTGCCATACTTCGGTGTGCGGAAATCAATCTGCAAAAATACTACGTCAACCTTACAATTTATATAAACTCTGATAGTCAAGCAGCACTGCTAGTGCTGAGGTCAAACTTAGTGAACTCGAAGCTAGTTGGAGACTAAGTAACTAGGAGTAGCTTGTATATATATCTGAATATCATCTGCATATGAGTGATAAGAAGAATTTATCTTAATTGATATTGAGTAAATAAAAACTGAAAAAAGCAAAGGTGATAAAACGCCACCCTGTGGGACTCTAGCAATGGTGCATGAAAAATGCATGGTGAAAATGTATCATCAATGCTTAAGCATTGCCGGCGCCCAAAATGGTTTCGAAGTTACCACCGTTAAGAGAGCTTAATTTTTCTTAAAGAATATTAATATTGACTATTTTTTTAAAAGAATAGTAATATTGACTAAAGCTGTGCTAGTGCTATGCCCAATAAAATGTTATAATCGACAGAATGAAATGCATTTCTAAAATTCAGTAAAGCAAGTACAGATAATTTACCGTTTTCCATGCTATATCCGGTATCTTCCGTAATATTGACTAAAGCTGTACTAGTGCTATTCCCGCGAAGAAAACCAGATTGTAAAAGATTTAAGGATGTTATTACAAAGGAGTGTCAAGCTGATTAGTCAAAAGCCTTTCAAGGACTTTGGACAGGAATGGTAATATGGATATAGGGCGATAATCAGAAAAGATTTGACGGATTGGGTATTGGAATAATTTGAGTATCTTTCCAGGTTGAAGGAAAAATACTACAAGAAATTGAAGCAATTAAGTATATGACATCAGATTGGGATGATTATGTCTGGCTTATATAGTCGTTGCCAATAGCGTTGGAAGTAATGAACAAAATGCTCTTCTTAATATCACAAGCAGTGAATTGATTGAAGAAAAAAGGTGAGTGATCAGAATTTGGAAGTGTTGGAAGATGATTTAATGTATTTAATTTAGGTTCCCCCTTAAAGTAAGGCGAAGATGAGTACTGTCAATTAAGTAAATCAATATTTAAATCTTTTGAAAATGAATTACTACGTGACTTTCCGACCGCCATTGCTCTGAGAAATTAACAGACTTTAGCTGGATCTGATTCATAGATGTAATGGCGTTGAGAACTCCTACACAATTTATTACAGTGATTTCGGATTTTGAAGAATGGCCCCGAGTTCCCGGCGCCCCTTTAATGGGGCAGGGGTGCGAAGAATCTCCGGGAGGAAAACGGGCGACGAGGTTCACCTCCCGTCAAGTTCTGTCTCCCGGAGAGGCGAAAAGTGGATGTATGTGGGGCAATGAATGATAAAATGGATGAAGTATGCGATATGATGTATGATAGAGGAATAGATGTGTTATGTGTAAATGAGACGAAAAGGAAGGGGAAGGATGTACACATGGCATGTATACCGCATACTGGTCTGGTGTAGACGAGATCGAGCGGGCATGCCAGAGAGTAGGTATCATCCTTTCAGAAAGAATGGGTCAATGTGTGAAAGAGTATGAATGTGTAAGCCCAAGACTGCTATGGATACGAATGAAAGTGGGCCTAAAGAAGTTGTTTGTGCTAGGGGTCTACGCCCTAGACATGTCTAAGCCCACTTATATCCGAGAGCAGTTTTGGGAAATGGTAAGGATGGTGTTAATGAAGTGTAAGGGAAATGAAAATATTATTATGCTAGGAGATTTTAATGGAAGGGTTGGGGTGAGGAGGCTTGGTTATGAAAGGATATTGGGAACGTTGGGTGATGAAAGTATAAATGAGAATGGTGAAAGTCTCCTCACCGTATGTATGGAAAAGAATCTTTTTGTGACGAACACTTGCTTTCGCCACAAGAAGATTCACATGTATACTTGGGAAAGAGGTGACGATAGAAGCATGATAGATTTCATAATTGTGGATGAAAGATTGAGGGGCGCAGTGGTAGATACAAGGGTTTACCGGGGTTCTAACGTAGGAACGGATCATTATTTGGTTTTATGCCGAATTAATGGTCTATTCAGGCGTTAGCGCCATCGGTCATCTGTGTCTACCACTGCGTTACAGCGTATTAGAACCGAAAGATTGCAAGATCAAGGTGAGAAAAACAAGTTCAAATGTAGACTGAAAGAAAATATAAGTGGTTTGGATGAATTATGTATGAAGGAGTTAGACTTGGAGAATGTATGGCAAAATGTAAAGAAAGGTTTAGTGGATGCAGCTACCAAAGTATGTGGTGTTAGTAAGAGAAAGAATGAAAGGAAAAATAATACGTTATGGTGGGATGATGAGATACGTATGGAAGTAGAAGCAAAGAAGAGAGCATGGCTAGATTTACTAGCAACAAAGGCTGGTAATTCTAGCGGTACGAATGACGATATTGAAAGAAAAAAGGCAGTCTTTAGACATCTTAATAGGAGAGTAAAAGAAGTAGTTGAAAGAAAAAAGCAAGAAAGAACGGATAAGAATGATAGAAGAATATCGGATAATTTCCAGGCAAATATTAAAATGTTCTGGAAACTTGTAAGAACTGCCAGGGGACATTCAAAACAGCCTATGATGAATGCTATAAGAGACGAGAATGGCTATATTCTGAATGATGAAGTTTTGAGTTTAAAGAGATGGAAGGAATATTTTGAAAGCGTGTTTATGAGTGAGGAGACAACGAGTGTACTAAGTGAAGTAGAAACTCCGAAAGAAGAGGAAAGAGGTAGCGAGATAAGTATAGATGAAATAATGAAAGCAAAGAAAAGCATGAAAGCAGGTAAGGCTGCTGGATATTTCACTCGAAATGCTAAGGGCTGGAGAGGAAGTGGTGGCAGGCCTGCTGCACACCTTGTTTAATTTATGCTGGGAACTGAAGCGGGTACCGGTAGACAGGTGCAAAGCCGTGATAGTCCCAGTATATAAAGGAAAAGGTTCGCAGCAGGACTGTAAAAACTACCGTGGCATCAGCCTTCTTAGCATTGTGGGAAAACTGTATGCTAAAGTACTGATTGAAAGGGTCATGAAAGAAACTGATGGAAAAATTTGGGATGTGCAAGCGGGATTTAGAAAGGGAATGGGATGTACAGATCAAGTCTTTTCCATGCGCATGATCGCGGAGAAGTTTTTGGCCAAAAACCAAAAGGTTTTTTGTGCGTTCATGGACTTGGAAAAGGCCTATGACAGAGTTGATAGGGATGTGCTATGGCAAACACTGAAATCATTTGGGTTGAGCGCAGGCTTGATACAGGCATTGGAGTCCCTTTATAGGGACTCTAGTGCTTGTGTTAGGATCAACGGGGTCTACTCGGAGTGGTTTGACATCCATAAAGTTGTCAGACAGGGCTGTGTGGCTTCCCCGTGGCTGTACAACCTATTTATGGACAGTTGTTTGCAAAATTTGAAAGTTAAAGAATGCGGACTAAGAATGGGTGAGTTAACCGTCAAATGCCTTTTGTACGCCGATGATCAAGTTATCCTTGCGTCGTCGGCGGCCGAGTTGCAAATGATGGTCACATTAATGAACAGATCATTAAAAGAAAGGGGTATGAAAGTGAACGCAAGTAAGACGAAGGTTATGGTTTTTGAAAGAGAAGAAAGTAAAACGATTTGTGAAATAAGAATAGAAGGGGGAGTTGATGGAGCAAGTAGACGAGTTTGTATATTTGGGCTGCGTATTTAGCAGGGATGGGAGATATGATAAGGATATAGAACGAGGAGTGAATGCGGGAAATAGAGTAAATGGGGCCCTACACTACATTGTGAAGAGTCAAAATGTGTCGAAAAAGGCACGCATGGCAATTCACAATGCTGTGTTGGTCCCTACTTTAACGTATACAGGCATAGGTTCATCATTGTAATCGTCGCTCTCACGTTCTTACTCACTTTCCGAATCTGAAGCTGTATTAATGATGAATAACTGTTCCGTCATTTCGTCAATAATATGGTCGCTCTTCCTATATTCATCTTCGACCTCTTACACTTTTCTGCACATAGCACTTCATTCTTTCTGACCCATTAAATTTACTTTTTCCTGTATGAGCTCCATTCCATTTCCTCCATTTGACGTAGGGGTGGATTCATAAGTTTGTTGTGGTACGGAGCATTATCGATAACCACCACCGCGTTAGGGCTCAAACTTGGAATCAGCTAGGTCCGTAACCATTTCTCATAATTTGTGAAATTCATGTCATCATGATAGTCTCCGGTTTTGATTCCAGATTTGAACAATAGTAGAGCGTTCGGAACACACCGTCATTATCCGCTGACCTTTTTATATCGGGTGCTTTAGTCCTTGAGCGGAACCATCTGACCACGCCTTACTTTTTGTATGTGATGAGTGGGCAAATGATTCGTCAGTGAACAAGATCCTTTTCAGGCGAATGTGGGTCTTTCGCCACTTGAAACCCAAGTTTTTGACAATTGTCTTTAAACTCAATTTAGCACCTTGAAAATTTATATCCCGTTTGAGTTTCGCTAGTAATTTGTTTATGGTCGGCATTTCTTTTTCAGTTTTGTGGAAGTTGTCTCTATATAAGTGTCTATATAAGTAATAGTTTTTGATCTAGAACTTTTTTTTTTACCAGGCGTGCGGAATATCGAAAGTAAGCCTAAAATATTGTCTTCAGTTGAGTTGTCTTCAGTTCTTTTTTTCGTATACTGAGTTAAATCGTAAATAATTTTATCTCGCCTGGCGATTTAACACTATTATGTTTTGATGGCATATTTGGCGAATAATATACGTGCCAACTGACACTTCCAAATAACACAAATAAAACAAACTTAACACTAATCTAAAAACAATAATAATAACAATTAACATCAATAACAACGCAAACTTTTGTAACCGACTGTACTCAAGATAGAGACAGCGGCTCGAAAACGGCACCAACGCTAACGTGTGACTGAGACATATTACCGTGTACCGAGCATTGCCGAATAAGCACAAAGCTTTACGAAATAACCAAAGAGGGATGTCTAATACGCGTGCCCGAGGGTGTTGTGCAATCGATTTTTATTCAAATCGATTGAAATTAAGTCATAAAAATATATTTATTTTCAACTAGCTTTTGTCAGCGACTACATCCGCGTGGAGTTCGGTTATATAGTACCCATGTTGAAAAAGAGTCTGTTGGTATAAGCCACAATTATAACACAGTATAATAAAAACATACAGTAGGACGACGCCTTTGATCTCGTGGTAAATGCCGACAACGTCTAGACAGCGTATGGAGGTTAGGGTTGTCACAAATTAACAACTTTTAATAATTTCATTATTTATTTTAGATCTACATCGTGATCAACAATATGATTACTAATATAAAGAATAAGTAATAATTTGTTCTTACATTTTTCCTGAAAGTACTCAAAACGCTAATTGCACGCCTCACAACGTGAGGGAGTGCTCTACTCTCAATATGTGGCCATACCTCAGTTTCGCATACGCGAGGAGGTGGTGAATGCTTTATGCAAACCACGACAGCCGGTCTGTCGTGGTTATGTGGGACTCACTGTGACTAAACCCTAACCTAACCACTACCCTAAATGTACGCACTAAACACCACCTGTGGGACTGGCAATTGGCGAATTATGCCTCTTTGCCGGATCGGAAGCGACCCTCTTTTGGGAGAAGAGGGCGCAGGCGGCTACGAGCCGCTGAGGGAAAGCCTACTTAGGCAAAATTTAAGAAGAATCGGCCTGAACCGCCAGGAGGCAGTTCAGGTCGGTTGAAATTTTATTGGCGGAGTATATCCGAGAGAGAGTTTCTCGGCCTGCGGACTCGATAGCGAGGGGGGAGTGGGGCTGCATAAGTAGCTGCCTCACGAATAAAATGATTGGAATTTAAATATTTACTACTGCTATAACTATATGGACACCTGTTTTGTTACTATATAATCGATAAAAAAAAACTATAAGGATATAATAACTAATTCATTTCTAAATCAGGAATTATAAATTGGCAACTGACAAATATTTTCGGTTTTTAGATTTACTGGATTTGAAATTTCTATTACTGAACTTAATTATATAAAAAATTCTCATCCTAATAAATAATTTTAACAAATAATTTATTGGGAAGCATGCAGCAAGCAAGCAGGTTTGGTGTTGAACTCTATTATTCTCAAATGCTCAAACAATTTGAACCCAATGTTTCCAGTAAAAATAAAAATCGACAAATTCTGTTTCCAAGCTATGTACGTAATCCACAAAATCATCTGGAGGGACTTGTAGTCCTCCGAAGCGATCACGACTAGTATCATAAGCTCTCAGACGGATGTATAAATTTCTCTCATTTGATTCATCGTCATATGATGATGCGTAACTAATTACCGATAGGCAGTCACGCTTGTGACTTTCAACACACCTTCGCAATAAATAACCGCAGATATAGTGGAATGCATTTTTTTCTGGAATGATCTGTACATCTTTGTAAAATTCTCTTTGGGTTGTATTTGAGGTGGATCCTGGATAGAAACTTGAGTTTGAGGTGTATTTTTGGCATATTCTACAAATTGGGCTAGTATGCTGTCAAAATCTTCGGTACAATTTGTAGCGTCTGGTAAATTTAGAATTTGGCATAGAAATATTTTTCGGAATGCCCTGGTGTATTGTATACAAGAGGGTTCCCGACAATTTCCGCCAGCTTGCCTCACGAGCCCAAAAAAATTTTCTAAGTAATCATTGTTAATTCTTCGTGTGAGTAAGTAATCATATCCCCCAGACTTCATATCTTTATATAATTGCCGAAGTGAGTTTATTGTTATGTTGAAAGCATTTATAAATTTTATGATATTTTTATTTTTAATTCCATTCTTTTTATTTTTAACTCTCATGCTATTAAACATACGCTGTGATTTATCTAGCAATTCCTCTTGGAGAGTAGTACCCCTATACGGTTTACTGTAGACTTTTGGTGAGTCGATGTTGCTTGAATTCAGTAAATCAAAGAGGTTATTCATGATTTCAATAAAAAATATCGTACCATCAGCAACTTGTAGAGTACCCGATGATTGATAATTTTTTAAAGCTGCTACTACAGAATTGCTAAAAACTTGAACGACAAAACGAACTTTTTGTTTTTGGAAACTATTCGGCTGTAAATGTGAATCAGTTAAATGAGGAGCTGATCGCATATCTTTCATTTTATCTAGTTCATACATGTTTGTTATGTCCTCCCACCGAGTAGTTTTGCCATCAAACTCAAAATTACCATCAATCTCAAAACATGAGTTTTCTTTAGAGATCCTTAATGTTTTTCAAAATGCCAAAAAATCTGATCCTAGATCTGACACGAAAGCTCATATATTAAAGCCAAGCTCTAAAAGACGTTTCACAGTAGCAATTATCCATGTTTTTAATTGATCATCAATTTTACTGCTGGAAATAAAAGAAAAGCCAATAGGTTGTTTCCATTTTGATGTTATACTTCGAAGCATTAAGGTAGCATACCCTGCGGCAACAGGTTGCTGTTGCCCATCTACTTCATGGAGTCCCAATATTTTATCTTCCTTGCTGTTAAAGGATAAGTTTAATTTCAGACTCATCTCATCCATACAAAGCACACATTCTTTTTCGGATGATGACATATGCTTGATAGTAGCCGATAAAACATCCCACATTTGCTGGTTAAGTTTAGTTTGCATAGGTAGGTACATCTTAGCTAAAGTTGATTTAGACGGTAAACAAATGGTCTTCGATAAAAATCGATAAGCGAGAGGGCTCGTGTAATACATTAAGCAAAACAATTTGAATTCTCTGCTATATCTATTGTTTTTACAATGGGGTTTTAAATAAATTTGCGCCTTTACAATCGCGCTTAACTTTAGGGATAAAAATTTATCACAACCGTTCAAAAACTGTTCTGCGGTAATATCCTCATATTTTTAGCAGTGCATTTTAACTTTTTACTTATTTTAAACAATTGTTTTCTAAGTTTACTTTTTCGGGGAGTAAAGTCAGTCAATCTTGCTGGTGTCTGAGAACTATAATCTATACCTATATATTGCTCAGTGTTGGTGTGTTCTGAATTTTGTGATGAAGGACCTGCTAATTCATTAGTCTCTTCGAGCTATTTTTGGTATTACAATATGGCGCTTATCGGAGAGTTCCAATTTTACATCACTTAAAGTTTCGACTTTAGGCTCAGTCTGTGTATGGATCGAGTTGTTGGTTGGTAAAAATAACGTTGGTATAGATGTTTTCTTCAGCGATTTCTTCCCGTACATACTCTTTTCGAAATGCAAACTGTAAATGTACGTATTCTTAAGGCTTTCGAAAGGTTTTCCTACTAAATCAAGTCTTCTAATAACTTCCAGCCATAATTTGCATCTAAAATTTTTAAATACAATACTCGTACTGCGGAAATTGTCCCTCTTTATACAATACACCAGAGCATTCCGAAAAATATTTCTATCAAATTCTAAATTTACCGACGCTACAAATTGTACCGAAGATTTTGACAGCATACTAGCCCAATTTTCATAATTATCACCCACAAACCTCAAAATTGACATCCCTAACATTAAAAAAATGATGTCCACCATCTTGGATTTAAAAATAAATTCCATTTTCGTTATTAGCACCCCAAGAAATCTCGAAATTGATACCCATATCATATTATTAAAAAAATGTCCGCCATCTTGGATATGAAAATGGATGCTAGTTTCGTAATAAGCACCCCAAGAAATCCCGAAATTGATACCCATATCATATTATTAAAAAAATGATGTCCACCATCTTGGATTTAAAAATAAATTCCATTTTCGTTATCAGCACCCCAAGAAACCTCGAAATTGATACCCATATCATATCATTAAAAAATGTCCGTCATCTTGTATATGAAAATGGATGCCAGTTTCGTAATAAGCACCCCAGGAAACCCCGAAATTGATACCCATATCATATTATTAAAAAAAATCCGCCATCTTGGATATGAAAATGGATGCCAGTTTCGTAATAAGCACCCCAAGAAACCCCGAAATTGATACCCATATCATATTATTAAAAAAAGTCCGCCATCTTGGATATGAAAATGGATGCCGGTTTCGTAATAAGCACTCCAAGAACCTCGAAATTGATACTCATATCATATTATTCAAAAAATGTCCGCCATCTTGGATATAAAAATGGATGGCGTTTTCGTAAGCATCACCCCAATAAACCTTGAAATTGACATCCATATCCTACATAAATAAAAAAAATTACCGCCATCTTGGATTTAAAAATAAATGCTATTTTCGTAATTAGCACACCGACAAATTTAAAAATTTACCCCTAAATCTTAATAATTTATAAAAAAAAATTCGAAAGACCGAAGACGAGGCACTATAGTATGGTCTAAAACCTTAGCCTGTCCAACCACACGATTTAGATGAAGAAAAATCAGTAATGCCCAGCGACTATATAGTACCTATTTTTTACGTCCGCCATTTCTTTTTACGTTGGCTATTTGGCATGACATGACAAAATATACATAATGTAAAAAATAATAACAATATTTATTTACCTTTCTTCGGTGTGCGGAATTTGGTGAAATCGCAGATCTTTATTTATGCGAGATGACGACTTGCAATCTCTCACAGCACACGTCGTATGAACCATTTTAAATTTAAAAATTATAAAAGCAAGCGCGCGTTAACCCTAGAAGTCGTGTCCCGAGCTACTAATACGATTGGCATAAGCAGCAGTGTTTCCACTTTTAGGGATTTTTCCCTTTTTTAGGGAAAACTAAGTGAAATTGTACATGACTAGGGATTATTTTAATAAGACAGGGATTTAGGGAAATTCGGGGAAAATCAAAACTTATGATGGTAACCCTGTTGTAGTATGTACAAACTCTATGGTGCCACCGCCCGCGGTTTATTTTTGAAAGGGGAATCCCCCCGTACTATTAATGAATGTAATCCGTCCAATTTTAATTTGTCATTTATAATATCAGTTCCGTTGTTTTAGATGTAGTCGGAACTTAGTCATATTATGTATACCTACCAAGGCTTGCTTGATTTGATTGGTTTTGTTTCATTTACATACTGAACTCCGAATTGCACCTTGGAATATTAAAAAAAAAATTTTTCTTTTCGATTAAATTGTAAGTAATTTAAAATGGAAGAAGATAATGAAACACCATCCTCTTCGACTTTAAAGTCAGCAAGTAAGGAAAGAAAATACGTGCAAAAATTTAAAACTTCTTGGCTGGAGCATCCTGATTTTAAGACTTGGCTGAAGAAATCTGATAAAGGTGAGACAAAAGCTTACTGTAAAATATGCGATTGTGATCTTGTATGTGGAATGTCCGAATTACTTAAACATAAAAACAGTGCTAAACACACCAAAAAGATGGCTGTTATTTCGCAATGTGGAAGAATGTCAACTTTTTTGAACAAAAATCAGACGCACGCTACTAATGTATTAAAAATGGAATTAAAAATGTGCGGCTTTCTTGCGAAACATGATCTACCAATTTCTTTAGTCGATGATTTTGTATCGCTGTTGCGAAACTTGTTTCCGGAATCGAAATGTTTAGATGACGTGCATCTAGGAAAACAAAAAGCAACAAATATTTTACGTCAAGTCACAGGAGCGACATATAAACAAGAAGTGATTGATATCATGAAGAATAGCTATTTTAATATAATAATAGATGAAACAACAGATCTGTCTGTGAAAAAACAGTTGGCTATTATTATAACATTTTTTAATAGTTTGACAAAAAAAAGTAGAATACAGATTTTTTGATTTGATAGATATGATTGATGGAACGGCAAAAGGTATCCTCCAAACAATAAAAGGAAGTTTTTCAAAACATGAAGTACCTCTTGATCATGTCTTCGGACTTACATCAGATACGACGAACGTAATGATGGGGAAGCACAAGTCAGTTCAGGCTTTACTAAAAACCGAAATTCCACATCTGGTCGTTATAGAGTGCTCATGCCATTTAATACATCTCGCCACATCATATGCCTCCCGTAAACTACCTAAAAATTTAGAAGATTTGTGCCGTAATATACCTGCATATTTTCATATGAGCCCTAAGCGAACAGAAGCACTCAAACAGTTACAACCCATTTAATAAAGCTTTATTACACTTCATGAGTTACGTCTTCTCTATAACTAACGATTTTAATACATTTTTTCAAACAAAATCACCACAATTATTTATACTGCCAGTGATGGTTCGGAAAATGTTGAACACTTTTTTGTGCAACTTTGTCAAAAAGGAGCACCTGAATCTGAGCTCGGATCTAAAGAGCCTTAAGCAAATTGACGTCACTAAAACAGAAATTCACCTCAATAATGATCATATATACGTTGGTATGGAAGCACATGCGATACTTGAAGATTTAAAGACAAAAGCCCCAATAGAAGAAGTGAACAAATTTTATGCTAGTTGTCGTGAATTTTATGTGGAAATAGTATTGCAAATCCAAAAGCGGTTCGACTTGAATGAGAAACTTTTCGACATATTGAAGTATGTGGATCCAAAAATAGCAAGAAATCTGGAGAAACAATCAGTGAAAGATGTTTTTGATAAATTTAACTTTTTAACGACAAAATGCAACATGCAAAAAGCAGATAACGAATGGAGAAATCAAGCTCTTATAGACTTAAAGCATTTTGGAGTTGAAAGCGAAGAAGAATTAAAAAAACATGCCAGCTGACATTTATTGGAATAAGGTTCTAAGCATGAAAGATTATCATGGTAATTTCATTTACGAAAATCCTGAAGTAGTTATTTCAGTTTTACTAGCAGTTCCATCTTCAAATACTGAGGTAGAAAGATTATTTAGTATTCTAAAAAATGTAAAAACAGATAAAAGAAATAGACTTTCTAACGAAACTCTGAACGGCTTGTTTCACACAAAGTTCGGAATGCAAGCAAACAATTGCTCAATTTTAGAACCCAACAGTGCCATGATAAGTGCAGCAAAATATTACAAAAGTAATGATTCAGCTTCTAAATCTTCTGTCTGATCTGGTTTTTGGTGATTGATCTTTTGTTGATTTATTAATAAATATTCAAAATAATAAATTATTGTATAATTTCTCGAATAAAAATATGCTCCTTAAAAATAGGAATTTTTAAGATCGTTTAGGGAATTTTAGGGATAAATCCTAAAAAAAATAGGGACAAACCAAAATTGTAAGTGGAAACTCTGATAAGCAGATCGGGCTCGTCCTTCCCGCGTCTCACCCCGCATATTGCCCCGTCTAGACGTCTTCGTCGGACGACTGTATGGATTTATGGACTGTGATTATAACTAAATGTCGCGGCAGTGGCGGATTTACACAATCGCCGTCAGTAGGCTATTAAAATTTTGCCGCCCTTGTAGACTTCTACAACCCAATACCCTAGTTCACAATCATATGTATTACATTTTTTTTGTCAATAAAATTGTAACTTTATGACTTGTGCACTGTAGT
The DNA here is from genome assembly GCA_907164705.1 of Parnassius apollo. Lineage (NCBI taxonomy): Eukaryota > Metazoa > Arthropoda > Insecta > Lepidoptera > Papilionidae > Parnassius > Parnassius apollo. Next base: position 1,186,906 of record CAJQZP010000975.1, read on the forward strand.
CCTAATTACACCACCTTTTTGCCTTAATAAGTATGATTGTGGACTAGTAGTTCGACGTGTCAGTTCCAAGTTTATTTTTACAATCCAAGGATTTAGTTAGCTAATAAAAGATCAATCACGTACTACTAATAAGGCGGGGTAAGGTATGATTTAATGCTACTTACATTCGGTAAACGTAATTAAATAATTTTTATTGCGCTTTCACTTTGAAAACAATGTATTCAATTTTACATTACATTTGAAAATGTATGCATTCTTGAACTAAATCAGTCTCTAAAGTTTAAACCATGAGAATACATTTCTTTCAAAAAAAGGGCTTTTTCCATACTAGTTAATGATAACAAATTACTTATTTTCCTCTAAAATGAAAAGTTCATTTAATCTGTTGTAGGCGTGCTGCCGTTTTTCTAATTCGGATACGAGTGTATCAATGAGGAAAAGAAATATGTCAACCCTGAAAATATAACTAGTAGTTATTCTCATTTCTTCATTGGGTGTTTGATTTCTCTTTTTTCTTTTCAGACGTCTTTTTCTCATGTTTTTGTATACTGCTTCAACACGCTTAATTCAAGCGCCTCTTTTTCGAAATACTTAAAATTTTCTCGTTCAGCTACGAATAACTTATAAAAAGATTCGTAAAAATCGACAACTTTGATCAAATTTACGGTAGTGTAACAAAGTGAATGTTTCAATTCAGGTACGGTACCTGAATTGAAACGTTCACTTTGTTTATACTTTGCAAAAAAAAAAGTACCACACAACAACCATTACCACCATTTTCAGTTTTTATAAATTTAAATGCATGTATTCCCGTCGCGTTACGGGCCTTCGTACTAAGAATCTCTAAACTTACATGCGTCCTCTCCAGCTAACTAAGGTGTCAGATGTCAGATTTAATCTCATTAGCGTTTTCGCTTTCTCTATTTCAATCATTATTTTTGCTAGCATTGTGTCGAACTTGTATAAAAATTTCATGAAGCAACATGAAGAAACGACAGGCTTCTGTGCAACATTCAGCAGCCACAGTTGTCACTGAATTTAAAGAGTGGGTGGAGCAAGGAATTAAAAAATGTTTTCATGTCCGATATACATACTGGCAGTAAATATTTCTTGATCTATCGGTATAAAATTTAATTCTCCTTAATTTCCGTCAGACATAAAAACATTTTTTGCCTCAAATTTGCCGCACCAAAAATCTGCCGCCCTAGGCCAGCCTACTCAACCTGCTGGTAAGTCCGCCACTGTGCTGCGGGCAAAAGCTAGTAAACTACAAAACTTCTTTATACACCACATTTTTTTGCTAATCTGTTACTGTGTGCCAAAATTATCATACTACTAGGCGTACATAGAATTGCCCGTGTGAAAAACAATTTTCTCTCAAGTCTATACCCGCAAATTTAAATGTCTGCCCTTGTGATTTATTTATGGTCATTGCAAAGCAGTCTTTGAGGGGAAACTGTATTTATCATTCGGGATCAGGGGAATTCTTGGTGCAAATACAGTTTCCACTTGCGCACATCCAGTTATAATTGTGGCTTCCACTACATTACGATGTAAAGCTTTTGCTTATGGTCTGGTTCCGTTGCACAGTTAAGGAGGTTTTAAATTTCGCAACAACATAACAGGAGTGCCCACGCGCAGAATAAGCTTATGATGTGGAACACCTGACGGTTTTAGTGAATTAAGAAATTTTACAGGGTAGTTAATTGCGTCATCTGTGTTGACCACGGAGTCTATTGACGTGTACCCCATTTCTTCCCCCTCAAAAGGCGTTAAAAGTATATCGTTAATTGCCGCTGCTAGGTCGCTTTTCGGGGTTAGTATGACAGGTTCACACAATCATTCCATTGGCTTATCGTCGATATGAGCAATATCTGGGTAAATTTTGGATATTAACTCCTGTAACGTAAGTACAACTGTGCACAAATTATCAGGGATGGTAATCATTCCGTCATTTATCGGGTAATCATCGTTGCCGATTTCAAGTAGGAGATTAGCAAATCCACCAGCAGACTAGTGAATCCGCATGTTTTTTGAGAGCTTGAGAATTTTAATTAGAGGCCATAAAGTGGATCTCTTAAGACACTCCTTAACTTCATCCGCTCTAGTTCCTTTTGGCAATACTGGTAGAGTCTGTCTAAAATCTCCAGCCAGCAAAACCATTACATCACCCATTAACTTCTTATTTCCTCTTATATCTTGTAGAGTTCTGTTTAAAGCCTCTACGCCACCTTTACGAACCGTGGTTATTTGATCCCACACTATCATTTCGTATGTTTTAATACTTCAGCAAAATTACTTTGTTTCGATATATTAGAAATGGGAGTATGAGCTGTTGTTAAATTGAGTACGAACTTGAAGGTAGCATAAGCAGTTCGTCCACTCTCAAGCAGCGTAGCTGGGATCCCAGAAGAAGCCACAGCCAAAGCAATTCCGTGATTACTTCAAACTTTTACTAATAGCAAATTTATGAGGAATATTTTGCCTGCTCCACCGGCAGCAACCAAAAAGAATATACCACCCTAATTTGTTTCAATTTTTGTGTTAATTTGATTGCAAACTGCTTTTTTTTTGTCATTCAGTGATCCTTTATTATTATTAATTATGTTTTCTAATTATGCTAAGTCGTAACTTGTCTCTTTAAGAAACTCTCTACTTTCAAATTGTTGTTCTTTGCTTGGCTGAGTTAACCCATACTCTTTTAGTAGTCGACCACCAAACGCTGATACGGCATCTTCTATTACCGAAAGGCATTTGTTAAATACCACATCTGTTATGTGCTCTACATCCACATCTCCCTGTCTTTCTAATTGCCTTTTTAAATCTTCATATATTCTTTGAATTTCTCCCAAAGGCTTAAAGGGTCTGATACTTGGCAGAACACTAAAATAATCGTAAAAAGATCCCGAATCATTTGCGGTGATTGGCAAAGTGCTGCCTCTTCCATTGCGATCATCTGCGAACAATTGCTGATCATCTTCAAGCAAGCCGAAAGCTTTGCACGCTGATTGGAACGTGGAATATACATGACCGTCTACATTTTTAACGTTTCATACAAAATTGAGCTCCGGATCTCATGAAGAAGCATGTAAAGGCATTCTGTATTGTTCGGATGCACAGTATAAACCCTGCCCAGAACGTGCTCTTTTTTGCCCCCGGCCATCCTTCAACGTTTGCTCCTCTCTTGCTCCTTTGGAACTTTCTTTTATCCCAAACGTAGTATGCAAGTACTTCTAGGAAGAGCAATATTTTTGCAAAGTTATCAACTTTACACAAACCCAAAAAGGATAGACGTGTGGTTGTTGGAGGACTATTCTCTCAGATTTTGCTCATTAAAATAAATTCTTTGCCCATTTTCCAAATGAACAGCGAGCTCGACTACGGGAGGGAAATGCTCATGAATGGGAAATTCAAGGATTTGCCATACTGCCTCTGCTGTACTTATTGTTACGAGCTTGAGGTTCGTGACTATAAAAACTGCCGATTGAATTACCGAAATTAACACTTTAATTCACTTTACACTAATTAAAACTTAGAACACTAATAATTAACTACACTTATTCACTTTATTTCGCTCCGAAGCTTCGCTTGTCTCGCCAAATTCCATACTTCCTCGATCGCATCTTGCAGCGCCTCTAAATACACATTATCACCGAAACATCCAGAATATTCAAGTAAATACGCGCGCCAATGGACTAGGCGCCGAAAGTTCGAGTGTCGGGCTTCTAGAAGCTTAGTTCTTCGTTTCGATACTAGATGGCGCTGTCGGTTGAAAGATTAGTGATGTCATTTTCTGGAAAGCTCTCCTCGCTCCGTTACCCGACACAGATGGCGCTAGTGCCGGGTACATGACGTCAACTTAGGCGCGCAACATTATATATCTTCCACTTGTGTAGGTTTTAATTTCATCCTTCTTATTCTCTAAAGCAAACAATGCCTGGTCTGAACCTTTATTTACGTATTTTATTGATTTCACCGAATGTCAATATTCCACATTTAAGTGAGCGTTAAATTTTATTATAAGGGACTCCACATTACCACCCTCTCTTGTACTCAGATAACCATCTTCACCAGTTTGAGTTTCCCTTACGAGAACCCTGGTGTATCGTTTACTACACATGTTATCTTTCATACATGGTGACTTTCGATTTAAAGTTCCACATGGACCACGTATCACATTACATTTAACGAGTTCGTGAAGCTCTGGGTCACGTTTGGGATCCGGTATTTCAGCACAAATTATATTGTCGATCTGAACCAGAGTAATACGTTTGTGAAGCAATAAAAGAATATGAATATGTCGAAGACCTCTCTTTTGCCATTCCGTTGAGTACATATAGCATCCCACTTCACCAAATATTTTGCCCTTCGTCAATAAGTTCATGATCTTTTTCACCTTTAGTCGAAACACCGTCGAAATTATACCGTGTCTGTCATGAGATTGTTGTCCTTGAAGCAATTGCTGTTTTATCTCGTGCCAGCGAGGATTGCATGTGAAAGTGATAAAAAGATCAGGCCGGCTGTAATTCCTAACATAGGTCACAACGTCCTGTGTTCTTTCATGCATATACCTAGACCCCCCCCCCCCCGTAAAAGATGATGGAAGGACAACCATTTGTCCCAGTTGGTTGGCTTCTGCGTTTTGTCGTCCAATAGCATCATTTAAACGGATGTAACTATCAGCATGACTATTTTCTATATAATTTAATCTTTCTGTTTCTATTTTGGCATATTCATGTACCAAATATTGACTAAAAAGGGCGCGAATATTCTGGATGTTTCGGTGGAAAAGGTGTATTTAAAGCAGCTGTAAGCCGCGATCGGGGCAGTATTGAATTTGCGATACAAGCGAAGCTTCGGAGCGAAATGAAGTGAACTAAAGTGATCAGTGCAATTAATTATTAGTGTGTTTTTGGTTTTAATTGGTGTTCGGCAGTTAGAGTGTAAATTTTGGTAATTCAATCGGCAGTTTTTAATGCCACGAACCCTAAGCTCGTAACAATTGGTGTCAGAAGTGGGATAAAATCATTCCGATTTTACCTAAGGATGAAATGGAGGGTGTCCGTACCCGAAGTCAACGCCAGCAGGACACGGACCAAAGACGATTTGGTGGTGCAACACTGCAGACGTCAGAGGGCCAACTGCCACCCACGGAGGCGGGCCCGTCAGCAGTTCCTACACCTGCAGCACCTGACTTAAGTGTTCTGATGGTGATGCTGCACAGATGCTCCTCGTGAAGGATATTCACGCTAACTTCGGGAAAGAGATAAGGGAGGTGAAGGATAGGGTTGCTCAACATGACAACCGCCTGTCGGAAGCTGAAACCTAAATCAAGGAAGCTAAAACCCAAATCGACCAAGTGAACAATCGGGTTGACAACGTGATGGCTGACGTGAAGAAAACGCTGGATGACCTCAAACTGGGGGATGGAACTACAGCTCCATACACCTTCGCTATGTGGGTTCAAAGTGCCACCGTTCGACGGGACTTCTTCCTGGTCAGCTTACAAAATCCAGTTCGAAGCCGTTAGGAAGGCGAACGGCTGGAATAAGTCAGGCCATGACTGCTCTCACACTAGGCCTGCGCGACCAGGCTTTAACAGTTCTGGAAGCTCTCGGTGAGGAAGTGACTTATGAGCAACTCCTTGAGGCATTGGAGGCGAGATATGGCGACGCTCACCTGGAACACGTCTTTCGTGCGCAGCTTAAAGATCGCGCGCAGCGCATCAACGAAAACCTGCAGCAGTGGACTCTAGAAGTGGAGAAGCTGGTGCGAAAAGCATACCGGTCTGTACCTGCGCTCATTGAAGGGAACCTGGTGCAGACATTCATCGACGGCATCCGCGACCTTGAAGTCAGAGCTGCTGTGAGGCTCAGGCACCATGAGACGCTTAAAGATGCCATTGTGGCGGCGCTGTCGTCACGCCGCAAGCGAAACGTACCGAAGCCTAAATCACGCCATCAACATTCCGAATCATAAACAGCATATATAGAACATCTCCGAACTATCACACGGAGTGTTGGCCGCTCCCCGGGCAGAACACCTTGGCCGGCGGGAGATCTCACCTTTTCCTTAGTGCGGCTAACAGCACCGCCCAGCAGCAACAGGGAAACTGCGGGTGCTGGCTGATGTTGAAAGAGCCCCAAGGATTTCGATCTCACAAACCCATGATGGGAACAGTCTAATCATCAAGGGCGAGGTCAATGGAATGCCGTGTAAACTGACCATAAACACTGGAGCCTCCCGCACGGTTGTTAGTTCCCAACTTATAAGACAGTTCCTTGGGGACTCCGCATACAACCACGAACGCATTAATTTGGTAACAGCCACCGGTCAGCGTATACCCGTCCATGGAGAGAAGGAGATGGAGTTGAAGCTAGGCAACATGACCTACCTGCAAAACGTCATCGTGGCTGATATAATGGACGACTGCATCCTGGGCCTTGACTTTATGAGGAATAATTGTTGTGAGATCGATGTTAAGCAAGGTGTTTTGAAATGTGGACAGGAGGAACTTTTTGTGAAAGGGGCGTTACCAGGGAACGCTGTACACGTTAAGAAGATTGTTCCCGCCGAGATCGGAGACGATTGTGCCTGTTAGTCTTCCTCGGAACCCTGGGCAAGCTCACCGTTGTGTACTCGTGGAAAGGGTAAACAATGACCTTCCATGGAAAGTAGCTCGAACCTTGGTCAGAACCACTGACATCTCAGGAGTACGTGTGCTGAACCTTTGTAACCAGAACAGACTATAGAAGAAGGCACACAGGTTGGTACTTGTGAGGAAGTGGATTGGTTGCGTCGGTGCCAATATTCATCGAGTGGGACCCCCAGCAAAGATGTACATACAAGAGTGACCACACTTTTAGAAGACTGTCGCAGCGTTCTCTCCCCGAATGAAATAGTCAAGGCGAGGAAGTTGTTACTCAAATACGTCGATGTATTCTCGTCAAACGATGCTTACATAGGAAAGACTGGCTTAGTTCAACACAAAATAAATACAGGAGAAGATTTGCCTATCCGTCAGAGCCAAGAATATTGCCGGTAGCACGTGAAAAGGAAGTGGAAACCATGATTAAGGGAATGGTGAAGGATGGTGTTATTGAACCTTCATCTAGTCCATGGTGTTCACCCGTGGTGCTGGTAAAGAAGAAGGATGGCAGCATGCGGTTCTGTGTTGACTACCGCCGTCTGAACGACGTTACAAAGAAGGACAGCTATCCCTTGCCAAGAATTGATGACACGCTGGACATGCTTACAGGAGTAAAGTGGTCTGGCACGTTGGATCTAAAAAGTGGCTACTGGCAAGTTGAAATTGACCCTAAGGACAAGGAGAAAACTGCGTTCTCGACGGGAAAGGGTCTGTGGCAATTTAAAGTAATGCCGTTTAGGTTGTGCAATGCTCCAGCAACGTTCGAAAGGCTGATGGAACTTATACTTACCGGGCTAATTGGCGATGCCTGTCAGGTCTACTTGGATGACATCATCATCGTAGGCCGTACGTTTGAGGAACACCTTCAAAACCTGGAACGTGCGCTCATGAAGATTCGGAGTGCCAACCTCAAGTTGAGTCTGAAGAAATGTTCACAATTCAAACGGCAAATTAACTTTTTGGGGTATGTAGTATCGGAAGAAGGTATCCGTACGGATCCAGAGAAAATCGCCGCTGTGAAGGATTGGCCGGTTCCAAAAGACAAGACGCAGGTTGGAGCATTTTTGGGTTTATGCTCCTACTACCGGCGATTTGTGAAGAACTTTACAGATACTTATAGCCAAACCTCTGCATAAGCTAAACGAGGAGAAGCGACATTTCTGCTGGGATGAAAGTTGCAATATCGCATTCCAGGAGCTCAAGACCGTCTGTGCAAAACACCTATTTTGGGATACCCTGATGCAAGCAAAGAATTTATAGTTGACACAGACGCAAGTGATATAGGACTTGGGGGTGTGGTCTCAACGGAATGGTGACCAAGAGGTAGTGATAGCGTACTTCAGCAAGTCGTTGTCAAAACCGGAAAGGAACTATTGTGTCACAAGACGCGAATTGCTCGCTGTGGTAAAGTCGTTGCAGCATTTTAGCAAATATCTTCTGGGGCGCAATTTCACTTACGAACTGACCATGCTGCACTAAAATGGCTATTGCAGTTTAACAATCCAAAAGGACAAGTTGCGAGGTGGCAAGGGCGTCGCCAGCCGATGGCGCAGGGGGGGCCAAGTTGACTTTACATACTACAATTCATACTTTTCTCATTCTCTATGAATGAGAAAAAGTAGGTATGAATTGTAGGTATTCTGTGACAGTACAGAGTCCAATGTGTAAAGCTACACGAGCACGAGCTCTTGACTATGCAATAAAAAACTTGTAAATAAGTTATAATAACATTTATTAGAAAAATAGAATAAAAAGGGAGTTTGAATTTGAATAAGTGTACAGCGTACAGCATATTTTTTTTAATTATCAGATTTTAATATTATAATGGTCGTTGTTTGTTTATATTAGGTTAATTAAAATATAATTTTCGGGGATTCATTGTAAACTTCTCGACCACTTTATTATTAAAATCTTGTAAGTTTCCATGTATAAGTTTTCGGTGCACACTCATCATGGCCAAACCATTGAGGCGATTTTCACTCACAGTGCTTCTTAGCCAGGTTTTTAATCTCCTGAAGCTGCTAAACGATCGCTCTTCCATGCACGACGTGTACGGTAGAGCGATCGTTTAGCAGCAAAATTTTCAACGCTTTTTCCGTGTCGGGAAAGAAGGTTTTTGCTTCTTTTAGGATATCAACAACGGTTTGATCTGTTGAGTTTGGTTTATTATGCCAGAATTGCTGCCAAAGCTCGACTTCAATTTTTATGTTTGGTAAATTATAAAACTGAGCGATAGTTTCACAAGTTTCTGTGAGATTTTCGACTGACTACGTTTGCATTTGTGCGGGGTGTAATTTAGATAAAGCAAATGATGGAGTATTTTCTTCAGCAAAGCGTGTTTCAAGCGATGTAATAACGGAGTCCAAGTATGGTATTATTAATGATCTTTTCCAGAATTCTGAAGGGCTTTCTGCTGGGTGATTGCTTCGATGACGTTGTTTCCCAACAATGTGCGGCACTGAAGTGATATCCTCCTCCAGGCCGACTTTCTCCGCAACAACAACAACAGTAGCATCCTTTATAATTTCATCTGTGACTCTTTCGTGATTATCACGGTGGCTCTTAAGCAATTGCAAAATGCGTTTGACGTGTTGCGAGGCCTTAACCACATCCAAAGCTATGGATTGGAGTGCATTGACAACAGGTTCTAACAAAGCAGAGTATTTAGCTATCAAAGTAATACAAAGTATAAACGAAATTTTGAAAGTAGCCGCATGGAGTTGAAAGGCATTTTTTCGAGTAGCACTGTTTCCTTCACGCGATAAGTTTTCTAAGGCTTCCAATATAACAGGAAAATTCTCCTTAAATACTCTGATAGTTTTATGTTTCTCACTCCATCTTGTTTCGCAGAGCCTGGCAATATTAGGTACCAATTTTCTTCTCAAAACAGATTCCCGTAAAAAAATTGTAATAATATCTTTAGTGGTTCCCATGGTGTTTCGAATTTCAGGAAGAATATTGAGATCATTTATTACCAGATTCAATTTATGGGACGAGCAATGAAAGAACAGTGCTTTGATATATTTTTTGCGAAGGATCGCTTGTACTCCACCGTCTTTTCCGGACATCGTCGAACAACCGTCAAATCCAAAACCAACGCATTTATCAGCAGGATTAAGGTCTTCTTTTGTCAGAAACTCATCGATGCAATATGCAATAGATTTCGCATCCAGACCTTTCAGCTCAACAAATCCGACGAACATTTCTTGGACCTCGTTGGCTTCCTCGTCAAAATATCGCAGCCCAATCGATAATTGTTCAGTACCGGAAATATCAGCCGTTTCGTCTGCTAACACACTATAAGCTTCTGCTTCTTTTACTTTTTTCACAATGTCTGCCTTAATAACATCTCCACAAATTGCGATAATTTCATTTTGAATAGCAATCGATCGATAGCTTGCATTATTTTTCCCATGCTCAATGTGTTTCTTCAAAACTAAATCTCCCGCGTCAATTCGTAGCTTGTATAAGTCCTCGAGAATACCTTCGTCATAATGTTTTCCTCTCAGAGCTAAGTCGTGCGACCCGCAAAACGTAATGCAGGAAATAATAGATGTTATAATTTTTCGGTTTTCTTCAATAATGCCCCGGGAGTATTTGTTGAGTTGTAAATCTACAGGCACACTTCCAAGAAATGATTTAGCGGCTTCCAGTACCATCTTATGGAAGTGGGTTTCCATGTGCTTTTTGCAATGCTCGTGAATATCTTTGAACTTACAAAACGGCCTTATGATAAATGTCCCTAATACGCCTCTAAAAGAATTTGGATTTGGCGGGAACAATGTACAATATTTACAAAAGGCTCCTTTTTGGTGCCTGGAATAGGCCAACCATGGAGAGTACGTTTCCAACCATGAATAATTAAATTTCCTCTTCAAATGTTTAGCGTCTTCCGCAAAGTCATACGTCGCAGACGGAGACCAAGTGTTTTCAAGCAATTCTTTCTTCATTTCAGTCGATAACATTGATGCTTGTCCAATAAATTTACCGATGTCATTTTCGTTGCAGTCATTTATCGAAGAGTCGGGAACTAAGTTCGGTTCTTTGGATGTGCTAGGTCTCGCCAGGTCACCCACGGAATCATCGCTGTCACTGCTTGCTCCTTCAGGTTTCTTTCTTTTTAAAACTGCAAAATAAAATATTTGAAATAGCAACAACTTCTTCTGGTCCGCAATTCACATTGAAAGCATAAATGCCCTTCAAGACGGCGGCAGGCTCGAGCCCGCGCGAGGACTAGCGTCAACGATATTTTTTATATCAACAGTCCTAGCTATTTCGAGCGGCTTAACCGCCGCGGCTATGCTCGCGCGGTCTCGGGCATCCTCGCTCGAGCACACTAGAGCGGGCGCGACGACACGCACGCACCGGAGTCTCAAGCATACGTGAGCCGACTGTGCCGAATCGGCACTGCCGATATTCATTCATACAATTTTCTACTTTGAGCTATGTTAATACGGTCCTATTTTCGATTGAACCATTAAATTGAGCAATTTTCCTTTTGGTTTAAACTGACGACCCTTAAGAATCGGATATCGTGCCTAGAAACGGATCTTTACGATTTTAAAAACCGATGCAAAATAAGCATTTATAATCAAATCAATTGACGTTATTTTACGGACGGAAAATACGAAAGCTAAACGCAAGTGATACTCACCAAAAAATTTTCTGATGTCCATATTGATTATGTGGTCACAGCAACTATTTAGATGTGATAATAGCGCACAAAACAAAGTAAAAGCGGGCAGTGGCAACGCTAACGCACGAATAAATGACAGACAGACGATAAAACAAAGGCGGCTGTGTGGGGGGCGCGGGCGCCACGCGGTTACATGTTGCTTTGCTTCCCCACTCCCTCTCTCCCGCTTCAACGATAGAGTAGAGCAGAGCGCAGCGTAGTACGGAATATTAAGAGTGGAATTGGTGAATTCATTCGAGTTTCGACGCACGGGAATGATTGTTCAAGGCTTGAACTTCAAGCAAATCAACTCAAATACTTAGGACTTTGGTTGCATTATATTTGGCAACTTTTTTAGAATCTCTAGGGGGGGGGGCAGCTGCCCCTCCCTGCCCCCCCCCTTGGCGACGCCCTTGCGAGGTGGATTGAACTACTGCAGGAATACGACTTTGAGATCGAACATCGTAGCGGGAAATCTCATGGCAACCCAGATGTATTGTCAAGAAGACCTTGTCCTGAAAATTGCAAACATTATACTAGGCAAGAGAGTAAGGAAGTGGTATCCGTGAGGATGCTCAGGACAGACCACCTCAGCAACGAGTGGAAGAACCGCTTACAGCATGCACAGCAGGAAGATCCGGACATCAAGCCGATTCTGGAATGGATGAAGGCCCGTGCTCCCAAGCCCAAGTGGAGCGACGTCTCAGGGTTGAATTCAACCACTAAAAGCTATTGGGCCCAATGGGACGGTTTGTTGCTTCAGGATGGAGTTCTGTGCCGTACATGGGAAAATGTTCGGGGAGACAGCTGTCATTTGCAAATGGTTGTCCCTAAAGCTAAAGTACCGGATGTTCTACAGCTGTACCATAATGAATGTTCAGGAGGCCATCTAGGAGTTAAACGAACTCTACTGAAGATTCTAGAACGGTTTTACTGGGTCCACTGTCGAAACAATATGTCGAGGACTGGTGTCGCAAATGCACAAGTTGTGCGGCTGTAAATGACCCTCAAACTCGTAGTAGAGGTGCGTTGAAGTTTTACAATGTTGTTGCACTATGGGAGAGAATAGCCATTGACGTGGCGGGGCCATTTCCAGAGAGTAAAAGCGGTAACAAGTATTTCATGGTTGTGATGGATTACTTTACTAAGTGGCCAGAAGTCTTCGCCGTTCCAAATAAAGAAGCTTCAACAGTTGCAGATAAACTAGTTCATGAAGTCTTCTGTCGTTTTAGGGTACCTTTAGAGATTCACAGCGATCAAGGAAGGAATTTTGAGTCTCAAATATTCCAGGAAACTTGCCGAGTTATGGGTACTCATAAAACAAGAACGACTTCTTATCACCCGCAATCTGATGGAATGGTAGAACGATTTAATCAGACATTGGAGACGTACTTAGCAAAAGTTGTAGACAATCGGCAACGAGATTGGGACAAGCACATACAACCGTTTTTGTTGTCATATCGAAGCGCTGTTCACGAAAGTACATCAGTGACACCAGCTTTCGCAAACTTTGGAAGAGAATTACGGCTGCCTGCAGTCCTGATCACCGGGATACCATCTGATGCCCCACGCAGTATATGCAAATGACTTGCAGAACAAAATTAATGACATTTATGAGCACATCAGACAATCGGGCCAGCAAATGTCCGAAAAGATGAAAACCCGGTATGACTGCAAAATGAACAACAAAGGGTTCGACGAAGGTTCAATAATGCGGTTGCACAATCCAGTCCGCAGCAAAGGGAAATCTCCTAAGCTTCAAGCTAAATGGGATGGCCCGTATCGGAATGTGACCAAAATCAACGATGTAACCTACCGGATACAGAAAGGCGCAAGAGGGACTCCTAAGATCGTCCATGTGGATCGCCTGGCGCGTTATTATGGGGCCGATAGTGCTCGGGATGAGCATGTCTTAGAAAGGGGCAGTGTTGCGCGCCTAAGTTGACGTCTGGTACCTGGCACTAGCGCCATCTAGTATCGGGGGCCAGAGCGAGGAGGGCTTCCTAGAAAATGTCAATCTTGAACTTTCCGCCAACAGCGCCATCTAGTATCGAACAGAAGAATCAAGCTTTTTAGAAGCCCCACACTCAAACTTTCTTCGCCTGGTCGGTCGGTGCCCATATTTGCTGGAATATTCTGGACATTTCGGTAGAAAAGGTGTATTTAAAGCCGCTGCAAGCCACGTTCGGGGCAGTATTGAATTTGCGATACAAGCGAAGCTTCGGAGCGAAATAAAGTGAACTAAAGTGATCAGTGCAATTAATTATTAGTGTGTTTTTAGTTTTAATTGGTGTTCGACAATTAAAGTGAAAATTTTGGTAATTCAATCGGCAGTTTTTAATGCCACAAACCCTAAGCTCGTAACAATAGTATTTGTACACTAGTACTTTTTAGACGTGGTAGAGCCATGCTGCAGTTATATTAATAGTATAGTATACCATATCCTATAAAAAAACTTTGAAGGAAACTATTCAAATCAGTTTAAAAATATATTTGTACCCTTTACTCTTTTTTAAAAGAAAAATTTTAACCTTATAGGGAAGGAAAGAAATAGAAATAAAAAGGAATAAGTAGAGACAGTTTACATACACAAATTGTACAAGAACAAGCATCAAGACGTAACTATTTTTCGCGCGGGACCTAATCCTCAGTTCTGCAATGACGTAGCCAATTACTCAGCTACTACGTTATGAAGTAATCATTTATTTTTTACTTAATTAATTAATAATATAACTGTGCATTGTTTATTTTTTATTCATATTTTGTACCTAATAATTATTGTAGTAATATACTGTTATATTTAAAATACAGTAGAGCGTCGATTATCCGAATTAATTGGGGGACATGGTGTTCGGAAAACCGGTTTTTTCGGATAATCGAACTGTGTAATTGTATATACCAATATACTAATAAAAACATATTTACAATATGTAATATAAATTTAATTTATAACGGTTGTAATACAAGCTATAGCAGTGATACGATTATTTACTTTAGACCAGGTGCCGCTAATTCACGACGCGAGTCAAGAGTTTTTCTTGGCAAAGCCTTCCAATTGACTCCAGTTTCGTCAGAATTGTAAACGTTTTCTAAAATATAATTTCCTTGTTTCAATACGTCGCTTAATTTGATTTTAAAAGAATCAGCTGCTGAAGAACCAGCAGACAGTTTTTCTCCTTGTATTTGAAGCTCACAAATGCTATGTCTTGACTTAAACCGTTTTAAACAGCCCGTGCTTGCTTGAAATTTCGACGCTCCTCCAAGTTTTTCATTTAATGTTTTACCTTTTCACATAGAACGGCATCAGAGATAGGTTCTCCTTGCGATTTTTTTTTTGTGTAAATCACTTGTAAAAGCGTCATCGAGATCGGTGTTCGTGGCGAGCTTCATAATTTTACTAAATTGTCGACCCATTAGTAAAATCATGCTTCGATATAAAATTGGATATGGTCGTCTTTTTAAAATCATTTGTCCATCTCGTATCAAACAAAATTTGATCTTTTTTCAGTTATGGCCTCCACAGGTGGCATATTAGAAGCAGAAATATGACATTTGACTTCAATTAGAGAGTCATCTCCGATAAGTCTATCGGGACTTACCCCTATATAATAATCATCTTAATCAATAAACAGTCCACACACCGAAACTTTTAGATTGGTAGTTGTAGAAAATTCTCGTATGGCCTCCGATTTCTGTTGGTTTCCATATTCGATTGCCGTATTTCCTCTGAAATGAGTATACAGTAACTCTTTTAGTGTAGACAAACACGAGTTATTTGGGCGCAGTTTGCGACTTTTCCAAATTTATATGTAGTTAGCCTTTTTCTCCATTCTGTGTGCCACAAATCATTGTCTCTTTGACCTCTTGTAGCCAATTCTAATTCTTTTATTTCGTGCTCGTTTTTTTGCAAAGAAGCCAAAAACTCTTCTTTCTTTTCTTAAAAACGTGATTGGCACTCATTTTTATGTCATTTTTGATGTTTTTAATTTTTTCCACGTCAGTGATGTCTTCGTTCTTCCAATGTTTCACGGCGCCAACTAGTGCTTTTTTTATAGAATGGGATGACAAACGAGCACACAGTCCACCTGATGGTAAGTGGTTGCTGTGGCCCATAGACATCTACATCTATCCTCGATTACGAATCAAAATGCAGATGCGTTGACAACGCAGTCCGTGAGGACTTAGGTGGAATGCCTCGTTTCCAGTAAAAAGAGTCTCCGGTTCTCTACACTCACCATACGAAACACAGCAACATTAAGCTACTATTTGACGCTGGTGTTCTGTGAAAACGTGGTCCTTCCCCGGCGAGCCAACCCATTCGTGCAACAACTATACTACTAATATAACTTCAGCATGGCTTTACTACGTAAAAGCGACGCAAAACATTGCTCACAACTCTTTTTACTGTAGGTACTGGTAAGTAACCTTATTGGTTGTTAGTTTTCATCCCCAACTGCTTCAATTTGGAAGAAAAATTTCTGAAACGGTGATTTTTGCACTCTACTTTTTTAACCATGAGGTTAGAACCGTATGGCATAGTAATCAATAGTCCATTTATGGTACCAGAGTCGCCATCGCCAATCAGCATGTGATATTTAACGCCATGTTTTTCAACGCTTCTTTGGAAACCCTCCACTATTATGCCTTCTTCCATCGATGTAGCGCTGTTAGACCTCTAATATTCATTCGACGAATATTAGGAGTACATCGTCCCTGCATATTACTGTTCGGTAATTCCTTGTCAAGCTCAGAGTCACTGAAAAATAAATAGAATGATAATAGTTAAAAATATATTTTATGGCTAACTAAAGCAGGCAAAAGTCGCGAGCAAAAGCTAGTTTACCTTTAATTCGGTTCATTGTTAAAAATTAGATTAGTAAATTAGTAATTAGAATTAGTAATACACACAACATTTTCTAACGGACTAATATTATTACTAGACAAGTAGTAATATTGAAAATTTTGTACAACCGACTTCAATAAAACTCAATTACAACATATGTCATGGTTGAAATAATTTCTATGAGATATATATGGGGCCAAATATAAGACATACATTATCGAAGAAAAAATGAATAGGTATTCAAAATCGGTCCACGATGGAGGAATCAGTGAACATACATAAAAAATAAAATAAAGGAAAAAACATACAGTCGAACATAGAACCTCGTCCTTTTATGAAGTCTTAAAAATCAACATCGGCTACTCCATAATTTTATATTTTGGCGAAATAAATTTCAGTCTATCACCTACCAATCAAAGTATGATCACAGAATAAATTATATTACGTATGATACCTATGTGCAATAGTATGTTATGTGGTATACCTGTTGATTTTAGAAGTTGGCGTTACCCATCCTTTCGATTTACGAAGAAAATTGATTTTTTTTTCGTTTTGTTGATAAACACGGTCGACTTTTCCTCTTCTATAATCTTTATCTTCCATTCTAAAAGGTATAAATTAATTTTATTTGAATGAATATAATACTCATCGTAAAAGCTGGCATTTGCCTTTGGCAGATATAGATAGGTAGATACTTACATATAAAAATAACAGCTCACTTCTATATGGTATATGTAGTTAGTAACTACTAAAGGTCTACACACACTATGCAATAAGTATAATAAAATTGCAAAGAAACACAAACAAATTGAATAATTATGTCACTTGTCGTCAAAGACATTTAAGCATGTAGTATCTGGATGACCGAGTATTTTCTCGGTATATTTTTTTTTTTTGGAAATCGTGCTTTTTGGAAATTATATTTAGATAAAAATTACATAGGTACTGATGTAATATGAATAATATTTTTCGATCTTACCAACATAATAAAAAAAATTGAACCGGTTATTTAAATAAAAATCATGTGTACAATTAGTTTTAATTTAATTTTTCGTGTTTTTAAAAAAATACTAAAAAAGGGCTCGAAATATTAGATTTTCTCACAAAAGAAGGGAACTTGAAAAAAAGTCGGGCCGAAGTCATTTGGATTCGAACTACGAATTCGAGTACCGCCGATTTTACATTTGAGCTATAGTAATCTTCGAATCACCAGCAAAATTTATATATATGCAAACCGCAGATAGCCGACGTTCGGGCGATTCACAGAATACGCCCGAGCGTCGCTTATTGCTGCTATTGTAGTGTGCCTGAGAATTTGTTTATAATACGTTATATTATAGTTCATAAAAGATAGCTTGATCTCTGCGACAGCTTTCAGTAAAAATCACGTCTATGAAGTCCTGAATTTCTTAGTAGTACAGACAGTACCTGTCAATGTCATACTTTATGGGCATGCACTAATTAGGTCGGCATGCCCATAAAGTATGATATTGAAAGGTACTGTATGTACTACTGAGAAATTCAGGACTTCATAGGCGTGATTTTTAATGACAGCTGTCGCAGAGATCAAGCTATCTTATATGAACTATAGCACAGAATAAATAATAGTACTACGTACAAAAGTTGCACTCCTTTGATGTCGACTGCTTACCGGCGTTTAATAGCCTACATAATTATTATTAATCAGATAAATCGCACACGCAAGCTAAATAAAACTTTATCGCTGCGCGCTAGTGTCCATATTACTTTGCATCTATTTTGTCACGGCGGACTTTCCGTGGTTATTAAGGGATGTCAATAGAAAGTAAAAAAATACATTGCGAAATGTTAATTATGTTACTTAGGTGAAGTACTAACTAATATTCTGACTATGATTGACTAACCATACTTTCGCCCATATGTGAGTTCTGCGATACTTAACGCATGCAAATTGCAACGTCATTCGTCGGGAATCGTAACACTTGGGAGAAATAGGTAGATAGTGTAAACAACAAATAAACCCGAAATACGATTTCTAACAGAAATGTGATCTATTCTATTTAGTTAAAAATCTTGTTAGTATACAAAGTTTTAATTTCAGTATTTTGTGTTATTATAACTCAAAATATTTTAATTACAAAATACAAGTATAGGTATGTAAGTAAATACTTGGATAGTGAAGTAAATTTTAACTAATTTTTGTAATGAAGTACTTAGGTTATTTCTTCCGTAGACCAAATTATTACTTAATTCTTTTTTGCTGTGAGTACCTATCTAACAAAAAAATTAAATAAATTCACCTTTCATAACTTCCTTCTAAAATTCTTCGGTAACTTAAAGAATGATATGAAACCTTTTGTTGGTCATTTCATTTAGTATCCATCTAAGCAACAGTTATAGTAGGAACGACGTTTTGCTATTATAATTTATCAAATAGGCAATATACATATTGTATAATTTTTAAAATACATTAAAACTTTTACAACTATTTTTACCCACAATTAAATATACTAAACGCTAAACAAAAACTATTTCAACAAGTATTTACATAAAACTATTTACGTAAACAGCGTTAAAAAACTCTAACATTCAATTGCCTCCAACGCGCTAGCCCTGACTGCGTTATTTCGCCCGGGCGCGTCGCGATTTTAGGTAATTATTTCACACAGGTAGCAAGAGTGGTAGAGGCCTGACGTATTTGTCACGCCCGGAGGGAGGCAAAGCGAGCGATATGAAACAGGTAGCATTTTTGAAAATACCTACTAGCGTCGCGTATCGGCACTTCACAATCCTCTTAAGTTCGCTTTTCTTTTTTAATTGAAATAATTATAAAAATTTGGGCGTATTTCTTACGCGACATATTGTAGCGAGAGCGCGTAAATTGTATAGGATCAAACGCTCAAGGTCTTTCGCTAGGAGTAGCGCCTTAAGCGTAGTTACTAGTTAGCTAGCTACGTAGACAGAGAAACCTACAGACAAATTAACACCTGTTTTCGCATTCGCACATGATAAAGATAGATTTATGCATACGTCTTGCATAGAAATGAGGCAGAGCGGTGTGATTGATGGTCCCTTTCTCCGTGCCGGTTTTTTTGCTTAGCAAACTACACTTTGCTAAACAACTTTGACAATTCGTAGCGATCTAAGGAGTTTACAAGTTGATGTAAGTGAGAAAAAAATGTTTTGTGAGCTTAAGATTGGTGAATCTTGTTCAGTTCAGATCTTAGAACAATTAAAATTTTTATCTAAATATGTTTAAAAGTCATAAAGATTATTGTGGAACCTAAAACTACGGTATCGTCCTTTCTCACTCGAGGCCACGCTAATCATTAGTCTATTGGTTTCTCTGTTTACGGCTAGCTACATATTATTTATTTATTTACGATGACTATATTCTCCGTGGCTGTATGGATTTAGATTCCTTTGCCTCTAAAAATCCACAACGAAGTTTTCAGCAACTAAACAAAAGTCACGGCTCACGGTAAATTTAAAACAAAAATTGCAAGAAATACAGATTAGTACAAATAGAAAAATGTGAAATTTTTGTGAGAGTTGTATTTTTCCTCTGCGGTGCAGGTCATCGGCGGAGAAAATTGAGCACTGTGTCGTAAGTAACCTAATAATAAAATAATTAGCAAATAACATGAAAGCAATTTCATAAATTTCTATTATACCGCATAAAGATATCGATTTGTGTATGTTCTGCCGTATGCGGTGTTATGTTTTTACTTTTGCTGTGTTTATCGCTTATGGGGTGGATGCTCAACGTTTTTTAGTAGATATTATTCAAAATTAAAGGAAAGAAAACCACTTATTATTTAATAATAACCCTAGATTCATAAACACACCACGATATCAAACTATTACTACTCGTAAACATTCGCCCCTCAGATGACAATATTAAATTGATGATTTTAGATTTTTAGATGGTATTTTCGTATGGCTACACAACTGATGAACATAGGCCTCCCTATATTTTGCCATAGGGGGATATTTGCCATAGTTGCCACACTTGGCAAGCGAGTTGGCAACAGCAGTATATTATTATTTTGTATTGTTATCAGGAAGATGTTGTACATTTTGTCTCATTTCTCTCTGTCTCCTCTTATGATATATACAGTGCTGTTCTCTCATATCCCATATGAGGTAATGGATTCTCTTACACAACCATTATATAGTTTTTAATTATTATCATTATAAAAATAAAAAGTCATTCAGAGCAATCAACACATAATAAACCTCGGACATTCATAGGTACCCATAAATATTTTACATAAAGTTCTATTACATGTATTATATCAATCGATTTTTTCTATATATGATGATTGCAGAAAATATGCATTTTTTTTCTATGATCACTAAATTGTTTCACAATTTTGCTTTTAAGGCAACATCAAAGTTGGCATTTTAGGGCTCTTATGTATGCTTCAGACAGTTTCTTTGATACTTCTTTTGTGGGTACTCTTCATTCCCATTTTTGTGATTCTTAATATCACTGAGATTGAGCCTAGGGCACCCTGTTGTTACTATCTGAAGAAATGTTAATTAATAATGTTGCTACTTTCTGCTTAGTCAATGATGTCCAGCCCATCCTATGAAAATATCATATTTGCAAACTTATGTATCAAAATAGGTACCTTCTATTCATGTAATAAAAAAGTAATAATCGCATAATATTTACTTTGATTATCACTTAGATTCTGGACTAAATCATGATTTTAAATAATCATAGTTACCTTTCTTCAGTCACAACACTATTCATAAACTTTTGTGTGTGGTGAACCTAATCACTCCTTATGTGCACCCTTGCATGCAACCATTTAATAACAGGTCTAACTAACAATGTACTTAGGAGTTGAGCTTTCTATCTTTTTCACTCTGTGAATATTGTAGTTAAATAAAGTTCTATATCAACACTGACCCTTAAACAGTCATAGTTAAAACATTGTGTCTTCAATGTATTACTGACAGGATCTATATTTTATTGTACAGAATAAACAAGATTGTTTATAGTAAAAGCAAAAAACAAAAGGATATTAATGCTTTGCATGATCTATGAGACAAATGTTTATGAATCAAGGGTTAAAAGTATTTTATCTATATATATGTGTTGTATGTATTATGTTTTAACATACATTTTTTATATTAATATGTAATATTTCATATATTGTAAATAATAACTAACAATTACATTTAATTGTTATTTGTTTTGTAAGAACCATGGAGCACAACGACTATAGTGATCCCGAATATAAGGTAGTTCCTAAAGATATTCCAAAAGTACACACAAAATGCAACCACATCCGTCCACACACAAGGTTAATTGTTATATTTTATATTGTATTTATTTTTATATACTCTCAGTTTCAAAATCCGAATTAAAATAATTTGATAACTAGTTAATAAAAAAAATTATATTCAATTTAAAAAAAAATTATAAAAAAATTTGAATATAAAACTTATTTTGCATTGTTAATTTTGACTGGATTCTGAAATTGACTATAGTTTCAATTTATATTTACATTAGATTTCTTTACATTTGTCATATCATTACACATTTATAGCACTGTGCTTAGCTTATATTAACTGGCCAATATTTCTATAATATATATAATAATTTATTGTTTATTAAAGTACTAGAATGTATGTGTTTATACAAATATAATATATTACAGTATAACTTTCAGTTCTATGACTTGAACCTCTATGGGAGCAGTCTACACTGACCTCTGTTTGTTCGTTTTACCATTGGTTAGGGAACCATTAGTAGTTATGGATACAATAGTGCCAGTATGCTTCAATGTATATCATCATCATCATTACAGTCCTTCATAAGTTCACTGCTGAACATAGGCCTCCCCCAAGTAATGCCACAACGCACAGTCCTGAGCCACCTGCATCCATCGACTTCCTGCATGTCTTACCAGGCCGTCACTCCATCTAGTGGGGGGTCGCCCTACACTACGCCTACTGGTACGAGGCTGCCACTCGAGAACCTTTCTTCCCCATCGGTTATCGGTTCTTCGAGCTATATGGCCGGCCCATTGCCACTTCAGCTTACTAATCTGTTGGGCTATGTCGGTCACTCTGGTTTTACTGCGGATATCCCCATTTCTGAGTCTATCACGCAGAGAAACTCCGAGCATAGCCCTCTCCGTAGCTTGCTGAGCAACCTTAAGCGTCCTCATATGGCCAGCAGTGAAAGACCACATCTCAGATCCGTAAGTCATCACTGGCAACACTCACTGGTTGTACAATCTAGTTTTCATAGTTTTTCTATGTATATAGGCTATTTTAAAATAATTTTTACACTTTGCACTTTCACTCAGCTTTCCTTTACCACATGATACAACTTTTTACTGCCTTTTTGATTTATTAGTTGTAAGGGCAACTGCTGATATTGTTGTCGCAGGTTCGAATTCTTGGTTTGCCAAAATCAGATATTGGGTTTTCTGCCATGCCATGTTGTTGCTGCAGTATAGCCATGCTCTGCTTGGGGAGGACCACATGTAAACGGGTACTTACATTATATTTGTATAGTAAGTGACAGTGAAGTCAGAGAAACCTTTTTATGGGTTTTAAATTTT
This sequence comes from Parnassius apollo, assembly GCA_907164705.1. NCBI lineage: Eukaryota > Metazoa > Arthropoda > Insecta > Lepidoptera > Papilionidae > Parnassius > Parnassius apollo. Next base: position 1,209,639 of record CAJQZP010000975.1, read on the forward strand.
TTATATTATGGCTTTTGATATTATTAGTTAGACCACAATAAATCTTTGGTCTACCACGTTTTGTCAAGACAAGCCTCAGGAAGCGAAAGAAGTTAGCGGTTTTTAGGGGAAAATGTAACTAAACAAATCTAGGCTGTGGACACAATACCGAATCATTGAAGTAATATGTACTATGTACTAGAACACACTGCGAACAAAATCTGTGCGGCAGTGAGGGCGCGTGGTCAGAGCCATACAGTACCTTTTTATTTCACAGAATATGTAAGTTTGAGCCCACGGGCTCTAACGCGTATTGCAAGTTTCGGCGTCTTTTTAACACGTAGTACACATGCATTACTTCAATGAACAGAACAAACATCTAGTTATGGGAGGAGATAACTTTAATTTTCACTTATTCCATCGTAGTTCTCCGGAGTGACAATTCTATAATTAATTAATGTAATTTTGATTCTTAAATGAGGGTGGATGTAGGTGTCTATGGGCCACTGCACACATTAATTTAGAAATTGATTGAAATGAAATTAATTGTGCGCCTATTTTCACCCTTTTTTTAAATGAGGGAAAATGTAAAGTGCATTACATATGTGGCGGCGCTGTCGTCGCGCCACAAGCGAAACGCATCGAGGCCTAAATCACTCTATCAAAGTTTCGAATCAAAAACAGTATATATAGAATAGCTCCGAATTATTACTTGGAACGTTGGCTGCTCCCTGGGCAGAACACCTTGCCCGGCGGAAGATCACTCCTTTTCCTTCCACGGCCACAGTGGTGACCACCCGACGTGATCTGAACACGCAACCATTACCTTCGGAAATTACAATTTCAAGCCTGAGTCATTATCCTCAAGAACCCCTACCATTTACTACTGAGAATCGTCTTCTGCAGTCTTCAGTTCCTGCAAACCCAATAACTAAATAAGAACATTATTTCGTAAAAAAAATGCAATTTATTACGAAATAATGTTCTTATTTAGCACGCGGTCTATCCAATGAACGACATCTAATGTTAAGTGCTACGAGATTTATAGCGTGCTGCAAAACTTAACGCGCTTGCCGGCCTCCTACACGCTTTCTTATAAATACCGCGCTATAACATAGCGTATTTGATAGCGCGCTGGAAATTTACAGTTTATAGTCTGTAGCGTGCTATTGATTTATAGCCGTTTTGAACAACTTTAAGGGAAACACATCTAAGCCTAAATCACGCTATCAAAGTTTCGAATCAAAAACAGTATATAGAATAGCTCCGAACTATCACATGGAACGTTGGCCGCTCCCCGGGCAGAACACCTTGCACACCGGAAGATCTCCCCTTTTGTTTCCACGGCCACACATATATGCATTATGATTTTAAATTACAAAAGTGTTGCGATTTAAGCAAATCCTCATTACAGTAGATGTGAGGTGAATGGTCAGCAGTGGACTTTTATGAGCTGAATAAGACAAAACTTACTGTCTCTTGCTCAGTCCTCAGACCTGGAAACAAAATAAAAAAACCGTAATGATCGCAGGTCAAGAAGACCATGATCTATATGATTTTCTTAAGTATAAGGAGCTCACAGTCCACTTGATGATAAATGGAAGGATATGGATCAAAAACACCTGCATCGATTCTCGATTACGAAGCAAAATAAAGATGAGTTATCACCCCTGAGGACTATAATAGAATGCCTCATTCTAAAAGTAGTTACCAGAAAAGGGTCAACGTTTCTCCACCCTCACCATTCGAAACAGCACCATTCAGTTTTTAATTTACGCTGGTAGTCTGCAATATCACGCTATATACCTACACTATAACTACAGAATTGACAAAGGAGCAAATCCTCTCCCTGATGGTAAACGGCTGCAATAGCTCATAGACACCTGCAATCAATTCCATGCACATCTACATATACTCGAGTATGAATCAAAATGCAGATGTGCTATCACCCCTGAGGACGAAGATGAAATGTCTCGTTTCTAGTAGAAAGTTTCCCCTGATGTCTACACTCACTATACGAAACACAGCAGCGTTAAGCTGCTATTTTCCACTGGCATTCTGTGAGAGTGTGGTCCTACCCCGATCGAGCCGACCCATTACCTTAATACAGCTGCAGCGTGACTCTACAACGTATGAATGCAGCATAAAAATGAGCATAATACATCATCGATGAGAGCATCTACGATAGACATGTGTCAATCATTCATTACACGCAAACTTCCACCAAAATGCAATGTTCACATGAAGTTCAACCTGTCGTGACCGAATCATTCTAGTACATTTCGTCACGCCTATCGGTACATTCGGATTGATCATTCGGATGGATCATTTCGGGCTCCAGTACCCTACTATAAAACAGTTCATTCGGATCGTTCGGGATTTGGTCGGTTTTCGACAATTCTCACCAATCACGAGTTAAAAAGGTTTCGTCAATTGTTTGTGATTGGTTGTACCAGAACAATCAAAAACAGATGAATTAACCATCAATACTTTTAAGTGTACCAGCTCAAACGAACTAAGCATTCATGATTGACACATGTCTAACCTAGAACTTTTACTACCAGGGCGCCATCACATAGTAATGAGGTGATATATTTGACATATTTCATAGCGAGGGAAGTTTTGCTAGAAATGCGTAGAGATTAATGTTTCTTTATGAAAATATAAGTTAATATTTTATATTAATTACACTAGAATTGAAAAACCACTGAGCACCACCAGAGCCGTGGTAGCTCAGTGGTTAACGCTCGCTGTAAATATAGCAGAACGCGAGTAACCCGGGTTCGATCCCCGCCGGCACCAATGAAATTGTTAATTGCAATTTTAAGTGCTGATTTACCACGTGCTCGGCGGTGAAGGAAAACATCGTGAGGAAACCTGCATGTCTGAGGAATAAGAAAAAAAATATTTCGAAGACATGTGAAGTTCGTCAACACGCATTTGGGCAGCGCGGCGGACACTTCCTTGCCCTAAACCCTCTCAGAAATGAGGGGAGGCCTGAGCCCAGCAGTGGGACGTATATAGGCTGTAACTTTACTTTACTTTACACTAGAATTGGATAAACCAAACTACTACGGGTATTTCTAAAAGTGTAAGAATTAATATAAGTTACATATGTGTAATAAATTACAGAATACAGCATTAAGGTATTTTTTGTGTACATTCGTACACTAGAAACCGAAAACCCTATGTTTAAAACGAAACGTTTCAATGATAATGACGTTGCGTTACCATCTGCGTAAAAAATAAGTTAACTTCATTGATCGTAAGAATATTAGCCTACATTATTTTAATTCGCCGAAGTATATTTGAAAAAATCCGATTTGCGTAAGCGACTTCGAAATGTCACTGGAAAGTTCGACCTTTTATAAAACAAAATTGCGAATTAAAATGTAACGCGCTCCAGTTTTCAATAACAAGTTAATAAATCGACATAACACAAAAGTCCCGCGGAGCTCGTGCCGGTTCGCACGCGATCTTGACATGATAGCGCCGTATGCTGAGGTCGGTGGTAGACGAGGTCACTGACGCGCTTTATAGGTTATAAGCCGTCTGCTGATGCAGTGTCTACTTATTTAAGGGTCTGTTGTTTTTGTTTTTATATGTCATCAAGCTGGGCATTAGGTATCACCTTGTGTCGTTAAATACTTACGAGCACACAGTCTGTTTAATAGTAACTGGGTGGTGTGTCCCGCAGACATCTATATCTATCCTCGATTAAGAGTCAAAATGCAGATGCGTTTTCACCCTGAGGACTGGACTAATATGGAATGCCTCGTTTCAAGTAAAGAGGGTCTCCTGTTCTCTACACTCACTTCACTCTTGTTTATGTAGACGCATCTTAGAGTAGAGGAATTAAATTTAATTACTGGGAGGCTCGTACTCACGATCACTAGCCGGCATTAATTTCTAAATATTGTTGTGTAATATTGTAGATGTTGCTGAGTATTTGTGGTAGTGTATAGCCAAAACAATAGCGTTTATAAAGCTTTTAAAATAATTTAAATACTTAATGGGGTAAGATCACAACGAGATACAACACCGGGTGCGAATTAGCGAAGACTAATATGCATATCGGTTTTGTACACTTTATTTAATTCGTTAAGTTCGTAGCACTATAAATCATCATAATTATTCATTATCATTACAGCTGTTCACAATTCCACTGCTGAACACGGACCACCCTCCAAGAAATGCCACAAAACTTCCCTAAAAGTCTCTCATATATGACGTTATAGGGTCGTTTTATTTATACACGACTTAGATCAGTGGCCTTTGTAAAATTTTACTATGTTCAAATAATCGATGAATAAAATATTCAAGTAAATGCCAGCTGCTGGGCATTGCCCACCAGCAAAAAATTTGGATTTGCAGGCTGATTGTTGATCCAAGTACCAAACCTATCGCATCTTAGACGTCTTGTCATAGTCATCATATATCATACGTCGGGTCTAGTCTTCACCATTAGATTTTATTTCTGGTATTTCCCTTAGTTGAGCCTTTCGACGCCCAAATAATGAAAATAATTTATGTAACTGAAACTTTAATTTCTATGTGCTTTGAAGGCTGCGCGGTGTTTGGTAGTTGGCGCTCCTTGGCCGCAAGTTCGAATCCCACTGCGTATGGGTACAAGTTTTTGTATGGTTAACAAATAATTATATTTTGCTTGGAATAAATTAAAGTTTCAGTTTAATCGAAGAGTTTTATTTTATATTTTTATTCAATGAATAAAGTTGCATGTTTTTGTGCATATTAATAAGTTACTGTACCATAACAATTATTTTGTGCCTTCACTTCATAATATCCAAAATAAATGTAATATCATGAATATAAAAATAGTTAATAATCCTTGGCCAAAATGATGATTTAAAGATATAGTGTAGTTAAAATGCTGAGTAGGTACAAATTATTTTACGGAAAGTTTTTCCAATACTCCAAGGATTCTAAGAGGGATATCGATACGTGTCGAATTTAGCCCTACTAACTATACAACGGTGAGTGGCGTCACTCGCGTCAGTCCATAGCAACCCCCTTCGCTATAAACACTCTTGAGTAGCAGCGTTCAGTCGCCTCCGGCCTTCCGACTGCGCTCGACCGCGCACACTCACCAGTCGTTGTGACAGTAAAAAGTGCGCGAATCCACGTGACGCCGCTATTTGTCGGTCCGGTTACGAGGCGTTTCCGCTAAGTGACTCAGGGTTTGGTGCGTTCAGCTTCAGCCTTAATGGGCAAATTTTTTGTGTGAGTATTCACCGATTACCAGAAATGAGCTTCAAATATTTACAGAAATTATTATGTAGTTAGTTAAGTGTACCTGTAATAATTTCTTATATTTGCACTTACGCGACATTGAATATAATTAATTTTACGGACGTTTCGGGTGCTTTACTGCACCCATAACCCATAACCCCATGTATTAAGGTGTTTGAACGTTAGCCCAGCTACCTTCAGCTTTTGAATTTTAATTTTTAGTCCGATGTTTAATTATATTTGAAACGCGGTAGAGTCATGCTGTAGCTATATTAGTTGTATAGTTGTAGCATGAATGGGTCGGCTCGACCGTGGAAGGACCTCTCTATCACTGAATACCAGCGTAAAATTGCAGCTTGTTGCTGCTGTATTTCGTATGGTGAGTGTAGAGAACCGGAAACCCGTTTTACTGAAATCGAGGCATTCCATCTTAGTCCACAGCATCCACTTACCGTCATGTGAACTGTGTGCTTGTTTTTCACCCTAATTCTATTTATTAAAAAAGTGCTCTATCAAATATTAAAATTAATCCTCGCCATTACATCAAAAAAGTAAAGTAAAGTTACAGCCTATATACGTCCCACTGCTGGGCTCAGGCCTCCCCTCATTTCTGAGAGGGTTTAGGGCAAGGAAGTGTCCGCCGCGCTGCCCAAATGCGTGTCTTGACGAACTTCACATGCCTTCGAAATATTTTTTTTTCTTATTCCTCAGACATGCAGGTTTCCTCACGATGTTTTCCTTCACCACCGAGAACGTGGTAAATCAGCATTTAAAATTGCAATTAACAATTTCATTGGTGCCGGCGGGGATCGAACCCGGGTTACTCGCGTTCTGTTATATTTACAGCGAGCGTTAACCACTGAGCTACCACGGCTATCAGATAATAGCGAAATAAAATGGTGTTTTTTTTTTTGGCGAAATTGTTAAGGAACAATATTAAGAGCAAAATGGCCGCCGAGTCAAACTTAGCTGGGTCATATTGAGGGAAATGCGTTTTGCTTCACATCTTTTTGACTACTGTACGTCAACATTTTGAAACAAAAGTGTGTGAAACAAGAGCATGACCCAGTGATATGACTTATGAAATAGAGACATAATACAACTGGCCGTATGAGCAAGCTCAGTACCAGCGAGCTGTGACGAGCGTTGTCTCTGCACAGCGATTATCTGTGGCTGCTGCTAGCAGTAGACCCGTAATATAAACTATATAATATCTCGGAACTGATTGCTGATGAAAGGTTCTTCATTAGCAGTCTTGTGACGTCAAACACAAAGTAGATCGAACCCCCACAAGAGGAACGATTTGATAAGCAATGGATGGTAGACGGACGGCACACCACGGGTTGACTGGTAGAGAATGTCACAAGGCATTAAGGCCCTTTGTATTCTTTTGTTTTAGGGAATGCAATAAAGAATAAATAAATATTATTGTTGTAATACGAATGGGTCGGCTCGACCAGCAGCTTAATACTGCGGTGTTTCGTATGGTGAGTGTAGAGTACCGGAGACCCTTTTTACTGGAAACGAGTTATTCCATCTTAGTCCTCAGAGGTGATAAAGCATCTGCATATTGAAGTTTTATCGAGGATAAATGTCTATGGACCACAGCGTCCACTACTATCAGGTAGGCTGTTTGCTGGTTGAGAATTTCTTCACAGAAAAACTTAATTAACTGATTTTTGGCCAGACTCAGGATTCGAACCCTTTACATTAAGGAGTCGCGTTTTCGACCACTAGACCATCGAGGCAGTCACGTAGTAATAAGTGAGTGTAACAACTGCGTGCGCTGTGATTACGCGACGTGCCGTCAGCTATGTAATTATTGTAATTGTAACTAGAGCATAGCTTGCAAATGTAATACTCAAGCGACTGCAGCTAAGTACGAGTAACTGCGCCTTTCGGTTACTGTTTTAAACCACTCCCAATACAGGCATCTGGCTTCGGAGAGCTTATGAGGATATTCTTTAAAAAATCCGGGAGGCGGTTAAACCATACAAAAATATTCCTCGGTTTTCTTCCTAGAATATGAAAGTGGAGCAGATATTTATTTTTAAAATAAAATTTATACATAGCGCTGGGGTGTTCGACGTCCCAAGTCATAGTAGTAGCCCGATTACCTTCCTATTTTAAATGTTAATTTTTGATCCGACGACAACGGAAACCATTACTAAAAAAAAAAATATCTGAAGGTAGCCTTGGTTAACTATTTAATTGAGATTTCGAACACCGCAGTCCCCAGTGCAGTGACCATCACCATAGGTGCTGTAAAGTACTCGAAAAATTAAGAATATAAAATAAATCAATATACTCTATTAAATCCCTAAAAATTACCTTTTTTAATTTAAATTTGTTTTTCAATTTCCAATCTGATGATATTATGTCAAGAATGCGTTTAGAATTATAATTCCTGCGCTAAACTGAAAGTTGTATGGAGTGCAATCTTGAACTTGGTTCGCCGCATATGGAAGTGGCATCAGTCGTGTTTAGCCAGCATTTCACTCGCATTTAACATAATTTAGAGAAAGCTCTATGCGTACATTATTGTATGATTATTCACAATTACGCGTCGCTGCAAAAAATCGGATCAGATAACTGATTTATAATTACCGGTGGTCGTCTAGTGGTCGAAAACCTAAACAGTAATTCATTTAATTTTTAGGTATGCGTATTAAGTAAATTATATTTCACTTTCAACTAAACATTAGTACATATATAAAATAAACGTTTTTTTCCCTTGACACACACTTCACAGACTTTTGTAAAAGGAACTTTAGAAGTCACTAACTTCATAGTTCATTAAGTCATCATTACAGTCCCTCACAAGTCCACTTCTGAACATAGGCCTCCTCAAGGAATGTACGCTCCTGAGTCACCTGCATACCTGTCGGTAATAATTATTTATTGGTAACATTTAAAATCTTTGGCGACAATCTCTACTCTTCATACTTTGTCTAAGTTCCCGACAGTTTGACCACAGATTATTAAGAGTTTGACGTGTAAATTATTGACATTCATAGTACCTACTCTGAGACATTGACAGTATGAACGCCAACAAAAGACAATTTGTGCAAACGGCAATTATGTGTTTGATTGTGACAGTTTAAACTTAATCAAATCAAGTTGGTGGAGAAGCGTAACTTTCGAGGTTATAATGAGTTTGTCAGGGACTAAACGCTCGCTATAAATTTAACAAAATAAAATGTTAATTGCACTTTTAAGTGCTGATTTATCAGGCGCTCGGCGGCGTGGCGGCAAACATGGATGGAAAACATGCATGTCTGTAGAATAAGAAAATATTTCGAAGGCATGTGAAATCCGCACGTACTACCAGCGGGTGAACAAGTTGTAAAACTCTTCATTGTTGCCGGCGGGGATCAAACCTGGGTTATCCGCGTACTGTTTCGCGTTTTATGTGGAGGTGGTGCAACTAAATTATATTGTTGTGGCACGTATGGGTCGGCTCGACCGGGGTACGACCAATCTTTAACCGAATACCGGCGTGAAAAAGCGGCTTCATGCTGCTGTGTTTTGCATGGTGAGTACAGAACCGGAGACCTTTAACTTAAGCTTAACTGGAAACGGGGCTTTCCATCATACTCTTCAGAGTTGTCTACGGGTCTAAATTTTGATTGTTAAGCCACGATAGCTGTAGATGTCTGTTGGTCACAGCATCCACTTACCACCACATCCACATCCACTTACCTTCGGGTGGACTGTATGCTCGTTTGTCACCCATATTTTATAAAAGAAAAACTGTGAAAAAGTCTTTTATCGTAAAAGAATAATTTGAAATAACACATTTTTTGGAAATGTCAGAGGAGCACAACTGGATGAGGAAAAAATTCAATAACTGGTAATACGCCTTCCGCTTCACTGCCGTGCCAATATAACGCTTCATCACGACTTATATAATTTGCTGGAAATCCTAAATCATATTGGATATATCTGGATTTCTTGAATTGTTATTTTATTAAATCTCTCTCTATTTAATTAAATTATACAATACGCTTTTGTATGAAGCTTACTTGTTAAAATAATACATATCAACCTAAAAATTAACTATGTTTTTGATTCGATCGGCGACACAGATGATCGCTAAGCCGATAAGGTACTTTGTTTTTGTTGCTAACTGTACAAGTCGTGCATATTTACCAATTTCGTACAGTTACCTCGGTGCTCTTTAACTCGGGCTTGCAGTTATCGTAATTTGTATCCGGGAGCGAACATGCAACTTTAAACATGGCGTATGGTGACGAAAGACGCGGAAGTGGAAACGGTAATAGGTAATCTAAGATTAGACTTATTTTCATCTACCCAGAATAGTCTTAACTTTAATTAGCTCTTATGACTTTTCCACGACTTTTTCTACCACCAGGGCAGAGCCACTTAGGAATAAGGCGAAATATTTGACATATTTCATAGCGGACGAAGTTATTATGTAAAAAAAAGTATAGACATCAATATTTCTTTCTGAAAGATAAGGTATATTTTATATTAATTGGATTAGAAATGGATAAACCAAACTACGTATGTTCAAAAAAGTAGAAGAATTAAAAGAAAGTTAATAATGTTAAAAAAATTAAAGAATGCAGCACTGAGGCATTGATTTGTGCATATCCTATACCTTCAAACGAGCAATTCTTGTATATATATATAATCGGAATCTCGGAAACGGCTCCAACGATTTTCATAAAATTTTGTGTGCAGGGAGTTTCGGGGGCAATAAATCGATCTAGCTAGGATTTATTTTTAGAAAATGTCTTTTTGTCCGTGTTTTTAGGCAATAAAAAACTGCTACAATATCGTTAGAATAAGGAGGTAAATTTTGACAGTTTATTAATGATTACAAATAGCTTAATTGGTATATTGGGCGGTCACAAAATCGTAATACCATGGTTCGAGCCCAGGCCGACCGACCGACTTTTTTAATTTTTTTTTCAAATTCCTTTCTTTTTTGAGAAAATCTATTTTTTCGAGCCCTTTTTTAGTAGTTTTTAAAAACAAGAAAATTTAAATTTAACTAATTGCACTCATGATTTTTAATTCAAATAACCAGTTCAGTTTTTTCTATTATGTCTCTAAGATCAAAAAATATTATTCGTATTTCATCAGTATGTAATTTGTATCTAAATATAATTCCCAAAACACACGAATTAAAAAAAACCGAGCGAAAAATACCGAGCAAAGCTCGGTCAACCGGGTGCTTATACATATGCTTGGAACCGAAAAACTTATAATTGAATCGCAACATCTCTAATTTCAATGTGTGAGTGTGTGACCATATGCGTAACAAATATATACAGCTCGTGTATATACAGCACCTTAGTCCCGACGAGTAACATCTCTCATTGAATTTATATCGTTTTTAAAATTATTTCTTTCATTTTAAACAGATCAAAGTTTATTCTTTCTGGGTTCCCCCAGGGTTCTTTATACGGCTCTTTACTTTTCTTTATATTCGACAGTTACAAATGTATTACGAATGCTTATTTTTAGTAATTATATGTTATGTAAAAATCGACCCACCCATTTTTTGTTTGAAATTTATCGATTGTTTCACTTAAAAGCTGTTTCACACATTTGTTTTTTATTTTGAGGGTCGGATATGATGTTTGACACCTTGTTTGTCGTAAATCTTATTGCACTTGAAGGTACTTTACAATTTTTTATACAGAAATACTGTTGAGTGCTGATTTCGTTGTTTCACGTTAGAACAAATTCGAACCGTTATTTCAGTCCGACACAGACTTTTGTAGGGATTTCTCGTTAATAACGTTAAGTTTATTTACTGAGGCTGTAGATTTGATTACTTGGTCTAAAAAATAATGGACACTACTGAAGCAGAGGCGGCCCAAGTTGTGGCTTTGCTGCAACAAGGCTTAAGTCAACGTGTCGTGGCCAGGAGGTCAAATCTGAGCCGTTCTGCAGTGAGACGAGTTTACCAAAGGTTTCTGGAGACTGGGCAGTATCAAAGAAGATCTGGATCTGGAAGACATAGGGTGACAACCGATTTATAGTGTTATCAGCTCTACGAAATCGGCACCTATCTGGTGTTGATCTCCAGCGACGCTTACGTGAAGATCGAGGTGTAGCTATAAGCGATAGTACTGTGAGAAGGAGACTTCGTGAGCAGAATTTAAGACCTCACAAGCCAGCAACAAGACCACAATTGACCACAGATCATCGACAAGCAAGACTTCAATTTGCGCGTAACCACGTCAACTGGACTATAGGCCAATGGGAGTCAGTTCTTTTTAGTGATGAGAGTCAAATGACTTTATACGGTTCTGACGGACGCCGTAATGTCATGCGACGACCAGGTGAACGTTATACCCAGTGTTGCATAAGAGAAACTGTCAGTTATGGAGGAGGCTCTGTAATGTTTTGGGCTAGGATAACGCAATATTAAATTGCAACAATTGTGTACATAAAATTCAATACATAAAAACTAGAGCGTATTGAAAACTAATAAAAATAATCGTGAAATATTAAAGATTTTGGTTTTTAAATGAAAATTACTTTCAAAAAAATCATTTTGATATTGTAACTGTGATTAAATTGGTGTAAATAAACAAGTTAAATAAAAAATTTCAGTACTTAAACGTTTTGATTGGTTCTGCTTTAGAAAAACGTGATTTGCGGCAAAAACGCAGGTCGGTCGATTTTTTTGATGGCTAGTGTATATAAGAGTGATAGCGAAAAATTTACTACAATGACTATAACAATAGATGCAAAGAAATCTTTACGAAAGGTATATATATATATATATATATATATATATATATATATATATATATATATATATATATATATATATATATATATATATACATACTGTAAAATAGAATAGATTTTATAATCATTCATGGCTCGTAAAATGTCGTTTACAACTTATGTCGACTTCTTATTCGTGTTAGAGCTTGCGCATACTTATGTCTCCCTTTCGTATTTTTCTTTCACGAATTATGTTGCTACTCAAAGCGAGGGTCGCAAGAAAGTTTCCTATGACCCCCTTTAGTGAACTAGACTTTAACAACTAAAAGTTTAATATCCATTACATTCCATAAAAGTTAACTGTCTAACATTGCTCTCCCCCGTACATTGCCTCATAGAAGGATTGCCATAGATGGCATGCTTGGTACGCGGGATTGCGACGCATTTTTTTATCATTTTAAGTTTTTATCAAGAAGATACTGCTGCAAAGTTCTTCTTTTTTCCCTTTTCTTTCAGTTTCCTTCTGCCGCCTCTTACGACACCCCGAGACGATATAGGGTAGTGAATATTCTTACACCGCCACTATGCGGTGACAGCTCATCATTTATTTCGTAATTGACTTTAATTCCAACATAAACAGAAACCGCGATTTCCTATGCCAAGACATTTTCCATTTATATCACTCCGCTTATACTGACTGTAAAATGTTAATTTACCAGGGGAAAGGCAGTACGGATTTTTAAGGCTGGGTTCCACCAAGGTGAAGAGATGTTTTATACAAATTTACAACAATAGCGAGTGTTTTTGTTATAGAATGATGGTAACAAGCGACCACACAACCCACCTGATGGTAAGCGGATGCTGCGGCACATAGACATATACGAATTAGATTACGATTAAGAATGAAATGCAGATGCGTGGTCATCCCTGAGGATTAAGATGGATAGCCTCGTTTCCAGTAAAAGGGTTCTCACACTCACCATACGAAACTGCAGGATTAAATTCAATTCGCGTGTCATTCATTTTGATAGAAACCAATTCTCATAAAATATAAACGTTGAAAAGCTGCATATAAGCGGATATTTACAAAACTAGTAAGTGTTTTCATACAAATTATTACACCAACGAAGCTCTCTCTATAAAATTATAGTCAGATTTGTTTCGTATTTTATGGTATACTTTACATATAATAAGGAACAGTTGTTGACTGATAATAAGCTTAAATTTTTTGTTTTTAGAAGTTTGTAATTTAATCAGTTATGTGTTACATTCAGAAGATACTCACCGGGGCCAACCCTTAGCCGCCGAGGTCCCCTAACACAGTCGGTTGATCGATAAACGATAAACAGCGTTGTCAAAAATACCATCCCGTAGGCATTTTCCAACTTTTTCTTATAAATATATAGATTTATAGTCTTAGTTTTATTTAATGGTAGCACCAAAACTCTTCACACCCAGAATGCCCTAGTAGTAATTCCCAGTAGGTATTAAGTCTGTCTTTATATGACAGAAATAATTAAATAAATATAGAAGAAAAGTTAAATAAATTGTTACAATTACAACTTATTAAAATACACTGCTGAACATAGGCCTTCCCCACAGATGGTTTCATGGTGGGGGGGGGGGGGGGGGTATTCGCCATAGTTGCCACGCCTGGCAAGCGAGTTGGCAACAGCAGTTTTTTTATTTATGGTCGTTATTTTGGAGGACGCTGCTGCTCATCTCCTGGGTTGTTTCCCTCTGTCGCCTCTTACGACGTCCACAGGATGATGTGGGGTAGTAGATATTCTAACACCGCCACTGCATACAATTGTTACAATTACGGGTAAGTTTTGCATTTCTTATCTTTGTATGTGTTCTAGAAAATAAATATTTTCGATCAAATAAAAATAAACATTATCGGTAGCCTAATGATGTGCTTCGGACCGCGAACTCAAAAGGTCGTGGGGTTCGAATCCGCCATTCGACAACTGTCATGAACCACTTCCAACACAAGTATTTAAGCTTATCACGAGTGGATAAGAGGAAACATTAGTAATTAGCATTGAACATTAGTAATCAACCTTTATATCTTTTACAAATTTGGCCCATTTTTAAGATTATAGGATGGAAAGCTGATCCAATGAGAAAAAATAAGTGATTACTTTATTTTTTTTCTTTATTGCATCCTTAAACAAAAGAATACAAAGGGCGGACTTAATACCTTGAAACATTATCTACCAGTCAACCCATGGAGTGGTGAGAATTTAACGTAGGTGTGGCAATAAAGAATAAAAGAACACAATACAAATGATAATTAACTACATAATATATACATACTACTAATTAATAAACTATATATGATATATATGATCTACCCTTACATCATCATCATTCATCATCATTACAGCCCTTCACAAGTCCACTACTGAACATAGGCCTCCCCCAAGTAATGCCACAAAGCACGGTCCTGAGCCACCTGCATCCATCGACTTCCTGCATATCTTACCAGGTCGTCACTCCATCTAATGAGGGGTCGTACCGGTACGAGGCTGCCACTCAAGAACCTTTCTTCACCCTCCGAGCTATATGGCCGGCCCATTGCCACTTCAGCTTACTAATCCGTTGGGCTATGTCGGTCACTCTGGTTTTACTGCGGATATCCTCATTTCTGAGTCTATCACGCAGAGAAACTCCGAGCATAGCCCTCTCCATAGCTCGCTCAGCGACCTTGAGCGTCCTCATACGGCCAGCAGTGAAGGACCACGTCTCAGATCCATGTCATTACTGGCAACACGCACTGGTTGTACAATCTGTTTTTAGATATTGAGGTATACCTAACGGGAAGGTATGTCGTAATTTCCCGAACGTTGCCCAGCCGAGTTGAATCCGTCGATTGACCTCTCGGTCGAAGTTGGACTTACCTAGTCGGACTATTTGTCCCAGGTAAACGTACTCGTCAACAACTTCGAGCATAATGCTCTCAACAACTACCGGCATAGGTGTGACATGGACATTAAACATAATCTTTGTTTTGTCCATGTTCATCTTAAGATCTATCCGTTGGGAGGCACTATTGAGGTCATTGAGCATAGTGCTTAAGTCCTCCAGCGATTCTGCCATACGGACTATAACGTCGGCAAATCGAAGGTGAGTGATGTACTCGCCATTGATGTTAATATCGTATTCTTTCCAGTCCAGTAGCTTGAAAACGTCTTCCAATGCAGCGGTGAAGAGTTCCGGGGATATAACGTCACCCTGTCTTACACCTCTCTGCAGTTGGATAGGTTTCGAGCTCTGGTTCTGTACTCGGATGGCCATCGTAGCCCTACTGTACAAACACTTCAGCACTTCGATATACCGACAGTCAACTTGGCACCGCTGAAGGGACTGTAGCACCGCCCAAATTTCGACGGAATCAAAGGCTTTCTCCTAGTCCACATACGCCAGGCAAAGTGGCAGATTGTACTCTTCAGTCTTCTGTACAATCTGCCGCAAGGTATGTATGTGGTCTATGGTACTGAAGCCTTTTCGGAAACCGGCTTGTTCGGGAGGCTGGAAGTCGTCGAGTCTGCGTGCGAGACGATTCGTAATGACTCTCGAAAACAGCACGTAGACGCGGCTCAGAAGGGAAATCGGTCTGTAGTTCTTCAAGAGAGTGTTGTCGCCTTTCTTAAAGAACAAGGCCACCGCACTTCTGTTCCACGCCTCTGGAGTAGTGCCACCATGGAGGACGGAATTGAAGAGCTTCTGAAGGACTTCAAGTACCGGTGTTCCACCCGCTTTCAGAAGCTCCGCTGTAATTCCATCCTCGCCTGGGGCCCTGCCGTTTTTCAGGTGCTGGAGAGCCATTCTAATCTCGCTTAGACTGACGTCCGGGATATCATCGGAATAGTGTCGGATAAGACTTGCTCTTGGATCGTTACTCACACTTGCGTGTGGCTCCAACGATGATGTCTACCCTTACATACATACATTCTGCGATATGGGGATTCTGGATTAGAGCACGAGGGGGGCACGGAGCGTTGACTTCATTAGACGAGACCTCTCCAACTTAACGTTTAGGTTCAGTGTGCCTCTAACCATTCGGTGATCGCTGCCAGTTTTCACCCTTGCGATCACTGAGACATCACTGAACAGTTGGCGTCTGGTCGTCATAATGAAGTCAATCTCATTTTTTGTCGAATCGTCGGGGCTCGACCAGGTCCACTTCCTGTGGGGCCGCTTCTGGAAGAAAGAGTTCATCATAAAGAGTCCCTCTTTCTCCATAAAGTCGGCCAGCTGCTGGCCCCTTCGGTTCCGTTGCCCTACTCCAAATTTCCCTAACTTCAGCTCACCGTTTTCTCTTGTGCCTAGTTTTGCGTTGAAGTCTCCCATCAACACCGTGTAGTGGATTTTGGAGGAATGCATGACTTTGGAAATATCCTCATACATTTCCTCCACCTCCTCCTGTAAACCTGTATGACCTTCAGCGAATACCGTTTGGTGATTCTGAGTATAAGGCCCGCGACCCTCGTCGACACACTCCCAATCTTTACAACGTTGTTGACGAGAGACTTGTGGACGATAAATCCGACACCTCCTTGGGACAGATGGTCGCCCTCCCGGTGGTAGAACAAGTTGCCGGATTCGAGAATCACCGTGTCCTCCCCCTCTCTTCGGACCTCGGATAATCCTATAATATTCCAGCGCAACTTGTCTATCTCTTCTTCCAGCTCCAGGATCTTCTCGTCAGTCCTCAGGGTGCGTGCGTTAAATGTTGCCAGGTCGAGTCGTCGTAGGTGGCAACCGAACCTCCACCGGAGATTCTTAGCACCCCCTGCCCCGCCGTTACCATGGTCGACACCGTAGCCAGGAATAGCGGGGCCGCCGGGGACTGGGGGCCGTCTATTTGTGTAATTGTTCATGGGGGGTATATTGCCATAGTTGCCACGCTTGGCGAGCGGGTTGGCAACCGCATTTTTTTTGTCGTACAGTTGCTGTTATCAGGAAGATGCTGCTGCCCATCTCCTGCCTGTCTCCATCTGTCGCCTTTTACGACACCCACGGGAAGATATGGGGTAGTGGATATTCTTAACCGCCACTACACGGCACATATATACAAATATATAAATACATGCATATTATACATACATATTTAAATACATACATAATTAGTACATACAAATGACTATGAATATATACGTCTGTTTAGCAATGCATATTAAATAGATGAGTCATGTAAAATGCGTTGTCTTTAATAGATGTTCACGGACCAACTTTTTAAAAGCGTACTTATTGGGAGCTTTTCTGATGTCATCGGGCAAAGAGTTCCAAAGGCGTGTAGCCTGAACTGTGAAGGAGTTACTATAGAACTCGGTGAAGTGAACAGGAGTACAGATTTTATTGTTAGAAGAAGAGCATAGGACCCTATCATGAGATGAGGAAAGATAAAGATATGAAATTTACTCGTAAGATAAGAAGGCGAAGATGGATCATTTAATATGCCTTGAAACATTATCTACCAGTCAACCCATGGAGTGGTGAGAATTTAACGTAGGTGTGGCAGTAAAGAATAAAAGAACACAATACAAATGATAATTAACTAAATAATATATACATACTACTAATTAATAAAATATACATATATGATCTACCCTTACATATATACAAATATATAAATACATGCATATTATACATACATATTTAAATACATACATAATTAGTACATACAAATGACTATGAATATATACGTCTGTTTAGCAATACATATTAAATAGATGAGTCATGTAAAATGCGTTGTCTTTAATAGATGTTCACGGACCAACTTTTTAAAAGCGTATTTATTGGGAGCTTTTCTGATGTCATCGGGCAAGGAGTTCCAAAGGCGTGTAGCCTGAACTGTGAAGGAGTTACTATAGAACTCGATGAAGTGAACAGGTGTACAGATTTTGTTGTTAGAAGAAGAGCATAGGACCCTATCATGAGATGAGGAAAGATAAGAAAGATATGAAATTTACTCTTAAGATAAGAAGGGGAAGATGGATCATTTAATATGGAAAAGAGTACAAGCAATATTCTGGAGTTGCGCCTCTGCCGGATTGTAAGCCAATTTAGCTTAAATCTGTATTGCGAAATATGGTCATATTTACAAAGCCCAAAGATAAATCTTATACAGTTATTGAAGAGGCGTTCCAGCTTGTTCAGAAGATCTTGGGACAGGTCTGGGTAACATACATCTGCTTAATCAATGGGTAATATAAGGTCTTACATTTTGTGGGAAGAAAATGTTTTAAACGATACAGAGAACATAACGTGGCAGTGACTTTACGACTCCCATCTGAAACCTGAGTTCTCCAATTCAGCGTGCTGTCGATGTGAAGGCCAAGATTTCTAACAGAGTTACTGAATGGAATTTAGTACTATCATAGTAAATAGGAGGTAAGTCTGTCAGATTAATCTTAGCCAGCATCCTTGAGCTATCCACCAGTATAGCTTGGCATTTCAATGGTTTGACTAAAACTCCATAACGAGTAGACCATATCTTTGATAGCTGATAAGTTGCCGTTAATGTTTTTGATCCCATTACGGATATCCCCAATCTCAGTTTTATAGCAGTCGATGATTTAGGTAATAAAGTTTATAAAAATTGAAAACAATATAGGAGAAATACCGCCTTGCGGTACACCAGCATCCACATCAGCCCAAGCTGAGGTCATTTGCCCCACACTGACTAACTGCTGTCAACCGCGAAGATAAGATGCAAACCAATCCAATCCAGTAGGGCCAAAATTCAGATGAGACGGTATGGAAAGAAGGATTTCATGATCAACTGTGTTGAAAGCATTTGAGAAATCAACTAGTACCAGTATAGTACTTTAATTTCCCTCTGCAAATTTTGTGAATAAGAAGCCAAAACTTTCTTACGTGTGAGTACGCATTATCGTATACTCGTTTCGCGCTACATAAAATAAGCTTTCTGTGGTCTGAAGCAGTTTTGAGAACAATAGAAATCTGAAAAACTTTATCAACTATTCATTACATTATACCATATTGAAAGTATAGCGGCAGATTACACGGTAGCGGATCTGTGGGCAGAAATGACAACCATTAGCCGCTCGAAGGACCAACAACCAATGGGTAAGAAAGGTTACCACACAACACTCGTACCACACAAGCGTAGTATTGGGCGACCCCTCATTAGATAGAGTGATGACCTGGTAAAACACGCAGGTAAACTGCAATGCCGTGTAGTGGCGGTTGCGAATATCCACTACCCCATATCTTCCCGTGGGTGTCGTAAGAGGCGACAGAGGGAGACAGGCAGGAGATGGGCAGCAGCATCTTCCTAATAACAACTATGACAATAAAAAACTGCGGTTGCCAACCCGCTCGCCAAGCGTGGCAACTATGGCAAATATCCCCCCATGAGCAACGACGCAAATAAACGGCCCCCAGTCCCCGGCGGCCCCGCTATTCCTTGCTACGGTGGCGACCATGGTAACGGCGGGGCAGGGGGTGCTAAGAATCTCCGGTGGAGGTTCGGTTGCCACCTACGACGACTCGACCTGGCAACGTATAACGCACGCACCCTGAGGACTGACGAGAAGATACTGGAGCTGGAAGAAGAGGTAGATAAGTTGCGCTGGCATATTATTGGATTATCTGAGGTCTGAAGAGAGGGGGGAGGACACGGTAATCCTCAAGTCCGGCAACTTGTTCTATCACCGGGAGGGCGACCATCTGTCCCAAGGAGGTGTCGGATTTATCGTCCACAAGTCTCTCGTTAACAACGTTGTAAAGATTGGGAGTGTGTCGACGAGGGTCGCGTACCTGATACTCAGAATCACCAAACGGTATTCGCTGAAGGTCATACAGGTCTACGCACCAACCTCGGCACATCCCGATGAGGAGGTGGAGGAAATGCATGAGGATATTTCTAGAGCCATGCATTCCTTCAAAACCCACTACACGGTATTGATGGGAGACTTCAACGCAAAACTAGGCACAAGAGAAGGCGGTGAGCTGAAGTTAGGGAATTTTGGAGTAGGGCAACGGAACCGTAGGGGCCAGCAGCTGGCTGACTTTATGGAGAAAGAGGGACTCTTCATGATGAACTCTTTCTTCCAGAAGCGGCCCCACAGGAAGTGGACCTGGTCGAGCCCCGACGGTTCGACAAAAAATGAGATTGACTTCATTATGACGACCAGACGCCAACTGTTCAGTGCTCTAATCCAGAATCCCGAATCTTTTCATCTCGAATTACGTAACCGCTTTCAGTGCCTAGAAGATTGCAATGCAGTGGACGATATGAATGACAAGCTCGTGGAAACTGTCCATGCGGTCGGAGCTAAGTTCTGCAAGACACGCCGCAGAAGAACACAAAAACTCTCCGATCACACTCTTAATCTCATGGCTGTTAGACGGGAAATGAAGCTGCAATCGTCAACAGATTTGACAGCATACAGGCAACTGAACAGACAGATCTCCAAATGCATGCGGCGAGACTTACGCAACTTTAATACTGCTCGTATTAAAGAACCGATCGAGCGGAACCAGGGCTCCAAAGTCTTTGCCAGAGATCTGTCTGCCAGAAAGAGCCAACTGTCAAAGCTGAAGACTGAGTGTGGCAGCATCGTTTCCGAGACACCTGAGATTTTGAGTGAGATTGAGAGGTTCTATGGGCAGCTGTACACATCCTCCTCCGGAGTAGTGCCACCATGGAGGACGGAATTGAAGAGCTTCTTCAATTCCGTCCTCCATGGTGGCACTACTCCGGAGGCGTGGAGCAGAAGTGCGGTGGTCTTGTTCTTTAAGAAAGGCGACAACGCTCTCTTGAAGAACTACAGACCGATTTCCCTTCTGAGCGGCGTCTACGTGCTGTTTTCGAGAGTCACTACGAATCGTCTCGCACGCAGACTCGACGACTTCCAGCCTCCCGAACCAGCCGGTTTCCGAAAAGGCTTCAGTACCATAGACCACATACATACCCTGCGGCAGATTGTACAGAAGACCGAGGAGTACAATCTGCCACTTTGCCTGGCGTATGTGAACTATGAGAAAGCCTTTGATTCCGTCGAAATTTGGGCGGTGCTACAGTCCCTTCAGCGGTGCCAAGTTGACTGTCGGTATATCGAAGTGCTGAAGTGTTTGTACAGTAGGGCTACGATGGCTATCCGAGTACAGAACCAGAGTTTGAAGCGTATCCAACTGCAGAGAGGTGTAAGACAGGGTGATGTTATATCCCCGAAACTCTTCACCGCTGCGTTGGAAGACGTTTTCAAGCTATTGGACTGGAAAGGATACGGTATTAACATCAATGGCGAGTACATCACTCACCTTCGATTTGCCGACGATATAGTCCTTATGGCAGAATCGCTGGAGGACCTTAGCACTATGCTCAATGACCTCAATGGCGTCTCCCAACGGATAGGTCTTAAGATGAACATGGACAAAACAAAGATCGGATCGGGAGGAAAGGTTCTCGAGTGGCAGCTTCGTACCGGTAGGCGTAGTGTAGGGCGACCCCCCACTAGATGGAGTGACGACCTGGTAAGACATGCAGGAAGTCGATGGATGCAGGTAGCTCAGGACCGTGCTTTGTGGCGTTACTTGGGGGAGGCCTATGTTCAGCAGTGGACTTGTGAAGGGCTGTAATGATGATGAATGATGATGATGTAAGGGTAGATCATATATATCATATATAGTTTATTAATTAGTAGTATGTATATATTATGTAGTTAATTATCATTTGTATTGATGATGATGATGATGAAACTGCAATGAATTCAGGTGGGCCCTTAATTTGTTGAACGTAATTTATAGCAATCTGTGGGGGAGGCCTATGTTTAGCAGTAAACTTGTGATAAATTGGAGTAATAGTGAGTGATAGTGATATTGAGACTTCTACGTATGATCTCTAAGAGTATAGCCAAAAGAGTATCCAGTTTTTTTTTATAGAATAGTGGTGACAAAGTAGCACACAGTCAACCTGATGGTAAGTGGATGCTGTGCCCAAAGACAATCTACATTTATCCTCGATTAAGAATTAAAACGCAGATGCGTTGTCACCCCTGAGGACTAAGATGGAATGCTTCGATTTCAGTGAAAAGGATCTCCGGTTCTCTACACTCACCATAGGAAACACAGCAGCGTTAAGCTGCTATTGTACGCTGGTATTCTGTGAGAGCGTGGTCTTTCCCCGGTCGAGCCGACCCATTCGTGCTACAACCATAATATAGCTGAAGCGTGGCTCTATCGCGTATAAACTCTTTACACTCATCTAACAAAACACAATATAAATTTATAAAAAATCATTGTGCTGTTATTTTTGCTTTTTAAATCACGCTTTTTACAACATAGAAGAATATTATATGCAATGTTCATTTTCTGACTTAGTTTGACACATAAAATAATGTAATGTAAATGAGATGTATGTTACCTCCTAACACAAGTATTTAAGCATACAAGGAGTGGTTAAAGGGAATATTAGTTAATAGCATTGCTATATAATATTTTAACTATTAAAAAAATACGTTTTCATTAACTCACTTTCGTGCGTCTGTTCGGATGGCAATTTAGTAATTGTTTTTAAATTAACTTCCAAAGAAAAAGATTTGAAATTTTGAACAATCTCAGAATTCGATGACAATTTAAGAATATGAGTAGTATATATTTAAAAAAAAACATAATATTTAAAAATTTCACTTGTGATTATTAAGTACATCACTTGGTTAGAATTCTCCCACGTCTTAAATGGTTATGAGAACTTTAGTACTCGTAGAGCTAAATATAATTGTAACACCAGGAATAGGGTTTCTTTTCTTCCCACGAGTCCGTTTAAGTTGTTTTTGATCACACAGTCCACCTGATGGTAAGTAGACTACGTGGTCTATAGACATCTAGGAACATATATCCTCGATTAAAATTAAAATGCAGATACGTTACTACCCTTAAGGACTAAGATGGAATGCCTCGCTTCCAGTGAAAAGGTTTTCCGGTTGTGTACCTAACACAGCAGCATCAAGCTACTATTTTACGCTGGTATTCTGTGAGAGGGGGTTCTTCCGAGCTGAGCCGACTCATTCATGATATAACCATAATAAAACTGCAGTGCAGTTCTAACATAACACGTGGAATGATACCACCAACTTACCTATTGCGTAAAATGCCTTCCTTCAATAACTAGAGAAGACTGTAAAGTTTTGCAAAAACGACATGCAAAACATATGAGCCACCCGACCGCGAATACCGTGACCGAGGCACAAAAAGAGGCGCTGCCCGATTATACAAACAACAATGAATTCAGGGCGATTTGGTGTACTGTTACTCGACTCATTCATTTAGTTCACGGGATTATATCGTTTATTCATATTATATTATAATATTTAACATCAACATTATCATAATTGCAGCCTATCCAAATCCATTGCGAACGTAGGCCAAATTGTTTCATTGTTCTCTTGTAGTATGACTTTCCAGATTTGTGCAAGAATCATCAGGGTTACGCGAGCTCATCATACAAATTAGGCTACCAGATCAACTGCATTCCACAGTTCTGTAATGCTGATAGGGTTGCCACCTTTTGTTTGACCAAATATAGAATTTTTCTCAAAAAAAAGATGCAAAAATGTAGTACTTTTAAGAAATTCAGGAAAGAAAGTACACATTTAATTTAAATCTATATGTATTTTTTTTTTTCAAATATATTTGTTATTGCTCTTTAATTTGACCATGAATGATTGACCTTTAAAATAATTATAGAAATCTGAGCAATTTAGATTCATATCAAAATGAATTAACAAATAATTTTAATTTAAATTATTATATGCACTATTTATTTCTTCTTAATTCAGAAAAAATTATTTCCGTAAAACTTACTTCCAATCAGAGTTAATATAAAAAGCGCGACAGTTGGTTTAGGGATAAAAATATAGTATTTTCCGTACTATATTAGTTTTCTATAATATATAGTACGATTGACTTAAAATTATGGAACGATACTATTTGTTATATTACGGGTGGCAACCCTAGTGGAGGGGGTAGATAATCATATTCCCCGGCGCCGGTTTAGGTATGTAAAAATTTGGCGAAAAAGGGCAGAAATATTCTTCTACGGCGCCACCAAACGGTTTTATGACTGCATTTACGAGACGATAAGGCACGTCGCGTCTATTACGATCCGGATTTAAAACTGGCCGCCCATGTACGGCGATCGGCACGTAGCTTTGTGCCTACCGTACTTGGTACGTAGTGAGGCACGTTCGCTTGAATATTTATGGTACGTCTTTGTACTCACTGATGAATGATGAACGATGACCGTATTCGCGATTAATATTAACACATTTTAGTGTGAAATAATTTTAACATTTATTTATTTATAGAATAGTAGTCATACAGTAACATATTAAAGCAGCGGCACTTATTAGCTGTTACTTTTTAAATATAGGATAAGGGTGTCAAACGAGCACACAGTCCAGCTGATGGTAAGTGGATGCTGTGGCCCATAGACATTTAATTTTATCATCATCACCATCATTGTATGTCATAGAGCCATGCTGTAGCTATCATGGTTGTAGAACGAATGAGTTGGCTCCACCGGGGAGGGCCACGCTCTCCAAAATACCAGCGTATAATTAGAAATATAAAATATCTGAAAATACATTTACAACGGCCTTCCCTTAATGAGAGTCTAAGGACAACAACGATAACATATTGAAATAGAGCATGTAAATTACAATTATTATTCTGCAAAAGTTTTAGATGTTACTAAAATTATTTTTAAGAAAGACTGATGTTGATTTTCCATTTTATTTAGTTTCAGGTCTATAACCTAGTATTTTTGTCAACTTTCAAACTGAAAATTTTACGTAAATCGTTGAAGTTGAAAAGCAGTTTAACATTATTTACTGCTTAACTTTTTTAAATATATATAAAATAGTTACTTAATGCTGCTGTGTTTTGTATGGTAAATGTAGAAAACCGGAAACTTTTTACTGGAAATAAGGCAGCCCATCTTAGTCCTCAGGGGTGACAACATATCCGCATTTTGATTCTTAATCGAGTATAGATAGAGATGTTCATGGCCCACAGAATCCACCTACCATCAGGTGGACAGCATGCACGGTTGTCACTTTTATCCTATAATAATAAAATAAAATATCGTTACAGTGCTGAACAAGTCCACTGCAGAACATAGGCCTCCACCAAGAATGCCACAAAGCACGGTTCTGAGCTAATGTATCTATCGACTTCCTACATTTCTTAAGAGTTCGTCGCTCCATCTATTTGTACCCGCTATAATATTCAATATTTTATTTTGCCCTCTAATTGTGATCAAGAAAGGCGATGACTTCCACGTACGTTATATCAGAAAATAAGTGCTATTTGTGGAGGGTGATTTTCTCGGGTTTGCAATTTGCAAGGCACAGTTAAGCGCCAAATATTTTGCGTCGTGTTTTTAAATACAGAACAGCTATCATAAATCCGTTACCGTTTTTCGCATTCATTTCCGTGAAAATTAAATGTCGTTTAATGAAACTTTGTTTGGTATACACACTCAGACATAAGGGAAAAACTTGCTTGATTTCTTGAAACTGATGGTTCATGTTAGTGTTTAATAACAAAGCTTACACTTGTATGTGATCGCTTGTATCGTCTCGTACTTAGGGTAACCAGATGTCAGGATTTGTCCTGACATCTGGTAAATCTAGGTACGCTCAGGATTCCGGGGGTTTTTATGGAAATGTCAGAATTTTTGGTGAGTTAATGAAATACTAAATGATTTAGTATTGTGTTATCTGTAGGAACAAGAAAACTAAATCAAATCAACACAATTAACATAAAAATAATTGTAATTCTTTTAATCTACCTACATAAAAATTAACTTATATTGCACTGTGGAACTATGTACAAAATTGAATCGATTATTGTGAAGTTTCACATAATATTCGATTCAATTACTTTAATTACTGGTATAGAAATAAAATCCTTGTTATGTCGTTTCGAATAGACAAAAAAAGAAAAAAAAAGCCAACTACTATATTGTAGCGCAGTAGCCCAGTGACCACGTTACCAAGATTCACGCACACTAGTAGTTGTTGCTGATTAATCTTAGTGTATATTGTAAAAGTCTGTTAGATTGTAAATAAAAGCTATGCTCGGTATTGGGAACTTCGTCAGGGTCTGTAGTGTTTAATGCTTCTGACATATTCACGTGCAGCCAGGTGGTTGAACTGCAGCCTTTTCAACCACAAATTCATATTCATTTATTTTATTTACAGAGTAGTAGTAACTTTGTTTTAAAAACATGGATATAATTTTGAAAAAATTAAGAACAGGTACATATTTTATTATTTTAATTTTGCACCAGTTATTAAGATATAAAAAACCATTAAAAAATTCATTCTAATTTGAACACCCTGTGCCCCCGGAAAGGGGCTGTTTGAAAAACCGCTACATATTTGTTAAGTTATTTTATTTACAGATATTTATTTGTATAGAAATCAGGCTTTTTGTGAGGATTTTCCAGCGAGACACCTGATAACCCTCCTCGCACGTAGTTTTAAGCCGCGTGTGTGCACTATACGAAAATTACCGTTCGTAATTTTAACTTTTTACTATCCGATATAACAAACTACTATTTGTATGCACGTACGTGTGTTTTTGTGTACTATTCGTAAGTTTACAATCCGAGTTTTTCATTTTATTGTCACATCTATGTCCGTAGGTTTTTACGAGTATATTTACAAGGACCACTCAGGACAAATCATCTTTTGATTTGGTAAGTCTCACCCTCGATCAAGGCGTCATTAGATGGATCCTAGTACTCTACTCTGCTGGGCAGCGTTCGGGAGATTGCGACATATTATCTCATCACTTAATCCTAAAAACTTAAACAAAATTGTAAAACTCATGGGTGTTGCCAGATTATATATATGAGGTTCGATAATTTTGCTTCTAATTCTAGGAACACCTACTTTTTATTTTTAAACGTTTTGACATCACACTCGAAATTCCCAAAAAAAATGGTTTACACAAAAGATTTAAAAATTCTATCCATTGCAGACATCAAAATGAAAATAAAACAAGCCAAACTCAGCCACTGCGCTACCTCGCCGATAACGTAACTTTAAGTTGTCTACGTCAATTACATAAAAACTGCATTTGGATGTATGTCACAGCACCATTTTAGCGCTATTCCATGACCTGGATATAATGCATTATTGTTCACGCAACACCAGTTTGTTGCTTTATTTTTGCCTTGTTGTTGTCTTTTGATTGGATAAAATCGATTTCAATTCGATGCTACTGTAATTAAGTATCAACTATGCATACAAATTTAATCGCGTATTATTTGGAACTAGCAATCCGCCCTGGCTTCACCTGGATAGAACCTATTTATGTCCATTTTTTGGATAAAATATAGCCTACATCAAGACATGTGTCTATCATGAATGATTCGTTCGTTTGAGCTGGCACACTTAAAAGTATTAATGGTTGACTCATCTGTTTTTCAATGTTTCGGTACAACCAATCACAAACAATTGACGGAATCTTTTTAACACGTGATTGGTGTGAATTATGAATGAGTCAAAAACCGACCGAATCCCGAATGATCTGAATGAATTGTTTTTAGTGTAGGGTACAGTGTCGGTTCCCAATGGATCTCACAGACTTAGAGAGTACTGGAGCCCGATATGAGCCATTTGAATGATCGATCCGAATGTACCGGTACGCGTGACGAAATGTACTATAATAATTCGGTCACGAGAAATGAATGATTGACACATGTGTACCTACATCCTTCCTAGCATTGCTCTCTATCTGTTCTTAAATCTGTTTCATCACAATCAGTTCAGCCATTCCGAAGATTAGCGCGGACAGACGGACAGATAAAAATGTTTAAAATTTGTTAATTATGTTAAATAGCATACAAGTAACCCCCTAAGATTAACAGAAGCCTAGCAAACTGGAATCTCTCGGTTTCCAGTCGGTATTCCAGTTTGCTCAGAACATTATAATGGATAACGTCTTATCTAAGTGGGCGTTGACAAAAAGTTGTCATCAATAAAATAATTAATAGTGAAATGAGTTCAGTTTCGTCTGAATATAGAGAATGCAGCTCTGGCGACCCACAGGGAAGTGTATTAGGACCCATTCTATTTATACTTTACATTAAAGACATAACAGAAGTAATAAAACGTCAATGTACTTTATATGCTGACGATATATCCATAATTGTTGCATCTAATAAATCTATGTATAACTATTGACGAAGACGTGAACTGGAAAACACATATAGACCATTTGTGTAACAGAATTAATCAGTTCGTATATGCTCTTAACTCAGACGAAATAAAAACTCAAGACAGAGCCCCGTCGAACAACGCACTGAGGCAGGTAAAACTACGCCTCGCCTTGTACATACACAGTTTCACGCACACAAATATATCGAAACTACGCCTTAGCTTCTCATTCGAGCTATTCCAGCGCACAGAGTTTCACGTTATAATAATTGGCAGTTTTTAAAGAAAAAATGCCGAATTGTGTTGTGAAAGAGTGTAAAAACCAATCTTCCAGAAATAAAAAACAGGATGGAATCACATTTCATACGTAAGTATACATAAAAATCCAAATTTTTAATTAATCATTTTTATTATTTATTCTGACAGCTTGGAACATAAAACGTCGACAAGTGTTGCCACTAGTGAGCGTCACAGTAGTCCCCATTTATTCGGTAATTTATTAATGTGACGCGAAACTTAATGTAATTCTATTTAATGTATTTCTATTTTACTTATAATATTTATAAAATTATTGTAGTGTAAATACGCATTATTTTTTTTTGTTTTTTCATGTTTTATCATCACTTCAAAAATCTATATTTTTAAGATTCCCCATCCGAAATAAATACATTATCGGATATATATATCAGGAAGTAAAGCGCATTACTTGTCAAGGGTCATAAAGTGTCAAACGTGGCTAGCTCGCTTACAGTCGGATGAGATATTGGACTTAATTGGACATAAACTGATATCTTTAAAAGATAAAGGTGGCTTAATCTTTCCGTCGAAAGAGCTTTTTGAAATTTGCGTAATTTTTGAAACTGTTGTACGTAAATTATGTAATGAAAGCGTAGTGATAGTTACTGAAAATCAACACAAATCAGTTGTTATTAATATTTCAAAACGATTTATTGATACTGACAACGTTTTCTCTAAATTGGAGACTGAGTACAATTATGCTGGTCAAGAGCATAAAATAAGTTTAATAAGATGCATAATTGAAAAATATTTATCAATTCGTTTCCACCATATTTCTAAATTGGAAACAATTTCCAACACGGTGGACAGTAAACGGCAATATTTCAAAAAATTGACTCAACAAAAAGGTTATTAAAATAAAAACATGTTTCTTTATATTACTATTGTAATAATATATTTTTCCACTTCTTAGTCGAAATAAACATACTTACATACATAATAAATTACTTAATATAATGGATTTCCGCAAAGTAACGCCTGATTCTATCAATTATACTTACATACTACTTCTTAAAGTGAGGTATACAATTGAAAAAATTGCCAACTTTTTACTTATCAATTCATCCTGATAGTACTTAGACAATAATATATTAGGGTAATAAATTCTTACTGCACAGCAACACTCGCTTAGTGCACACATGTTTACCAAACCGACCTCACTTCTTTGTTGACAGTGCTCTGTCTTGAGTTTTTATTTCGTCTGAGGCTCTTAAACGTGTTAGGAATGTTACCGACAAAAAGACCGCTATAATGTTCTATCGCGCCTACATAGAATCGATATTGCGCGGATCCCACTATGGGGCAACAGTACGGACAAAAACAGAGCATTTATCGCCAAAAAATGCATCAGGGCCATATGTGGAGTTTTACCTGACGTGTCCTGTAAACCACTGTATAAAAGTCTAGGATTATTGCCACTACCTTTACTTTACATTTATGAAGTTGCGGTTTAGATTGAGAGATCCTCACAGAATAATATACAATGACATTCCAAGGTCCGATAAGTATGCAAAAAGATGCATCTGTACTGTGTGTTGTATAAATGGCTAAGTCAGAATAACTTTCACAGCATAGATTCGTTTCTCTGCACCAAAAACTTAACATAAATTAATATACATTGATTAAAACTACTTTTACGGATTTTATCGCGTTTTATTTATATTAATGTTAATACCCGACGTTTCGGGTGCTTTCCAGCACCCATGGTTACGGGGGACTGAGGGTCCCATGTCAAAGTTAACCCATACCTTCTTTGACATCGGTGACCGTTATTATGCACAATTGGTGTATTTCGCATTATTGCGTATGATTGACTGTGCGTATCGTTCATACGCGCTTATTGGCTCTGCAGTCGCATTCCGTCCCCCTTACTGATACGTCATTCGCAGCTATCCCTCCACGTTTACGTGCCGCGAGTTATACTTAGACGAGCTCTGCGGCCTCAAAATACATTGCGCACTAAGTTACAGTCAATTCTCCTTAACTCCTTTAATCGACTACGAGCGAGCGAGAAGACTAGTCCTTTGATTTGTAAACCGCGAACGTTGTTTTCGATAATCAAACACTGATTTAAATTAATGTGACTAAGGAAACGCTGTCATTATTTATGTGTGCGCAATTTCAACGTGATTTGAAGTTTATTTCAAATAAGTATGTATGAACATAACTTAAATGGTATATTTACCGTGCCCGCATCCGCGTGATCCACAGAAGTCTTTTTTGACAGTACATAAAATAGTTGACATGAGCGTCAACTACCCTCATTGTTTTACTTGTCATCAGAATGCGACGATTATTTAAGACGTCTTTTTGCTCAATCATTAATAAGCTGCGAGTACAAAGCTTACATATAGAGTCAATTTCACACACATCCAGGTGACGCAGTTTTTTATTGCATATTAGCTGATTGCTCGGCATGTACCTTAACAATACTATTATTCATATTTTAGACTAAAAATTACCTGTATTGATGTTCTTATGGTTGTCATTAAATTGAAAATTACACCAAGTGGCTTCTAAAATAAAAATATTGTAATGTTGCAATCTTTTTAGCATGTTTTAATCATCACAACTTTGCCGTTAAATTCGACACAAACAAAAACTGGCCGCATTGAATAGTTTTAAATTGTAATTTTTACTTAAAGCATATTTTAATTGTTATAAACCTTTCAGTCCACATGTATCGCCAGAAACTACAAATCCGTCTACATCGAGCCTTCAGACGACGCTCGCGGAAGAGACAGACAGCATGAGAAAAGATGAAGAGGAGTCAAATGGAGAGAAGGAAAAAGAAGGGTCCATATCGGACTGGATCTCTGGAGGACCGATTGGTTCTAAAGGAGCCGTCCTTATATTTAGATCTTGCGTTCTTGCGTCTAGAACCCCCTCAACGGAAACAACGAGGACGGTAGGAAATAACACTGGAAATAATATTTTGTTAAATAAAGCTAAAAATATGGCTAAAAGACTAGTATCCGAACCCCACTCCTTAAGCGTTAGACCAAAAAATATCATGCACGATGTTATGGAGACTTTTGGAACCGTTAACAAGTTTTCCGGGCAAGCGTATGTTGTAAGGCATGTTAGTAACACTGATGTTCCGGAAGCAGTTCAAGTAGAGGAACAAGGACATGAAACTGCGGAACACAAAAGAGATATAGATGACGTGCTTAATGATCTCAGTAAAATAACACTCAAGAAGCATTTAGACATCGAAAACAGAACCGCTAACATCAAACCAGCCGACGATCCACCGCCGAACGATAAAGGTGAATAAACTTAAATTAAAAGATATTTTGCTCTACATGCTACGTTTACAATGTCCTACAGACCGAAGTTTGTTCAAGGCGTTCAGCCTCAATAGATACTAGCCATCGGCGTAGAACAGGATCATAGTGCCCGAGTGTATGCGTAAGCACCGGTGCATTCTCTATTCCCTCACTCTCGTAGTCCGATGGGATGATAATCCGACACGACCGGGAAAGAAAGCGCAGGGCCAACGGCTTTACTTGCTTTCCGAGGCACTTTTGTGAAAATCGCCAATTTCCTGACCCTGGGCTACTAATGAAAATTTGTTCACAGAAAAACCTCATAACTGATTTATGGCCCTACCCGGGATTCGAACCTAGGCCCTCACGATCACCAACCGTGTTTACGATCACTAGACCAACGAGGCAGTGGGTCATATTATGTATATAATAAATAGGATAAGCAAACATTACAAAATATATTTCTATATCAAATATTATTGCTATATTTTGAGAAGATGATGTTATGACCAGGATTAAGAAAGGAATGCTTTGGTGGTTTGTTCATGTAGAAAGAATGAATGAGGAAAGAGTGACAGCAAATTTATATGGCAGATCGGGAAGGGACGCCCTAGAAGAAAGTTTATCGACCAAATTGGCGATATTTTGAAAATAGGCCACCATTACAAGTACCCTTAACCGACGGGCGTGTATGCGTAGATATATGGATGTAAAGGAGTTGAGAGAGGTATGTCAGGATCGCGCCGAATGGAAGTCCATAGTCTCTGCCTACCCCTCTGGGTGACAGGCGTGAGTGTTTTTTTTATTATTATTTATATTTTTAGAAAACAAAGAAGATAAAAAAATCAAAAAAATGAAAGGAAAGACCAAACACAAATCCCCTCAAATCAAAAGAAGCTTATCACCGCAAGATAGTGAAGACTCTGAAAATGTATTATTAGTAAAAGAAGTTAATAATATTAAGGTAAACATAATTTCTCTAAATTTTTACAATCCTGGTCTTAATTGCAAGATCATGAGCTTTAACTTCTTCAGGTACTAGAATGTGGTAATATGCCAGCTAATATTCTAAAGATCTCCTACAAGTTGGTGAATACGGAGACCAAACTTCTGCATCGATTGTTGCAAGCACACGGGCTACGGGAGGCGCCAGCAGATTCTAAGGATTTTACTTTGTTGTGGGCTGGACTACATCCAAAGCCTGACGTCTTGAGATCGTTGACTCCATATCAGAGAGTAAATCATTTCCCTCGGTAAGCTTCAAATATTCTTTCATTTTGCTAACATATTTTAGAAATTGACGTGGTAGAGCCACGCTGCATCTATATTATGGTTGTAGCACGAATGCGTCGGTTCGACCGAGGAAGGACCACGCTTTCACAAGACCGGCGTAAAATATCATCTTAATACTGTCGTGTTTCGTATGATGTGGAGAACCGGGAACCCTTTTTACTGGATAAAAGGCATTTTATCTTAGTGCTCAGGGGTGACAACGCATCTGCATTTTGTTTTTTAATCGAGAATAAATGTGGATGTCTATGGGCCACAGCGTCCAATTACCATTACGTGGACTGCTCGTTAGTCACCCTTATTCTATAAAAAGAAATGTTTACGCTTTTGCTGTCCTAATTGTTAGCATAGTTACAGCCTATATATGTCCCACTCCTGGGCACAGACTGCTCATTTCTGACAGGGTTTTAGGGCAAGGAATAGTCCGCCGCGCTGCCCCAATGCGTGTTGGCGAACTTCACATGTCTTCGAAATATTTTTTTTCTTATTTCTCAGACATGCAGGTTTCCTCACGACGTTTTCCTTCACCGCCGAACACGTGGTAAATCAGCACTTAAAATTGCAATTAACAATTTCATTGGTGCCGGCGGAGATCGAACCCGGTTTGTTAGCGTACTGTGAAATTATCAACGAGCGCTAACCATCTGAGTCACCACGGCTCCTAAAAGTCTTTTCATACAAAATTAGTTTAATAAAGTTTTTGAACTTTGATGATTGATTGGGATAGACAGATAGGAGCGGTGTCAAGACTTTGTTTTAATATGTTTTGGTTGATTAGTAAGTACTTCCAAACATCCTGATTGGTCCTAATTGTTAATCTCTATATAATCCTCATGTTTCATTGTTTACGTATATTTATTATATTTATTCTTAGATCATACGAACTGACCCGCAAAGACAAGCTGTTCAAGAACATAGAGAAGATGCAGTACTTCCGAGGCATGAAGAACTTCGACTTCATACCCACCACTTTTCTCATGCCTACGGAATACAAGGACCTGTGTACGGCACACTACAGAACCAAGGGTCCGTGGATCGTGAAACCCGCGGCCTCCAGCCGGGGCCGAGGGATTTACATCGTTAACAACGTAAGTTGTTAGTGTTGACGGAATAAACACAACATGGCCTCGCAAATTTGAAAAATATTTATTTATTAAATGAGATCAAAATTCATAAAGAGTGAAATATTTGGTGCACAAATACTTCGCAAACAAGTATATAATAAAATAATATATACTTAAACTAACTTAAGAATATATTGGATAAACTTAAATAGAACAATTACAGATTCGAAACCAAGGATACGTATGCTTGCTTTACATGCTTATATCGGTTATTTCAACTGCTAGCCTACTAAATAATAATAACAATAATAATTGGTGGTCAATTTAACGTAAATATTAAATTTTATTTTATTTAGCGAAAATATAACTCCTACCTGTTTAGCCTTTTTTAATCCAATTTAAATCCACGGAGGCCTTCACAAGAGTAACATTGGTAAATTAATTTGTCATTTAAATACTCGTAGTGTTTGACTTTCTCCATCACTACTCGTACTTGTACTCGTATAGTATGTTGTATCGTGTCACATTGGAATTGAAAATTTTACTAATTTTTTTCTTTAGTCGAATACTATCTACCCTATTAGTACGTAATGTAATTTTTATAGGATAAGAAGGGTGACAAACGCGCACACAGTCCACCTGATGGTAAGTGGATGCTGTGGTCCATAGACATTTAACCTCGCTTAAGAACCAAAATGCAGATGCTTGGTCACCATTGAGGACTAAGATGAAATGCCTCGATTCCAGTAAAACTGGTCTCCGGTTCCCTACACTCACCATACGAAACACAGCAGCAATTAAGCTGCTATTTTACGCTGTTATTCTGTGAGACCGTGGTCGAGCCGACCCATTCATGCTGCAACCATAATAGCTGCAGTGTAGCTCTACCACGTATCCAATTTTCTTTCACAAACTAAAAAATTTAATTTCACAGTAATGTTTTTGAACAAAGTGAATGAACATAGTTGCTCCATTGTTTTTTTTGCTTTCCATATTTCAGCCGGAGCAAATACCAAAGGGCGATAACGTGGTCGTAGCGAAGTACATAGACAAACCACTCTTGATAGGTGGTCACAAATGCGATTTGCGGCTGTATGTGTGCGTGACCTCGATCGACCCTTTGCTCATATACCTCTACGAGGAGGGCTTAGTCCGCTTCGCTACGGTCAAGTACGACAAGACTAACAAGAACCTGTGGAACCCCTGCATGCACCTTTGTAACTACAGTATCAACAAGTACCACACGGATTACATCAAGTGAGTGAATTTGATGAATATGATCTCGTTATTGTAAATTTAGGTGACCTAATATGTCTTAATGCTATCATAATTATACTATCTTAGTTTGATTCTGGCCATTTTATACTGAACCATCAAGGATATGTAAGCGTAAATGCAAAACTGGGGTAATCAAAACATTTCTTATCATTAATGATCGCGGAGAAGTTTTTGGACAAAAACCAAAAGGTTTTTTGTGCGTTCATGGACTTGGAAAGGGCCTATGACAGAGTGGATAGGGATGTGCTATGGCAAACACTGAACTCATTTGGGTTGAGCGCTGACTTGATACAGGCATTGGAGTCTCTTTATAGGGACTCTAGTGCTTGTGTTAGGATCAACGGGGTCTACTCGGACTGGTTTGACATCCATAAAGGTGTCAGACAGGGCTGTGTGGCTTCCCCGTGGCTGTTCAACCTATTTATGGACAGTTGTTTGCAAAATTTGAAAGTTGAAGAATGCGGATTAAGAATGGGTGAGTTAACCGTCAAATGCCTTTTGTACGCCGATGATCAAATTATTCTTGCGTCGTCGGCGGCCGAGTTGCAAATGATGGTTACATTAATGAACAGATCATTAAAAGAAAGGGGTATGAAAGTGAACGCAAGTAAGACGAAAGTTATGGTTTTTGAAAGAGAAGAAAGTAAAACGATTTGTGAAATAAGAATAGAAGGGGAGTTAATCAAGCAAGTAGATGAGTTTGTATATTTGGGCTGCGTATTTAGCAGGGATGGGAGATATGATAAGGATATAGAACGACGAGTGAATGCGGGAAATAGAGTAAATGGGGCCTTGCACTCATTGTGAAGAGTCAAAATGTGTCGAAAAAGGCACGTATGGCAATTCACAATGCTGTGTTGGTCCCTACTTTAACGTATGGTAGTGAAAGTTGGGTGTGGCAGAAGAAGCACGAGAGTAGAATGAACGCAGTAAAAATGCGGTCCTTAAGGAGTATGTTAGGGCTGAATCTGAATGACAGGGTAAGAAATTGTGTAATAAGAGAAGAGTGTGGTTTGCAAGATGATGTTGTGACCAGGATTAAGAAAGGAATGCTTCGGTGGTTTGGTCATGTGGAAAGAATGAATGAGGAAAGAGTGACAAAGAAAATTTATGTTGCAGAAGTGAATGGCAGAGTCGGAAAGGGACGTCCAAGGCGAAAATTTATCGACCAAATTGGCGATTTATTGAAAACGGGCCAAATTAGGAGTACCCTATAACCGACGAGCATGTATGCGTAGGTGTATGGATATGAAGGAGGCGAGAGAGGTGTGTCAGGATTGTGCCAAATGGAAGTCTGTAGTCTCTGCCTACCCCTCTGGGTGACAGGCGTGAGTGTTTATGTATGTTTATGTTCTTATCATTAAAACAGCCTAAAAAGCAACTGATGAACATAAGTCTTCTCCATAGCATCTTCCTGATAACAATTCTAAATAATAAAACATTTCTTGGTATATTTCAATAGTGAGGATCGGCTTAGTAGCCAAATCATCCATCGCAAGTTTATAAACCGGTTGTTGACTTCACACGTGCATTGTTTGTGATAGCCAAAATTGATTTATCAGTATACATGATGCTACTTCTAAACTATTCTCAATTATTTTAATATATCTGTTTATTAATAAAAGAAAAATAATAAAAAAGTATAGAAGTGGAGTACCACAAGCATCAATTTTAAGACCGTTGTTGTGTATTATGTTTTCGTTTTGTGCCAATAATTTATAATTTCTGTCTTAGACCAAAGAACGATACGCACGCACTTTCTGAACACATTTTTCTATAACATCTCATATTGAGAGCATAAAATTTACAACAAATTTTATTCCAAATATTTTTTCATGCGCTCAACCGTTTTTGCGGTAGTGGGTCCGGGTGGTGAGCGCGCAGCGCTCAGCTATACGTATTATAAGACAATTTTCTCTTAAAAGGGTCTGCGGTTTCTACACTAACTACGAAATATAGAAGCATTAGGCTATTATATCATGCTGGTATTCCGTGAGAGCGTAGTCCTTATTCGATCGTGCCAACCTATGGGTGCAAAACTATAATATAGCTGCATCGTGGCTCTACTACGTGTAATTTTTACCTTATCGCTAATACCACATTCGTCGTAACACATCCACTATTCATCCACTACTAAACATCCAAATTAAACGTCATATTACAATTACAACAGTATACAAAGTCCCCGCGTTTTATCTTAGCTGGGCTGAAGTTAGTTGCGAGTGGTTGCTCAGTCCTGAGGGGTGTTAATGCATCTGCATTTTGATTTTTAATCGAGCGTAGATGTAGATGTTTGTATGCCACATTATCTATTTACCATTTGGATAGTGTGCTCGTTGGTCACCCTTATTCTATAGTAAATTAATAATGAGGAGTGTACCAATATATTATTTAAATAATATAGTTGCGCTTTACCGCGATACATAAGTATACAGGTGTATTATATCGTTACGCGTATATCGCTTATTTTAATTTTACCATGTTTTTATTAAGTC
This sequence comes from Parnassius apollo, assembly GCA_907164705.1. Classification (NCBI taxonomy): domain Eukaryota; kingdom Metazoa; phylum Arthropoda; class Insecta; order Lepidoptera; family Papilionidae; genus Parnassius; species Parnassius apollo. Next base: position 1,247,480 of record CAJQZP010000975.1, read on the forward strand.
ACTTTTTTTGTTTGCCTGTCTGTTATTCGGGGTGGATATAAGCACGTAATTGATTTAAGCCAACTTATCGATAAGCTGGAAATTCGAAATTTTGAATATAGCCCAAATTCGGATGACAATGCAATAATGTGATAAAAAAGCGTGGTATATTTATTTTTTAATAAAAATCTTTCAAAATTTCAATTGTTTTTTTTATACTGACTTTGTTAAGGAATGTGGTATTAGTGATAATTAGGTGTCGTTGTGTGTGCGAGATGATGATAGTGGTGGGGCGGCAGGTGCTCGGACCCGGTGGCGGGCGACGTGGGGCACAAGTGGACGCTGTCGGCGCTGCTGCGCACGCTGCGCGCGCAGGGCCGCGATACGCGCGCGCTCATGGCGCGCGTGGAGGAGCTGGTGGTCAAGGCGGTGCTAAGCTCCGCGCACACAATGGCGGCCGCCGCGCGCGCCTTCGTGCCGCACGCCTTCAACTGCTTCGGTGACTCCACATTGCTTCCCAAAGTTCAAACACTTCTATGTAAACTACAGGACAGGCTCTGTGCCCTTAATACATTGCGCACTCAATTACGGCCATTCTCAGTAAATTATTTAGGCGGGAAGATTAGATCTTTGTTTTGGAAACCGCGAACGCTGTTTTCGACAATCTTTGTTTATTGTCACTAAGAAAACGCCGTGTTGCGTTCTACTATAAAATGAAACTCAACAGTGTCAAACAGCCCGGGCCTATCAAAGATTTGAATGTGAACGGCTGAGCCCAATAAATCACACTTGTTCAAGACATAGAAGATGTGATATCTTATATTAAATTCGTTACACATTAATTATTTTGCATTCTTCTTTCAATAAAAGATACATACATTTTTAAATTTCTTGAGACATATGGAAATACGATTAAAAGTTTAAAAGACAACATTTTCATTTTGGAAAGGAATTAAACACCCAAATTACCCAAAAGCTTCTGCCGCAACAAGGATCAAGATGTTCCAAACACTGCCATAATTTATGCGCGCATTTTGTCTACATGATTTGTAGTTTATTTCAGATAAATATATAACTTTATTTCGTAAATACCTTAAAATATTAACTGTCGTAAATGTAAATTACAACTGCGTGCCATATTTACCGTGCCAACTAACCGCCCGCGCGATTACAGCTGCGACATGGTTTTTGTTATGAATTACCGCTGTAGCAGTCTTCTTTATAGAATGAGGGTGACAAACGAGCACACAGTTCACCTGATGGTAAGTGGATGCTGTGGCCCATAGACATTTTATATTTATCATCGATAATCACCCGTGAGGACTAAGATGGAATGCCTCGTTTCCAGTAAAAAAGGATCTCCGGATCTCTACACTCACCATACGAAACACGGCAGTATTAAGCTGCTATTTTACTCTGGTATTATGTGAGAGCGTGGTCCTGCCCCGGTCGAGCCAACCCATTCATGCTACAGCCATAATGGAGCTGCAGCGTGGCTCTACCACGTATAAACAAGTATACAATATACATAAGTCTGACATAACCCGCCTTATTACTAAAACTACTTCATACTTAGTATTTCGTTTAAACTAGTCTGGTTCAGTAAACAAGCTCAATGGATTTGTAAAGCAAATGTCAAATTTCGCTGAGACAGTCACGCCGCGGTTAAGGAACTTTTTTAGTTAGAAGGACCATTCTTAAACCAGAATTAGTTTAAACCCGAGATTGTAAATCGGCCACTTTTTCTAAGATTGAATATATAAAGCTGAATATGTAAAGCTGCTAGGATTTTGTCGCTAAGACAGTGCGTTTTACAATCTCAAGTATTGGCTTATTATAATAAATTAAAAAAAAATCATTCTTAGAAATCAGTTTTTTCTTTACATAAAGATTTAATTTTTCTGAATCTTTTGATATGGACTAAGAAACATCACAAGCTCAATGTAACAACCAGAATGCCGTCTAAACTATTTTTAATAAAATTATTCTTCCCTTATATTCTTATTCTTCCACCCGTAGTGGTGGTATCTTTTCTTAAAATTCACGTACCCTTGAGGTTGGGGAGGAGCTATTTAAAAATAATAATTAAAATAGATTTCCTTATTATTCATCCTTTTTTGAAATCGACAAAAAATGTCATAATTAAACTTCAACAGTGATAAGTTTATAATGAAATGGCGTGTCTTATTTCATTATGAACTTATAATAAAGTTTAATTAATTACATTTCAGAACTCTTCGGTTACGACATCCTTATAGATGACAACTTGAAGCCGTGGCTGCTAGAAATCAATCTATCTCCCAGGTATAAATAAAAAAATTGTTACCTTTGAATAATTCAAATAAAGTTTTATCAAAGATGTTATATGTTTTGAGTACTTACACTTTGTTTTATACATACACTGTCTTATTACAAGAAATAGTTTACATCTTAGATGTTTCAAGAAAGAAATACCGTAGACAATATACGAATATGAGAACAGAAGAATATAAATAATCTAATTAACTAATTTATCATTTATTTATTACATCATCTTTCATCATCACCAGTGTTAGATGCTAACCCCTACATCGTTTTGGTCCTTCGAGCCGGATTTGAACCAGTGACCTGTGGATATCAATACATAAATAACTCATTTAAATATGGATTATCTAAGTCAGTAAGATTCTCCCTAAAACAGGGCTTAAATCTAAGGCTCAATAAACTACGTTTTGTAATAATGCAGACAGACTTATATACTTAGAAGTGAAAGACACATAAAATTTATCTTTTGAAGATTTTCTTTAAAAGTCGTTGCTAAGCATTATTGAGTTGTAACCTTGATATCCTTAAAGCCTAATATTACTAAATGAAACATTACTCTATGACGGTTGCTTCCAGCTTGGCGTGTGAAAGTCCGTTGGATGCTCGAGTGAAGTCTGCACTGCTGGCCGATACCCTGACTCTAGTGGGGCTGCCCGCTGTGCCCTCTGCGGGGCAGGAATCTGCCTCAAACAATAACTCGCTCAAGATGAGGATCGGCGCTGTAAGTACCATGATTAAGAGTCTTCTTTCTCTAAAAATCAGTTGTGCTCTTTAGTTCTGATTTCTGAAAGTTGTTGTTTTCATTTACGTGAAATAGACTGCAAATGAATTGAGGATTTAACTGTGTCGTGATGAGTGAATTCAGTTCCCTATTTTAACCGTAGTTTTTGTTAATCTGATTTGGTTATTGAAATGAAGTTAAACGTTAAAAATAAGAAATTTGTTGTAAATATAACACATAATCCCTTAGTGCAATGAATTTTTAAAATATTATAAATATTATGTCCTGACCCTGGTGTCGATTTAAGGGAAATTACATAGAATACTATAATACATAAATAATAGAAGTCCGTGTAGCCACTAACATATCAGTTCACACCTATAAATGTCAAAACAGTTAATCGTTTCCAAAAATGGCAAATTGTGCAATAATTACGTGTCGAAAGAACAGCGGGAATTGGAATTTAAGTAAAGGAGATATCCTACAACCAGTAAGTCAAAACTATTTATATTTTGTAAATATTAGAAACAAAAATAAAGAAATATTGATGTGTCAAAAACATTAATCTATATATAAATAAGTCTAAAAGTGTAAATTCGCTCTGTCTGACAACACAGCGAATCGAGTTTGTAGTAGTGATAATACGACGTAATTTCTTCTATGTGTGCTCCCGGCGACGCCGATCCTCGTACAACATAAGGTTGACAGCCATTTAATTGTGTATTATAGTATTCTATGGGAAAATCATTAACTACATGTATAATTTTAATCAGAATTCATTAAAAGAATCTTTATTGTTTCCAATACAGATTAAAATAAAGTGAAATTGCCTGGAAATTGTTTCATGTTACAAGTGTCAATTCGTTTATCAAGTGTTTTTCTTACTGTTATTTTACGTGGTAGAGTCATGCTGCAACTATATTATTGGTATAATTGTAGCGGGAATGGTTCGGTTCGACGAACGGAAGGACCACGCTCCCAAAGAATATTAGCGTAAAATAGCAGCTTAACGCTGTTGTGTTTCGTGTTATAAGTGCAGAAGATCGGAGACCCGTTTTACACGAAATGAGGCATTACACCTGAGCCTTCAGGGGTAACAACGTCTGTGCATTTTGATTCGTGATCGAGGATAGATGTAGATGTCCATAGGCCACAGCAACCACGTACCATCAGGTGAACTGTGTGCTCGTTTGTCACTTTTATCCTATAAAAATATGTTAAAGAAGACGTGAAGGACATAAATATTTCGTCTTATTACAAAATGTGCATTATTATAAATAGTTAATGGTTTAAACTGTGATCTAAGAATTTTGTTTTGTAATAGAAGTCCCATACCCGCGGCGCCTCAGTCTTCGTGAAATTCAATATTTGCTGTCAAATTTCTTTTGTAAACAGACTTTCGTTTAAACCTCATACTCGTACTATTTATTACTTACTTTTTTGTTATAAGATGGCTCATCTAAAGGCTACTCTTTTACTTCTTTAATTCTCCTAGGTTTGACTGGTAGAGAATGCCCATAAGGCATTAAGTTCGCCCATTGGAACCTTAAGATTAAGGTTTATCCACCACAATAGGGATTATATAAATAAATATATTAAGATGGTAAATTGGCGCAGTGTCGGCGCGTGCACTCCGCGGAGAACGTGAACGGGCGCGGTGGGGGCGTGGCAGGGGCAGGGGTAGGGGCAGGGACAGGGTTAGGCGGGGGCGGCGCGCTGTGCGGGGAGGAGCTGCGGCTAGTGCGGGCGGTGCGCGCGCAGTACGCACGACGCGGCGGCTTCGTGCGCATCTTCCCCTCGCAGAACTCCTGGCAGAAGTACGCGCAGTACCTCGGTCAGTACACACTCACACACCTGCACCTGGTGTGGGCGGTGCGCGCGCAGTACGCACGGCGCGGCGGCTTCGTGCGCATCTTCCCCTCGCAGAACTCCTGGCAGAAGTACGCGCAGTACCTCGGTCAGTACACACTCACACACCTGCACCTGGTGTGGGCGGTGCGCGCGCAGTACGCACGGCGCGGCGGCTTCGTGCACATCTTCCCCTCGCAGAAGTACGCGCAGTACCTCGGTCAGTACACACTCAAACACCTGCACCTGGTGCGGGCGGTGCGCGCAGTATGCGTGGCGCGGCGGCTTCGTGCGCATCTTCCCCTCGCAGAACTCCTGGCAGAAGTACGTGTAGTACCTCGGTCAGTACACACTCACACACCTGCACCTGGTGTGGGCGGAGCGCTCGCAGTACGCGTGGCGCGGCAGCTTCGTGCGCATCTTCCCCTCGCAGAACTCCTGGCAGAAGTACGCGCAGTACCTCGGTCAGTACACACTCAAACACCTGCACCTAGTGCCGGCGGTGCGCGCGCAGTACGCGTGGCGCGGCCGCTTCGTGCGCATCTTCCCCCTCGCAGAACTCCTGGTAGAAGTACGCGCAGTACCTCGGTCAGTACACACTCAAACACCTGCACCTGGTGCGGGTGGTGCACGCGAAGTACGCGTGGCGCGGCGGCTTCGTGCGCATCTTCTCCTCGCAGAACTCCTGGTAGAAGTACGCGCAGTACCTCGGTCAGTACACACTCAAACAACTGCACCTGGTGCGAGCGGTGCGCGCGCAGTATGAGTGCCACGGCGGCTTCGTGCGCATCTTCCCCTCGCAGAACTCCTGGCAGAGGTACGCACAGTACCTCGGTCAGTACACGCTCACACACCTGCACCTGGTGTGGGCGGTGCGCGCGCAGTACGCACGGCGCAGCGGCTTCGTGCGAATCTTCCCCTCGCAGAACTCCTGGCAGAAGTACGCGCAGTACCTCGGTCAGTACACACTCAAACACCTGCACCTGGTGCCGGCGGTGCGCGCGCAGTACGCGTGGCGCGGCGGCTTCGTGCGCATCTTCCCCCTCGCAGAACTCCTGGTAGAAGTACGCGCAGTACCTCGATCAGTACACACTCAAACACCTGCACCTGGTGCCGGCGATGCGCGCGAAGTACGCGTGGCGCGGCGGCTTCGTGCGCATCTTCCCCTCGCAGAACTCCTGGCAGAAGTACGCGCAGTACCTCGGTCAGTACACACTCAAACAACTGCACCTGGTGCGGGCGGTGCGCGCGAAGTACGCGTGGCGCGGCGGCTTCGTGCGCATCTTCCCCTCGCAGAACTCCTGGCAGAAGTACGCGCAGTACCTCGGTCAGTACACACTCACACACCTGCACCTGGTGCGGGCGGAGCGCTCGCAGTACGCGTGGCGCGGCAGCTTCGTGCGCATCTTCCCCTCGCAGAACTCCTGGCAGAAGTACGCGCAGTACCTCGGTCAGTACACACTCAAACACCTGCACCTAGTGCCGGCGGTGCGCGTGCAGTACGCGTGGCGCGGCGGCTTCGTGCGCATCTTCCCCTCGCAGAACTCCTGGCAGAAGTACGCGCAGTACCTCGGTCAGTACACACTCAAACACCTGCACCTGGTGCGGGCGGTGCACGCGAAGTACGCGCGGCGCGGCGGCTTCGTGCGCATCTTCCTCTCGCAGAACTCCTGGTAGAAGTACGCGCAGTACCTCGGTCAGTACACACTCAAACAACTGCACCTGGTGCGAGCGGTGCGCGCGCAGTATGAGTGCCACGGCGGCTTCGTGCGCATCTTCCCCTCGCAGAACTCCTGGCAGAGGTACGCACAGTACCTCGGTCAGTACACGCTCACACACCTGCATCTGGTGCGGGCGGTGCGCGCGCAGTACGCACGGCGCAGCGGCTTCGTGCGAATCTTCCCCTCGCAGAACTCCTGGCAGAAGTACGCGCAGTACCTCGGTCAGTACACGCACTCAAACACCTGCATCTGGTGCGGGCGGTGCGCGCGCAGTACGCACGGCGCAGCGGCTTCGTGCGCATCTTCCCCTCGCAGAACTCCTGGCAGAAGTACGCGCAGTACCTCGGTCAGTACACACTCAAACACCTGCACCTGGTGCCGGCGGTGCGCGCGCAGTACGCGTGGCGCGGCGGCTTCGTGCGCATCTTCCCCTCGCAGAACTCCTGGTAGAAGTACGCGCAGTACCTCGGTCAGTACACACTCAAACACCTGCACCTGGTGCGGGTGGTGCGCGCGAAGTACGCGTGGCGCGGCGGCTTCGTGCGCATCTTCTCCTCGCAGAACTCCTGGTAGAAGTACGCGCAGTACCTCGGTCAGTACACACTCAAACAACTGCACCTGGTGCGAGCGGTGCGCGCGCAGTATGAGTGCCACGGCGGCTTCGTGCGCATCTTCCCCTCGCAGAACTCCTGGCAGAGGTACGCACAGTACCTCGGTCAGTACACGCTCACACACCTGCACCTGGTGTGGGCGGTGCGCGCGCAGTACGCACGGCGCAGCGGCTTCGTGCGGATCTTCCCCTCGCAGAACTCCTGGCAGAAGTACGCGCAGTACCTCGGTCAGTACACACTCAAACACCTGCACCTGGTGCCGGCGGTGCGCGCGCAGTACGCGTGGCGCGGCGGCTTCGTGCGCCTCTTCCCCTGGCAGAACTCCTGGCAGAAGTACGCGCAGTACCTCGGTTAGTACACACTCAAACACCTGCACCTAGTGCCGGCGATGCGCGCGCAGTACGCGTGGCGCGGCGGCTTCGTGCGCATCTTCCCCCTCGCAGAACTCCTGGCAGAAGTACGCGCAGTACCTCGGTCAGTACACACTCAAACACCTGCACCTGGTGCGAGCGGTGCGCGCGAAGTACGCGTGGCGCGGCAGCTTCGTGCGCATCTTCTCCTCGCAGAACTCCTGGCAGAAGTACGCGCAGTACCTCGGTGAGTACACACTCAAACACCTGCACCTAGTGCCGGCGATGCGCGCGCAGTACGCGTGGCGCGGCGGCTTCGTGCGCATCTTCCCCTCGCAGAACTCCTGGCAGAAGTACGCGCAGTACCTCGGTCAGTACACACTCAAACACCTGTACCTAGTGCCGGCGGTGCGCGCGCAGTATGAGTGGCGCGGCGGCTTCGTGCGCATCTTCCCCTCGCAGAACTCCTGGCAGAAGTACGCGTAGTACCTCGGTCAGTACACACTCAAACACCTGCACCTGGTGCGGGCGGTGCGCGCGCAGTATGCGTGACGCGGCGGCTTCGTGCGCATCTTCCCCCCGCAGAACTCCTGGCAGAAGTACGCGCAGTACCTCGGTCAGTACACACTCAAACACCTGCACCTGGTGCGGGCGGTGCGCGCGCAGTATGCGTGGCGCGGCGGCTTCGTGCGCATCTTCCCCTCGCAGAACTCCTGGCAGAAGTACGCGTAGTACCTCGGTCGGTACACACTCAAACACCTGCACCTGGTGCCGGCGGTGCGCGCGCAGTACGCGTGGCGCGGCGGCTTCGTGCGCATCTTCCCCTCGCAGAACTCCTGGTAGAAGTACGCGCAGTACCTCGGTCAGTACACACTCAAACACCTGCACCTAGTGCCGGCGGTGCGCGCGCAGTATGCGTGGCGCGGCGGCTTCGTGCGCATCTTCCCCTCGCAGAACTCCTGGCAGAAGTACGCGTAGTACCTCGGTCAGTACACACTCAAACACCTGCACCTGGTGCGGGCGGTGCGCGCGCAGTATGCGTGACGCGGCGGCTTCGTGCGCATCTTCCCCCCGCAGAACTCCTGGCAGAAGTACGCGCAGTACCTCGGTCAGTACACACTCACACACCTGCACCTGGTGCGGGCGGTGCGCGCGCAGTACGCACGGCGCAGCGGCTTCGTGCGGATCTTCCTCTCGCAGAACTCCTGGCAGAAGTACGCGCAGTACCTCGGTCGGTACACACTCAAACACCTGCACCTGGTGCCGGCGGTGCGCGCGCAGTACGCGTGGCGCGGCGGCTTCGTGCGCATCTTCCCCTCGCAGAACTCCTGGCAGAAGTACGCGCAGTACTTCGGTCAGTATACACTGAAATACCTGCAAAAAAAAAACTCAATTACCTAACAACCGAGTATATCTTGACATTTTTGTGTTTATTTTTTACTTATTATAAACTAGTGCTTGGTCACAATCACACCTGGTAATAAGCGGTGATGAAACCATAAATGGTAAATTGTACTGCCTCAGCATAACAAAAACCTATTAATTCTTGCCTTAAAACACCCAGATTGCATTCGGGTAAAAAGACAAAAGCCGATAAATTATTCCAATTAAAAGAACAGTCACAGCGTCTGACAGAAATGCAACCACAGATATAAAGTTCAACCGTTGCATTGGAAGAAAAAACTCGAAAAGTAACATCAATAAATATATAAAGAAATAAAAATATATTAGATTCGGTTTTCAACTATACTTTTTTATTTATTTTTGGGTAAATAATCAATAGCACAATAAAACATTTGAACAACATAGATGATAAAAATAATCTTAACAATTGTGACACCCACTACATTTACCACAGCTTACATATAAAAGTATATATGTAATTATAAACGCGCGAATAGTTGATAAGTAGTGTAATTGTATTGTTGCGCGCCTAAGTAATATAATAATATGATGTCTGGTACCTGGCACTAGCGCCATCTAGTGTCGGGGAACAGAGCGAGGAGGGCTTCCTAGAAAATGCCAATCTTGAACTTTCCACCAACAGCGCCATTTGTATCAAACAGAAGAATTAAGCTTTCTAGAAAGCCCAACACTCGAACTTTCTGCGCCTGGTCGGTCGGCGCCCGTATTTGCTAGAATATTCTGAATGTTTCGGTGGAAGAGCCCTATATAAAGTCGTTGATAGCCGCGATCGGGGCAGTATTAAATTTGGCGATACAAGCGAAGCTTCGGAGCGAAATAAAGTGAATCAGTGTGATTAATTATTAGTATCTTTTAAGTTTTAATTGGTGTTCGGTAATAAATAGTGTAAATTTTGGTAATTCAATCGGTAGTTTTTATTGTCACGAACCTCGAGCTCGTAACAGTATTAACAAATCAAGAATTTGCGTTTTAGAGATACTACGTGACGTGATGCCGCAATATCTACGGAGTTAAAGTTGATATTGTGTGCGTTTGGCAGAAAAAAGCGCTAGCAAGCGCTTACAAGCGCTGAAATAGTTTTCGGCCAGGACACGATTGCTATTTCAGTAGCGCTGACACAATCCGCCATTTTGCTTATTTAATTTGTTTGTTTTGAAGTAGAGTTTTTAAGTTGTTTTGTGCAATATTAGTTTTAAGTAATATAATAACGTGAATAAACATATACATGTTATTAAAAATTCATGATTGATAAGTTTTTAATATGAATACTTTACAAACATATATTTAAATTAGGTTAGGTTCCCCGGTTAAAACTAACATCGTGTCTGGAGGAAAATAGCTACTTACGATTTGACAGCGCTTACCGCTTACGATCGCCATTTTGCTTACAAGCGCTTGCTAGCGCTTTTTTCTGCCAAACGCACCCATTGTACGACTGTACAATTCGACACAGAGAAGGCACGCTTATCGAGCGTTTGTAAAAAGTTGGCAAGGATTGCGACAATGTGTTCTAGTGGGTATTTTATAATAAAGTTTATCAATTAAAGAAATACACTCGTATCTATTGTGGCACAAATCGTAAAGCAACATTGTTTTCGCCTTAATTCTAATGTTAGTATATTATATTTATCAAGAAATTTCTCGTAGGATAAACGATTATGAAAACATTTGTAATGCATACTATACAAAAATTTCTTCTGAACTTCTTCAGGAATCTTAATATACATTGATGTAAAAAGGATTCCAAATGGGCGAGGCATATTCCAGTTGAGAGCGAATTAAAGTTTTATAAAGATGAAAGAAGGTGAATGGTTGTGTAAAATTTGGGGTCGACCTCTCATGACAAATCCGTACATTTTAAAAGCTTTTCCTATTATATTGTCTATGTGTATATGATGGTGTAGATAACTGTCCAACGTTATTCCGAGATCTCTAATTGACAACAATTTCGACCCGTATATCACGTAACCTATATATAAAATTGCCTCTTTTTTATCCCTTTTTATTTTTATTTGTACATAAATCAGTATAGTAATCATATATAATATAATATAATATAGTAATCATATATAGATTTTCAAAATATTTACTATTTATAGTTTTATAGTGGATAGTTATTTGTTTTGTATTTGTTACACGTTATTATTAAAAACGTTATAAAGTAGACCTCATTACTGAAAGATTTTTTTGGATTCGTAGTGTTGTACTTTTCCCAGTGTCAAGTATATTATGTAATTATCCATTATCTTTCTTTTTAAAACTTCATCATAATTATGTTGATGGGGGTCGCATTGTGAAGTTTTTGGGAGATTTTGATGGCAGCAGACAGTCTATAACGATAACATCTCAAGGCACTTAAGCAGACACATTATCTTGAAGTTCAAATCACCATCGGAGCATTTGTTGCACCGTTTCCACTGATAGCTCACATGCGCACACATTAAAATAATATTTTGAATGCGTACAGACCCAGTAACCGGCATCCCAGTGTGCTCGACGTCGGTGAATAGCGGCGCTCCGTATGCGGTGCTGCAACACAACTACAATTTGCTCGTGCACGCGCACGTGTTGCCGCGCTCACGTCACGCCGACACGCAGCCGGACACCGATACGCCGCAGAGGTACGTGCACACAAACACATACACCGCACACACACATGCATATACACACCGCACATACATATGCATACAGATATATGCACCGCACAAATTCATATACATACTGCACAAACATACACATATACACCTACACAAATACACACACCGACACTCCGTAAAAATACTAGTGGAATGTCAGTTATGATGATTTGAATGTGTTATTTTTAGCTGTCTTAAGTTAACTTTGGTAGGTTGTAGTCAATTAATTATATGCTGATTTTTACGCGCTAAACAGTTAAAAATGCAACAAGTTAGTAATGGTTACACCAGCACCACCCAGAATACGTATAAAGCGTCCATCAGCATAAATACATAAACGCTGAATATGTAGTAATTTAAGTAGACTGTAAGCTTAGGATTAGGAATTGTAAAAAGGCAATGGTCAGAATAAATTCACATCTCTCTCTGTGAACACGTAGTTTTAATTAGTTTTTAAAAAGAACTCGGCAGCTCCTGTAACTTGACTAGTTAAAGAATACAGCACTGTTGTATTGTTTTGTGTTTATATATAAACTAGAAATGGAGAAGCTTTTAATAAAGTCGTAAGTTTTTAATAATGATTACACATCTGCGTAACAAATAAGTTAACCTTAGTCCCAACCAACGACATTTGGTGATTGTAAAATTATTAGTCTTCATTGGTGTGATGGTATACTAGTGGTCCGAGATATGGTATCGTGTGGGCGTCATACAATATGTGTTTTTTTGTGGTGCACCACAACCTGCAGGTTGCAGCGCCACGAGGTGACGCGTATGGCGCGTGTCTTGTAGCATGTGTGTATGCATGTGTGTGTGGGGTGTGGTGCTACTGTAGGCGTGTGCGCAGGCCGCAACGGTACGTGGTGGCGCGTGTGGCACGTGTCATGTAGCATGTGTGTATGCATGTGCGTGTGGGTGTGGTGCTACTGTAGGTGCGTGTGCGCAGGCCGCAACGGTACGAGGTGGCGCGTGTGGCACGTGTCATGTAGCATGTGTGTATGTATGTGCGTGTGGGTGTGGTGCTACTGTAGTGTGTGTGCGCAGGGCGCAACGGTACGAGTGTGGCACGTGTGGCACGTGTCATGTAGCATATGTGTATGCATGTGTGTGTGGGTGTGGTGCTACTGTAGGCGTGTGCGCAGGCCGCAACGGTACGAGGTGGCGCGTGTGGCACGTGTCATGTAGCATGTGTGTATGTATGTTGCGTGTGGGTGTGGTGCTACTGTAGGGTGTGCGCAGGCCGCAACGGTACGAGGTGGCGCGTGTGGCACGTGTCATGTAGCATGTGTGTATGTGTGTGTGGGTGTGGTGCTACTGTAGGCGTGTGCGCAGGCCGCAACGGTACGAGGTGGCGCGTGTGGCGCAGCACGTGTCATGAGATGGTGTGTGGTGGGTGTGGGGCTGTAGGTGTGTGCGCAGGCCGCAACGGTACGAGGTGGCGCGTGTGGCACGTGTCATGTAGCATATGTGTATGTATGTGTGGGTGTGGTGCTACTGTAGGTGTGTGCGCAGGCCGCAACGGTACGAGGTGGCGCGTGTGGCACGTGTCATGTAGCATGTGTGTATGTATGTTGTGTGTGGGTGTGGTGCTACTGTAGGTGTGTGCGCAGGCCGCAACGGTACGAGGTGGCGCGTGTGGCACGTGTCATGTAGCATGTGGTGTATGTTGTGTGTGGGTGTGGTGCTACTGTAGGTGTGTGCGCAGGCCGCAACGGTACGAGGTGGCGCGTGTGGCACGTGTCATGTAGCATGTGTGTATGTATGTGTGTGTGGGTGTGGTGCTACTGTAGGTGTGCGCGCGAGCCGCAACGGTACGAGGTGGCGCGTGTGGCACGTGTCATGTAGCATGTGTGTATGTATGTGTGTGTGGGTGTGGTGCTACTGTAGGTGTGTGCGCAGGCCGCAACGGTACGAGGTGGCGCGTGTGGCACGTGTCATGTAGCATGTGTGTATGTATGTGTGTGTGGGTGTGGTGCTACTGTAGGTGTGTGCGCAGGCCGCAACGGTACGAGGTGGCGCGTGTGGCACGTGTCATGTAGCATGTGTGTATGTATGTTGTGTGTGGGTGTGGTGCTACTGTAGGTGTGTGCGCAGGCCGCAACGGTACGAGGTGGCGCGTGTGGCACGTGTCATGTGCATGTGTGTATGTATGTGTGTGTGGGTGTGGTGCTACTGTAGGTGTGTGCGCAGGCCGCAACGGTACGAGGTGGCGCGTGTGGCACGTGTCATGTAGCATGTGTGTATGTATGTTGTGTGTGGGTGTGGTGCTACTGTAGGTGTGTGCGCAGGCCGCAACGGTACGAGGTGGCGCGTGTGGCACGTGTCATGTAGCATGTGTGTATGTATGTGGTGTGTGGGTGTGGTGCTACTGTAGGTGTTGCGCAGGCCGCAACGGTACGAGGTGGCGCGTGTGGCACGTGTCATGTAGCATGTGTGTATGTATGTATGTGTGTGTGGGTGTGGTGCTACTGTAGGTGTGTGCGCAGGCCGCAACGGTACGAGGTGGCGCGTGTGGCACGTGTCATGTAGCATGTGTGTATGTATGTGTGTGTGGGTGTGGTGCTACTGTAGGTGTGTGCGCAGGCCGCAACGGTACGAGGTGGCGCGTGTGGCACGTGTCATGTAGCATGTGTGTATGTATGTTTGTGTGTGGGTGTGGTGCTACTGTAGGTGTGTGCGCAGGCCGCAACGGTACGAGGTGGCGCGTGTGGCACGTGTCATGTAGCATGTGTGTATGTATGTGTGTGTGGGTGTGGTGCTACTGTAGGTGTGTGCGCAGGCCGCAACGGTACGAGGTGGCGCGTGTGGCACGTGTCATGTGCATGTGTGTATGTATGATGTGTGGGTGTGGTGCTACTGTAGGTGTGTGCGCAGGCCGCAACGGTACGAGGTGGCGCGTGTGGCACGTGTCGTGTAGCATGTGTGTATGTATGTGTGTGTGGGTGTGGTGCTACTGTAGGTGTGTGCGCAGGCCGCAACGGTACGAGGTGACGCGTGTGGCACGTGTCATGTAGCATGTGTGTATGTATGTGTGTGTGGGTGTGGTGCTACTGTAGGTGTGTGCGCAGGCCGCAACGGTACGAGGTGGCGCGTGTGGCACGTGTCATTTAGCATGTGTGTATGTATGTGTGTGTGTGGGTGTGGTGCTACTGTAGGTGTGTGCGCAGGCCGCAACGGTACGAGGTGGCGCGTGTGGCACGTGTCATGTAGCATGTGTGTATGTATGTTGTGTGTGGGTGTGGTGCTACTGTAGGTGTGTGCGCAGGCCGCAACGGTACGAGGTGGAGCGTGTGGCACGTGTCATGTAGCATATGTGTATGTATGTTGTGTGTGGGTGTGGTGCTACTGTAGGTGTGTGCGCAGGCCGCAACGGTACGAGGTGGCGCGTGTGGCACGTGTCATGTAGCATATGTGTATGTATGTTGTGTGTGGGTGTGGTGCTACTGTAGGCGTGTGCGCAGGCCGCAACGGTACGAGGTGGCGCGTGTGGCACGTGTCATGTAGCATGTGTGTATGTATGTGTGTGTGGGTGTGGTGCTACTGTAGGTGTGTGCGCAGGCCGCAACGGTACGAGGTGGCGCGTGTGGCACGTGTCATGTAGCATGTGTGTATGTATGTGTGTGTGGGTGTGGTGCTACTGTAGGTGTGTGCGCAGGGCGCAACGGTACGAGGTGGCGCGTGTGGCACGTGTCATGTAGCATATGTGTATGTATGTTGTGTGTGGGTGTGGTGCTACTGTAGGTGTGTGCGCAGGCCGCAACGGTACGAGGTGGCGCGTGTGGCACGTGTCATGTAGCATATGTGTATGTATGTTGTGTGTGGGTGTGGTGCTACTGTAGGTGTGTGCGCAGGCCGCAACGGTACGAGGTGGCGCGTGTGGCACGTGTCATGTAGCATGTGTGTATGTATGTGTGTGTGGGTGTGGTGCTACTGTAGGTGTGTGCGCAGGCCGCAACGGTACGAGGTGGCGCGTGTGGCACGTGTCATGTAGCATGTGTGTATGTATGTTGTGTGTGGGTGTGGTGCTACTGCAGGTGTGTGCGCAGGCCGCAACGGTACGAGATGGCGCGTGTGGCACGTGTCATGTAGCATGTGTATGTATGTATGTGTGTGGGTGTGGTGCTACTGCAGGTGTGTGCGCAGGCCGCAACGGTACGAGATGGCGCGTGTGGCACGTGTCATGTAGCATGTGTGTATGTATGTGTGTGTGGGTGTGGTGCTACTGTAGGTGTGTGCGCAGGCCGCAACGGTACGAGGTGGCGCGTGTGGCACGTGTCATGTAGCATGTGTGTATGTATGTGTGTGTGGGTGTGGTGCTACTGTAGGTGTGTGCGCAGGCCGCAACGGTACGAGGTGGCGCGTGTGGCACGTGTCATTTAGCATATGTGTATGTATGTTGTGTGTGGGTGTGGTGCTACTGTAGGTGTGTGCGCAGGCCGCAACGGTACGAGGTGGCGCGTGTGGCACGTGTCATGTAGCATATGTGTATGTATGTTGTGTGTGGGTGTGGTGCTACTGTAGGTGTGTGCGCAGGCCGCAACGGTACGAGGTGGCGCGTGTGGCACGTGTCATGTAGCATATGTGTATGTATGTTGTGTGTGGGTGTGGTGCTACTGTAGGTGTGTGCGCAGGCCGCAACGGTACGAGGTGGCGCGTGTGGCACGTGTCATATAGAATATGTGTATGTATGTTGTGTGTGGGTGTGGTGCTACTGTAGGCGTGTGCGCAGGCCGCAACGGTACGAGGTGGCGCGTGTGGCACGTGTCATGTAGCATGTGTGTATGTATGTGTGTGTGGGTGTGGTGCTACTGTAGGTGTGTGCGCAGGCCGCAACGGTACGAGGTGGCGCGTGTGGCACGTGTCATGTAGCATGTGTGTATGTATGTGTGTGTGGGTGTGGTGCTACTGTAGGTGTGTGCGCAGGCCGCAACGGTACGAGATGGCGCGTGTGGCACGTGTCATGTAGCATGTTGTATGTATGTTGTGTGTGGGTGTGGTGCTACTGCAGGTGTGTGCGCAGGCCGCAACGGTACGAGATGGCGCGTGTGGCACGTGTCATGTAGCATGTGATGTATGCATGTGTGTGTGAGTGTGGTGCTACTGCAGGTGTGTGCGCAGGCCGCAACAGTACGAGATGGCGCGTGTGGCACGTGTCATGTAGCATGTGTGTAGGTATGTGTGTGTGTGAGTGTGGTGCTACTGTAGGTGTGTGCGCAGGCCGCAACGGTACGAGGTGACGCGTGTGGCACGTGTCATGTAGCATGTGTGTATGTATGTGTGTGTGGGTGTGGTGCTACTGTAGGTGTGTGCGCAGGCCGCAACGGTACGAGGTGGCGCGTGTGGCACGTGTCATTTAGCATATGTGTATGTATGTTGTGTGTGGGTGTGGTGCTACTGTGGGTGTGTGCGCAGGCCGCAACGGTATGAGGTGGCGCGTGTGGCACGTGTTATGTAGCATATGTGTATGTATGTTGTGTGGGGGTGTGGTGCTACTGTAGGTGTGTGCGCAGGCCGCAACGGTACGAGGTGGCGCGTGTGGCACGTGTCATGTAGCATATGTGTATGTATCTTGTGTGTGGGTGTGGTGCTACTGTAGGTGTGTGCGCAGGCCGCAACGGTACGAGGTGGCGCGTGTGGCACGTGCCATATAGAATATGTGTATGTATGTTGTGTGGGGGTGTGGTGCTACTGTAGGCGTGTGCGCAGGCCGCAACGGTACGAGGTGGCGCGTGTGGCACGTGTCATGTAGCATGTGTGTATGTATGTGTGTGTGGGTGTGGTGCTACTGTAGGTGTGTGCGCAGGCCGCAACGGTACGAGGTGGCGCGTGTGGCACGTGTCATGTAGCATGTGTGTATGTATGTGTGTGTGGGTGTGGTGCTACTGTAGGTGTGTGCGCAGGCCGCAACGGTACGAGGTGGCGCGTGTGGCACGTTGTCATGTAGCATGTGTGTATGTATGTGTGTGTGGGTGTGGTGCTACTGTAGGGTGAGGCGAACAGGTGGGTGTGGTATGTATGTAGATGTGTGTTGTTGTGTGTGTGGGGTGTGGTGCTACTATGTGTGCGCAGGCCGCAACGGTACGAGGTGGCGCGTGTGGCACGTGTCATGTAGCATGTGTGTATGTATGTGTGTGTGGGTGTGGTGCTACTGTAGGTGTGTGCGCAGGCCGCAACGGTACGAGGTGGCGCGTGTGGCACGAGTCATGTAGCATATGTGTATGTATGTTGTGTGTGTGTGTGGTGCTACTGTAGGTGTGTGCGCAGGCCGCAACGGTACGAGGTGGCGCGTGTGGCAAGTGTCATGTAGCATGTGTGTATGTATGTGTGTGTGGGTGTGGTGCTACTGTAGGAGTGTGCGCAGGCCGCAACGGTACGAGGTGGCGCGTGTGACACGTGTCATGTAGCATGTGTGTATGTATTGTGTGTGTGGGTGTGGTGCTACTGTAGGTGTGTGCGCAGGCCGCAACGGTACGAGGTGGTGCGTGTGGCACGTGTCATGTAGCATGTGTGTATGTATGTGTGTGTGGGTGTGGTGCTACTGTAGGTGTGTGCGCAGGCCGCAACGGTACGAGGTGGCGCGTGTGGCACGAGTCATATAGTATGTGTGTGTTGTGGTAACCACACGCAGTATGTGTGCGCAGGCGGCAGCGGTACGAGGCGGTGCTGGTGGCGGGCGCGGCGCCGGCCGTGCAGCTGAGCACGCCGCCCGCGCCGCCGCCCGCCCCGCGCGACGCGCGCCGCGCCAAAGACCTCGTCAAGCACCAGCTCGCCAGTGGACTGCGCCTCACGTATGTACGCACGCACATGCACACACACGCACGTATGCACGCATACGCACGTCATAGATATCACTCCCGAAATTATTAAATAAAACTGATATTAGTCAATATTGCCTCCTACTTTATAAAAATCACTAGCTGTGCCCCGCGGCTTCACCCGCTAATATCACGCGTCTGAGCCACGCGACATGACATGACACCTCGCTTATTTAAGATTAATGAAGTATCGGCATATGTATGTTATAGAGCAAAGTTAAATTTTATCCACTCTCCTTTCCCCTCCACAGTACAGCTACTGCGCTCCGCAAAGTTACGGATGATATCTGGTGGGGTATAGACCAGAAATACTAAACGGTACTTGTGCTGCTAGACTTTAGTAGTGCTTTCAATTCTAAAAATTAACTTGAGCTATTGAAAAACTTAAGTTTTTGTTATATTTTTAAGCTAAAAAAGTATAACCACGTCTCTTCCTCTCGCAAACAGCTCAACTGGCTTCCAATCCGACTTCGCAGGATTACTCGAATCCTTTGCCTTCTCTTTAACATGCTATACAATCCAACCGCTGTATCTAAGTCATCAATTCCGCTTTGTTCATTCCCCCGATGCAGTTTGCAGATCACACTTAAAAACTCGTCTAAATTGCCCTTCTTCCAGTACTACGTCTATTCTCACTTTCAGTTAATTTATGGAATTCTCTTCCTGCTTCAACTCATGAGGCTCAAACAGTTTTCAGTGTTTAAAAGGCGAGTTAAAGAGCACTAGATAATCTCCCAATGATTTAATGCGTGCCCTGTATATATGTATACACATATATATCTATATGTATTTAAGTATATGTATGTATGTATGTATTTGTATTTATTGTTCTTTTTTCATATTATGTATATTAATATTATTTATTATAAGAGTGCACATTAAATATGCTTCACTTTGAATCTGTCCAGTATCGGCCTGCTGGAAGGAATTTCAATATGAAATAAGCAGTGCCTTTCTACAAAATATCTTTTTTTTATTTTTTCATTATAACATTACTTTGTGTGTATGTAAATATTTAAATAAATAATTAAAATAAAAGTACTCTTATGCCAATTTTTCCATAATTTGCTATCTAGAATGTTTGAATTAATAGAAGCGTCCCCCTACAGGTTTCTCTTGGTTCTCATGGGGCGGCTAGCGTTTGTGCGTCGTACGCACAATTTTGTTACACAAGTAGAATGGCGCTAAATCATATACAAATAAATAGTTTAATTCATTACGATTTGATTCATTTAAGTTTTATATATATCTGGCATACAAAATTAAAAAGATATAATTGTTTACCGACTGCCAGTATCGGGCAACGTTCCGTACAGGCCCGGACGTTTGGCGCGTAAAAGAGAAAAATGGTCAGGTGCTTGACGGATTAATAAAAATCAATCAATATTTAAGGCCAGCTGAGGTGCAGCCTAATGCTAGATAGTCTGTACTCTTCCTCATGAATCTAGCTATAATATATAAAAAGCATTATTAAATCGGACTGGTAGTTCCAGAGATTAGCGTGCTTAAACAAAAACAAAATCTCTTCCGCTTTATTATATTAATAAAAGTATAGTATGGATAGAACTAAGTTAAGTAAAATTTTAACGTACTAGAGCCATACTGCAGTGCAGCTACGTTATAGTTGTTATACAAAAAGAGCGGCTCGACCGGGGTAGGATCACGCTCTCACAGAATACCAACGCATAATAGCAGCTCAATGCTGCTGCGTTTCGTGTGGTGATTGTAGAAATGCAAGAGAACCTTTTTACTGGAAGCAAGGTAATTCATCTTGCTCTTCAGGGTGACATCGCAACAGCGTTTAAATCCTTAATCGAGAATAGACGTAGATGTAGCATCTACTTACCATCAGTTGAATATCGTACCATACGTAGTGGTGATCATTACAGATGGTAACACCTGTGAGCATCTGTTTAATGACTTTGTGGATGATCAATAAAGTGTTGAAACGCGCATACATAATGTTAACATAAAATTGGCGATGGAGTGATTAGGGTGAGACCAAAATCAAAATACACCAATGGGCGTGAAATATCGATAAAAATTGCGGTATATTAGTGTCTCCTGATTTAACACAGGTGATGTAAGTGAATGTATTTACCCGACAACGGCGACTCCAAATGGATGGTTTCGATTTTACAAGGCTATGTATGCTCGCTCATATGTATGTTCATCTGTTCCCTCAGATCTTCTAAACTACTCATCGTATTTTGATAAAAATGTTGTGAGCTCGCCTTAAAGAAATTTTGCAATTTTGCTACATGCTTTATTCTAATAAAAGTACATTTCAATAAACAATTATTGAGTGTTAATGTGTTCTAGTTTTTCAGTTAGTGCACCTCTACGAGAAAATCGTTTTTTTGAAAGTGCTTGTTGCATATAGTCGAATATTTTATTTTCAGAACTTTTTCTCCTGTATTTATTATTTTCAACCATTTTTATTAAACATTAATATTTTATGAAAATCTGCCACACACATTTGCGTACATTACATTAGGAACAGTGTGCTTGTTTGTTATCCAAATTCTATAAAAATTTTGTTCGTGCGACAAAATTTTACGGAGCGGAACTCTAAAAATTAAAAAAGATATTACAAATAATAAAAATATAAATTACTTAGCAACCTTCCGCTAGCTAAATACAATGATGTGTCTTACCTGGATTGAAGAGCACCTTCCGCCCTCCCTCAAATGCATGCACTAACTCCGTCAACACTCCCAACACCACTATTCCAGGTAAGACACACACATGTTTCGCACACGTTCTCTACACGAGGCGAGGGCGGGAGGTGCTCTTCAATCCAGGTAAGTCACATCATTGTATTTAGCTAGCGGAAGGTTGCGAAGTAATTTATATTTTTATTATAATGGATTTCCGCAAAGTAACGCCTGATTCTATCAATTAGATATTACAAAGTTGAACAAGGCTGCATGCTAGATATACCTTTGCCAGTAAGGGAGATATTGATAAGATGTTATCAATAGTGTCAGTCTCTACAAAAGTGAGGTTAGAATTAGCAGGATTTCATCTATTTGTGATTATTTATAATTCAATTCCTATATATTCATAACATTAATATTATAAAATGTGATAATTTTTCCTACTCATTTCTGTAAAAATTGCTTATGCTTGCTTGCTCAAAAATAAAGCATTTTGACAGCTAAATATTTCAATCGTACCTTCGGGTTAAATATATAATAATGAGAAATTTCTGTCTGAGGTAAATTATATCTAGATACTATGCACCTAGTCTTAACTAATTACGTTTATTAATCACTCATTTTTACTGAAATGCGTGGTTGCAGTCCGGGCGAGAGCCGGCGGGCGTTCGGGTTGTACCTGACGCAGGTGGTGAAGCGGCTGTCGTGCGGCAGCGACGTGTGCGCCGCGCACGCTGCGCTCGTGCTGCGCTTCCTGCGCCGCGCCTCCGCAGCGCTGCGCATGCCCTATCACGTGCAGGTCGGTGCCTCTAGCTGCAGCACGTGCAGCTCGATACCTATAGCTATATTGGTCACACTGCACATTTCATTATTTTGGCGACGCTGTCGTCGCACCACAAATAAAACGCACCAAAGCCTAAATCACGCTATCAAAGTTCCGAAGTACTACGATATATAAGTAGAATAGCTCTTTACTACTACACGAAGCGTTGATCGCATCCTGGACTTAAACCTTGCCCGGTGGGAGATCTTCCCTTTTTCTTCCACTGCCAAAGTAAGCGTGGGTAATACTATTATTTACACTGTACCTAATCGTATCTATGTATTGGATTTAAATATCTGATACTGAATCTATATACATATTTTAATATCTATGTATCGGTTGATATCTACGTGATTCTGTAACTCTCTACGCGACTTTTGATGGATTCGCTTTGCTTAGGTTATATATATATATATATTGTTATATCTAAGTTTTTGTGATACTCTGAAACGTGCATATCTTGCAGCGGGGAGTCGAAGTGGATATATTATATATTTTACTCAAATATAATGTGTCGCGTGCATCATATCATGTGCATCATATTATAATTATTTTACGATAATGTTATTACTACGAGTTCGATGTTAGATGTTCTGTGAAGTCACACTATACTGCAACGGTATACGATATTTGCTACATAGTTAGTCTGTCGCCCAATATATAGATATTTGATATTGTCCCCGATATATAGATATTGTATCTATATACAATTTGTATCGCCCAATCCTAGGCTAAAGTATCTTACAGTGCATATAACCGTAGGGTCCGCCCGCAAAGATGTGCGACAAGGACCGATGCGCGGTGGTGGCGAAGCAGCTGAACGACTTCTTGTACCTGTATTGCCGCGATGCGGACCTGTGCGCGGATGCTGAACGTCGCGACGGCTGCGTCTCTAACATCCACTTCGCGCAGTTCCTCTACTCTGCAAGGTGAGGACGCCACTCCTTTGGAATCCTGTTACTTTTGTATATTTATATCAGCTTTTGTTCAGAATGGAACAAGGTAGATAATACCACAAACTGTTTACATTAAAATTAAATAAGGTTTTTAAATATTAAATATTAAAATAAAAATATTTAAAAAATATGTAAATACTTTCTACTTTTCTTTTCTAATAAATTTTTTAAAAAAATTCCGAAGTCTTGTGTTAGTTACCACACATCCAAATGCTCCTAAAACATCGAATAATCGTGTAGTCAAACAATGCTCCGTTTGTCTGCTCGAGGGCGCTATAGTACGTGCCAAATCGATTAAGAAAAATGGACAATGACCGTTCGGTCGTTTAACCAGGGGTTACAAATCTTTAATATATAGGAACATTTTATATGTAGTATTTTCTTTATTTATAATGATTTTTTTATAATTTTTATAATGATTTATATAATATATATTTATTAACTATTATTAAAACGTTATGTAAAATATCTCCGTAGAAGAAAAATCATCTATTGTTATAAAGTACTTTATTCATTTAACAACAAAAAGCATTAATATAACACATATAAAGATTCGAGTGAGTGATTCGAGTGACACCGAATAAGAACGTACCTACTTATTTACTTTATTTTCAGTATTATACAAGAACTTTATTTTTATTCGGTGCATGCGGATCGGCCCAAAAAAATTGACGCATCTCTGGCTGCAACTGAACACATTTTTCAACGTGTTATATGTTTTGAAAATATAACATATTGCCAGTGACGACTTACGGATCTGAGACGTGGTCTTTCACTGCTGGCCGTATGAGGACGCGCAAGGTCACTCAGCGAGCTATGGAGAGGGCTATGCTCTGAGTTTCTCTGCGTGATACTCAGAAACGAGGATATCCGCAGTAAAACCAGAGTGACTGACATAGCCCAACGGATTAGAAGGCTGAAGTGGCAATGGGCCGGCCATATAGCTCGAAGAACCGATAACAGATGGGGAAGAAAGGTTCTCGAGTGGCAGCCTCGTACCGGTAGGCGTAGTGTAGGGCGACCCCCCACTAGATGGAGTGACGAGCTGGTAAGATATGCAGGAAGTCGATGGATGCAAATGGTTCAGGACCGTGATTTGTGGCATTACTTGGGGGAGGCATCGAATTAAAATCCGGATGATAAGGAAGCGAAGGTAAATTTAAGTATCTGTGTTCTTGCATAATGCGTTTTATTACAAATGCTGAAGACATTTGTTTGTGATGTTTTATTATACTTCATGAATCGGGCTTCAGTGATCTTGGATCATGCGGAATATTATGTTTTTGTAAACAGGCTATCATCTGGAGCTTAGAAATATTATCAACAGTAGGTGCAGACCAATAATAACATAACCTGAAACGGTTTCCAATGCGTAAGTTGCGATACACGAGGAGTTACCCTTAACCTTGTTATTAACAAGAGGTGAGGGAAAATAGATGCATTGTCCCCAGGGACTGAGTGAGCGTCATTCGCTAAAGCCAAATTATTAAAGTTGGTAATTGCGGAAGCGTCGACCGAAACAATAGGGAGACGCTCTGTCACTTTGTCTACTACTAATGAATTTATACTAAAATTAACACGGCGATCGAAACGCGAATAAAATTTTAATTTTATCGAACCTTGGACCGTTTTATTGTAGTCTCCAATTCCCCTCACTACGGGACATGAAGGCGTCTTATTTGCACATAATCCTAAACGTTGACAACATTGATAGTGTTATAAAATTACTTTGAGAAGCACTATCGAACAATGCAGACGTTCGCGTTGGCCTCGGTGGGCGGAGCGTCACTCACAGGTTTGCTCAACGTGGATGCGGCATTATTTACAAAATGTAGCATCGTATGATGTTTACTGCGGCACTTATGACTCACTGAACTAGAACTACAATTAGAAACACGATGCTTGTTACTCAAACAATTTAAGTGCAAGTTGTTAGCCTTTATTACTTTATAGCGCTCGCTCGGTGAGCGCTATAAAGTAATAAAGGCACAAATTTGCACAATTATATAAATTACCATGTTGATGAGTTTTACATAAGAAACGCGTTGTGCGAAAATGAAGGTGTGGTAGTCACATTCTTTAGCGATTTCGTCGGCTTCGGCGGTGCAGCCATTCGACGCTCGGCGCATTTGTTTACTTCTTGTTTTGCATTAGATGAACGTTGTATTATTTTGATTTGGTTTCACACGAAAGCTGCTAAGGCGTCGAACGATGGTACGGATGGTATGGATGGTGATAGGTAATGGATGGGATGGTATGGTGTCCGGGTCTAGCTATTTCAACGCAATGTGTAAAAATACAAAGTCCACAAGATCATTAAATTTAAGATTTTTGAGAGTGGCTACCGAATTGTTCGAGATTATATTCGCTTTAAGATCGAATATTTGGTCTAAATATGAAGAGGCTAAGTGTCATTATTTTTGACTGTAGTTCTAGAAATGTTATTTAGGGTTACGGTTCCAAAGTTTAAATGAACAAAATAATAAAAATTAACCACGATAACCGAAAAATGGTTACAGTTTGACCAAATTTCTAGGTTTTTCTTAAATGTCCATAATTTCCAAACTGCATGGTATAGATTTTTTTCTGATTTTTCTCATGATGGTTACAATCAATCCTGTCACGCCGTTTCGGCTTGACGTTGAGTTCTAGGACATCTTATATATTTACACAACGAGATGCAAAGAGTTATAATAGCGCGGTCAATTGCACGTTGCAGGTAGGATAAATATCCAAACGAAATAAACGATTTACGCGTAAACAAGTGGAGTGTAATTGTGAGCGATCGACTGCGGGAGAATGCAGAAGGCGGTTATCTGAAGCATGCACTAATCAAATCGAGTATTAATGCGGGAATACACTTGTATATAAATTCATATAAAATATTATGAATTGCGGTGCGATATAAGTAAATAGATATCTACTGCGGGCATGAACTAAATAAAATAGGCGTCTATGTACCTGTAATAGTGCGAGTGCTGCTACTAAATCGGAAGATAAAACTATTGCGTACACTACCCCAGTAGTGCGAAGCGAAACTAAAATAAACTTAGGAACTTAGGCGCGATTAAACCAGATTATATTGTCCAAATTTCAGTTCAGCAATTCGACTTAATTCGGCCATCGGTTGCCAGTTCAAATCCGGATCGACTTGACCTAAAGTATGGGTGCGCGTAAAGTGACCAAAGGTATGGCGGGGCGAACGATTAAGTGGACTGTATTAGCGTGGTTCAAAGGAAACCAAAACAAAATGGCGGACAAAATGGTATGTGGACTTTGGACATTATACTTGCTTTGAAACTAATTCGAGGCGTTGGCTGGCATGACAGGAGATGAGCTGCTTCGGATAAAAGGAGATCAAATAAAACAGCTCATAATAAGGATGGGCACTTGCCTGAGGGAAGCGGCCAGCGGCCTCTCTCTACGGCCATGAGGGCATGATGATAATTGCGAACTATTGTCGGCTTGCGGACACAACCAAAATTGTATTGCACTGGGGGTGATGGTGGCCGCGTGTTTCTTCTTATAGCTCACGCCGTCTCCCCTTACACCTTGACGGAGCGCGTCTCTCATTGGAGGACCAAAGGTTCGTCCACCAGTATCTAGCTCTGGATTTTCAAACGGATTGATATCCATGCGTCCACTCCAAATGGACGTCGTTCGCCGCTGTCCGTCAATGTCGAAAACGTGCACCACGCTAAATGGAAGCGGAATTGTCAGTGAATGGGTGAACCGGCGTCCATTTTTTGGAGGTTATTGTGTCAGTTTATGTTTTGGTGTTGATGGTGGTATATATGCTCTGTTTGTCAAACATAAACTGTGTACTTACTTACTTACTTCACGCACAATCCCTAACGGGGTAGCCAGAGAGAACAGATCGCCAAGTGTCACGATCCTTACATACCTCTTTCGCTTCTTTCAGGTTCATTAACTTCTTCATATATGCACGTCTAGGTATCCGAGTACTCTTTACCCTCCCCTCTTCGAGCAATTTGCTCACATGGTCTTCGAAAGTTAGTCTCGGTCTACCTCGACACCTTTTAATATTTACTTTCGCTCTATATATTTTCTTCACCATTCGGTCTTCACTCAATCGTTCAACGTGCCCAAACCATTGGAGTACGCCCCTATCAATTTTTGTGATAAGGTCATCTTTCAATCCTGCCATATTGCGAATCTCTTCGTTTCGCTTTCGGTCGGCTAAGGTAACGCCACACATTTTACGAAGAGATCGCATCTCCACTGCATTCAACTTGCTTTTATGCTTCTTCTGGCATACCCAGGTTTCGCTGCCATATAACAAAGTCGGTACCAACACTGCATTATGTATTGCAAGGCGTGCACTCTTCACCACGCCTTGCCTTTTTACTAATGCATTCAGGGCACCATTGACTTTGTTTCCGGCAGCGACACGCCTATCCACATCTAAATCACATCTTCCATCCCGGCTGAAAGCGCTCCCCAAGTATACAATTTCATTTACCTGTTCTAGACATTCCTGATTTACCCATATTTCACATTTCGTTCTCTCTTCGTCCTTTTCAAATACCAGAACCTTAGTTTTATTAGCATTCAAACGGAGACCTTTAATTTCACATTCCTCTTTCATACACGTGACTAATGCCTGCAGTTCTGCTTCTGATGGTGCAATAAGCACTGCATCATCAGCATACAGCAGACAATTAACTTTTATGTCACCCAATTCCATAAACTGTGTAATGGATTAAATATATTTTTATTGTGTAGACTAGGGGCCGTGAGACAAACGAGTACACAGTCCACATGATAATGTACTGTAGCCCTTAGACTGAATCTATCATCGAATAAGAATCAAAACGTAAATGCGTTGTCAACCCTGTAGAACTAGGTGGAGTGCCTCGCTCCCAGTAAAAAGATTATCCGGTTGTTTACACTCAGCATACGAAACATAGCAGCATTAAGCTGCTATTTTATGCTATTTTGTGAGAGCATGGTCCTTCCTTGTTCGAGCCGACTCACTTGTTCTACAGCTATAATATAGATGCAACGGTACTCTACCCCACGTATAGTTACAATGAAATATCCACTATATGTAGATTTCTTTAATTTCTACCTCAGTCAACAATATTACTCCATAATCTATACATATCTGGAGTGGGAGTGACAAACTTGCACACAGTCCACCTGGTGGTGGGTGCTGTAGCCCATAGACATCTACATGTATCCTCAATTAAGAATCAAAATATAGATGCGTTCTCATCTTTGTAGGTTACGATGGATTGCCCCGTTTAGATTTTTTTTTGACTTTTTAATGAAATACACGCTGCTGTAGTTATCCAGATTTCTAATGCAACGGGATCAATTTATCGAACGAAATGGCACATAATATGTATTATAATAAAATGTAATTAAACTTTGGAAAAAAAAAATGTCTTGAATTTGTATATAAAATACGAAGAAACTTTTTCCCTGACCTATTATTAACTGATTATTATAAATTTCTTTTTCTAAAAATTTACTAAGTATTGGTGGTATCAGTATAGGTCTAATTCTAAAATTAGTACGTTTAAATTACTACCAGATTTAAAAAGGTTAATAATTATTTTACTATTTAATTAAATTTGGAATAATACCGTATATAACGTGGTAGAGTTACGCTGCAACTACGTAGGTCACTTAATGAGTTTTGAGATGCTCGAAATTTAAAATTGGAACGCACCCGTATTATATGTTACTAAAAAGCAAATTTATTTAAAAATAGAATTCCATAAGCCAGTTGCACAATACTAAAAAAATCTATTAAGAGGAGTATTACAAAAAAAGGCGAAATTACAAGGTTTCCTCGTTGAAATTATATATTTTCCGTTCCTTGCTTGAAATAACAATTACTTGGTAAAAACAGTTCATTTTCTCTACTACAATAAGCTCAAGGCAAATTTTAGATAACTTATTTATTTATTTAATAATAATAATTCTCAATATGCCTCTCAATATGTTTTGGTCTAAACATAGGCCAAAACTCTGAGAGACATGATTTAGGAGCTCTAATTTGTAGATTCTATTTAATATCGACCATCGAAAAAAATATTTTTAAGTCACAAATATCCCATACTTTAATAATTATTAAATACATTTTCGTTATATGCCTTTCACGTAAGGAAAAAAATCGACATAATTCAATTATCTACCGAAAAAGCTTCGATATAAGCCCCAATATCTCCAAAATTCTCCATCATTTTGACGTAAAATTTCTACCAAAATAATCATCAACATTTGCTTAAACTCTACCATGATTTTTACTATTTGTATCGATACTATTATTTTTGAATTAACTAAATAAAATTACCATATATTAATTACACTGCGCCGGCCCTCTGCGTTGAATAGAGCGCGAGCGCTCGTCGAGGTTGGACCTGTATTAATTTCTTTCGCGCGCTCCGTCTAGTTTCGATATTCTCGTAGTGGGCGTCGAAGGCCGTGGCTAGCGTTGCCGGGCGTCCGGATAAAGCCGGACACAGTCAGACTTTTTGGTTGCGTATCCGGCCAAATTAGACGGTGTTCGGCCTGTCTAGTTTTTGTTAGGCTTTTTAAAGGAGACAATCGTTTTTGGAGCAACTAGATATTTTAACGTAACTTAACTCGTAAAAAAGATACCAATTTACTATAGTAAACTGGCTAAAGATTTTATCAAAATCTAACCGTCTAACTGTCATGATAAATAATACAATTAAGAATCAATAGCATGTGATGTAACATGTAAATCACCGCAGTCTGTTTATTCGTGAACTGTTTTCTCCGGAACTATTAAAAATATTATTTTAGTAGTTCCGGAGAATCCACCTAACAATCAGCATTAGGGGACTCAGCTCCATCACGCGCAACAATTTTTAGGTGGTTTGCTGAATTCAAAAGGTGTAAAATTAGCCTTAAAGATGACCAAAGAACCGGGGCCACGCAAACACCAGTAACGGCTGAAAATGTATGGACTACTGAAATATTGGTGGGAGAAGACCAACGAATCACAGATAACGGATATCGAAAAGATTGTAGGCATTAGTTCGGGAAGCATTCATACCATCCTATATCAACATCTTGGAGTGAGGAAGCTTTGTTGTCGATGGATCCCTCGTTTGCTCTCCGAAAGCGAAAAACAGACTCGTGTGGATTGGTGCCATGAAATGCGTCTACGTTTTGAAAACTAGGCATCTAGTCGTGTTTCAGAAATCGTTACTGTTGACGAGACATGGACCTATCAATATGATACGGAAAATAAAAGGCAATCATCGGTATGGGTTTATTAAGAAGGACAGTTACCGTAGAAACTGCAAAGACCTCGTAACGTCGGCAACAGAACGGTGGCTAGTTTTTTTTCGCGGAGCGGACATTTGTCGACGTCAATGCTGGAAAATTGTAGGTCAGTCAACTCTAAATGGTATACTATAGTTGCATTACCCAAAGCCTTTCAAGCTGTGCGGGAGAGAAGACCAAAGACCGGGCTTCGGGGAATCATACTGCATCACGATAACGTTTCTTCACATACCTCCCTTAGAACAAAAGCATTTACTGCGGAATCTGGTATTGAAACTCTTAAGTCACCCATCCTACAGCCCTGACTTAGCTAATTGCGATTTCTTTTTGTTCCCACAAGTAAAAGAAAAAATAAAAGGCAAGTTTTTTCGAGCGCTGAAGAAGCCGTGGCTGCCTTAGGCAAGTGCGAAGACACTGCAAAGGCAGTGGCGAGGCCTCCATAGAAGCCGAGAAGCCCGGCTTGCCTTATCAAGCTAAATAATAAAACAATAATATCAAGTAATAAAATAACCCTTAAACTGTTTCAAACTATTTCAAATTTCGCGCTCTGTTCGATACAGATCATGACCTCGTAGCCTTAAGGATAACGCTGTCATACATATAAGGAGAGTTGAATTGAGCGATTGGTTGTCTCTCTCGTACGCGTGGGCTTTTTACCGGGCTTTTTAGAATACGATCGTTCCCTTTCTAACCTGTGGCAAAATGTTCTATAATGAAATATAACTATATTTGTATAAGTAGCAATTAGTCGGGAGATAAAAAGCCCGGCTTTTTAGTGACCATTTATTTTTTCCTCAGAGCGGGACGCCTTTAAAATTATTATAGTTTTAACACTTTTGACTGCCTTCTTGGTCTAATGGTCGTAAACGCAATTGCTGATCATGTGGCCCCAAGTTCGAAACCCGAGTCGGGTCAAGAATCATTTATTGGGGTTTTCTGTCACAAAATTCTCAGTAGCAATAGTATTACACTTGGGCAATATAATCCAGATGCGCAGATGGCTGAGAATGGCCGCCGTTACCAAAATTCAATCTGGAGCCCTTTAATATAGTTTTATAAATAAAACACATAGTTGTTTGTATCTTTTAATGAGCAGAAGTTAATTCTGAACATCAAATGAATACTAATTGGAAATAACTTGTTATTTGATAATTTATTATAGATTAATTAAAAATTGTCACTTCGTAACTTTAAATTCAAAAGTGTAGCTTTTTAGAATAATCACGTAACTAGTCAAGACATGCTGGCAAACCTGGTACGCGCGGTGTCATAATGATGGTACTGGTGACAGGGTTTGCATGATTGTCACGTTTTTGTTTGTCAAAGCGGGGCATTTTTACGTATTTTGGGGACAGCGCGACACAAACCTATAAATCTGAAACGTCCCGCCTAAAGTGGGACGTATGGTCACGTTAGGTATGATGTTAGTCGAGACGCGGAGGGCGGGCGACACCGACGATATGTTTGCAAGTTCACGTCACATTTCAATGTTTCCATTGCGAGTTGAAAATTTATACTTTTTTAAAGATTTTAGTGAAAATGGATGGAAAGAGTATTCCTTGTGACGAATATAAGTGTGTTAAAGTGCTAATCGGCGGGGAAAAGGTAAAATCTTTAAAAATGAAATTTTAATTCAATAAACATTTCTTCATACTTTAATAGGTACAGGACTCTTTATAATAGTATTAAAGTTTAATTAATCTAGGCGTATTTAAACTCAATACTTATATTACCATATGAGTTAAAAATATCATTTTTAACTGCAGCATAGGTTTAATTTTATAGCAAATAATTGTTAGAATCTTTTTTTAATGTGAAGCCCAAATTTTAATGTAATAAATTAAATCAATACATCATGTATTGAGGTTTTTAAAGAATATTTTCTTTAGTCTTCGGTCTATAAATTTTAATAGCGCCATCTAATTAATTCTATAGATAAAGTCATTTTATCGAACGAAAATTGATTGATTCTCGCGGTGGTACGTAAAGATTACGCTAGATGGCACAAACACGCTATATCGGCTAATTTAATAATTATATTACCTTAAGAGTTGAAAATGTCATTTTATACGGTTTCTTAAAATTGAAAATGAAGAATTATATAAATAAATAGTCATTATTTTATGGTAAAAATTTGCAAAACTTTATATTCTCATTATACCATATCTAATTCCTATCGTAACTTCGTCGTCGTAACTTAAACAAAATAATTTCGATGTTTCACATCTGCCAGGCGTCCCTTTTTTAATTTTGTACATGGTTTCTTTGTACTTTGTTCATGCTTTTCTTTTGTTCATGTATTGTATTGTTTGTAAATATCTTTTTCTTTCGCTCAAACAAACCCAAACGGCTATTTTCAAAGCCACCGAAGGTATGCAACTACATATATCATACAATCTATCTAGCGGTAGTATGCTTTCTGTGTGCTTTGTTAAACACGTCCTTGGCAGCACTGAATATGAAACTGAAGAGTGGAGACAGATCAAGCTTGGTGTATTTTTATAAAACTGCTAAAAAACAACAAAACCATATCTTGGGCTTGCCCTAGTTTGGAGCCCTAGCTTCGCCACTGGCTGCCTATGAAGAAGTGATTTCCGACCTGTGTGTGACAACAGTATTTTCAGAGTTGGTTTAGGCGAATGGAACTTTGTATAGAGCATGATGACATTTTAAAAAGATGTAAAATAAATATTAATAGTAGCTAGAATACTTTTTGTATGTCCTAAAACTTATTGAGTGTCCTACGTATAATGGATGGAGCATGAATGGGTCGGCTCCACCGGGGAAGGACCACGCTCTCACAGAATAGCAGCTTAATGCTGTTGTGTTTCGTGTAGTGAGTGTAGTGAACCGGAGACCCGTTTTACTGGAATCGAAGCATTCCGTCTTAGTCCTCAGGGGTGACAACGCATTTGCATTTTCATTCTTAATAAAGGTTAAATGTAGATGTCTATGGGCCACAGCATCCACTTACCATTACGTGGACTATGTGCTCGTTTGTCACCTTCATCCTATAAAAAAAAACAATGTCAACGCCTTAATTACAAATGTGATGGCTAATCGTGGATTTGAACTCCGGCTCAGGCCTAAATCAGTTACTGAGTTTTCCTGTCAAGAAACTCTCAGTAGCAGTCTGAAAGCGTTGGCGGTTGTTTTACCCCCGTGCCTCGGAACGTACGTAAAGCGGCGATGGATTTTTATGGGCTGTAATGGTAACGGCGTTTCAGCGAGGCGGACCTGGAGGACGTGCTTCTGCTGGTACTGCGGATGGAGAACCACGTGGCGCCGTTTCTTGGGGACGCGCGTAACCCGTACTGCGTGGACCTGCCCGCCGAGCGGCTGCAGCAGCTGCAAGCGGGGCCGCGCCACGCGCTGCTGCGCCTGCTAGCCGCGCTCGCGCCCGTCAACACGCGTCGCCACCGGTGAGCACTGCACCTGCACCTGCTGCACTGCTCCAACTACTACACTGCTGCACCTGCTGATCGTGCTCGCGCCCGTCTGCACGCGCCGCCACCGTTGAACACTGCACCTGCATCTGCTGCACTGCTCGGACCGCCCGGCACCTACTGCACTGCTGCACTACTGCACTGATGCATCTCTGCACTTGCACCTGCTGGTCACACTCGCGCCCGCCAGCACGTGCCGCCACCGGTGAGCACTGCACCTGCACATGCTGCACTGCAGCACCTACTGCACTGCTGCACCTGCTGGCTGCGCTCGCGCCCGTCAGCATGCACCGCCACCGGTGAGCACTGCACCTTCACCTGCTGCACTGCTGCAGGTGCAGACGCTGCGCCGCCGTGCTGCTGCAATTGCTGCTGCTACTGTACAGCACCTGCCGCCGAGTGATCGTGATCCACTATCGGAGGCTCAGGAACCGTATACCAGGCGAATTCTAGACACCTCGCATATTGACTCTGATTCCTCCGCTAATCTAAGTATTTTACATCTAATACTGTATCTTCTAGGCTATTCCGTAGGTCACACCAAGACCACATCAACAATAAAATGGGATGATGGATTGCCTTATTACCACCACATTATTTGTTTTGTTAGCTCTATAGTTAGTTATCGGTGTCTCATCAGCGCCTCATACAAGTTGAGTATAATTTAAATAAATTGCTCCACATTATTTATTACTCGTACCCCAATTATAAATGCAATAGGACAACTAAATTTACAATAAATTTATCCCCACAGGCCACCACCAGAAATAACGAAGCAACCGGTGACTCCCGCGGAAGAAAGGCATTCGCTCCACTCCCCAGTGAAAGAATCCTTACGTGAAGAAAAACCATTAGGAGAAGCCCTAAAATACGCACACTCCTAGCGCCTCGCCATTTTGTATTAAAAATTTCAAGTTGACGTACTTAATCATCACATCAATATACCACGCTTAATTTATTAAAATTATCACAAATATTATAATACAGTAGACCCGCGATAATCCGACAAACGTTTTGCAAGACGGTCATCGGACTATAGAGTACTGCCACAGCCCCCTGGTAGTCCGGAACTTTTTGAAAATGAGTACAAAAAAGCAATGTAATGCAGAATGAAGTAAATGATGAATGTCTGCCAGGTTGCAATCCCATAGTCACACTTAAACTGAGATAATGGCCTGAAATAAATGCAACCTGTTTGTCCACGTATTCGCGAAGAACACCTCCCCTCCCCCCGCCCCCCATGGCGGATTTATTTAAGGCAAGTCGGATTAAAGGGGGATGCGGATTAGCCAGCCATCGGATTACCGGAAGTCTACTGTAAATCGATCCATTATATGGCAACTTCAATACATATTACATATTCCTAATACATATTACACCAGTCACGTTAAAAATAGAACTTTCTCAATCCAAGTTCAAATTACATAATATTCCAAATACAAATTTTATAATCCAAATAGAAATTACACTAGCTGTGGAAAGACAGAAATTACTCAATCCAAGTTCGAATTATAATATTATAAATATAAATTACAACAACAACAATTAATATAAATTACA
Source organism: Parnassius apollo (assembly GCA_907164705.1). Taxonomy (NCBI): domain Eukaryota; kingdom Metazoa; phylum Arthropoda; class Insecta; order Lepidoptera; family Papilionidae; genus Parnassius; species Parnassius apollo. The sequence goes on from CAJQZP010000975.1 coordinate 1,282,622, forward strand.
TGGGTGTCGTACAAATAGAACTTACTTAATCCGAGTTCAAATTATATGATCTAAATACAAATTTACACTACCGGCTTAAAAAATATATGAAATTTCAAGGTATACGCGTATTCCTTTTTTAGAACAAAAAAGGTGACATGCTTAAATAATATTAATTCCTTAAATTATTCAAATATCGAGACCACCTACAAAGATTTTGAGCAGAGTTCTAATGAGTTTAAAATAATAAAATAATTAAAAAAAAAACTCAAGTCAGTAACAATCTCCATTCCTTCAACTTTTGTATCGTAATTTTTCCCTGCCTTCAGTCTTTAAAACTCCATTTCGACAATATTATGGTGCTTGTTGACATCCTTAGCACTAGTAAAGGTTTACGACCTTATATAATATAAAAATTGATTATCATCAAGGAAGTAATAATTGTAAAGAAAAGTAAAGCGTTGCAACACGGCTAAATTCACCTTGTAAATTCCATCTTAGTTCCTTTGTTAAAACTAGATGCTTAGTAATAAATGGTAGATATCGTATTGTCTTGATTGTTGACGCCAAATGTACATTTACTGAATTAATCGAGTACCTGATATTTTAATAACAAACTGACGGTGCTATGTGAAATGTGAACGATCTAGTCGTAGATGCTGAAGTGTGATGCAAACTATGAAATTATGAAGATAAGTGAAATTGGTACAAATTTTAACAATATTGAAAATATAACCAATTGATTGTCAGTGAAATTATTTAAATAAATTGCCGTAATGTGGATTTTAATTAGTAATATAGTCATTGACGTAAATAATGATTTAAACTAACACTTAACATTCCTCGACGTTTTTACGCCTTAATACGTTCTTAATACGGTTTTGTGCGATTTCATTATTTTTAACTGCGAGACTAAATGAAGATATTGACAGTGTGGCTTAATTATTTTAATTAACCTTTTAAGGGAGGTAGTTAAAATAATTTTTTTTGACAAAAAAGTACTCCCGAAGACTTCGAATTTTATCATCACATAGACCACTGCTATTGACTATTATCCACACCCATATAATACACAATTAATATCGATCAAACGAATAATTGCGTTTCAGTAAACAGCTGTTTAAACGCGCTTCCACTGTCGAAACATATCTGTAGAATCTCATAAATTTAACTTTACTCAGAGTGATATCGACTTGCAATAAACACAATCACAATTTTAATAAGTGCCGAAAAAGAAAAATAAGTACTAGTATTATCACAATCTTGTGTAAACGGGCATTGTATTTGTGTCTACTGAGCTATTCTACTCAATAATAACTTACACGCTGACAAAAAACTGCCATAATGAGTAGTGCCGAATAGTCAACACAAAATATGCAAATCCTTTACGCGTTACAGAATCGCCTTATGTCGCTTTAGTAACAATTTTATATAGACCTATATAATATAAAGCTTTACTAAATTATTTCATATGTAGGTTGTTTATTTGAACATTGCGTGAGTTGACAACGATGCTAGTCGAGACGGTCTCGCCACGTGCGTGCCCTCCAAAGCTTCATTTGATGTATTTATTTGTTTACAACATTACACCAAAATAAAGAATATTCTGCGTAAAGAAAATTTATCTGAATGTTTGATGATATACTTACTTACTTCCAAAATTCACGTGCAATAAATATAGTGTCAATGCAAAATTCAAACTTTTAATTTCTCTCTATTTCTATTTCTCGTGTACTTATAATACAAGTACAAAAGAAATAATTAAGAAGTACAAAATAAAACTGCCCATACATTTCTGGGTCATAAGTCATAACTTATAACGAACTTTATAAAATTTAACTGAAATTTTAATTTCGACCCACATAAAATAATGCTATAAAAATTAAATTATTACATAACTATTTCAGGTCTTTTTCTAAATTCAGGTCATAATTATATAGAAATTAATATAATTTTTTCTTCAAAGCCTGACTTCACATTTATATTCAAATTCCTTTTTCCCGCTTCAAATTTTACAGCCAAATTCGTTACCAAATTCGCTATCAAATTTAAGGTGTTAATCCATTATTTATTTAATTCTTAGTCTAGCCTAATTATAAAAATATTTTGTGTTACCGTCCCAAGCCATGCCATTTTTTTAATTATTCTATAAAACAGTCATATAGTACTTACATAATTTTTTAATACGAGTGAATTGTTTAATTATTTAACTTGTACGAATGTGGTATTTAAAAGCAGCTAAGGCGGCGCCATGAACAAATTTTAATATATACATATATAAATGTATCCTATATTATAAATTGATTTGATCTCTTGGTCAGGAATATGGTATTATAATTATTTTCTTCCATTTGACATCACCATCAACAGTTAAACTGAATTGTATTTTCGAAAAAAAATCAAATGTAATTTTTTTTTGTTTTTATATGTTATTTAGTTGTAACCAGAATGTAAGAATAGCTCTATAATAATTTTGAAGCTTCTAAATAGCAATAAATATGGTGAATTGTTAAATATTTTAGTAATTCATTATGAGAGAAGCTTTGCTTGAAAACAAGAGTGATAACTGACGTAATTCTTTCGGCAATCTCGATAGTATTCTGGAAAATATATTTTGAATATGCTAAATAAAGTAATAAAAAATAACTTGTGTTTTTCTTTGTACAGATCTGTCTCCCTAAGCGCTTTTTCTCTTATCTTTAGAAGTCACTAAATCTTTATACTTACGATGTGCGAGAGTTGGTGACAACTTTTTGGTATTTAAGGCACTAGTAGATTGCACAACGGACCCTATGTAAGGATATTGAAACCAAAAAATATTCATCATCATCATCATCATTAAACATTACAGCCCTTCACAAGTCCACTGCTGAAATAGGCCTCCTCCAAGGAATGCCACAAAGCACGTTCCTGAGCCGCCTGCATCCATATACCTCCCATGACGAGAGTTACGAAGAAAAAAATATTGGTTGGTTAAAATTCCTCGAAAGTCAACACCATAGAAGCAAAATACGAACCCTGTAGGAATGGCGAATAATGGTAATTTAAAAACCCTTTGATTTGATCTCTGCTACAGAATATATCGCTATGTACTACTTATTAGGCAAGAGTGATAACCAACTCGACGCTGCTACATGCAACGTTGTGGGCGTGAGGTCGTGGGTGATACATTGAATTAAGAGCGGTGTTTAGAAACAACTTCGAATTTAAATTATAACTCCAGTATCAAAATTTGAGCCTATACCGTATGACGTTACCGCGTTACGCCAGGGGCTCCCAGTGTGCCCAATGGCGTCTTGGTGCGCTGTAGAAGGTAGAGGGGTGCCGTGAGGCGCCTAACTTCTTTTTATCATTATCCGAAAACTAAACTTAGGTACTCGCGGTTACAAAATAAACAAATCAATTCGCGCTACATCCGTCGCTCACTTGCCGATAGGTATTTACGCTGGGAAACGAGTCCAAGATTAATATATAATTTAAGTCGAAAAGCCCTAAGAATTCTTATTCCCATTGAAACATTGATTGAAGCCGGATTTTCAGCTTTTAATAAAATGTGCGGACATTACAAATCTTTCACGTCATATTGACTAAGTTGCCATTGTATTTTGCTTCCTAGTTTTCTTAGAATATGAAAACTTCACTTTATATTGTGAATGTTTTAATTTTTGTACATCTTTCTAGTATCTTTCTACCCTATTTCGATAAACTAGGGCGCCGAAACAAAATACAAACTTGTAAGGGCGCCGCGAACTTAATAGGTTTAAGATAATGGCTGAGACAGCAAGGGGGAATGCCTTGAAAACTAAGGAAATACGACAAAGGGGTTCTTTTTAACGGTAAATGCACAAACTTGTGTCTTTTGGACAATATTTAGTCCAATCCAAGACTTGTTCAGCAAAGACTAGACTTCAGACACAAGTTTGTTTCGGTACTCGGCGATGTTTTCCTGAAATATAATGGCATGACCTGTGTATAGGGCATCACTAATGCCGTCATCCGCATAGCAATCAATGCATGTTACCGATTTGCAACATATCTTTAATATGCAGAAGAAACAGCGTTGGTACGCACGCAGTCTTGTGAAATACCAGCAGTAATCGAAGCATGCACCGTCTACTACGATCTTGATGCTCCGATCTGCGAGAAAGCTGCTGATCCAAGTGTACAATATTGTCTCCAATTGCTCAATTTCTCGGGAAGCCTATAGGACAGAAAAGTTTCGAAAGAAGCGCTTTGTGCCAAATCCAATCAAAGGCCTTGGCTATACTTTTAAACTTTAAGACTTCTTCTTACGTCGAGTCTTTGCTGAACAAAGTCTCGGATTGGGGGCTTGTCCAGAAGACAAGTTTGTGCGTTTACCGTTAAAAAGAACTCCTTTGTCGTATCTCCTTAGTTTTAAGGCATTCCCCTTGCTGTCTCAACAAGTATCGGGAACCTCTGTGTCGACATATCGAATGATTTGCAGTTTCGTGGTCACTTAAAAGAGAAGGCCAAATTGGCCTTTAAACAGCTTGGCATGTTCAGTAAAGCGGGCAAGTATTTCATTTCAAAACACTGCTTGCAACTTTATAAGGCGCAGGTTCGGCCCCACATGAAATACTGTTCCCATCTCTGGGCTGGGGCTCTCCAGTACCAGCTCCTTCCACTTGACCGCATCCAGCGCAAAGCGGTTCGAATCGTTGACAACCGAGTCCCACCCGATTAGCTTGATTCACTGGCGCTGCGAAATGTTGAATCTCTTTGCATTTTCTATCGCGTTTACTATGAGGCCAAATTTCACGAACGCACATCGCAACAAAACAAGATACCATTCACACCATCTGGAAGCTTGGCGGTCCACCACTGTACGTTTATACTAAGTTTTCTTCTTCGTACGACCTCTCTGCGGAATAGTTTACCACCGGCAATTTTTCCAGACCGATACGACTTGGGACCTTCAAGAAAAAGGCTTACTTATTCTAAAAGGCCGGCAACGCACCTGCAATTCCCCTGGTGTAGCAGTAGTTCATGGGCGGCGGTAGTCACCATCAGGTGAGCTGTGTATTGTCGTTAGCCCCCTCTTCTATAAAAAAAATCTTATGATGTTTTGTCTTGAGTTTACTTGAATAGCAAGTGAAACCAAAATTGTCGGTACATATCTTGCGTAGTCTACACTCGGCAGATTTTGGACAATTTTTTGTATATTCTAATAATAGTTATGTCTAGTATATTCCATTACGAAGGGAAAAGGTTGTGCTTATCTGCTGTTGTTGAGGATATTAAAGTAGCAAAGCAATTCTGCAGCACGAATAATAACAATATGCTTAACCGAACCAAGCTCGCTCCCAAAGTACCAGCGATTCTATACTACTGCACAGACAATACGGTACCTTACATCCGTATCGTTAATCTACGTACGGCCTATTAAAGCCCACAACCTGGCCACTATGTCAAATATCCACTCGTAGAGGGGATATTCGAGAGGATATTTGGATATTTGACATAGTTGGCAGGCTGGTTGACAACCGCAGTTTTTATTTTTATTTTAGTCGTTAAGGCTGTTGCCCACCCCCTGATTTGTTTCCCTCTGTCACCTCTTAAGATGCCCACAGGTTGGTATAGGGTAGTAGATACTCTTATGGTCCACCATACACGTCACACGGTCCGTTAAAATGATCAGTTGAACTGACGTACATCCAAAAACTGACCGAGAGTGTGGAATGTTAAGATTTTCAACTGACGACAACCCACGGATTTTTTCGGGCGTACTGTCAGTTGAAACTTGAAACAGCTTAGTCGAACTGACGTACATCCAAAAAATTATCGAGAGTGTAGAATCTTAAGTAAAGATTTTCAACTGGCGACAACCCACGGATTTTTTCGGGCGTACTATCAGTTGAAACAGCTCAGTCGAACTGACGTACATCCAAAAACTGACCGAGAGTGTGGAATCTTATGTTAAGATTTTCAACTGACGACAACCCACGGATTTTTTCGGGCGTACTGTCAGTTGAAACAGCTCAGTCGAACTGACGTACATCCAAAAACTGACCGAGAGTGTGGAACCATAAGATTTCCAAGTGGCGACAACCCCACGGATTTTTTCGGTCGTACTGTCAGTTGAAACAGCTCAGTCGAACTGACGTACATCAAAAAACTGACCGAGAGTGTGGAATCTTAAGTAAAGATTTTCAACTGGCGACAACCCACGGATTTTTTCGGGCGTACTGTCAGTTGAAACAGCGCAGTCAAACTGACGTACATCCAAAAACTGACCGAGTGTGGAATCTTAAGTTAAGATTTTCAACTGGCGACAACCCACGGATTTTTTCGGGCGTACTGTCAGTTGAAACAGCTCAGTCGAACTGACGTACATCCAAAAACTGATCGTGAGTGGGAAATCCTAAGTTGACATTTTTAATTGATGGCACTCCACGAAGTTTTCCGGGCGCAACGTAATCCGCTGGCTTCAGTTCGTTTTAATTACGGGTAGGTAAGTACTTACTTTCTTAGCCGCTTAATCCCCTAGCGGTCTCATGAGACCGAGGCCATATTCAGTCAAATCCCTCGAGAATTTCGTATAGATTCTATGATGCTAAACTTCTTTATAGAAAAGTAGTCTAAAAATAAAAGTTTCAGTGGTTTGAAGTGCTGTGGGTGGGTGCGGTCGCATGAGACCGCTCGGGATTTGACGGACGCATGCGACTGCATTGGAATTTTAAGAGGATTGAGGGGTTAGTAGCTACTAACATTATTTCTTATTTTAGATTTTTATTATTTTATATATTTAGAGAATTTCGTTTGACGGATGATAAGACGGAGACTAAGGTGACTGTGATGATGTCACCTTCCAGAATTTGATTGAGTCAGAAAGTGGGTAAAGGATCTCAGTGATGCTACGCAAAAACAATCGTGTTAAAACTCATTTTCAAAAAGGTTCATGAAGATCTAGATGAATGTGATGATATCACCTAGTTGATGGTGGACTCCGAAAGGGGGCTAAGGATCTCAGTGACCTCACTCCATAGAACCATTGTGCTTGGTCTCATTTGAAAGGTACTCATAAAGACCTAGATGACGGTGATGATTTCACCTTCTTTATCGTGGAATTGAAAGAGCTCATAAAGACCTAGGTAACTGTGATAATGTCACATTCCTGATGGCGGACTCAATATCTGGGTAAAGGACGCCACTACGTAGAACCATCGTTTTTACTCATTTAAATACTACGGTGCCTGTGATGATCTCACCTACCTGGTTGAGGCTCACAAAAAATGTACTTCGTCTATATTTTTCACGTGCCAAAATTCAAGAATATATAATATATTTTTTGGTAGTTCTTTGTAAATATTTTGATTATTTTCTGTATTGGGCATTATTCGCTTGTTAATATTACTCGATTTAAATTGAGAATACTTTTTAATATAAGCAAAAACAAACTGGTACAAAAATGATTTCTTAAATTTACGCGAACACTACACATTGAATAAAACTATTATTTACGGATTTTATCGCGTTTAATTACGGAACAGACCAGAGTTAACGATTCTCCGCGCGGATAAAGGAAACGCTACGGTAATAATGGACACGTCAGAGTATAGTTTTAAAATACTACAGCTTTTATCGGATGAAAGTACATATAAAAAGGTCAAAACAGACGCCACAACTAACACGCTTAAAGCAACTAGCGATTTAATAAAGAAATACTCCGAAAAATTAAATCTCGACGTGATTTCGCTAATACCATCCTGTACCAAACCACCGAGGTTGTACACAAACCAAACGCTCCACTACGTCCTATAGTGAGCCAGATCGATTCACCAACTTATAAGCTGGCACAACACTTGGCAAAAATACTGGCACCACTGAGAGGACATACCAGAGCACACACAAAGGATTCATACCATTTTGTTAGTGAGATAAAAGACCTACATCCACGGAGCAAATTATATTTGCTCCGTGCCTACATCTCGCTGACAATGAAACTATGGTCAGTTTTGATGTTCAGTCACTATTCACATGTCTACCTATTGAAGACTGCATCTCAATTGTAACTAGGAAGCTAGAAGATAACAACATGCCTGCTGAATATGCAGTATTACTTAAACATTGCCTCACATCTGGCTATCTATTGTGGAAGGAAGAGTTCTACAAGCAAGTAGATGGTGTGGCGATGGGCTCACCTGTATCTCCCATAGTCGCCGACATATTCATGGAGGACTTTGAGGAGAAAGCCCTTCTTACTGCTCCTGTAAATCCAAGATTCTACAAGCGGTACGTAGACGACACTTTCACAATTTTACCATCTGACAAAGTAACTGCATTTTTAGACCACCTTAACTCTATAAACTCTAAAATACAATTCACAATGGAGTTAGAGGCAAATAATTCTTTAGCTTTCCTAGATGTTTTAGTCATTCGAAATCCTGATAACACTATTGGTCATACTGTGTACAGAAAAAAGACCCATACCAACCGATATTTAAATGGTGAATCTCACCATCATCCTTCACAGTTAGCTACCGTGGGTAAATCTTTGTTTCAGAGAGCACGAGGGATCTGTGACAGAAAACATCTGGCCGCCGAACTTCAGCATGTCAAGCAAGTGTTGCAAGACAACAAGCTTCGGATCCCGCGCCTACGTCACAGTGACCGAGTGAAGCCGGCCACAGTCGAGCGTGTGCCTGCTGTACTACCATATGTCAGAGGAGTCACAGACAAGGTTGGCTACATCTTGAAGCGAGCTTCCATTAAAACATACTACAAGCCGCCGAAGAAGATTAGTCAATTTTTACCATCCGTCAAGTGTAATATCCCTCTACAAGATGCAGGAGTGTACAAGTTAGATTGTGAATGTGGTCTCTCTTACATAGTTCAAACAAAAAGATCCATAAAAACCCGTGTGAAAGAACATATAGCTAACGTGAAGCACCGACGCTCCGGGAAGTCTGCAGTCTATGAACATGTTCAGGATCGTCCCCACCATTACATCAGATTTGATAAACCACAAGTCCTCGCAAAAGAACACCGATTCCTACCAAGGATGATACGTGGGGCTATTGAAATTAAAAAACATCCTAATTTCAATAGAGAAGATGGTTGGGTGCTGCCATCTGCTTGGGATCCTATAATTAACAAAATTAAACCCAAACCCAAGCATACCACTGCAAGACTTCAAGATACTGTAAGTTCGTTTTGCGTAAATCGGACCAAAAATTAATATTCAAAAACTGAAGGTAGCCGGGCTAACAATGACATTGGGACGTCAAACATCTCAGTCCCCCCCGTGACCATGGGTACTGTAAAGCACCCGAAACGTCGGGATAATAATAAAAATAAATTAAAATAATTAAACGCGATAAAATCCGTAAATAACTGGTACAAAAAGTTGGTAAGATGTAATTTCATAGAAAAATAAAATGTGTCCATGCGTAGTACATTTCCTTTTTCTTCATTACTTCATCGTTTGAATAAAGTATCGTGATTTCTTAATGTTATGCTAAATGTAATTGCATAAAACTACTGTTCTAATAATAAGTGTAATAAAACTAGTAAAAAAATAATTAAAAAACGATTGAATAAACAAATGTGTTCCATCTTATTCACGTGTTACAAAAACTGTGTTACATAGCAGCTTTTTTGGTAGAAGCAATAGCAACACGTCATCTATTTTTTTCACAATGGCAACACTATAACTTTCAATATGAAACGTCAGTGTTTTGTCAGACATCTTGGTTTATGGGCAGTAGGCAGTACTTGGTGTGTGTTATTTTTCGTCATTGGATTTTAGAGACCTTTGGAAATAATTTTGCAAGGTAAGTAATAACATTAAGTTGTTTTGTAATATATATATAGTTGAAAGTGACATTAAATATTCCTAAATAATGCAGTTTATTACGGATTTGCTTTGCAAGTAAAGATTCTACCTGAATTTTAGTTTATGTTCTTCACGAGTGTTTGTTCACGTATGTTGCGTGTGTTACAAAGTTGTGTGACGTAACACACGTGAAAAGTATAAAGCTTAGTTCACATTGCAATATTTAGGTATAGAAAAAGCTAAATATTTATGTCTTGTGTCAAAAAAAGGAGGAGGTTCTCAATTCAACTGATATTTTTTATTTTCTTTTGTATGTATGTTTCGCGATTCTCCAGATTCTGTAGACCGATTTCAAAAATACTTTTTGGTGAATAGAGAATGCCTTCAGGCTGGTCCTATATAAATTTGTTGTTTAAAGTAGGCTATTTTTGGGTTTTTAAACCGGAAAAAAGTTTAATATACAACAAAAAGTAAAATGTAACTGCATTCATGGTTTTTATTTTTATTTTATGTTGATTTTACAGATGCCTCTAACACCTAAAGAAAGGCAGAAACTTTATCGAGAACGGCTGAAAGAAGTAAATCCTGAAAAATTTAAATTGCAGCAAAAACAAAATGCAGAAAGAACAAAAAGAAATAGAAAAAGAATAGCAGAATATACTTCATCTGATCAAGAAATCATAAGAAAGCAGTGGAGAGAGAGAAAGAAGAAAAGTAAGAAAGAACCTAAGCCTGAAGTAGTGCCTTTAGAAGGACATGGACAAATTTTAACACAGAAGAGAAATTATAATAGAAGGGTCATTTATAGACTGAAAAATGAAAACACAAAGCTAGAAGAGGAATTAAAAAAATATAAAAAGTCGTTGAAAAAAATTAGGCAAAGATTAAACCGTTCTATGGAAAAAAATAAAAAGTTACTTGAGGAGAAAAACCAAATGATTCGTAGCTTTGAAGACAAGCCCAATTGCCAAAAAAGATGAAGCCCTTGAACAAATGACCCCCGTTTCGAAAACGTGCGCATACATTGACCAAAATTTACCTAGTATTCGACCTGAAGAAAGAGAAAGCGTGAAAAAAGTTTTGCTAGAACATAATGTAATAGTGGACACTATAAAAGACAGCTACAAAAGTAAAAACACTCAAGAAAAACGATTAATTAAAGATGTTTTTACAAATAACATTAATAAATACAGTATGAAAACTAAGATGGCTACCTATTTAGGTCTTAAAGGAAAAATTCGTCACACTAAACAGAAAAATAAAAGCCCATTACTTTTATGAAAGGGATGATGTGAGTAGGATGACAGCAGGGAAAATCGAAGTAAAGACACAAGAAAAAAACAGAGAAAGTATTTGCTTGGCACTCTACATAAATTATATCAGAAATATAGAGAAGGAGGAAAATTATCATTTTCAACTTTCAAAAGGTACAGACCCTTTTATGTATTACCACCAAAAGCCGAGAAACGAGAAACTTGCGCTTGCAAGAGGCACGAAAATTTGCAAATGAAAGCCACGTCATTGAAGTCAATTGGATTAATAGCAACAACAGATCTTGATGAGTTACTGAGTATGGTTGTATGTTCTTCAAAGTCAAAGGAATGTGCTTACGGAGACTGTGATTTTTGCAAAAACAAACGTATTGATTTTTCTATGGGTGAAAAAGATCTAAACTATAATGTTTCATGGGATGAATGGGTTTTGAAATCTCATGAATACAAACCAAAAAAAAAATTGTGATGTGACAAAGATTACGAAAAAAAACGTCATAGAAAAAAAAACTGGTTCGCTAAAATTGCTCCTAGATGCCTTTCAAGAAGAACTGCAAAGTTTCAAAATCCATTCCTACAATATCGTGCATCAGTACAAACAATATCGGCAGTGCATAGAAAATTTAGATGACCGTACTGTCGTTCTACACGTTGATTTTTCGGAAAACTATTCTTGCAAATTAGCCACTGAAATACAAGCCATGCATTTTGATGGGTCCAGACAACAGATCAGTCTCCACACTGGGGTGTTATATACCGAAAAAGGTCATCAATCTTTTGCAAGTTTAAGTCCAAACAAAGACCACGGACCAGATGCCATTTGGGCACATCTCTTACCTGTGCTTAAGTTGGTCCAGGAGAAATTACCCAAAGTAGACGGGATTCATTTTTATTCAGATGGCCCAACTGTACAATACCGACAGAAGAAAAACTTTTATTATTTCGCAAAACTGACGAAAGAGTTGGGCTTTCCATTTTCCACGTGGAACTTTTACGAAGCGTCACACGGTAAAGGAGCCGCTGATGGTGTAGGAGGAGCCATTAAAAGAAAATTAGACTCAATCAAATGTTCCCGACGCTAAAACAGCTTATGAATTTTTACAAGCGTCTGAAACCAAAATACAGCTTTTCTTTATACCTGAAGATGCCATGCTGAATGAATCAGTAGAACTCTTACCAGTACCAAACACGATGAAAATACATCAGATTATTAACAATGTTGACTTAGCTAACTCTATTTCCTACCGTTGTTTAAGTTGCTTCTGCGAAAAGAGTAGACCAGGTTTTTGCGACTGTCACAATCTGAAATCTGCGGACTTGCTAAAGTGTGGCCGTAGAAGGAAAAGGGGAGATCTCCCGCCGGGCAAGGTGTTCCGCCCGGGGAGCGGCCAACGCTCCATGTGATAGTTCGGAAATGTTCTATATATACTGTTTATGATTAGGAATGTTGATAGCGTGATTTAAGCTTCGGTGTATTTCGCTTGTAGCGCGACGACAGCGCCGCCACATCACCCCCCTGCTCAGACCGGAGGTCGATAGTGCAGCCTCGTTGCCGACGAATGTGCAAATGCCAGGAGATTGCCTTGTAGTCTGCGGTGAGTGGAGAAGAAGGCAAGTAATCTGCGAGAGTGCCGTGAAGCAGAGGCGAGCAGTAAGGCTCAGAGCCTTGCTGAACACTGTAGCGCAGAGTATAGCTTGAAGGAACAGGAAGCATTATTATTCCAGTGCTGCAATGATCCTTGTGAAGCTGGCTGGCTCGCAGGATATGAAGACTGCAGACGATATCTGCTCGGGAGCGAATGGGTGGGGTGTATTTTATGACGATGATGAAGATTAAAGTTTCCGAAGGTAGTTGGTTGCGTGTTCAGATCACGTCGGGTAGTCACCAGTAAAGCGGTGGAAGGAAAAGGGGAGATCTCCCACCGCGCAAGGTGTTCTGCCCGGGGAGCGGCCAACACTCCATGTGATAGTTCGGAAATGTTCTATATATACTGTTTATGATTAGGAATGTTGATAGCGTGATTTAAGCTTCGGTGTATTTCGCTTGTAGCGCGACGACAGCGCCGCCACATCACCCCCCTGCTCAGACCGGAGGTCGATAGTGCAGCCTCGTTGCCGACGAATGTGCAAATGCCAGGAGATTGCCTTGTAGTCTGCGGTGAGTCGAGAAGAAGGCAAGTAATCTGCGAGAGTGCCGTGAAGCAGAGGCGAGCAGTAAGGCTCAGAGCCGTGCTGAACACTGTAGCGCAGAGAGTAGCTTGAAGGAACAGGAAGCATTATTATTCCAGTGCTGCGATGAACCTTGTGATGCTAGATGGCTTGCAGGATATGAAAGACTGCAGACGATATCTGCTCGGGAGCGAATGGGTGGAGTATTTTTATGACAATGACAAAGCTTGACGTTTCCGAAGGTTGTTGGTTACGTGTTCAGATCACGTCGGGTGGTCACCACTGTAACCGTAGTAGGAAAAGGGGAGATCTCCCGCCGGGCAAGGTGTTCTGCCCGGAGAGCGGCCAACACTCCATGTGATAGTTCGGAAATGTTCTATATATACTGTTTATGATTCGGAATGTTGATAGCGTGATTTAAGTTTCGGTGTATTTCGCTTGTGGCGCGACGACAGCGCCGCCACAAAAGCAAACAGAAATGTTAAATGAAAAATCTATTCCGTCTAAAACGTCTATAACAGTATTAGCTGACATTAAAAATACTCAAGAAAACAGGTCTTATTTTAATTTGAGACAATATGGACCATTCAATTTAAAACAAATAAACCTCAAAACAGACATTGCTAGCAAAAGTTTGAAAGAAAATTCTCATGACAGAATGAAGAAATGTTCAAAGAAAAGAAAAATAAAAGACATACACCTTAAAACAAATAAGAAACTTAAAACGGAAGAGGAGAGCGGTACAGACGAAGATATGACGATTTCTTTGCATGATACTTCTGATGAAGAGTATCACATTACAGATGATATCTTATCAGATGATGATTATCTGTATCATATGGATTATCAATTGAAAGAACAGAACGTTACAAATTTAAGAAAAATATCAGACACAAGTAAAATAGAGAGAGAAAAAATAGAACAATCAAGCCGATACACAAGAGTGAAAATCAGGGAGTAGTTAATTTAGCTGGACAATCTGTGATTGCTACGACTCTGCAGGATGATGAAAATAACTTTGCCAATGCAAAAAATTACTCGGAAGTGACATCAAAAATTAATACAGACATATGGAGGCTATCTTTCAAAGACACTGTACTTGTAAGGTATTATCAAAGAACCGCGTGGAAGTATTACATAGGATTCTTGGAAGACAGTTTTAAAAAAGAAGGAAAATCTTATTTTACCCTCAGACGAAATAAAAACTCAAGACAGAGCCCCATCGAACAACGCTCTGAGACAGGTAAAACTACGCCTCGCCTTTTACATACACAGTTTCACGCACACAAATATAACGAAACTACGCCTTAGCTTCTCATTCGAGCTATTCCAGCGCACGGAGTGTCACGTTATAATAATTCGCAGTTTTTAAAGAAAAAATGCCGAATTGTGTTGTGAAAACCAATCTTCCAGAAATAAAAAACAGGATGGAATCACATTTCATACGTAAGTATAAATAAAAATCCAAATTTTTAATTAATCATTTTTATTATTTATTCTGACAGGTTGGAACATAAAACTTCGACAAGTGTTGCCACTAGTGAGCGTCACAGTAGTCCCCATTTATTCGGTAATTTATTAATGTGACGCGAAACTTAATGTAATTCTATTTAATGTATTTCTATTTTACTTATAATATTTATAAAATTATTGTAAGTGTAAATACGCATTATTTTTTTTTGTTTTTCCATGTTTTATCATCACTTCATAAATCTATATTTTTAAGGTTCCCCATCCAAAATAAATACATTATCGGATATATATCAGGAAGTACAGCGCATTGCTTGTCAAGGGTCATAAAGTGTCAAACGTCTAGCTCGCTTACAGTCGGATGAGATATTTGACTTCCATAAACTGATATCTTTAAAAGATAAAGGTGGCTTAATCTTTCCGTCGAAAGACCTTTTTGAAATTTGCGTAATTTGTGAAACTGTTGTACGTAAATTATGTAATGAAAGCATAGTGATAGTTACTGAAAACCAACACAAATCAGTTGTTATTAATATTTTAAAACGATTTATTGGTAGTTGGTACTGACAACTTTCTCTAAATTGGAGACTGAGCACAATTATGCTGGTCAAGAGCATAAAATAAGCTTAATAAGATGCATAATTGAAAAATATTTATCAATTCGTTTCCACCATATTTCTAAATTGGAAACAATTTCCAAAACGGTGGACAATAAACGGCAATATTTCAAAAAATTGACTCAACAAAAAGGTTATTAAAATAAAAACAATGTTTCTTTCATATTACTATTGTCTTATTTTTCCCCTTTTTAGTCGAAATAAACATACTTACATACATAATAAATAATTTATTGTAATCGATTTCCACAAAGTAAAGCCTGATTCTATCAATTATACTTACATACTACTTCTTAAAGTGAGGTATACAATTGAAAAAATTGCTAACTTATCTTTTTACTTATCCATTCATCCTGATAGTACTTAGGCAATAATATATTAGGGTAATAAATTTTTACTGCACGGCAACACTCGCTTAGTGCACACATGTTTACCAAACCGACCTCACTTCTCTATTGACAGCGCTCTGTCTTGAGTTTTTATTTCGTCTGAGATTTTACCATACGGTTTCTGAAAACCATTAAAAAACCGGAGCTAAAGTTTGTAATTCACAAAATAAAAGATGAAGACACTGTAACTGAAGATTCAATAGTTAAGCAGGTTAAAATAACCCAAAACGACCAAAAGAATACTTTTTAGCAGATCCTAGCGATAAGGTTTATTTTGAGTAGAATATTTACAAGTAGGTAGATATAACATAAATATATATATATATATATATATATATATATATATATATATATATATATATGTGTCGTTCATTGTAATAGTGAATTATCTCCATGCAATGAAGTTTTGAGAAATTAAGAGTTTTGTTAATTAATGCGTAGAAAAAAAACTACAAATTTTTATTCAATGCTTTATATTTTTTATTGTAGTTCACAAATGAAATATTATAATAGTATATAGTTACTTAAAAATAAGACGAAGTTATTTTAATGAAACGAATTATAATATTTTTTTTTGTAGACTTACTTCACTGTTAAAGTGACGAGTTATACTTATTGTGATTTCGTTAAGTGGTTAATCGTAGGTTATTTCGTCATCAGACGAACGTTCATCAGCATTACGTGTGCTTGACCGTGTTGGAATGTCTACAGTAAGGTTTTTTGTAAAATTGATGGTAAATTGGTGGAATGTATGGGAGAAGATCAAGCATATCCTTCTTCTTAGCAATAGTAACTGGTCTTCTTGAAGGATAGAGTGGGCCTTGTTGAATATTGCACAAGTAAGCTGGTCGTCCTTGTTGCTTTTTTGATAGATCTACTTTGTAGAAGGGCATGTCAGCGTTGAGCGTTTCTTTAAATTGAAATTGTAAAGGATGATTCCTCTCAAACCTCAGCCATCTAATATTCAGCCAGTTTAAGTCGTAACCACAGGTTGTTTTTTTTCTGTTGGTAATAGATTTTTCTAATGCCGCAGTGCTTATAAATTCGGAATTTTTTATTTCAGTTACAACAAAATGTGA
Organism: Parnassius apollo; assembly: GCA_907164705.1. Lineage (NCBI taxonomy): Eukaryota > Metazoa > Arthropoda > Insecta > Lepidoptera > Papilionidae > Parnassius > Parnassius apollo. The sequence goes on from CAJQZP010000975.1 coordinate 1,299,392, forward strand.
TTCTTTGCGTTTGGCTGTTTTTATGATCTCAATCCATTGATCCGGGCTATAAATTTGTCCATGACGGCGACTTGCGCTCTCAATTATTCCAAATTGCCAATCATTAGGCAAATAAGAATGCCCGGACACTAAAAACTTGTGGTCTATGGTGGTTATACTAGTATCCGGGTCTTGTACGAGCTTTAAAAGGGAAAGGGTAGTCTTAATGTTTCGATTTTGTCCAGTGCAAGAATCGGAATACATTATGACGTGATTTTGTGTTACCGCGTGAGTTTTTAAATATTTCACGAGACAGACTGCAATGTCTTGAGACCCTCGCCCTCCTTCTATCTCATTCCAGACGTTCATGTACCCTGTGTTGTTATTAAAACAATGTATTTCCAAATTATACAAATACAGATTCCTTTTATAGTATGCTACCGTAGTAGTTAATTTTGGGAAAGCTAAAGCTTTCTGCAAATCAAAGGTTAGTGCTGTGTTAGTGCGTGCTACATATGCGTCATTAATCTTTTTAGCATCAATTTGTAGATTTTCTCTTGCCGAATCTACCTTTCTTTGATGAAGTTCCTTTTGAACTTCAAACTCTTTCTTCACGTTCTCGTCATCGGTGCCTCTAATTTTAAAATTCAAGCTATCACAAGTCTTACATGTATCCTGGTGCGGTGCCTTGAAATGTAGATTAAACTTGGTGTTAAAAACTTTATTATAATATTTAAATTTTTTAGATTCTGTCATTTCAGTCAAACATTTTTCTTTATATAGATCGTACATCTTTCGAATAGTTAGCCCAGGATTTAAAAACTTCCGGTTAGGATTACTTTTCTTGTGTAATGGCTTTGGTACGCGGGAAAGCTTTGTATATGAACAATAATGTCAGAATCATCTAATTTTCGAGTACTAGTCGTGCCTCGTTTATCTTTACATTGCGAGACATCGCCTTTTGATAGACAGCGATATAATCTTCCATCACTGATTTGGAATGTTTTCAAAAAATATTTTTTACATACCAGTTGTGTCATAATATGAGATTTGAGAAAATACTTAAACGAAACGTTTTTTCCTGCTCGTGACAGATCTTTAGGTCTTTTTCTATTAACAGATGCTTTTTGCACTAATGCATATAGAAAGGCATTTTGTTGATTAAAGTCCTTTAAATTCCAAAAATGATTCGAACATTTCTTGCCTTTCATTTTCTGTAAAAAGCGTATAACACTTTGTAGGACATCCAAAGTCAATATTTTCGAAGATTTAGGTATTTTTCTCCCATTTTAGTTACATAACCTTTTCCACTATTACGCAATAACTTTCTTTTATTAACTGTCCAATTTTTCTTGTTGATTGACCTTTTTCTAGATTTAGATGTTCCAGGTTCTGATAGACTAGACGGCATCATAATATTTTCGTCACAACTTGTATCTGTTTCTGAAACAAGTATAAAAACGAAACCAATAAAATAATAGTGATTTCTAGGACATAACTAAATAGAAAATATATTGTTAGATATCGTATTTTCTTGTCTATAAACTTGAAAGTTATCATAATATTTTTAGGTTAGAAAAACAACTAATAAAAATATAACTTACCAGATTCTGTATGAATTTCTCCAGGAATAGGCTGATATTCAGAACCAGAATCACTAAAATCTTCTGTATTAGACATATTGTATTAAAACCCCACAAAAACACCGACTTTGAAAATCCTTTTTTAATAATTATCACAACACGTACAACGGATGACAACAATCGGTCGCAATAAAAGTGAATCAAGTCCGGACTTACTTCATTATAAAAGTGACTTGGGACATACTTCACTTTTATAGTGAATAACAGTACAAATCTGTTCCTAGACTAAACAAAATAGCGACATCTACGTCACTTTAGTGGTATCAGTGGAGTTGCTTCATTTTTATATTGAAAGATATGATACATTGTGAGCCCACTATGGGAAAATAATTTTTTTTTATATTATGGAGTTACACCACTATTACAATGACCGACACATATATATATATATATATATAAATATTCAAATAATGCCAAAATAATACGATTGTGTAATTTTAAGTACAAATTTTGATCTCTTTGTTTTTTAAGTTGTTTTATTAAGTAAATAATTCTATCTATAATCGTATTTTATTTGAAATTAAATTTTTTATTGCTTTATGTGCATCAAGCTTAACAACATTTCCAGCGTGTTACACAATTCCAGTGTGTTATCGTGTGTTACAAGTTCTTGTGTTATGGTACATTTTCTGTGAGCCTTACTCACCTGATGATGATGCACTCCGAAGATCGATATAGGATCTGAGTGACAGTATTAGATAGGATGATCGTTTTTTAGCTCATACAGACCTAGGTGACTTGAAAACTCGTCGTAGAAGTTGAGGGACCCTGGTTATGATCTTATCTTTCTGATGGTGCAATCCGAAGATCGATATAGGATCTGAGTGACGGTATTAGATAGGATGATCGTTTCTCAGCTCATTTAGAAAGGCTCATACAGACCTAGGTGACTGTTATGATCTCATCTTTTTGATGGTGCAATCCGAAGAACGTAATAGGTTCTTAGTGACTGTATTAGATAAGATGATCGTTTTTAGCTCATTTGAAAGGGCTCATACAGACCTAGGATCTGAGTGACGGTATTAGATAGGATGATCGTTTTTCAGCTCATTTGAAAGTGCTCATACAGACCTAGGATCTTAGTGACGGTATTAGATAGGATGATCGTTTTTCAGCTCATTTGAAAGGGATCATACAGACCTAGGTGACTGTTTCTCATCTTTCTGATGGTGCAATCCGAAGACCGATGTAGGATCTGAGTGACGGTATTAGATTAGATGATCGTTTTTCAGCTCATTTGAAAAGGCTCATACAGACCTAGGATCTTAGCGACGGTATTAGATAGGATGATCGTTTTTCAGCTCATTTGAAAGGGATCATACAGACCTAGGATCTTAGTGACGGTATTAGATAGGATGATCGTTTCTCAGCTCATTTGAAAGGGCTCATACAGACCTAGGTGACTGTTATGATCTCATCTTTTTGATGGTGCAATCCGAAGAACGTAATAGGTTCTTAGTGACTGTATTAGATAAGATGATCGTTTTTAGCTCATTTGAAAGGGCTCATACAGACCTAGGATCTGAGTGACGGTATTAGATAGGATGATCGTTTTTCAGCTCATTTGAAAGTGCTCATACAGACCTAGGATCTTAGTGACGGTATTAGATAGGATGATCGTTTTTCAGCTCATTTGAAAGGGATCATACAGACCTAGGTGACTGTTATGATCTCATATTTCTGATGGTGCAATCCGAAGACCGATGTAGGATCTGAGTGACGGTATTAGATAAGATGATCGTTTTTCAGCTCATTTGAAAAGGCTCATACAGACCTAGGATCTTAGCGACGGTATTAGATAGGATGATCGTTTTTCAGCTCATTTGAAAGGGATCATACAGACCTAGGATCTTAGTGACGGTATTAGATAGGATGATCGTTTTTCAGCTCATTTGAAAGGGATCATACAGACCTAGTGATCATAGGATGATCGTTTTTCAGCTCATTTGAAAGGGATCATACAGACCTAGGTGACTGTTTCTCATCTTTCTGATGGTGCAATCCGAAGACCGATGTAGGATCTGTGTGACTGTATTAGATAGGATGATCGTGTTTCAACTCATTTGAAAGGGCTCCTACAGACCTAGGCGACTGTTATGATCGCATCGTTCTGGTGGTGCAATACGAAAATCGATATAGGATCTGAGTGAAGGTATTAGATAGGATGATCGTTTTTCAGCTCATTTGAAAGGGCTCATACAGACCTAGGTGACTGTTATGATCTTATCTTTCTGATGGTGCAATCCGAAAATCGATATAGGATCTGAGTGACGGCATTAGATAGGATGATCGTTTTTCAGCTCATTTGAAAGGGATCATACAGACCTAGGTGACTGTTATGATCTCATCTTTCTGATGGTGCAATCCGAAGACCGATGTAGGATCTGTGTGACGGCATTAGATAGGATGATCGTGTTTCAACTCATTTGAAAGGGCTCATACAGACCTAGGTGACTGTTATGATCTCACATTTCTGATGAACTCGATGGTTTATATTTTCATTATTTTTAATTTATAGGAGTCACGCAATTCTATCTGTGACACTTCTAAACTAAAAATTTAATATTTAGGCCCCCCCTAAAGGTGGGAGAAAAGTAACTTAATACAATACGAAAAATTTATTATTTTATAAAACACAACATATTCAAATCAAATAATATTTTAGTAAAGTTTAAGTTAAAAAATGCAGTGAGTATATTTTTAAAGAAATAAGAATATAGGGAAATAAAAAAATAAAAGTCCAAGTTTAATAGACTTTGTAATCATAAATAACACCTCAATGCTACACTAATACAAGCGAACCTGATATCTTCACAGCCTGAAAATTCTGACTTTCTTAAATACTGGATCTTTTAGCATAATAATATACTGGGATCAATCCAAACTTGCACTCCGTGCTTCATCCAGGGTGCCAGATTCTGTTAAACATATAAAAAGGTTAATATATGTACTGGTATGTCATTTATTACATATGGCAATAAAATATAACTAACGAGACAGTTAATTTTGTATAGAGTACAGAATTTATTTTTCGTAAATTTCTGTTGAAATTTCGTGCGCCAATACAATAACCGATTCCTTTCCTATGTGATTCCTGATATATAATCAGAAAATTTTGATAAAGAATATATCCGACTAACAATACAAATGTTAAAATCATTCTGGAATGCGCACATCGTATACTGTATCAATAATGTTCACAAAATTATTAAGAATTTAGGCAAGTGATGAAAAATTAGTGTTTTCACATGTCGCACGGAAAAGCCTCCGTCCTTCGCAGTGGTTATTCCTACACACAATTCTTAATTCATAATGAAGGTCTAAACAGGTGCGAGCGAACGCACGCGGGTCTCGTTTGGGTTAGGCCGTACTTACGATTGTATTACGTTATCCTGGTCTTCTGTCGTCGACTAACATACTGCGGTACCGCGTCCGCACAACATCGCATCGACTACGTGTCGCCGCAGTTCGCACCGTGAAGCCGCTACTTACAGTCTGAAAGGACTCGCACGCACTTTCTCTTCGAAAGTCGACGCTCTAAGCGGGCGTTAGATACAATTTGGAAATGTTACAAGATTAGAGGGCGGTTCAACGCACCGCAACGCATATCCCTACCTGTTAGCCGTTCAACAGTCGGTGACTACGCACATGCTTACGTATTACGCTCGTGTTCACCGCACCAGACAATTTGCTTCGCATTACAGCCTATGAAATTTTCTATTTTAAGGGCTCCAAAATCTAGACAAACGCCTAGTAACAAAATTCTTTCAATCGTAGCCTACATGTTAAAAAATATCCACAACCTTAAAAGCAAATGAAGCCAGAGAGAGACATATGCTTAAATAAACATGCAAATAAAAGAGCTTGATGTCAAAAATGGGTTCATAAATAAAAAATAAATTAAATGGTAAAGGATTTAATCTAAACGATAGTATAATACACCTTAAAAATACATCTTAAACATTTTAGAATCTTATCATTTAGCAAAATCAAAATTTTATATAAATCTAAACGCATCGGACATGCGGAGAACTGATCGCCAAGCGTCTTCGTCAGCGGGTGAAATGAAACCGCGCGTTTACTAGAGTATAATTTTCATTTATTAGATTACAAAATGATTTTGACATAATTTGATTGGAGTGGATGAGACCACACACGCTCGACCTAAGCTAACGAGCGATCGCGTTCGAGGACGAATCCGAATTTCGGGTTCGAATCAAATCCTCTCAACGAAACGGGAATGCACGGGCGACACAGCCGACAACCCTGCTCGCCTCCAGCTCTCTGCCATCGCGTCAAATCCTAACGTCTAATCTCCCGAGCTTCGTAAGTCTCACTATACTAAATAATAAAAATGTCACGTTCGCTAATTATTAAAAAAAAGAACGCTATCTATGGTTATCAGCTGTGGGCGTAAGCTAACCTAACTTAACTATGATTTTAACGTGAAAGCTTCGCAGTATAATCTTTACAGAAATTGTAGGCTATCAAGGAAGTAATCGTCTAACTTATTTTAAAATATTACATGCATGTGATAATAAATATGTTCTGGCTTAAGAACCCTGGCAACACATTGTCAATTCTTAAAACATTAAAACTACTTGCTCATAACATTTGTATCAAAACTATTGCTTACATTATACGCATTACTCTAACTAGAAACCGCCACCGACCCGTGCATTTCCCGGTTAATCTAATATTATATTTAAAAAATCGTAAATGTAGTGGTCTAACGCGTCCAACTACTCATCTAGTGGGGCTAGGCAGACCGATTGACATATTCGTAACGATCTCTACCAACCCGTGTGACTCCCCCTAAAACAAATTTTTGCACCTTATAATATTGGTCATAGGTTTCTACATTTTCTGAAAATAAATGATTAAATTTCAAAATATTTTTAGCAGCAACTTCGACTGAGAACATAACAGGCAATACAACCATGTTCTTATTAATATATTATTTCTTCATTCGAGTACTGTTGTAAGTCTAGCACAGGTATTTTGGCTGAGTGCTGCACACTTCAAACAAAGATGTCTACAGAAGTGTTATCACTTCTGAGAACTAAGAACTCTAATTATACTGGCTCTCTATACTGTTGGGACCGAAGCACAGCAGTGCATGCTCTGCTGTTTGTGGCAGAAATAACTGGGGTGGCACCTTCCTAAGTACAAGGGAGCCCCACCGCCTACTGCATAGTAGACTGAGTTTGTATTTCTGTATTCTTAATACTTGGGATGTTTTATTTTAAGTTTTAAGGCAGATGTTTCAAAATGGACCAGGTCTATGTACACTACTTCAAAAAAAAAAGTGAAAAATCTGTAGAATTCAAGAAAAATAAAGATAGTTCATTTATTATTTATTCATTTATTAAATCTTTCCTTTTGTGGTAGACAATTGATATTTATCAATTATTTTTATTGACTTTCAACATGGTGTCTCACCAATTTAGTTACTCTGTGCTTACAGACAATGACAGCAAACTATAAAGAGACCATTTATCATAGAAAGAAAACAAGTTGTCACAACAATGTCAAAAAATTCGTGAAATAAATATGTCAAATGTCACTTATCAACAAAAATGACAGCTTGCCGCCATGACGGGTTTTTGTTGTGTGTTGCAATTTCAAGTGTAATTTTCTGAGCTTTACCAGCCAACAAAGCCATTATAAAATGATTGGACAGTTAACAACCATTTAAAATGTATTTCCCTATTTTTGAGTATAGTGTACAAGAACCTGGCCCAGGCTCCATACATTTTGGAACATCTCATTTATTTAATATGTTCAATATTCAAACTATCTATAAGAAAATATATTTAGGCAGGAGATATAATATGTCAATTAAACGAACCTATTAAATGTTTTGACTAAATGTTAAAGCCACCAACACACATTTTATGATTTGACACAGTGCTCTTCTCTGCTCCCAAACCTCATAAATGATAGGTGATTTACACCTATCATCTATGAGTTTTGGGAGCATGGCGCATTAGTGCCCATCAGAAAGACGTACATAAGCTGGTACTTTACTTACAAATTTCTTTTGATTGCATTGCAATTGTTGTATTTTTTATAAAAACTGTGTTTGATTATGACATTCTAATTATTTATAAAAATTTTCATCTTCATATTCAGCCAATATCTTTAATATATTTATTGTACAAAAACTATCAAGTAACTGCATTTATTGCTTGTATTTGTCTACACTATGATATAAATGAGCAAGTCAACAAATTGTCAGGATAATTGTATGAAATCACAAATTTTTTAATAAACCTGATTAGAAATCTGATTTATGAAGTCTCTAGATTTATCAAGAAGTTGAAAGTATAAATTTATTTATTTTATTTGAAATTTAGTTTAACTTCTATTTTTATTTTACGCAGATCATTCTTGTACATTCATCTTTATTTGGTATAATAGATGATCTTTATTTGGTATAATAGATGATCTTTATTTGGTATAATAGGTGCAAAAGTTTTTTATCAATATTAGCTTTTTTGATTAAAAACCTTACATCCAAACATAGGCACTCAGTAATTTCAGAATACCAGTATTTATAACTAAATTGATAAACAGATTTTGAAAATTATATATTGATTACGGTTAATTTTATACAAATACTAGCTGATATCTGCTCGCTTCGCTGGACACCTCGTATCTTTTTGCGGAACCTAGATGTAAAAAATTAGGATACTTTTTTGATGGGACCATCGTAAAATCCGTTCTTACTGAGTATCAACATTGCGAAATGAGTAACTATACTAAATTTCAAGTCAATTGGGTGTATAGTTTCAGAGATCTTGTGCTGAGTTAGTCAGTTAGTGGTATTTCACTTATATATATATACACACAAAATCTGTGTATTATATAGAATGTTATCTGTTGATAAATGGATGCTGTGGTCCATAGACATCTATATCTATCCTCAATTAAGAATCAAAATACAGATGTGTCGTCTCCTCTAAAAACTTACATGGAATGCATTATTGCCATTATTGTCTCCAGATCTCTACACTCACAATACAATATAGTAAGATGCTACTGTCTGCTATTTTCACTGGTATTCTGAGAGAGCATTGTCCTTCCCTGGTTAAGCTGACCCATTTGTACTAAAATTATAATATATATAAAACACACACAACACAAGTTATAATTTGTATTGAATTTGTGCCAGTTACATATGTGCTTGTTGCTTGCTAACCCATTTATGTTGCCCAGTGAATAAAACAAGTCACATCTGCAAGCATTGTGCTGTTGTGCAACATTGCAGTTACTTAATAGTTACAATTAAGTGTAAATAATAAATAAAAAGCTCACCGCCCCATTGGTGGGTACTGTTGTGCGTATGGATCCCGGTCGTAACCTCCTGCGACCCCCGCTGCACCACGCCTGGAATATAAACAAAAATGTGCGGTTGTAGTGGTAGAGTATCAGAATTGATCACCCTATTTTGTTCCATTGGTACAGTCATAGAAGACTACGGGAAATGCCAGAAATCTCATGATTTCTGATAGATATCAGTATTACCATCTCTTTAACACCAAAGCCCCACCCAGAATGTTGACATGCAGCAGCGTTAAATGTGCAAAGATGTGGAATTGAGATTTATTTATTTAATTAATTACAATGGTTTTAAATCCAATTACAGTAATTAATAATTTCGAAAAGCACATGAGTATTAACTATGCTAAGAGAAATAATACTAACTATATATCATTACAATCACTAAATCGTAAACAAGCTGTCAACAGCACATTCCAAAAGAGCTTCTCAAAAGAGCATTTATTGCGCTGTACATTCGACATAGTGGGGCAGACAGCGTGCACAATGATATAGTTGCAAATAAAATGCATATGCCGGTGAGATGGCCTATGTTGCAAGTAGTAGTCAGACACATAGATCTTGCATAAGGTGGTATGAAGTTCAGGGGCATCTATTACACCTCATAAAATTTTGAGCATAATCTGCCTTAGTCATCTGATCATACAGTAGAAAGGAGTTCAATATATTCATTACTTTTAAGTGAATTTAGTTTTATCTCTACGTCTAGCGGGGGATGATAAGGGTCAATATTATCAATACCACAGCGGCATTTACTTGCACCACACATTCAACAGCCTTTGAAAGTACTACATCCAACTTACATCCAAATATATTAAAACAAATTTCTTATCACACATGTTACAAAATGATAAAAAGTAATAATAATAGCTACAAACATTTTTTGGACCACTATTTACGTTAAGATTACCAAATTTCGACAGAAAGGATAGTTTCATAGAAAGCAATTGGTACACCGAGTTAGTAGGATCTATAATCTCCTTTGGTTTTCATTTCCTTAACAGTACATCTACTATGAGTACAAAATTGTGGCAGGTAAACCAAAATTTCCTCTAGTCTCGATTCCATGTTCCATAAATGTACAAATTTCTTTTCCTCAACAGCTTTTAAGATTGAGATACCAGGACCATCTGCACATCGGATAGAGGTGTTTCTTTTATTTTTGTTGTTATTGGTCACTATCTTCCAAGGCTCAATGTTAGTAATATTACAGGTGATAGAAAGAGCTGCTAATAGGACACTCGGTAAGTGCAGGTTCTGTATCAGTTTTAGTCGACTTGTTTATTATGTTGTTGTCTGTATAAGGAGGTAGTTTTGGTGATGTTTTCCACAGCTTGTGAAGTATGAATAGCTGGCGTTGGTATTAGTTGGCTGGTCAATTGCTTTCTACCTTGGGGGATTCTGAGTTGTTTCATAGTTCTTAAGCTATTGAACTTTTAATGTTTCATCATTAATCTACTTGCTAAGTGTGTTGATTAAATCATCCTCGAAACAACAGGAGAGACCATATCCAGCAGTGGACTTTGAAGAGTATGTAAAGACATGAAAAGAACATTCTCATGACCATTAACAGTCCTCAGGATGAGGGCCCCATTCCCGGTAAGAGATTTGCTGTATGTTGGCATACAGATCAACTATCACAGTACTAAATGCGTTACATCTTTGTACTACTTCCCACTGAGGATCTAACTATTTTGCATTTGATATAAATAAAACTATTGTTGCTAATGAGCCTCCCCAGTATGGCAACTATAGGAAATATATGCTATGAGGCATTCTTTGAATTTATCAATTCTTAGTTTTTTTAATCTTCAAGATTTTCAGATAAAATGTAGCCTATATCCCTCCTTTTGTAACTCTCTACCTGATTGCAATGTTTCATCACAGTCTGTTCTAACATTCAAAAATTCAAAAAAAGATAAAAATTTCAAAAATGTTCATGTCTTGATTGCATGAAAATTATCCCCAGAGCATAATTGAAGCCAGTTAGTTGTATGCATACTTACATGGGTGGCGGAGAGCGCCTGCTGAACATGTCGGCAGTAGGAATGGGAGCGGCTCGGGGCGGAGGGCGCTCGTAAGCTGGAGCCATGGGCCCCGGTCCACGCATAGGCGCCCGTCGGTCCATCATGTCGCGCTCGTCTGGGTACATGGGTGCGCGACGCTCATCCGGATACATTCCCGACATGTCCTCTGTTCCATAGCCTCGCCGATCGTCGTACATCGGCGGTGCACCGTACTGGTCACGACCACGTCCATCCATCAAGGCGAAGCCTCGTCTATCTTCACCCCCATAGCCATTATAACCGCGGTCGTCGTAGCCGCCCATAGGACGATCCATACCCCTGTCGTACGGTGGTGCACCCATTCCGTTGCGCATGGGCATTCCGCCGCCCATAGGTGGTCCCCGCATGTCACCTCCACGCATGGGGCCCATCGGTCGAGCGTCTCTCATGTACGGAGCGTCTCGGGTCGGTGGTCCACCTCGCATCGGTCCACCGCCGCGTCGGTCCATGGATCCGCGCATGCCTCCTCGCATGCCCCCACGCGCGCCACCGCCGCGCTGCCCTCTCTCCTTAATGCGTCCTCTTTCTACTGTTATGACGCCACCATTAAATGTTGTATTATTAAGACTGCGGATAGCTGACGACGCTTGTTCCTCAGTTTGCATATGAACGAATCCGCAACGATTCATGATGTCACATTCCGTCACTACACCAAACCGCTCAAACAATTTTCGCAATTCCTCGGGCTTGGAGCCCTGGGGCAGGCTACCGACGAACACTTTCGTTTGCTGGAAATAAGACATTTTAATTTAGATTTCTCTCGATTTACGAAAGAAACAGGTAAATTTCAAATATAGTACTTACCGGTACCATTTTATATTCTACAAAATATTACTTTAATTCAATATTATTACAAAAATTACTACACGTGCATTAAAACAAAGTGCCGCAACTGCAACCCCGCTTCTTTTTGTAACAAAATGGCGGGCGACGACCTTATAGCTAATGGCAGCCAAAACCAAAAAGAAAACTACTTCACGCAACCCTATGTCTGTGGCCAAAGCATTACTGCCCTATAGGGATGTTCGATATTCATCGATGTTAAAAACTAAAACATCGATGTTGCCACATGTCAAACATCGAAACATCGATGTCAATGAACCCATAATCGATGAATAGGAGCTTGTGAAGAACGCTAACCCGTTAAACTATATCAACTAAATCTTGCATCTCCTATTAAAGGCTTAAATTTTTGAATAATTCAAAATTACTAAATGCATCGATCACCCAAAAAAATATCATTAAGGTGTGTCAAATTTAACTGTCAAGAGTGTACTGTAATGTCAAAGTTGTCACTGCTTTCGCTTTGTATTCTGTGGTGTCGATATCGGTTGTAGCCTAATAACTATTCTACGTAAATTGATATTCAAATGAATTGGTTTTCCTTGCTGTCTAAACCCATATAGTTGTGAAACAATAAGTATCTACATAATTCAATTATATTTAGCTTCATTTTTGAGCTTATCATATCGAGTTTATTGTTTGCTTGAACTTGAAGGTTATGAAAATAGATCACTGAGCGAGGATGACCGTAGACAATTACAATGCATAGTGCATTCGACTGTGCATTTTATAAAAGGCTGTGGACACTTACTTCTTAAGCTGTCTGATTAACAATTGTGAACAAAGGTGACGGAAAAGTCTATTATTTTGTTTTTGTGTGGTTTGTTAATTTTTCCTCTTTAATAATAGTTTTACTTTCGCTATAGAAGTAGTTCATATAACAACTACGTCTAAGTTGTAAATTAAGTCCCATAGTAAACTTTTTCATACCAGATTTGTGAATTTCTAGAACGGGGTGTAAAGACGGGTTTGCCCACATTCGGGAGGCCATTTTAGTAATTGTTGTTTATTTAATTATTGGAAATTTATTTTGTTTAAAATTGTTTTTTATTAAGAGTGGTTAATTATGGAGCCACAACCAAGTACGTCGAGAGATAAATCAACAGATTTTACCTCTCCGAAAAAGAAACGTCCAAATGAAATTAACATTCATAAACATCCGGTATAGCACTACAAATATAAGGCAGTTGTGGCCCAAAAGTAAATATAAAAAGAATATTAAAAACGTACCAATCGTGTATATACTTCTATTATTAATCTAAATAAGTATATATTATATGTGCCCGTATATATAGAAAATATGTGCCCATGTGTGTATGTGTGTTATGCGTATGTATATATTTATGTATGTATGTGTATATATCTATGTATATGTATATATAATATTATATGTGTGTGTATCTATATAATGTACTTAACCCTTCGTTGCATAGTGATGGATATTTCCATAAAACCATTCAATAGGAAAAAATGCACCCAAAACCGGTTGCTGGACAAGATTTTTTTGTCTCTGGCAACTTTTTGAAACACGTTTGAACAAACGGAACGCACCTAGTAAAAAAGCAAACGTCAACCGTTGTAACGGTGCATAAAATTATCAAGTTTTTTAAAGGTTTTGCCTATAGAAGTCGGAGAAAAATTCATAATGCATAGAAGTAGGGTAAGTATTGTGGAAACTGCTAATATTTACGAAAAAAACATGTAAATAGTAACTAAAATAATGCGAAATAGGTATGGTGTAAATTTACATCATTATGCAGTATTGTCATCCTTGAAGTATGAAGAAATTTAGGTTCATGTAATTTCATTTATCTTTATTTATTTATCATTTATTTCATTATCAATGATAAAGATATAGAACACTATCTAGCACAGCTGGAAGATGGTTGGCTGCCGGAAGATGGACTGGAGGCAGAAGATTCTGAAGATGATGACCCACCAAATCCCCTTTATACTAGGGATGAACTTCTAAGTCTATATGATAACAATGGTGATGAAGACAGTCAGGAAGAAAATGAAAATGATCCTCCTCTTGTTGAAGAACTGGTGGAAGAACGAGAAAGTCAAAGCACAGTTCCTTGTGGTGGTACTTTCAATACATTATTGGACAAAAGAAAACTTATTTGGAAAAACAAGGACGTGAACTTATATGAGGATCGAATTACTTTCTTAGGCAGCTCAGCTTTTCCATCAGAAATATGACAGCTTGAAACTCCTTACCAATGTTTCAAATATTTTTTTGATAATGATTTTATTCAGGAAATTGTTACTCAAACTAAATTGTATGTCATGCAGAAAGATCTTAACAACAAAATAATTTATACAGCATCAGATATCAAAATATTATTTGGGATATTATTATTCATGTCTGTGCAAAAATTTCAAAATACCAGCTCATATTGGTCTTCTGCTTTCGGTTATGACCCAGTTTCATCCACAATGCCAGTAAACAAATTTGAAAAATCAAGCTTTCATTGCACTTTCAAAATAATGAAAATCACAAGCCTGAAGGCCATGCTGATCACGACAAGTTATTTAAAATGCATCCAGTTATTGAGCACCTCAAAGCTAAAATTTCTACCATACCTATGGAACAAAGACTGTCGGTAGATGAGCAGATATGTGCCACAAAAGTGGCACATTTCTTAAAACAATATCTGCGTAATAAACCCCACGTTCGTTTGTAATGAATTGGCTCAAGTTTTGTGCTCATTAGGATCCAACACAGAGGTCAAAAGAGGACGTCCAAGTTCCAGCTCTTTGGAAATTGAAATCCAAGCAAAAAAGAAGAGAGGGCCTACAGTTTTCCTCCACCAAAAGATATTAGAAGAGATGGTAGTGACCATTGGCCACAAGTTGGCGTTTCACTGCGATGCAAATACCCAAACTGTAAAGGATACTCCACAATCAGCTGCAACAAATATAGGGTTAACTTATGTCTTAATAAAAATTTTCTTCAAAATTGAAATTATTAATTACTTTGAATATTACTTTAATTTGTACTAAGCTCTATAATGATGGAAATTTACATCAAAGCGTTTTTAATAAAAAAATAATACTTACAAATGTCAAAGATTTTTTTATTATTTTTTTCCATTACCTAGAGGTAACCAATTACACAAACCAATTACATGCATATGATTTTTTTTACAATAATAAAAAAGTCATGCAACTAATGGATAATTAAGGTAGCCGTTCTTTTCGTACCCGAAGTCAACGCCAGCAGGAGACAATACGCGCTACATTGAATACAATAGAATAAAGTTTACTCTATTTTAGTTTTACCTTAGTACTTGTATATCATTGTTTGCAACTTGTTTGTATTTTTTAATTTGTACAGCTTTTGTACTTGTATTTTATTGTTTGCAACTTTCTGTATTATCTAATTCTTACTACAATAAAGTGTTTACTTACTTATTTAATATCCAAAAAGTACCCAAAACCGAATCAGAGCACCCCACTATCCACGTGGTCTTGTCTGCCCTACCCCTAGAGTGTATATAAGAGCCCGGAGGCGCTGAGGGATAGCAGTGCCTCCGCCCTAGCATAGGGAAGCACAGGCACCTGAGCTCTCTTGGTGCATGAGTATCTCGGTGCCTGCGCTTCCCTACGGCGGGCGGGCACTGCTCATCCCACAACTTTCCGGCTTCTTAACCCCCCCCCCCTCATAACCAATAAACTTAGTTGCCTTCAAAGTATTGTGTCTAATCCTTTGCACTCTAAGATTAGATACCCCCTAATATTAGAAAGTCTCTGTACTATTGTCATAAAAAAGGGCTGAATATTCCCTAGCCACTGCGGGATTCAGGGCAATGAAATTGCTGATAATTTAGCTAAAGATTTGTTATTCGTAAAAAGTGTATCGAGTACAAAAATACTTGGTATTGAAATGAAAGTATCGATACTAATCAGGTATCGATACTTTTTGCGGATCACTAAATTTGTTTTTACACTGCTTAAAGTGCTTAGAAAGAACCGCGAAACGACATCATTGTCGACCGTTGCCCTTGCAGTTGAGATAGTTTTACGTACTCCTGTAAGCTTACAACGTTTGACTACCATGGCGTCTCCGAAGCATGGGGCTTCGGAGACTTATGTGTCTGAAGAGTTGAGTGAAGTGCAAGTGTTGAACTCAAATGAGCCGCTTGTCACGGCCTCCTTTTCGGCGCTGTCTTCAAGTAGTGCGCGAGTGTTGGACTCAATAAAACCGCATGTGCCTACTACCACGCAGCTACTACTACGCTTTCCGGAGGGTTGCCCTAAATTTCTTCGGGCGCAAAAAAAAATCCCTCCCCTAAAACAACCCCCTCCCCCCTCCCATGATCCCCACCCTTACCTTCATTTAATCTAGTTCATTTTACCGCCCCTATCCCATATCTCCGCCCTCCATTTCATCAGACACTTAACCTTGAATATCTCCATAACCATGGGGTTCCGCAGGGTGTGGATGGCACAGGGGGGTTAGTTCCCCCCTCCCCCTCCCCCTCCCCCTCCCCCTCCCCCTCCCCCTCCCCCTCCCCTCAAAAACTCAAATATCGATGGTCCATATTGGAAATAAAGTAAAGTAAAGTTACAGCCTATATACGTCCCACTGCTGGGCTCAGGCCTCCCCTCATTTCTGAGAGGGTATATATTTAAGTACAAAATATAGTTTTAAAAACGTCAAGCAAACCAAAAAAATAGACTTTTTATAAATTTTGTTATAACTTGAATAATGTAGATTTAAATTAAATAAATGCTTTCTGCGCCGTCTCTTTTCTGTATGGGTATTTATCATTAGGCCAAGTTTCTTTAACATATTTGTAGGTATTAATAACCATATTTTTTCATTCATAGTAAAATTAGTCACCTAAAATTAGAAATTTAATTAAAATGATATGCATACTTTACTTACAGTGTGGTTTGCAAGATGATGCGGTGACCAGGATTAAGAAAGGAATGCTTCGGTGGTTTGGTCATGTGGAAAAAATGAATGAGGAAAGTCTGACAAAGCAAATATATGTTGCAGAAGTGAATGGTAGAGTCGGAAAGGGACGTCCTAGGCGAAAGTTTGTCGACCAAATTCCTGAAAATGAAAATCCTGAAATCCTGAAAATGGGCCAAATTAAGAGTACCCTTAACCGACGAGCATGTATGCGTAGGTATATGGATGCGGAAGAGGTGAGAGAGGTATGTCAGGATCGTGTTAAATGGAAGTCTGTAGTCTCTGCCTACCCCTCTGGGTGACAGGCGTGAGTGTTTATGTTATGTGTATGTACTTACATGCATCTTTAATAAATTAAGAAAAGTTTTATTATTACAGTTCCGGCAAAATTCTGTCAACATCAGGGGGGCGTAAGAAAAACACACTACTGTATACTTAACAACAAATGCAAATTAAATTGCGTCACTATAAACGCACACTACTGCATTTGTGTTTGTGTTCATTGCGTTTACAACACGTGTCGATACACTGATGGCTACTGACCTCTATATATACAAGTACGCTGGACTGGCTATACACCGTGACATGCTGAAGCGATTTGACTCCGCCATTTTGGCACTGAACAGCAGAAGTGCACGTCCACGGAACTAATAATAGGGATAAGACAGTGTACCAAATTATATCGATAAAAATTCTATACCCTACCTATCCCTAAATAAATAGAATAGATTCTATGGATAGATGGACTCTACCCGTTACGTCCATTCTATTTATGTATCATATTAATATAATGCCATTATCATTCATCATCATTAAAACGCTTCACAAGTCCACTGCTGAACATAGGCCTCCCCCAAGGAATGCCACAAAGTACGGTCCTGAGTTACCTGCATCCATCAACTTCTTGCATGTCTTACGACTTTTGACTCCATCTAGTGAGGGAACGTCCTACACTTCACCTGCCGGTACGAGGCTGTCACTCGAGAACCTTTTTTCCCTATCGGTATTCGGTTCTTCGAGTTATATTGCCGGTCAATTGCCACTTCAGCTTACTAATCCATTGGGCGATGTCGGTCACTCTGGTTCTGCTGCAGATATCCTCATTCCTAAGTTTGAACCCCTAAGCATAGCCCCCTTCATAGCTCGCTGAGCGACTTTGAGCTTCCTCATACAGCTAGCAATGAAAGACCTCGTCTCAGATCCATAGGTAATCACTGGCAACACGCACTGGTTGTACAATCTATTTTTGAGGTATTCCTGACGAGAAGATGTGTTGTAATCTACCGAACGCAGCCCAGCCGAGTTGAATCCGTCGATTGACCTGTCGGTCGAAGTTGAACTTACCTAGTCGGATAATTTGTCCCAAGTAAAAATACTCTTCAACAACTTCAGCTAAGTGCTCTCAAAAACCACGGGCATTACGGGTGTGACATGGACATTACACATGACTTTTGTTTTGTCCATGTTCATCTTAAGACCTATTCGTTGGTAGACACGATTGAGGTCATTGAACATAGTGCGTAGGTCCTCCAGCGATTCTGCCTTAAGGGCTATATTGTCGGCAAATCGAAGGTGAGTGACGTACACGCCATTGACGTTAATACCGTATCCTTTCCAGTCCAGTAGCTTGAAAACGTCTTCCAATGCAGCGGTAAAGTATTTCGGGGATATTACGACACCCTGTCTTACACATCTCTACAGTTTTTTTTATTTATTTCGAAAACCAACAGCGTATACAGAAAATATTTAACATTAATGTAACAAACTAAAAGTAGGGCCAATAACAGGTTTCCCTTATATTGCTTGATGGTATATTGTTGTTGGAAGAAATCCAATAAAAACAATCCAAAAGAAAAATCATAAGCAATTTAGTGTAACGAGGGTGGTCACAAGCTTACAGATAAGTTGAGTTCTTTGGAGGGTCTGGTAGATTGATATTATATATTACATAAATGCATATACATACACACATACGCATATACAAACATACACATATATACACATTTATATATATATATATATATACATATATATACACATATACATATATATAATACGAACATAAATAGTACAAATATACATAATAAAAGTAATTAAGTATAAATAAAATAACTTATTTTGATTAATCATACTGGCAGAAAAAGACATATGAAAAAAGAAAAGAGAATACATGGTTTTAACTGCAACTGCTATGCTTCTTAATGGTTTTCATGATGTCATGCCTAAATAAAACCTTAGATTTCGCAAAGATGTCAATGTGCCCAAACTGTTCATTATAAGTGCGAGCGAGTCGCGAGAGAACAGAGTTTCGGCAGTAATTTGTATGGTGCCGGGGAGTTTGTAACAAGGTTGTATTGCGGGTACGGTATTTTGGGGTACGGAAGAAGATTCTTGAGACAAGATTTGGACAATCAACATTACTGTTTATCACATCATACAAAAAAGCCATGTCAAGCACAACACGCCGTTGTTCCAAAGATAAGAGATTGTGCTCAGTGCAACTGTCTGTGTAAGTACCGAGTTTTTTACGACAGCGAAAATTAAGATGATTAACAAATATTTTTTAAATTCGCTCAAGGCGGTTTTTGTAAACATAGTATTGTGGAGACCCAATCGTTGTTGAGTGTGTTTACAACTAAATTCAAAGGTAAATTTCATCAAATTGTGTAATCTTATATTGACAAATTATAGTTTAGGTCAGTTTACTACATATTTTATTAATACATTACGTGAAACATTCAGTTTTAAGCTAGTTTATCATTGAACGTTGTTATACTTTTCGAGGCCCATTATGAGTTAAGTCAGTTTGCCATTAAAAGCTATGCAATATAATAGGTAACACTTTTTCACATTCAAGTTTAAGTCTTTTTATTACTAAAGGTTATTGTTACATAATATCCGCAATATTAGTTGAGTCTTTGTTTGAAAAAATTAAATGCAATATAATGCGTAATTTTTTCATTGCCCGTAAATGTTTTACGTTAAGTCATTGTTGGTTTAAATACTGTGTACAATAATTTATTTGTACAAGAGGCATAATATTACTATTTATGTTTTAGGTTGATAATGTCATCCAATAGGTCGAAAAAGATGATAGAGCTTGTTCAGGTTCGAAACCCGGCGCCACAACCGGCAACACAAGTTAGAGAACATGAATCGGTGCCATCAACTGAAGTAGAGGTAACAATTTCAAGTAACTTATCGGCTTCAGTCAGCAATGAAAATCACCTTCATAACACTACAGTCGTCCACGATTACACTGATGAGAGACATTCAAAATTTGAATATAGCGATGGTGATTTAAGTGATGAAGAATCCAACATACAAAGTTCCGTCTAACAAGAAAAGGCAAATACCAGTATATCCAATTCGATCAAAATCATCTGGAAGTTCCTCATCTTCTACGTCTTCTTCATCCTCATCATCTTCAGGATCTTCCAGTGATAGTTCTCAAGCAGACTCTAGTGATGAACAGAACAAATCACAAGATAACATAGTTCAGGTAACTGCAGAAAGACAATCAGGTCAAACAAACATTAGTGAACCTGCGACACCAGAAGTTTCGCTAAATAAAGATATCGGAGAAAATACTACACCACAAGAAGAAAAGAAGAAGGGAAGAAAACGTAAACGGAATGAAGACAGCTAGAAACAGAATAAAGCTAAAAGTCTGAGAAATGCTGGAAAACCATACATTAGCGGGAAAAATAAAGCAATCAAACCTCGTTCTGTTCAACCACCCTGTGGTGTTAAATGTAGGCTCAAATGCTGTGAAAAGATAACTGTAGATCAAAGACAAACAATTTTTGATGTGTGTTGGAATCTCGGCCAGGTTGATGCTCAAAGATCATTTATTATGTCTTGTATGACCAATATAGCTCCAAGATATAAATATACAAATGCTCGTAATCCAAGAAATTGCAACCAAGCATTCCATTTCTTAATAGAAGGGCAGTCAGCACGAGTCTGTAAAACGTTTTTTATGAAAACCTTGGATATTTCTGATCGTGTTATACGTACTGTCGAGAGCAAAATAGATGAACATGGTATTCTAGCACAAGATCTAAGAGGACAGCACAGCAACCATATAAGGGTTGATGAACAACTACTGAACGATATCAAACAATTTATAGATGCAATACCAAGAATTGAATCCCATTATATTAGACATTATATGATAACATTGGTGGTCGGAAAACAATTTCAGACCTTTTCAGGGAGTTTAAAGAAAATCAAATTAAAAATAACAAAGCAGCTGCTAGATATTGCACATTTTATAAAGTATTTACACAAGATTATAATATCATTCATTTTTTCGTCCCAGAAAAGATCAATGTGATTTATGTTTACAATACAAGAACTCGACGCCTGAACAAAAAGTATTGCTCAAAGAATCGTACGATGCTCATTTAGAAGAAAAAACATTGAGCCGCCAAGAAAAACACGATGATCGCTGCAAAATAGACGATAACAATAAAATTCTTGTGTTCGATCTGCAAGCTGTTCTGCAATCTCCTAGAGGAGATACCTCAGGATTTTATTACAAATCAAAATTAAATAGTTACAATTACACAATTACTATGTTAAACAAAAAAGTTGACGGCCTAATTAAAAACTCATATGATGATGTTCACTTCTTCTGGAACGAAACCGATGGTGAACGCGGGGCCAATGAAA
Source organism: Parnassius apollo (assembly GCA_907164705.1). NCBI lineage: Eukaryota > Metazoa > Arthropoda > Insecta > Lepidoptera > Papilionidae > Parnassius > Parnassius apollo. The sequence continues at coordinate 1,320,868 of CAJQZP010000975.1, forward strand.
TCGGATCTTGTTTGCTAAAAGTTTTTGAAAAACTCTCAGCGGAGTCACCAAATGACAATGGGTGTAATTTAATTCTTTATTCTGACAACTGTACCGGGCAAAATAAAAATAAATTTATAGTAGCACTTTACCTTTATGCAGTCACTCATCTAAATATTATAACTATAACTCATAAATTCTTAATAAAAGGTCATACACAAAACGAGGGTGATAATATCCATAGCCTGATAGAAAAGGAGATTACAAAAAAATCTAAAATCCGGTCCAATATATTGCCCTCATCAATATGTAGCCATAATTAAAAACGCAAAGAAGTCTGGCAAGAAATTTTCAGTACATGAACTGACATTTGAGTCGTTTTTAGACTTGAAAAAACTGCAAGAAGATTGGGGTTTTAATTTTAATAAAACTAAAGAGGGTAGAACTGTTTTATGGAATGACTTAAAGGTGATAAAAGTGAGCAAAGATACACCTTTTTAATTTTTCGTTAAAACCTCGTATAAAGATAGTGAATACCAGGAAGTGATCGTCAGAAATAAAAGGAAAAAAATGCTTCCTCTGTGTGAAATTGTACCAACTAATGTCTACATAAATAAGCAAGAACTAAGTGAGAATAAAAAAAAAGATCTAAGAGAGCTATTATCAAAAAAATTGATCCCAAATTTTTATTCGGATTTTTATAACTCTATTATTTAAGCCTAAACTTAACATAAATTACTGATTACATACCAAAGTTAATTGAAAATGAAGGTTCCTTAAGTTTCATTATGGTCGCTTTAGAAGTTTATATTTTATAGAAATTTAACTAAAGTTGATTAAGTATGACATTGTTTTATTTAATAGGTTGGATCACCAAAGTGGGTTTATTTTTTAAAGTTAATTAAAATTTGTAGTTTTTAGCGTTTTTTTTTTTTGTACAATTGAAACAATAATCCGGCTTGATTTTTAATATTTTGATGTATAGAACCTATTTTTAAGACTGATAAGTTAAAATTGTTATTTTTATCTGCTATTTGTGAAGTTTGATGCAATAAAAGATTGATGATTATATTTATGTCTTTTAATTGATTAAAAAAACGCCAATATAACTTTATTTACGGTCTGCTAATTTGAATAAAGTGACCCAATCTCTAAATGTGTTTCACTAAAGTAATCATTTACAGACTAATTACTGAATTAGTCATTATAAATAATACATTATTCAAACTAAAACAGGCTTAAAACTTAATGGAACAATTGCATTTTAATATATTTGCTTTACTTTTTATAAAACACGGACATTACTTAGAATGTACTTTTTAAAATATTTTTTTAAATATAAATAGAAATTATTTCCGATTTTTTTTACTCAGATCTCATCAACAGTTAATCATAGAAGTTCAAAATACAAGCATTCATGATTAATATAAATAAGTTTTATTTTTATACATCAAAAAGTAGGATAAGTCCTCATAAAAAGATATTCTTTTGCGATTTCCCAAAAATCGTCTTTTTTGAGTTAAGTCAGTATTCCATTAAGCATGCGATATGTGCACACTTCCATTTATGCGGAAAGATTCCTTCACGTAGAGAGCGGTTAAATATAAGACTCAAGGGGAGAGCAAGTGATTTAGCACATCGTGACCAAAATAAAGAAGGTAACCCATCACTACCGGCACCTTTGTTCGTGTCCAAATTTTTCAACATTTTTTCGACTATTGTAGTGTTTGTCTGTATATTAGAAACTATGTCAGTACACATTGATTCCATATGTAGAAATGTGTAATTATTACTAGGTACACCAAAAGCACTCTGGAAGAATGAGTTGAAAGCAGTTGCAACATTCTCTCTGAACACGGCGTTCTCTTGCTCGGAGTAATGAAAACTCGTCGTAATGTAACCTATTCCCGAATTTTTTCCAACGTGTGTGAGCTTTTGTTTTCTCGTTAATTATTTTTATTAAAGCTGACGTGTACCATTTAGGATAAGACCGCCTCGCTGTGTTATTACCAAAAGGCACATATAAACGAACACAACTATACAGTAGGTTATAACAGGTGTCTGTAGCCTCGTCTATAGTACCTGTACACAAAAGAGAACGCCAGTCCTGTTCCAAAAGATACATGTTAATGCTATCATAATCAGCCCTCCTGAAATTTCGCCTCGGTGCAGCTGTTTCAGGGGATGATATTTAAAGGCAAATTAGAAAATACAAGATCCAACGTGTTACCAGCATGATTTTTTAAAGTATTAAATTGTCTTAACCCGTGAAATGTAAATACTTCCATCAGCTGGGTACTCGCTTCTTGTACCTCGGTAGACCCATTTTTTAAAGTTGTGTATCCGTTTGGGTTCCAAGTAATGAACGGCAAATTAAAATCTCCTAATACTACAAAATTATCATTTGGACAAAGCTCAATAATACTGTTAATTTTTTGTCTAATAATAATGAGATCCGATGGCATTTGACGAGCGTCAGGTGCAATATATGTCACGCATATAAGTTGGTGCTTGAAGCGCACGCAACCAAAGGAATAGTTATCCACAACAGCTCTGTCCGCATAAACCGAGGTCACGATGCATGACGCAGAGTGTGCGTCGCATTAGTATTAAAACTCCACCACCGGTATTTTTATTACTTATACACAAATTTCTGTCAGCCCTGAATACCTCATATCTATCGTCACATAGCACACCGTCAAAAATACCACTGTGTAGCCATGATTCCGTCAAAATTATTACGTTATAATCTTTCGTCAAAATGCTTAGTCGAAGTTCAAGACATTTAGTCCTAAGACCACGAACAAGGTAATAACAGCTTAAATTATTTGCAGTCACTAATCACAAGAAATATATATCCAATGATGCACAATTTATAGTAAATTAAAGCTACACAGTGTAAAATAAATAATAATTTGTTAACGTATTTATTTCCAACTATTTCCAGAAATGAAATAATGTTACGCCGCATAACCGTATTACAAATACAATCACATACACCTTTACACTTCGTACATTCGCAACACATAATAATAAAATATTTGTTTAATTTACCTAAAATAACATACCTATTCATCAATCAATCAATCAATCATTTTATTCGTTTTCGTTGTGGCATTACTTGGGGGAGGCCTTACTAAGAGATGATGATGATGATTCGTTTTCACAGGTAACAAGGTTGACAATGTTATAATTTTATAGAACCTCCGCGAAATGCTTCAGCAGCATACGAATTTATATATCCATACATTATATTTATACATCATAAAATTAAATATATATAAAAAAACGATCAAAGTAATAAAATTAAATGGAGTCAAAATAAAATTATTACATTACATATTTAAATTATTAGAGAATAGAAATTCATTGACATTATAATAACATTTATCTATAAGAAATTTACTTAAAATAGATTTCAATTTGCACATTATAACATTTTATGTGATCAGGTGATCAGGTAATTTATTATATAATTTAGGGGCCATTTCAACAACACTTTTTTTCATAAGGGCAGTTTTGCATACATTCGTCTGGATTTTTTGTTTTCGAGGACGAAGGTTAACTAAAGATGGTTGTACTCCTATATTAAAAAGTTCCGGATTACACTTTACAAACCTACACGATTCTAGTATATAAATACAGGGTAATGTTAATATCTTAAGAGATCTAAAGTATGGTATGCAACTTTCTGTAGACTTTATCCCACATATGGCTCGAATACATTGTTTTTGAGCTTTCATAATTCATTCCCTGTATGTTGATAGTCCCCAAAATATGATTCCATATCGCAGGGCCGAAGCCACAAAGCCATGGTACGCTGTCAGAACATTTTTTCGGTCAGCTATTTTCGACAGTTTATATAGTGCAAATGAAAATTTATACATTCTTTTGCAGACTTCTATTGAATGCGATTCCCATGACATGTTGCTATCTATAAACAGCCCTAGGAGTTTCGCTACTTTTTTATTTTAATTTATTATTAGATTTGGAGTACTTTTTCTTTGTGTAAATTGCATAATTTTTGTTTTTTCTAGATTAACTTTGAGATTATTTGATTTTAACCACTTAATAATGTTTTCAATAGCAAGTTTAATATTATTTTGATATTCTGCTACACTGTCACACTGTACAAAAATAGTGCTATCGTCTGCATATAGAATCATTGGGTATTTACAAGACTCGACGATATCATTGATATATATTATAAAGAGCAAAGGACCCAAAACACTTCCCTGTGGAACGCCACGCTTTATCGTTCTATTATTAGACGTATATATTTTTTCTTGTCTTGTAGAGATACAGATCTGACTGATTACGGTTTTTTGTGTCCTATCTGTTAAATAGGGTTTTATTAAATTGAGTGCATTACCTCTTACACCATAACGGCTTAGTTTTTCCAGCAATATATTATGATCTACAAGGTCAAATTGCTTTCGTCATGTCCATATAAATTGCACATGATGGGATCCTTTTATCTAGACAAATCACTGCCCTTTTTATTAAGTCGTATATTGCTGTTGCGATTGCAGTATTTGTGCGAAATCCTTTTTTGCTCTTTGTTTAAAATATTATGTTTTTCCAAAAATTCGTAAAGCTGGCCATGAATAATTTTCCATATATTTTTGAGAAAATTGATAGCAGTGCAAATGGACGATAATTATTGGCAATATGTTTATCACCTTTTTTAAATAATGGCTTTACTACAGCTGGTTTCAAATTGTTTGGAAATATACCTGCAGTAAATCTTAAATTAATAATATGACTCAAAGGTCTTGCTATTGTAGAGCTAACATGTTTTATTACTTTTGTAGAAACGTCGTCAAAACCAACACTATTAGTATTTTTTAGACTATTTATAATTTTACAAACTGAATCAGGTGTTGTCGGTCTTAAAAATAGAGATTTGTAATTATTGTTAAAATGAGATCATCATCATCATCATCATCACAGCCCTTCACAAGTCCACTGCTGAACATAGGCCTCCCCCAAGTAATGCCACAAAGCACGGTCCTGAGCCACCTGCATCCATCGACTTCCTGCATATCTTACCAGGTCGTCACTCCATCTAGTGGGGGGTCGCCCTACACTACGCCTACCGGTACGAGGCTGCCACTCGAGAACCTTTCTTCCCCATCGGTTATCGGTTCTTCGAGCTATATGGCCGGCCCATTGCCACTTCAGCTTACTAATCCGTTGGGCTATGTCGGTCAATCTGGTTTTACTGTGGATATCCTCATTTCTGAGTCTATCACGCAGAGAAACTCCGAGCATAGCCCTCTCCATAGCTCGCTGAGCGACCTTGAGCGTCCTCATACGGCCAGCAGTGAAGGACCACGTCTCTGATCCGTAAGTCATCACTGGCAACACGCACTGGTTGTACACTTTAGTTTTCAGAGATTGAGGTATACCTGACGAGAAGATATGTCGTAATTTCCCGAACGCTGCCCAGCCGAGTTGAATCCGTCGATTGACCTCTCGGTCGAAGTTGGACTTACCTAGTCGGAATATTTGTCCCAGGTAAACGTACTCGTCAACAACTTCGAGCATAGTGCTTCCAACAACTACCGGCATAGGTGTGACATGGACATTAAACATAATCTTTGTTTTGTCCATGTTCATCTTAAGACCTATCCGTTGGGAGGCACTATTGAGGTCATTGAGCATAGTGCTTAAGTCCTCCAGCGATTCTGCCATAAGGACTATATCGTCGGTAAATCGAAGGTGAGTGATGTACTCGCCATTGATGTTAATACCGTATCCTTTCCAGTCCAGTAGCTTGAAAACGTCTTCCAAAGCAGCGGTGAAGAGTTTCGGGGATATAACGTCACCCTGTCTTACACCTCTCTGCAGTTGGATAGGTTTCGAGCTCTGGTTCTGTACTCGGATAGCCATCGTAGCGCTACTGTACAAACACTTCAGCACTTCGATATACCGACAGTCAACTTGGCACCGCTGAAGGGACTGCAGCACCGCCCAAATTTCGACGGAATCAAAGGCTTTCTCATAGTCCACATACGCCAGGCAAAGTGGCAAATTGTACTCTTCAGTCTTCTGTACAATCTGCCGCAGGGTATGTATGTGGTCTATGGTACTGAAGCCTTTTCGGAAACCGGCTTGTTCGGGAGGCTGGAAGTCGTCGAGTCTGCGTGCGAGACGATTCGTAATGACTCTCGAAAACAGCACGTAGACGCGGCTCAGAAGGGAAATCGGTCTGTAGTTCTTCAAGAGAGCGTTGTCGCCTTTCTTAAAGAACAAGACCACCGCACTTCTGCTCCACGCCTCCGGAGTAGTGCCACCATGGAGGACGGAATTGAAGAGCTTCTGAAGGACTTCAAGTACCGGTGTTCCACCCGCTTTCAGAAGCTCCGCTGTAATTCCATCCTCGCCTGGGGCCCTGCCGTTTTTAAGGTGCTGGAGAGCCATTCTAATCTCGCTTAGACTGACGTCCGGGATATCATCGGAATAGTGTCGGATAAGACTTGCTCTTGGATCGTTACTCACACTTGCGTGTGGCTCCAACGATGATGTGTACAGCTGCCCATAGAACCTCTCAATCTCACTCAAAATCTCAGGTGTCCCGGAAACGATGCTGCCACACTCAGTCTTCAGCCTTGACAGTTGGCTCTTTCTGGCAGACAGATTTCTGGCAAAGACTTTGGAGCCCTGGTTCCGCTCGATCGCTTCTTTAATACGAGCAGTATTAAAGTTGCGTAAGTCTCGCCGTATGCATTTGGAGATCTGTCTGTTCAGTTGCCTGTATGCTGTCAAATCTGTTGACGATTGCAGCCTCATCTCCCGTCTAACAGCCATGAGATTAAGAGTGTGATCGGAGAGTTTTTGTGTTCTTCTGCGGCGGGTCTTGCAGAACTTAGCTCCGACCGCATGGACAGTTTCCACGAGCTTGTCATTCATATCGTCCACTGCATTGCAATCTTGTAGGCACTGAAAGCGGTTGTGTAACTCGAGCTGAAAGTTTTCGGGATTTTGGATCAGAGCACGAGGGGGGACGGAGCGTTGACTTCATTAGACGAGACCTCTCCAACTTAACGTTTAGGTTCAGTGTGCCTCTAACCATTCGGTGATCGCTGCCAGTTTTCACCCTTGCGATCACTGAGACATCACTGAACAGTTGGCGTCTGGTCGTCATAATGAAGTCAATCTCATTTTTTGTCGAACCGTCGGGGCTCGACCAGGTCCACTTCCTGTGGGGCCGCTTCTGGAAGAAAGAGTTCATCATAAAGAGTCCCTCTTTCTCCATAAAGTCGGCCAGCTGCTGGCCCCTTCGGTTCCGTTGCCCTACTCCAAATTTCCCTAACTTCAGCTCACCGTTTTCTCTTGTGCCTAGTTTTGCGTTGAAGTCTCCCATCAACACCGTGTAGTGGGTTTTGGAGGATTGTATGGCTTTGGAAATATCCTCATACATTTCCTCCACCTCCTCATCGGAATGTGCCAACGTTGGTGCGTAAACCTGTATGACCTTCAGCGAATACCGTTTGGTGATTCTGAGTATCAGGTACGCGACCCTCGTCGACACACTCTCAATCTGTACAACGTTGTTGACGAGAGACTTGTGGACGATAAATCCGACACCTCCTTGGGACAGATGGTCGCCCTCCCGGTGATAGAACAAGTTGCCGGATTCGAGAATCACCGTGTCCTCCCCCTCTCTTCGGACCTCGGATAATCCTATAATACTCCAGCGCAACTTGTCTATCTCTTCTTCCAGCTCCAGGATCTTCTCGTCAGTCCTCAGTGTGCGTGCGTTAAATGTTGCCAGGTCGAGTCGTCGTAGGTGGCAACCGAACCTCCACCGGAGATTCTTAGCACCCCCTGCCCCGCCGTTACCATGGTCGCCACCGTAGCCAGGAATAGCGGGGCCGCCGGGGACTGGGGGCCGTCTATTTGTGTAATTGTTCATGGGGGGTATATTGCCATAGTTGCCACGCTTGGCGAGCGGGTTGGCAACCGCAGTTTTTTTTTGTCGTACAGTTGCTGTTATCAGGAAGATGCTGCTGCCCATCTCCTGTCTGTCTCCCTCTGTCGCCTCTTACGACACCCACGGGAAGATATGGGGTAGTGGATATTCTTAACCGCCACTACACGGCCAAAATGAGATAAATTACTTAAATTTACATTATTATTACAATTATTATTAGAATTGTTAGAATTGTTATTGTTATTATTTGAAGAAATGTCAGTACTAATAGTACAATTTTCAGTTTCCATGTCATCAATAAAAAAAATCATTAAACGCATTAGTGATGTCAATAGGGTTAGTAAGATATTCATTACCTACTCTTAGCTTCTGTATTGGTTCTTTGGGAATATTGGTTTTGGATTTATATATAACGGACCAAGTTGCTTTCATTTTATTTTTTGACTTATTTATGTAGTTGTCATTTTGTGAACGTTGTGTGTTTTTTATTATTTTCCTTAATTTTGATGAATATTCTTTTAATAGTGATAGAGCATCTTTGCTTTTTTTTCTCCTAAAATGCCAAAGTAAGTCTCGCTTTTTTTACAACATACTTTAAGTCCCTTTGATATCCATTTTTGCTTGGAATTTAGAGTATTTTTTATAATTTTATAGGGGAAACATAGATCATAAAAGCATTTGAATATGTCAAAAAAACCATCATAAGATGTATTAGGATCCGAAGAATTAAATATATCCTGGAAACTTAGATTATTAATACATCTTTTAAATGTTTGAAGGTTTTCATAGCTAAAATCTCTCCTTTTAATACTCCACGAATTGATTATACATGTTTTTTTTAGAGGACGTTTTAAAATTTTCGCCATATGATCCGAAAGACCTAGTTCAATGACCTCACTGTTTGATCCTCTTATATTATGTGCAAAATTGTCAATACACGTTCCACTTGCAACTCTTGTCGGCTTTTGTATTGCTAGCTTCAGATTATAGCCTAACAGTAGATTTGTAAATTCTCGACTAACAGAAGTATTTTTCAGAATATCAATGTTAAAATCGCCACAGATAATCATATTTTTATTTTTAGTATTTATTATAGTATTTAGAATGCCGCTAAGAGTATCATAGAACGTATCCAGACAAGATTTATTTGTATTAGGAACTCTATAAATACATATCACAATTATGTTACGGTCACATATTTCTACAGCACAGGTCTCTATAATACAATTTATCGAGAATTTCTTAATATTATCAACTACTCTATACTTTAATCCATTTCTTACTAAAATACATATTCCACCACGTCTTTTATTTCTTGAAAAACTGGTTGCTAATGTGAAATTAGGTATTGTAAGGAATTCTTCCAATTCTGGTATCATATTGTGCTCGGTCACACATAGAATGTCGACAGCTTTTTTTTGTCCGTCTAACTCATCCAGATTTAATACTAACTCATCACATTTGTTCAATAGTCCCGATATGTTTTGATGTAATATATGTAAGTGATTATAGAAGAAAAAACTGATTCTCATCAGGGATAATAGAGCTCTCTTTTCTTGTGTCGATTTGCTTCTCATCACTCGATTTTTGTAGAGATAATATTTCTTTGGCAATATTTTGCATTAAATTTTGTACTCCATTTTGTTTTATTTTACCAATATACTGTGAAAACATATCATTCATACAACATACATTCATAAAACATCGACGTAATATCATACTACAGTATGAAATTATTACTAATACGTAAGAGCTATAATAGTATGTAAAAACAGCAAAGTTGAGCTTAGACTCAAATAACATGAACAACGGTCTTTCACTTCGGCAGTTGCTAATTAATAGTGACTTGATTTTTTGCATTAGAGGGTAGAGTACAAAAATTATGAATAGGAGATAACACAATATCCTCACGCGACTTCAGTAATATAGCCGAGTCAACATAAAAGGGTGAGAGCTTATGATGACGCAGTGCAATAATTAAAAAGATATTTAAATATCGCGAATCTAACAATATAGACGTGTTAAGTATTGTTGATAGATATAATAAACTAATATTTAATATGTAAATATTGTGTTTTATAATAATATAAAAGAACACTTGGATAGACAAAATAACACAAACTAATATACAATATAAAAGACTCCCCAAAAAACATAATTGATAATGTACTAAATCGAAAGAATATAGTAAAAGAAACCATAATGTATATTTACTTGCAAAACATTCGTAAATAATGTGGACGCACCTTCGTCGCACAATTATCGCGCGCACGTACTGTATACGCAAAATGTATTTTATTTCTTGAACTCTGTTTATGCTCAGTCAAAGAATAATATATAATAGTATAGACAAACTGAACTGAGAGAGACCAGTGAATTGTTTTAACAATATTTGAGTTGATTTTCTTAAGCAATATAATATCTTTAAAAAGAGAATAAAAAACAAGCAAAGTAAGATTAAATTAATTTTAAAATGTCTCTTTCCTGTGATATATGCAAAGCCGGAGAAGTGTCGTTCTTCCTTACGTAGTTCCTTCCGTTTTTTGTCCACACATATTGATACTGCTTAAGTTTCGCCGCCTCCCTACATTTCTTTAGCAAAAGCTTATTGCAGTATGTAAGATGATCATTGACATATACAGGACGTACGCTGCCATGAATGCCAAGATCTTTGGTGGTCAGTCGATTTTTTCGAATACCCGAGATAATGTTGTCCTTCAGGAGACGGAATTTTGCAACTATGTTTTTGGGACGGCCTTGTTGTTTGACTTTCGGTGCGACACGGTTGACTTCTATGACATCATCGGCGGAAATATATACATTAGAGTGCTTAGCAACAGATAGAATTATTTTACTTAAATCTTCGTCCTTGATTTCAGGGACTCCGACGATCTGTAAGTTCAACAGACGGTCCCTTTGATTATTTGTGTTAATTTCCAATTGTAATTGTCTGTTTTCATTAGTCAATAAATCTAATCTTGATTCGAGTGATTCAATTGCTTTTTTTATTAACCGCTATTAATTCCGTTTTCTTTTGGACATTGTCACATTGGTCGCTATTGAACTGTACAGAGGTTTCTAAAACTATGATTTGCTTCATTACCTCATTGTTTTTTAAGTTAAGAGATTGGACTGACTTTTTAATCTCGTGATATTCTTGACGAACACTGCTTATTTCCAACTTTATTTCAGCGAAGGATGCATTTAATTTCTCAAGATCAGTTTTTAATACAAGGTCCAAATTGTTTTTAATACCGGATACTTCGTCTTGAATTTCCTTTTTCCAGCTATGCAAAGTACAACGTATCTCTGATGTAAAAGTTTTGAGAGCCTCTGAGAAATCGCTATCGTGTTTACGCTTTCGAGTAGTCATACTGCTTGGCTCACCCGATTTATTGATGTCAGGGTTGGAACTGTAAAGCTTGTCTGGCGACCGCAACATTACGAAGTACCAATTCTGCAAAAACCTTTGATCTATGAAATAACACAGAACTGTACCACTTTTCTGAATTAGACCTTATGTGTACTAATTAATAAGGTTTATATTTGAATAAATGTAATGGACTACAACCAACAACACATCCACTCTCTAAGAACGTCGAATGATGAAGTTTTGACAGTTGGATTAGTTATGGACTCTGGTTCTGTATTCGGATAGCCATCGTAGCCCTTAGACCATCAACTAAAAATTATTAAGATTAAACTAACTACACAAAATAAAAATAAAAACATAATTTCTAAAATAATTTATTGTCAACCGTTCATTTAGTTCTAGTATTATGAAAAACAAATCAACTGCTATAATAACGATTGTTCTAATCAACTACAGCTTTATAGAGACAATAAAATATTTTCTACTATATAAAAATTTATGTTTGTTCGTACTTTCTACGATGCCATACCGTTCATCAGATTGCGGTCAAACTTAGTCAACTTCTTGGTTGCATTTGTGCGAGGGTTATATGCATGGTACAATTAACTGACACTTGGTGGCGTGCGTATTATACCGACTATTTATTTGAAAGTTATAGAAAGTTATATATCATTATATTTCAATGATTGTATTATCATTCCTAATTATACAATATAACCTGTCCCACATTCTTAACAATATTTCCACAATTATTTCTTCTGCGGCAGCAATGCGCCGTGTACGAGCTAGCAAGATAATATAAAAAAATATAAACTTAAAATTACATAGTTAGCAGTTATCTACAACGTCATTTTCGAAATTAAAATTACAATATTTAAAAAAATAACTGAAATTATCATAAAGTCCTACTTTCTGTGGTAACATCCCAAGAATGCTGGCTACATGTCCTCACTGAATGGCTATACTTAGCCTTCAAGCGAGGAAACAACAAACTAAACAACTTCTTATTACCAGCAGCGATGATCAGTCGCAGATAGACAGTTTTTTAGGAACTACACCGCACGTGCACCCTACGTACCAATAGTCTCTGAAGCAAATTGCACAAATATGTACATATCTTCCAGATACTCTAGGCTATTTACTTAGTTCAGTTGCCTCTAATGCCACCCCTGCTTAAGACGAGGTACCCCTGAGATGGGATGCTGTCAAAGTGTTCGCAAGTAGTCTCCCATTCTAAAGCTTTATCTCTCTCTCTTTCTCTCTCTCTCTCTCTCTCTCTCAAGCAACCAAACCCATACCGTCGGGTCTCCTTGTATCGTCTCTAAATATTCTACAAAGATCTTAAACCGAGGAAACATTTACAGAGATACGAGCTGCACTACGGACTCCCCGAGCCCGATATGTGAATGGAGCCAGGGAAAAACAAGCACTTGGAATCATCAAGTAGTGCAGCCTCACCAAAGTCGCGAAAGATAGTCGAGTGGCACATCGCCAATCGACATACCAACACTGCTCTTCCCTTACGACTCCACCTCGACTACAGCCGTCCAGGGAGAGGAATCTCCTCTAGCCGCAGCCCACTAACACACATCTAACGTGGCTTGACATCATGAGGCGATCTTTCGACACTTGGCTATGGCCCTTGAGTTTGGTGGAAAATGAGGAAAGAAGAAATAAAAAAACATTCGAAATAATAATCTAATACTTTTATACTTAATGGTTACTGGTACCAGAAAATATTGTCGGTATACTGCACTTTTTCAAAGTGGTATATCATGTCTAATAAAACTGTAAAATGTTTGGAACAAATATGATCATTTTGTTTCGGACGGCAGTTTATAATATTTATGCTTTTAAGGCATAATTTTAGTCTAGGTTCAGTTGGATACCTGTTAATTAATAAACATTTGATAATCATCCGTTGTTGGCGACTTTTTTGTTAACACATATGGGTAGGAAAGAACATCGATAAGTATTATAGACAAGGAACTCGACAACCCTATTGAATTTTATTGTTTATCAAAACTCAGCAATATATACCCAAACATGTTGGCATATATGATATGATTAGTAACAAATTTTTAAGTACTTATATTATCAAATAGTTTTAATTTGTTTAATATTTGCTGCAAATTCAATTACTTGTGAAATGTTATACCACTCCTTATGCGAGTACAGATTACGCACACTCTCATTATTAATAAAAATAATTCTAATAAGAATACAACATAACAATGTAACTAATATTATACACAATCAAACAACAAAATAATTTCGTTTTTTAGTTTAAAAGTTCAAAATACAGACTTATGAAATAAGACAATATAAATAAGACAACAGACTTTGGCATATTATGTCAATTTTATTTTTCAAGACATCCTTTAGCGGCGCTTCAAATTGGCACAGTCATTTTGTATGGTATAGCCCAGAGTTCCCCAAACTTTTTTGTGTCGTAGACCCCTTGCCATGTTTTTCCGTGTTGGGTAGACTCCCCCTACTTACCTGATATTGATTTCCTGTAAATATCTAACTGTAGTGAAGTTTAGTGTTAAAAACTTAAAGTAAAAACACATGTTAATTTATACATTTATTAATTGAATTTAAATTAAAACTACTCAAAATAAAATTTTGTACCTGTTATGTAAAATATACGTAGCATTAAATAAACATAAAATAAACTATAAATAAAATAACATAAGCAATAAGTCAATATTTTTAGTGAGAGAGTGATACCAGTTTATTTTATAAAATTGCAAAGGTTTTGCTACGAGGTGGCAAGTGACGATTCGACTCATTTGGCCTTTATTTTGTTTAATATTTTGATACATACTAGTTATCGATTCTTTTATATTATATTCAGAATGCTATTGAGATTGAGCTAAATATTTAAATCATTTGACAAGATGTTAATGTAATGGTTATTATTCATCACAAACTAATAATAAATTTTCGTTAATATATTTATTTTGTACATTATATTTATTTTGAAATCGCTTATTTCTCACGTCAAGAACTATGTTGGCAACACTTGGTATTTTACGAAAATATTTAGAAAATACGAGTTTTAAGGATAATATTATGTTTAAAATATTCAGAGATGAAAAGTCACGTTGTCCTTTAGTCGATTTGACCTACACCTAGTCGGTCGGGACCGATATTTGCTGGAGCCTTCTAGATGTTTCGGTGGAAAAGGCAGTATTGAATTGGCGACACAAGCGAAGCTTCGAAGCGAAATAAAGTGAACTAAAGTGATCAGTGTGATTAATTATTAGTGTGTTTTAAATTTTAATTGGTGTTCGGCAATTAAAGTGTCAATTTTAGTAATTCAATCGGCGGTTTTTATTGTCACGAACCCTAATCTCGTAACATTGTGATAAAGAGTTTCAAGGATAAATCGGGCTAGGCTTCTTGAAATTCTACAAAATGACTCAGGTCCAACTCTTTGAAACTTCCCGTGCGAGTTTGTCGGCAAATTTATTACCTACAATACCCGCGTGACCCGGAACCCATTGCAAGACGACCCTGTTGTTGACATTCCAGGGCGTTTAAACGGTTCACGCAGTCTCCAACTAGCTTTGAGTTCACTAAGTTCGACCTCTGCGCTAGCAGTGCTGCTTGACTATCAGAGTTCATATAAATTATATGGTTGACGTAGTGTTTTTGCAGATTGATTTCCGCACACTGAAGTATTCTGAAAACTTCTGCCTGGAAGATAGAGTTGAATTTACCCAAATTCATACTAAGTTTGAATTTGGGACGTTCCCCGTAAAAGGCCAAAGCCTACGTTGAGGCCCATTTTTGACCCATCAGTATACCATAAGAGGCTACCGACCTCACAATCAACCTGATCATTCAGCCAGTTTTCTCCGGAGGGTAGTTCCACTATATACTTTTTATCAAAAGTGTGTAGTGGACGCATTATTTAAAGCGACAGTAGCCTAATGGCAGAGCGCGGACCGCGAACTCAAAAAGGTCGTGGGTTCGAATCCACCATTCGACTACTGGCGTAAACCACTCGTAACACAAGCAATTTAAGCTTACCACGAGGGGTTAAGGGGAATATTAGTAATGTTTATAGCATTGTTAATATCGTTGTCTAAAAGTGTTAAACTGCTAACTCCACTTTTGCTAGTATGAAGTTTTTTATGTCGATGGAAAGAGAATAAAATACCTTTCAACTCGAAAGGATGCTAAATACATCCAAATTAAACAAAACACGAAAAAATCACGCAATCAAAACTGATAAGTACAGCGTACCAAATTTCGCGCGTAAAAAATGACAACTCAGCCATTTTGTTCGTGCGTCCGAGCAACTACAAAGTGTTTGCGATAATTTATTGTAAAACAAATAGTTTTTGGTTATCACACTTATTTCTGCATTGATTTTGTATATATCTATTGCACTTATACCCATAGTTCTATAATAGCTTCCTACTGTATTGGTATAATCTAAACTAAGTCGGGTAAGCCCACGGGGCGCCTACAAGTCTACTATAATTTACCTACTGTAGATATTAAGTATGCCCACGCGTTAGTTTCGATTTAACCGATCCGATGGGAATACAAGTACTTACGGCTGCTCTATTTCTTTGCAGAAATGTTCTTTTTACTTACCTAGGTTAACATACGTACCGTATTAATATAGTCCTTTTGGTGAGGTAGAATTCTTTTGGTATTGGTTTGCTTTATCTTGGTTTGCGGGCTTACTTTGTTTGTGTTGTTGCAGATGAGCAAAAAGTTTAATTCTCGAGGGAAACGAATTGTTGAAATGAGTTTGAGTAAAAATGCACTTGATGTCATGCCCAACAGCTCATCAACTTTATCTGGTAACATACCTGCTTTTGCTTCTCACGATACTGAACACTGTTTCTTTGACAGTGAACTACAAAAAGTTTTACCAACTACCCTTAGTATTGATCCTAACTCAAACCTCGTCATTTTAACAACACCTACTAATAACAATGATTGTGACATGACCCAAAGCAATAATGAAGACGCTCAGATAGACATAAGAAGTTTATCTGTAGTTCTTGAAACGTCTCTCGCCACTGAAAGTTGTCACGACACAGTTGCTTTTTCCAACACTGGCCCTTCCACTATAGAATTCACTAATGACATAAATAGTGTATATTGTGCTAATACGGATTCAGCACTTCTTGGAAACAGCCTACCTAGTACTATTAATATCATTGGCGCTGATCAAAACTCGAATATAGATGTTCAAGAGCTCCAATGCACTACAGAATCTTCTGACCCTATGCCTAGCACATCTACTGGCATGGTTTTTACAAGTACTGTCTGCAATGTCGAAAGTTATGAAGGACACAACAGCGACAGTTGTTCAACTACAAATAGTAATATTTCATTGAATTTGATTTCGAATCAGCAACATAAAAACCTTAATGAAATTGAAACCTGAGTGAAGTACAAGAATCAGATAATAATATGAATTTGGTACCGTATTCAAGTTCATCTGATAGTGACACTGAACTACCCATTAAAAGTAAAATCAGAAATAAAAAAACACAAAGTTGATCGTAAAAATTGGTTTGCAGTTAAGAATAGAAATTTAAGAGAAACTGGGTCCAAATACTATGGAAGAGTGAAAAAAGATTCAAAGTGGGTTTACGAAGTTGAAAAAGAACCAAAAAAAACTGAAGGATCGTTGCAAGTGTAAAGGATCAAAACTATTAATGTGTGACAAAATAAAAGAAAATCTGAGGAAAGAGACTTTCGTTAAGTTCTGGAAGAAATTATCTTGGAGTGAAAAAAAAAGTATACATTGATGAACACGTAATATCCTTACCAGTCAAACGACAAAGAGACCGTAAACATGTGGAAGAATCCCGGAGAACACAATCTTTGGTCTACTACTTGCCTGGTAAACCCGGAGAACCTAAGCTGAGAGTTTGCAAAACTATGTTTCTGAACACATTAAATATTGGTAGAATGGCAGTACTTGGATTGAAAAAGAAACTCAATGACGGCAGCAAACCTAGCGAGCAACGTGTTACGTCACAAAATATTCCCGTGGTTGATGAAAGACACTCTAATATTACAGAATTTTTCTGCGCTTTACCTAAAATGGAATCGCATTATTGTCGAGCGTTTACTTCGAGGATTTACTTACTACCTGAATGGCAATGCAAAAAGGCCCTGTATGATTTCTACGTTTTAGACTGGTGCGCTTCACGCAATATAAAACAGTTCTCAACGACAACTTTTTACAAGTCTATGGAAGATAGTAACATTTCACTTTTCTGGCCAAAAAAAGACGAGTGTGAAAAATGTACCTACTTTATACAAAGCAGGCATTTTAGAAGAAAATGAGTACCGTTTGCATACAATTAAGAAAGAAGAAGCCAGGAAAGAAACGGAAAAGGATAAAGAAGATTCATCGTGCATTGTGATTGCCGCAGATGTGCAAGCTGTTTTGCTTTGTCCTGTTTCCAAAATAAGTACCCTTTACTACAAAACGAAGCTCCAAGTCCATAATCTTTGCTTCAAAAATTTTAAAAATACAGCTCCGTTTTCCTGACATCGGGAATTAAAGTGAGGTAGGCGTTAATGCCGAAGAGTTTGTTTCAATTTGGATACATTTTTTAGAAAACGAAATAATCCCTCTGTTATCTTCTGAATGCAATAGGATTGTTATTTATACAGATGGGTGTGGCTACCAAAACAGAAATGCTGTATTATCAAATGCTTTGCTTAATTTTGCTGTCAAACATAATGTGTCTATAGAACAAAAGTATCTAGAAGTTGGCCACACCCAAATGGAAGTTGACTCCATGCATTCCGCAATCGAGAGAAATCTAAAAAATAAGATTGTCAATGTCCCAGCTGATTACATAAATATTATTAAAAACGCACGAAAAGAGCCTTACACAGTACAATATTTAACACACGATTTTTTTAAAGATTTCAACTGTGTTCAGGCTTATAAAAGTATTAGACCAGGACGGTCAGTCGGTGATGCAAAAGTTAATGATATTCGTGCACTACAATACAGGCCTATAGGAGAAATATTTTACAAGATAAGCTTTAACGATCCTTGGACTGTTGTGCCGCAAAGGAGAATAGTAGTCCCGAATTTTCTGTATGATGAACTGCCAGTTTTGCATCAGAACCGTTTACCTAACAAGGAGAGAAAGTATCAAGATTTGCAACAAATCAAGTTACTCCACTATCGCAATACGGCAATACCCCACTAATTTATCAAATAAATAAAATATTTTTCCGTTTTTCATAACTATGTTTTTAATTTCTATACCTTTTCTTAAAAATCGTAAATATTGCTAACTCCACATAATCTTGTAATATATTTGTGATGACTTAGATAGTATCCTACCTGAGCCACAATGTTAGGGTCTGGACGAAAATGAAAGTGGACTGTATATTCTTATACTGATATAATCATCCGTCTTACATCCAAAAACCACCATCCACAGATAACTCCTTTTTTTTTTTGTTATAAAACTTCTTCAAAATTTAATAATTTATATAGATTGTATCATAAACAAATAAGTAAAATTAATGTTGACTAACGGGATTTTCAATTTTCGGCTGTGAATCACAAAACGAAAAATGTAACGTTTTATTGTTCTCCTGAAAATTCTTACAAATGGAGTTAACAGTTTCACGGATTTAGACGACGATATTCTTTTATGAAAAAAAATTATATCTGAGATCATAATTGAGTCGAGCACGGATCTCAATCTGTAGGAGAGCAAGCTCTAACCGCCTTGAGCGTTAATTCTATACAAACTAGCCTTCGTCTCCTTGTCTAGATAAAGATAAAGTGGCGTTAGGCATAGCATTAAAAGCCACTCCAGCCGATGGTCGCATAGTTCCAGTTGCCATTAAGCAGACAATCCTTTCTAGTCTGTCGCAGTCGTCTTTTGGTTACCTTGTTGCACCAGATCCCTAAAAAAGGCGACCGCTCAGACCCGTCCAACTACCGGCCTATCGCCATCACCTCCCTGTTCTCCAAAACAATGGAGTCCATTGTAAACTGCCAGCTCATGAGGTACCTTGAGGATCACCAGCTGATTAGTGACCGCCAATACGATTTTCGCCGTGGTCGGTCAGCTGGTGATCTTCTGGTTTACCTAACTCACAGATGGGGGGAGGCAGTAGATTCCAAGGGGGAGGCATTGGCCGTTAGTTTGGACATTGCGAAGGCCTTCGATCGGGTTTGGCACAAAGTGCTTATTTCGAAGCTTCCATCCTATGGGCTTTCCGAGAAATTGTTCGATTGGATCACCAGCTTTCTTGCAGATCGGGGCATCAAGGTCGTTGTAGACGGTGCAAGCTCCGATTGCAAGCCTATTAATGCTGGTGTTCCACAAGGCTGCGTGCTATCGCCAACGCTGTTCCTTCTGCATATCAATGATATGTTGCAAACCCGTAACATTCATTGCTATGCAGATGACAGCACTGGTGATGCTCTTTACATCGGCCGAGCTAATATTTCTCGGGAAAACGTCTCCGAGTGCCGGGACAAACTTGGGTCTGAAGTCGAGTCTTTGCTGAACAGAGTCTCGGATTGGGGGCGACTAAATCTAGTCCAGTTTAACCCCCAGAAGACACAAGTTTGCGCGTTAACCACTAAAAAGAACCCCTTTGTCGTATCTCCTCAGTTTCAAGGCACTCCCCTTGTTGCCTCAGCCAGTATCGGAATCCTCGGCGTCGACATATCGAGTGAATTGCAGCTAAAAAGCTTGGCGTGCTCAGCAGAGCGGGACAGTATTTCATGCCGGCACACCGCCTGCAACTTTACAAGGCGCAGGTTCGGCCGCACATGGAATACTGTTCCCATCTCTGGGCTGGGGCTCCCCAGTACCAGCTCCTTCCACTTGACCGCATCCATCGCAGAGCGGCTCGAATCGTCGACGACCGAGTGCTTTCCGATCGGCTCGATTCACTGGCACTGCGAAGAGATGTTGCATCTCTTTGCATTTTCTTTCGCATATACCATGGAGAGTGCTCTGAGGAATTGTTCGGATTAATCCCAGCCGCCAAATTTCGTGAACGCACTACGCGGAAAACGTCCCGATACCATCCACGCCATCTGGATGCTTGGCGGTCCACCACTGTACGTTTCAAGAGGAGTTTTCTTCCGCGTACAACCTCTCTGTGGAATAGTTTACCACCCTTTAGACAGATACAGACCCTTTTTACTGGAAATGAGGCATTCCATCTCAGTCCTCCCGGGTGACAACGCATCTGCATTTTGATTTGTAATGGAAGATAGATGTAGATGTCTATGGGCCGCAGCAACCACTTACCATCAGGTGGCCTGTGGGCTCGTGTGGCCCCCTATCCTATTAAAAAAAAAAAAAAACCAGCGATTTTTCCGAACCGATACGACCTGGGGACTGTTGGGAACCGGTTGCATATACGCGCGGGTGGAGACGCGCGGGAGGACGACACGTCGACGTCTGGTCGGGCGGCAGCGACGCGGCGGCCACTCGCTTTACGATATTCCACCGCGGTCGGACGACAACACTAATTTTAATTTATAATAATAATTTTATTAAGTAGACCGGGTTATTGTAAAGTACGGATGATTATATCAGCCCTATAAGAATATACAGTCCACTTTCATTTTAACCACGTCCCAAGACTCTAACATTGAATTCTGTTTCATGCCGACGCTGGGCATTTGTGGCCAATTAGTTTCAATGTCTGTTAAGAAAGGTGGCCCTGACCACCACAATTCTGAACCGCTGATGAGGTCAGCCTTCAGCCCATGGGAAACAAGATCCGCCGGATTGTCCTTCGACGGTACGTAGCTCCACGTTGACAGGTATAAACAGTAATTCATCTCATATTACACAGTCTTGCAGCCTTAACATTAAGTCGCTTCATAATGACTATAGTCTTACTGTAGACTGCCTTATTTTGCCTGAGATCACTAAAGCTTTACCGTCTTCTTTCATAGACATACAAAATATTCCTTTTCCGATGGGAATAAGTTTAGCCGACATTTCCTTTAACATACCGTCGGTTATAGACATCTTAGTGGGTGCCGAAGTATTTTGGTCCGTCTTATGTAATAATTCCATTGACTTGAGCAAAAATCAGCCTAAGTTGTATGAGACAAAACTGGGTTGGCTGGTGTCCGGGCATGTCGCCCGTTTTAAGGCACCGTCTTCGTCTCCCGTTTGTCACTGTATAAGCGAGGACTCCAATCCAGACTTAACTCGTTTTTGGGAGTTAGACACTGTGGCAGCAAAACACTCTTTGTCTCCTGAGGAGCGTGCCTGCGAGCAGAGCTTTTTAACAAACACCGTACGCAGCGAGAACGGTAGCTTTGTCGTCTCCATGCCGCTAAAGGACGATCCGTCAGTCTTAGGAGAATCCTTTCAAATGGCCAAGTGCCGTTTCTTATCTTTAGAGCGCAAATTTCTTCGGGAGCCTGTTTTTAAGGATATGTGCATGGAGTTCATGCACGAATATGAACGCCTAGGTTACATGACTGAAAACAAAGAGTCTTCATTTGGCGATTTACAACAGGTCAATTATTTTTTACCTCACCACGGAGTCATCCGTGAGTCCAGCCTTACCACCAAGCTTCGCACAGTCTTCGATGCTTCCCCCGTATCTAGTTCTGGATTGTCGCTTAACGACATTCAAATGGTAGGGCCGACTGTACAAGAAGACCTTTATTCTATTTTATTACGTTTTCGCCAGCATAAATACGTCATTACTGGAGATATAGAGAAAATGTACAGAGCGATTGAGCTTAATCCCGCCCAACGCTCACTTCAACAAATCATATTTAGGTATGACTCATCACACCCGTTAAAAACGTACACCTTAAACACGGTGACTTATGGTACGGCATCTGCCCTATACTTAACCACGAAGTGTTTGGTGAGCTTAGCATCTAATGCTCTCGATAGCGACGTAAAGCAGTCGATTCAACGCGATTTTTACGTTGATGATTATTTAGGCGGGTCGTCGACTATTGACGACACTATCAAGCTGTGCAAAGGAGTTATTAATACACTTAAAACTGCAAATTTAAATTTACGCAAATTTCAATCAAACAACAAATTAATTTTACATCACGTTTCATCTTCACTACAATCAGATAACGTCTTAGACATAGCAAACAGCGATAGTAATGTTTCTTCTAAAACTTTAGGTCTAAATTGGATTTGCGATTTAGACATTTTGTCATTTTCAATCAATATCGAACTTCGTGACAAAGTGACAAAACGTCACATACTTTCCGTTATAAGTCAGATCTTCGACCCATTGGGTCTCGTGGGCCCCTGTGTCATCGAAGCAAAGCTCATCATGCAGAGGCTATGGATCGAACGATGCTCATGGGACGATGAGGTTTCAACGGAAATAAAACGTTCATGGTTTTCGTTCGCCGACACCTTACCTTTTCTTAACCACTTAAAGGTTCCTCGGTGGGTACTTCAAGACCATTCAATATTCCATGAAATTCATGTGTTTTCGGACTCTTCTGAGCGAGCATATGGGGCTTGCGTCTACATTCGCTCTATAGACGCATCAGGCTCTATCAAAGTACAACTTTTGACTTCTAAGAGCAAGGTAGCGCCAATAAAGCCAACAACTATTCCGCGCCTGGAACTTTGCGGATCGTTAGTGGCTGCAAGACTGTGTAACAAAGTATCTTTAACACTACATATCAGCAAGTGTAGATTCTGGTATGACTCAACTATTGTTTTAGGGTGGTTAAAAACACCACCTACTAACCTTAAAAGTTTCGTAAGGAATCGTGTACATGAAATTCAGGAATGCACAGAGGGTCACACGTGGAGCTACGTACCGTCGAAGGACAATCCGGCGGATCTTGTTTCCCGTGGGCTGAAGGCTGACCTCATCAGCGGTTCAGAATTGTGGTCAGGGCCACCTTTCTTAACAGACATTGAAACTAATTGGCCACAAATGCCCAACGTCGGCGTGAAACAGAATCTACCAGAGTTGATTACTTTTTCCTTCGCGCTTAACAATTCTAATGGAGACTTAATATATAACTTAATCAAAAACAAATCTAATTTAACAAACTTACAAAACACTATAGCATATATACAAAGATTTATTTACAACTGTAAGAACCCGAAAAAAAAATGAAAGTGGACTGTATATTCTTATAGGGCTGATATAATCATCCGTACTTTACAATATCCCGGTGTACTTAATAAAATTATTATTATAAATTAAAATTAGTGTTGTCGTCCGACCGCGGTGGAGTATCGTAAAGCGAGTGGCCGCCGCGTCGCTGCCGCCCGACCAGACGTCGACGTGTCGTCCTCCCGCGCGTCTCCACCCGCGCGTATATGCAACCGGTTCCCAACAGGGACCTTCAAGAAAAGAGCGTACTCCTTTCTAAAGGGCCGGCAATGCACCTGCAATTCCCTTGGTTTTGCGGTTGATCATGGGCGGCGGTAGTCACTTAACATCAGGTGAGCCGCATGCTCGTTTGCCCCTTCTTCTATAAAAAAAAAGATATTGGAGGCGTAGGTGAGAATGGGCCTCACTATGCTGATGTACAGCCATAGGACCGTACTGGAATGCAAGTCCCAGTTGTTCCCGACCAAACTACTGCACGTACCTAAAGCAATTTTTGCCTTATGGCATACGTTGCTAAGGTGAGAGTTCCACGTTAGGTTTTGGTCGATTGTTACGCCCAAGTACTTAACTTTAGTAGAAAATGGTACTACTTCTTTACCATTGAGTTTTGGTGTGACTAATTTTTCCAACCGCCTCTTTTTGGTAAAGGGTATTATTATAACAGTTTTATCAGCATTGACTGATAAACTGTTATCCTTACATCAGTTATTTATGGTGTTTAGGGCTCTTTGTATGAATAACGATAAAGTACTTTGGCAAAAGCCCCTCGAAATGATCATAAGGTCATCACCCAGTGTGTCAATACGTAGGTCTGCCATCTTGTTAATATTTGGTCAACCGCAAGAGTCCAAAGAAGGGGTGTCATAATACCTCCATCTGGGCAGCCTCTTGTAGTTGCAACCTCAATCGAAGTTTGAAACAGCGCCATTTTTGTCTTTCTGTTTGAGAGCAACGACTTCATCCACCTGATGGTGTCGTGGAGCGACAGTTAAAAACTAAAGAACCTAACCTAACAACGAAACAACCAAAAAAGAAAATAATTTATTTAAAAAATTGTAAAGATATTTACAGCTTTTTTTTTATAAAAAAAGGTATGAGGGTGATGATGGGCTGTAGTGATGATAGTGAATTACAATTTTTAAAAAAAATAAAAGTTAATAAAGATAAATGAGTACGGAAACAATGTATGTACAGGCTATGCCTGTGGTAGATGCACAGCGCCTAATCTAGGTACACGCAGCGCTTGAAGTAGGCACACACAGCGACCAGAATGAGCACACACAACACCCGGAGTAGACACACACAGCGCCTGGAGTAGACACGCAGCGTCTGGAGTAGTTACACACAGCGTATTGAGCAGGTACACGCAGCACTTAGAGTAGGCACACACACACCGCTCGGAGTAG
The DNA here is from genome assembly GCA_907164705.1 of Parnassius apollo. NCBI lineage: Eukaryota > Metazoa > Arthropoda > Insecta > Lepidoptera > Papilionidae > Parnassius > Parnassius apollo. The sequence continues at coordinate 1,345,682 of CAJQZP010000975.1, forward strand.
GCACACACAACGCCCGGAGTAGACACACACAGTGCCTGGAGTAGACACACACAGCGCCCGGAGCGCCGGAGACACGCAGCGTCTGGAGTAGGAACACGCAGCGCTTGAGACAAGCACGCTCAGCGGCCGAAGATAGCGCGGGCACTAATAGGTGGAGGCGTAGGCGTGGCTAGGCGACGACTTCAGGAGAAGGCAGAGGCTTGCAAGATCCCGAGGCAGTGCGGATAAAGCCTTTAAGAGGTGCTTCTCGTATCAAAGCTGAAGTGAGCACCTCTATTGGCCGATTCTTCGGCTTTTATACTTTTTGACGGATCTGGGATAAGAACGAGAAATTATTTGAAATTATTTAAATTAAAAGCAAATTTTTGTAAATAGCCAAGAAGAAAAGAGTATTTTTGAAGTAAAAACATCAGGCCGGTAACGATATTTGAATAAAAATTGCCATGACAACCAGATAAACAACGATGTCAAAACATGTCAAATTTTGGTTTTAGGCTCGTAATAGAGAAACGGCAAGATTTAAGTGAAAAATGAGATATTATTGATATAGGAAAAAAGGTAGCGCAACAGTGCGCACGAAGCCCGAAATTGCAGAGTTACGGAGAACTAAATAACATACCGAAAAAGGTAGACTCCATTGACACCGATTTAAAAAGTGCTGATAACGTGAAAATACGATGTGAAAATGATTTGTTATTGTGTTCTTTTGGTTTAAAAACGTTACAGGATCCTATGAAAATAAAGGTGATGCAAAATATCCAGTTTTGAGGCTAATGCAGAAAATCAAAAACAGAATGGAAAAATACATTTAAAATAGTGTAAAATGATATGTAAGTAGCATAACACTACAATGGTTATGAGGTCAACATTTTTAAATGTCGGGCCCCCAATCTGCAGTGATATGGGCTACTATCGAAGGCGCCTTCAATATCCAGAAAGTCAAAAGAGTTACTTCTTTATCCTCTAGTGCTTTTTCGACCCTGTCCATAACACTGATCAGGGCTGTTTCGGTAGATTTACCCCTGCGGTAAGCATCCCTCCTCCTACCTTGACTTTAAAAGTTATCATTTTAAATCCAAGAACGACCTTGCTGCCTGCCTTCCAAAGAGCCTCCGCCGATGGGTCATCCAGAGAAAAGGTTACTATGAACCTATTCTCGTCGTCCCTACAGTGGAAGATTCTCCAGAGCTCGGTATGAAGCCCTTCATTTTGTGCCCTCAACAGCACAGCCGCCTCCTCTGGAGATTCAGCTTCGCTGCGGGGCAGATAGGTGATGCCCAACTGAGGCTTAGGCAGTTCGCCAACTACTCTGCCTCTGGCCAAGGTTTCAGTTTTACGATTCCACCCACAATTCAGTCCTGGCTTACCTTATTCAGGCACGTTGCCAGAATCCAACCCGGCTTGTGAGTGAAACCCGAAAATTTAGGTCCTATTCCCGGCTGCGCCCCACGGGCCGTTCAAGCTATGGCCCTTGTTAATGCCTGGTGGACCAGCCGCATCCGCTTAACACTCATAGGATTCGAATTGCGAATTCCTACACACGCGGAGCCAGCTACGGCACCGAAGCTGAGCTTCTTCTACCCCATTGCCAGCTTCACAGACTTCATGAGCTGATCTTTGGGGGACTGTTTCTCAGACCGACTGCGTTTTTTCGCCTTCGGAACTGGGGTAGGTTTGGGCAAAGGTAGTTTGTCCCATAGCTTTTGGCAGAGAGAGAAAGGGCCTCTTCGGCCCCTATCTCATCTGCTATCAGCCTTCGGTTCCTCTATGGTATTTTGGATTTTTAAGTATTTGTGTTTAGTTTAGTAAATAATGTCTTCAAAAATGGTTATTTGCTCTGCCAATAATAGAAAGAATCCTGATAATTGCACATTTTAAATGTAAATAAATTCTCAAGACACTTCTATGACGCGTTTACTTTTGGTTTAAATTTATGTTATATTTATATTGTTTCAAATATGGAATAATTTCACTTATTTTGTTAATTTTTATATTTTTTAAAAGAAAAAAGTCACGTTGTTGATAATTTGCATCATTTTCCACAAGGCTGCATGCATCACCAATGCTGCTTTATTCTGAATCTGTCCAGGATAAATAAAATATGTTTTGATCTTTCTAAAGGTTTAATAATAGGCCGTTTGTAATATTTTTGGCGTGATCGTCTTAGTTAGGACCCTTATCTACGTTATGTTTGTTTAGTAACGTAGTTCTTTTAAGTGTCTTTTGGAAGAATAAATATTCACTAGAGCAATTGTAAGCTTTTGGTAGTGCCTTATAAGCTAAATGAACTCCGTTCACGAAGACAGGGCTCGAGAAAGGTTAAGAAAGTAAAACGTCCCTATTCCACTTGTATCAGGTTTACATTATTAATTTATTATTAATTACCCCTTCCCGCTTGAAAAAGGTTCACAATATGTATATATACACAAATACCCGATACAAGGGTTTCGCTGTCACACAATTATTTAAAAAAAATGTGGCGGAGGCACACTAGACACAGAGCGAAACACTAAATCGGGAACTGGACCGTAGTCCACAGCAAAATACCTGGCGAAACAGTAAAAGAGGGCTTGGCCCCTTGGTAATGCGTAAGCACACACATCAACCGAAGTCGCGCATGTCAAAGCGTGTAAACGCCGTACAGAATACGCGAACGAATCCAACCACAGTGAATGTACGTCACACGGTTTATGCAAGCACTCGGTGAGCGCTACTACCTGCCAGACCACCGCTCCTGCAGACGTGATGTAAGTGTATGGCATCACCACCAATAGCATGATCAGCACGGCTACTAGCCGCAGAGCGTGTCATGAGTCTATCCCTCATCATCATCATCATCATTACAGCCCTTCACAAGTCCACTGCTGAACATAGGCCTTCCCCAAGTAATGCCACAAAGCACGGTCACTCACCTCAAGGGAATGGGATCCTATGTTGTGCGGCTTTCGGCTTTGAGGGTCTTCTCAGATCCTCCCTCCAGCTACCACCAGCATATGGTCGACGCATATGCTCCACCAACTAATACAACGGCAGATATAGCCAAAAGGCAGTGATAAGATAAGAGTAATAATTCGGCATCAGAAAGGGTTTGTGTTACTGATGTCAAATGTCAAATACATTTTCGATCATGTTTGCCTCACCCACCAACAAGTTGCCTACAATCATTCAAAGGTGGGAAGTTACAGAGATATATTATTGTGTTGTTATATAAAACATCATGGTGGTCAGACAATCTGCAGCCCGTAATGAAGGGACCCGACTTGGGCAAAGCTACTTAGGTGTGTGTGGCCAACCAAGATGCAGAGAGCGCCATTGAGAATAGTGTCCCAACAAACAACCATCGCAGAGACGCAATGCTGCAGAACGCAATAAGCATCAATACAATTATCGTCGGGCTTTCACCATTCAAAGTCCCCTATACATCCGAGCAGACATCACCACCCGCATACCTCCATCAACCAGAACCCCAAGAATGCGTCGAATTAGGCGCAGCACACCCTCAGATCCATCACAAGACGCAATACCGCAAGTACTAGTAAGCATCAATGCAACTATCATACGGATGGCACTCCCTCACAACACACCCACATGATCCCTATCGACTTTGGTAACAAAATTTGTATTGTTGTTAACTAAAAAAATAACACCAACGTATCATAGTAGCACGCTACTAAGACTCTAGTGGACAAAACTCCAATTATTATAGCGCTAATGCGCTATAATAATTAAGAGAAAAAAACACAGACATGAAATTGAGTTTGCTCGTTACACTTAAAAGTGCTACCAAACACACTTATCCCAATCCGAAAGATAGACGACGCATCGCTATGCGCTACGACGCCGCACACAAACGGTATGGGTGTGCGATGTCCACGGGAAAGCCGTATTGCTACAACAAACCCGCTTACCACCGGTACTAAGATGATATATCTAGGACACATCGGTTAGCGAGTCCAAGTATACCTACCTCGGTCTCAGTTGCTCGTGAAGCAGCATACACGCCACTATAATAATCCTTTTCAAGTCCCATTTCTATTAATATAACGCTTTTACTTATTTGAGACCTTCCACATATTTGCTTCATTTCATAGACCTTACTATATGTCTTTAATACGGGACTTCAACCCACAACTCTACTATTGTACTGCTAATTCATCATCTACCTTCTATAATAATGCTTTTGATTCATAGACCTTACTATCAGTATAAGTCATTAATATAGAGGACTTCAACCCCAACTCTAGTGTTGTAATGCTTATACTTCATTGAGACCTATAGTAATACTTTTGTATCATAGACTTTTCTATCTGGTGCAACAAGGTAACCAAAAGACGACTGCGACAGACTAGAAAGGATTGCCTGCTTAAAGGCAACTGGAACTATGCGACCATCGGCTGGAGTGGCTTTTAATGCTATGCCTAACGCCCCTTTATCTTTATCTAAGCAAGAAGGCGAAGGCTAGTTTGTATAGAATTAACGCTCAAGGCGGTTAGAGCTTGCTCTCCTACAGTTAACATTCTCCTACAATTATGATCTCAGATATAATGCGTCCACTATACACTTTTTAATAAAAAGTATATAGTGGAACTACCCTCCGGAGAAAACTGGCTGAATGATCAGGTTGTACGTGAGGTTGGTAGCTTCATATGGTATACTAATGGGTCGAAAATGGGCCTCAACTTAGGCATTGGCCCTTTACGGGGAACGTCCCAAATTCAAACTTAGTATGAATTTATATAGATTCAACTCTATCTTCCAGGCAGAAGTTTTCAGCATACTTCAGTGTGCGGAAATCAATCGGCAAAAACACTACGCCAACCATATAATTTATATAAACTCTGATAGTCAAGCAGAACTGCTAGCGCTGAGGTCGAATTTAGCTAATTGCGCTAGTAGCGCTAGTTGGAGACTGCGTGAACCGTTTAAACGCCCTGGGATGTAACAACAGGGTCGTCTTGCGATGGATTCCGGGTCACGCGAGTATTGTAGGTAATAAATTTGCCGACAAACTCGCACGGGAGGTTTCAAAGAGTACACAATTTGGACCTGAGTCATTTTGTAGAATTTCAAGAAGCCTAGCCCGATTTATCCTTGAAACTCTTTATTACAATGTTACGAGATTAGGGTTCGTAACAATAAAAACCGCCGATTGAATTACTAAAATTGACACTTTAATTGCCGAACACCAATTAAAATTTAAAACACACTAATAATTAATCACACTGATCACTTTAGTTCACTTTATTTCGCTTCGAATCTTCGCTTGTGTCGCCAATTCAATACTGCCTTTTCCACCGAAACATCTAGAATGCTCCAGCAAATACCGGTCCCGACCGACTAGGTGTAGGTCAAATCGACTAAAGGACAACTTTACTTTTTATCTCTGAATATTTTAAACATAATATTATCCTTAAAACTCGTATTTTCTAAATATTTTCGTAAAATACCAAATGTTGCCAGCATAGTTCTTGACATGAGAAATAAGCGATTTTAAAATAAATATAATGTACAAAATAAATATATTAACGAAAATTTATTTCATATCAACTAAATCAGTTTGTGATGAATAATAACCATTACATTAACATCTTGTCAAATGATTTAAATATTTAGCTCAATCTCAATAGCATTCTGAATATATTTACTAATCTCAATAGCATTCTGAATATAAAAGAATCGATAACTAGTATGTATCAAAATATTAAACAAAATAAAGGCCAAATGAGTCGAATCGTCACTTGCCACCTCGTAGCAAAACCTATGCAATTTTATAAAATAAACTGGTATCACTACAACCGAAAGCACTGCAATGTAGTGATGTACGCCACAACTTTAGCTATCGATAAGTTAATTAACTATTCGGGTTTGTCTGCCGTACTAGTTTTAATTTTTTGTTTAGATTTTATAATAGGGTATTACAAAAAGCAGTAAATTTGTTTGATTGATTATTGGTTTGATTTCACATATTTCCAAGAGATCCTCTTAGGCAGCAGACGTGGATTACAGCTTGTAGAAATCATGAATCTTGGATACCTAAACGAACTAGCACCATTTGCTCCGAACATTTTGATAATAAATCATATTTAATACCCCAAGTTATCAATAAAAGAAGGTTAGCCGATATTGCTGTACCAACCTTGAACTTGTGGGAGTTAATGTCTAGCTGTAATTATATCAATAGATTAAATATTTTTATTATTACTCTTGACACCAATATTATTGTTCTCGAAAATATTTTAGAATTCCGATAAGTTTACAATAATGACTTCTTATATTTACGCGAACACTACACATTAAATAAACTAATCATACGGATAAGCGTTTAATTTTGACTTTTTGATTCCCGACGTTTCGGGTGTTTTATAACACGACTTGCGGCACATGCTGAGGCGGTGCGGTTCAAAATCGACTTTATTTAAGCAAACAGACTATACACCAAAGAAAGTCAAACTTTAAATAAAAAGCAATAGCATAAAAAGGCTTCAATCGCAGTAACGGTGTTTCAAGAAAAAAGTTACAAGTTTGCAAGTAATACTAGATTCGCTGATAGAGACATTTTTGATAAATAAAGAAAATAAACAGGTTGTAGAAAAGATAGGAACTGAAGAAAGCAAACTTTTAAAGAGACAATTCCATAAAAGTAAGACTGGAAAACTGCCCAGAACTAAATATCCACAGAGTTGATATGTTTCGCCCTAATGCCCCATTTACGTAGTGCTCATTACGAAGTGAGCAAGGAAGTGGGCAGCGCGTGAATGTAAATAGGCTACTCGCGCTGTCACTGTCTATGTTGCTGCCACTGCCCGGCGCTCCCTCGATTGTCGGCTTTTCGCGCGGAAGTCAAAGGAAGCCGTAGGGCAGCACGAGCGGGAGCGAGTGTTTACATTCTCGCTCACTTGCCGCCGAAGTTCGACCGAGAAAGAACGTGCTACGTTTATAAACGGCAATTCGTTTATTAATCTGTCCTGTGTTTTAATGATATTTAGTAATGATAAAACAATAAAATTTTTAGAACTTTATGAATTTTAGCGGGTTTTAAGGGATCCTTATGATAAAAACCACGGATTGCACGTAGTAGCTGCTTATACTGAGAAGACAATGCTGTCGCACCAACAAACTCCACGTAAGTCATTGTTACTGCTACTACGGGACATGAAGGTGTCTTATTTATTAACAATCCTAAACGCTGGCAACAATGCCGTGTTATGAAGCTACTCTGTGAGGCACTGTCTAGCAATGCACGAACACTCTGTTTGTTTCCATGCGAATCCCTAACTACGATACGGGCTGTACCCAGCAACACGATTGAAGGGACCGCGTTCCCGTATTCGATAATGAGCACAGGGCGACGTCACCCGGTCGACCTTTAGAAGCGTCGACTTTAGTATGTGTAGTTTCCCTGTCCGATTTACTTAACGCGGATATGTTGCCACTTTCAAAATTTAAAAACGTGTGATGTCTGCTGGCGCACTTGTTACACACGGAACTAGAATTGCATTTAGCAACTAAATGTCTATCGCTTATGCAATTTAAACATAAGTTGTTCGTCTTTACTATTCTATACCGTTCGCTTGGTGAATGTTTACGGAAGGTCGCACAATTATACAAATACCGTTTTGTTTATTCTTACATAGAACACAGGTGCTATGAGGCGATGTAGGCGCAGCGGTTACGTACGTCAGAGACCTAGTTGATGAAATCGGTCTGCGCTCGACACATTTCTTAATTTCTTGTTTGACATTCGAGGAACGCTGTATTACTTTAATTTGATCTCGTACAAAGAAAGCTAAGGAGTCGAATGACTGTAACTCAGAGCAACGATGATACTCCATTTCAAACGCACGCACGGTGTCCGAGTCTAGCTTCTTTAATGCGATGTAGAAACACAAAGTCCATAACGATGATGATGATGCTACGAATTTATCCAAAAACTGCTCAGAGCCCGTGATGTTCGCGGATGATATAACTTTAAGATCGAATATCTGGTCTAGATATGAAGAGGCTAACATTCACTTATCTTCATATTTGTTTTTAAGCGTTTCGAAAATTAACGAATAATTGTTTGCTGTTGGTGTGAAACCCGAACAAATGGACTACCCTACCACTTAATTTACTAATTAAATTATACAATCTGTGATGATAATTGAGATGGGACTTGTTTCCGAACTTGATAAAAGGATTGGAGGGTAGCAACTGTGGACAAACGGCTGAGGGTCGAGTTCGCAACGAGTCGTGAGAGTAAAGAATAGTACGACGTAGCGGTGATACTTGTCAGACATTTAAAGTTTAAAGGCGTTTAAGTTTGCTTAAATATATTAAAACTGTGTATCAGTGAACCTTATATATTTTAAATAGAAGCTTATATTCGTGAAACGTTAATTTTATAAGTGCAACGGGGTAAGTGTTTAATACTATACGTTGTTTGGTAGTCTGAGTAATCCTGGAACAGTATTCTTAGATTGTGCAATTATTTCAGTCTATGGAAACGCCCATCAAGTTAATTGTGACAATTACGCCTTCCTGCATCTCTGATATGAAGTGTCATCAATAAAATTTATTTGTTTTAAAAGATGAGGACATTGAAAGACTATACTATATCCTTATTTGAGATGGATCGTTGTCGACAAGTATAGCCTATTACTTAGAGCGGCAATACACACATCGGGCGACTTCCTAAGGTTCCTGATTCGAGCCCTCGAGTAGAAATTTGTTTTTTTTTATTTGTTTTCCCTTTTACTTTTTATATTTAGTTTTATTGTTTTCCCCTTTTACTTTTATAATTAATAAAATTTTATAATGGTTTTATGCTCTCATGTACGTAATAAAAGAACTAATAGTTCATTTTATGTTTCGTTGCTTGTAATTTTATTTTGCAATTAATGTGTAGCTTTAGATTTTGCCAAGTATTAAATGCTTACCTATTTTAGTGCTAAGAGTAATGTAAATTATGCTTAAGAATTATCTAGTTGTTTGCTTTGTAGTGTCTTTATTGTAGCCTTACATGTTTCTTATAAATATCATACACATTCACACATTTGTTTCTTGTCTTACCCGGACCCCGACCCCCCTGGCTTGAGCATCCATGACAAATGGCGCCCACGGGTAAAGATCATAGAAACAATTGCCTTTGTGTTTGTAGGTTAGTTATTGCCTTATAATGCGTATTGTTAATTATTGTGATATATAGCATTTTATGTGTTTACATGAGGTGTAGGTATGGTAACCTTTTTACTATCTTAAAAAAAAGTTTTTTTTTCTGTTATTTTCTTAAATAGATAAACAGTTTATTAAAAAAAATGGATAAAATTAATGTCCACGATTTATTGAAGGATGAACTTGAATTTGAATTGGCTTGCCGTGGTATTCGGGGCTTAGAAACAGTTAAAGCTATGCGTAAAGTCCTTAAACAAATTTTTATAAGAGAGCGGGAAGGCGATTCAAGTATAAACGTAGTTGTACCGTCTTGTTGTACAAAGGACGCCCTGTCTCAGATTGAAATTTGTAAAAAAAAATTGCAATTTCTAAGATCGGCCTTCGATGAAGATCCAGATGGTGATATATAAAAGTGGTTAGCTTCGCGCCTCCAACACCTACTCAACCGGGTCAAACTAATTATCCCTAATGAATCAGACATAGACCGTCATTTAAAATTATGTAAGGATGTTCAAACGCTTCATGGGGCAGTAGTTCCAAAGGATATGAAAGATGAAGATATAAGTGAGGGTGAAGCAGAGATATCTAAAAAGGATAAAGAAATACTGCATCGCAGTCTTGGAGAAGAAGCAATAGAGATACTCACACATATTGACCTACAATCAAAACATAGAACTACAGAGCCAGAAACTAGTTACAGTTCAAAAGAGAGGAATTATTTTAACATGCAGGAATGCCCAGAAAAGACATCACATCTATCTATCGTAGAAAATGACTTAAGTCTTAGAAAACTTGTGCCAATCAAAGATTGGGGGGTAAAATTTTCCGGCAAGGGTGACGTAAGCGTTAATGCCTTCCTGGAAAGGATAGCTGAACTTAGAGAAGCACGTAATGCTAGTACAAATGATTTGTGGATATATGCTGTGGATTTCTTTGAAAGTGATGCGCTTATATGGTTTAGAGCTAACCGTGAATACGTGAACAGTTGGGAAGAATTAGTTAACCTTCTTTTAATTACTTTTCAGAGGCCCTATTATCAGGACGAGTTATTAGAAGAAATAAAGAAAAGAACTCAAGGTAAAGGAGAAAAGATTGCTATCTATCTAGCTGTTATGCAGAATATGTTTAACAGACTTCCAGAAAAAAATAATGAAGAACTAAAACTTTCGATCTTGTTGAAGAATATACAGCCATATTTTCAACTAGCAGTTTGCAGAGATCAGTTTAAAAGCGTATCAGAATTGACGTCGGTTTTAAGAGTCCTAGAACGCACAAGAACTAACTGTGAAAACTTCCAAGAGCCAACAAACACTAGTAATGCACTGGAGCCGGACCTAGCATATCAAGACACTCTCTTGCGGAAGTAAATGAGGTGACGCAAACAGCTAAGGGAAGAAATTTTGGCTTGCAAAATATAAAGTGCTGGAATTGTCGTGTTGCTGGTCACACGTTTAAAAATTGTACGCTACCTCGTCAAAGGTTATTTTGTTATAAATGTGGAAAATTTGGCCAAACGGTAAAAAATTATATGTGTTCGGGAAACGAAAAACAGGAGGTCATTACTCCTGCCAAATGATCTCCAAGACAGCTTCAAGTATTAAAGATGAAGAATGGCAGAATTGGTTAAAGGTTGTTTCTCATTACTTTGAAACTGGCCAGTTATGTAATATCGTATCAAAAGGCAATGACAATCGTCATTACGCTCTTGTTAAAATTTTAAACAGATCTTTCTTGGGATTACTTAATTCAGGGGCCACTTCTTCCGTGATTTCTAGAGGCTTGTGTCGTAAATTCATGGATCTGGGATTCTCAATCCATGAAATACCTCAATTGAGTGTTTCCATGGCAGACGGAACATCCTACAATATTAAATCAATAATTTATTTGCCAATACAATTTTTAAAACGGTATAAAGTGGTAAAATTTTACATTATGGATAATTTAAGACATGATCTCCTCTTTGGTATAAATTTCTTTGATCATTTTAATATCACTATTGGAAATACAGAAGATATCATCAAACATGAAAGTATCCATACATTATCTAATGGTGAATTGGGAACAATGAATATAAGCAATTCGGTTAAATCAAGACATGAGTTGACAGAGGATCAATCGAAAACCTTAGATTTAGTGGTTGAAGATATAAGGCATTCGGTAGGCGAAGGTATAGGAAGAACGAACTTGATAAAGCACTACATTGATACAGGAGAATGTGGCCGTAGAAAGAAAAGGGGAGATCTCCCGCCGGGCAAGGTGTTCTGCCCGCGGAGCGGCCAACACTCCGTGTGATAGTTCGGAGATGTTCTATATATACTGTTTATGATTCGGAATGTTGATAGCGCGATTTAGACTTCGGTGTGTTTCGCTTGTGGCGCGACGACAGCGCCGCTACATCACCCCCTGCTCAGACCGGAGGTCGATAGTGCAGCCTCGTTGCCGACGAATGTGCAAGTGCCAGGAGATTGCCTTGTAGTTTGCTGTGAGTCGAGAAGAAGGCAAGTAATCTGCGAGAGTGCCGTGAAGCAGAGGCGAGCAGTAAGGCTCAGAGCCGTGCCGAACACTGTATAGCGCAGAGAGTAGCTTGAAGGAACAGGAAGCATTATTATTCTAGTGCTGCGTTGAACCTTGTGAAGCTAGATGACTTGCAGGATATGAAGACTGCAGATGATATCTGCTCGGGAGCGAATGGGTGGGGTACTCTATGACGATGATGAAGCTTGAAGTTTCCGAAGGTTGTTGGTTGCGTGTTCAGATCACGTCGGGGTCACCACTGTGGCCGTAGAAAGAAAAGGGGAGATCTCCCGCCGGGCAAGGTGTTCTGCCCGCGGAGCGGCTAACACTCCGTGTGATAGTTCGGAGATGTTCTATATATACTGTTTATGATTCGGAATGTTGATAGCGCGATTTAGACTTCGGTGTGTTTCGCTTGTGGCGCGACGACAGCGCCGCTACAAGAACATATGCCCGTCACTCAAAGGCAATATCCCTTTTCACCGCATATTATGCAGGAATTGGAAAATGAAGTAGATGAAATGTTGGCAAAAGACATAATTGAACCATCATTTAGTTCATGGCGTTCACCGGTACTTTTAGTAAAAAAAGGCATCAGGCTCTAATAGATTATGTTTAGATAGTAGACAACTAAATAAGACAACAAAGAATGATTCCTATCCCCTGCCAAGAGTTACTTCTATTTTAGACAGTCTAAAGAATGCTCAGTATCTATCAACTCTTGATTTGAAATCGGCTTTCTGGCAGATACCATTTTAAACTACGAGTTAAAAAAACCGCATTTGGTTTGCCGGGTAAGGGTTTATTGCAATTTAAGGTTATTCTTTTCGGTCTTAAAAATGCAAGTCAAACGCAACAGAGGCTAATGGACAAGTTATTTCCGCCAGAGCATGAGGGTAAAATCTTTGCTTATTTGGATGACATTGTGGTATGTAGTAAGACTTTTGAAGAACACATTAGATCGTTGATTTGGGTTAAAAAGCAGTTGCTCTCAGCAGGTCTCACAGTAAATTTGAAGTGTCAGTTTGCTCGTCCGTCGTTAAAGTACTTAGGCTATATTGTGGATAAAAACGGTTTAAGGACAGACCCAGAAAAAGTAAGAGCTATTTTAAACTATCCAAGACCAAACACATATACAGAGTTAAAACGTTTTCTAGGACTTGCGAGTTGGTATCGACGTTTTGTAGAGAACTTTGCAATTGTTGCAACTCCTTTACACGATCTCATTAAAGGTCTGAAAAAAGGTCAGAAAATTCAATGGAATGCAGAAGCTGAAACTGCTTTCATTGATCTCAAAACGGCGCTAACTACTACTCCGGTACTAAGTTGCCCTGATTTCGACTTAGGATTTATTATACGGTGTGATGCCTCAAACAAAGGTACGGGTGCTGTATTATTTCAAACTCGTGATGGTATTGAGAGACCAGTTGCGTATTCTAGCCGAAAATTTTCGGAAAGAGAGACAAAGTACTCTACTTCCGAGAGAGAGTTACTAAGTGTGATTCACGCGGTTGAACAATTTAGGCCGTACATAGAAGGCATATATATATAATTTAAATGTTCGCGATGAGGCACAGAGTTATGTGGATTCTGTTAAAAATTCTGTTTCTGTTAAAAAAAATGCGCAATCGGATATATATAATATAATGTTTTTGAGGTAGCCCAATTATCACCCAAGCCGTATATCAATCTAGTGTCGCTGATGTTACTAGATGGTGCTTTCATATGATATTATGGCGAGACGAGAAAACGAGAATTGACTTTTGAATTTGACAAACGTTGGCATTTATACGGTATTAGCGATTAACCCCGGTTTCGCACGGGTGATTTCTGGATATCGGTAACAGCGCCACCTACCAGATATAAATCTAAACTAACTTGTAAATCTAAACCATCCAAGGGCCCACTTAAATACACACAAATTTCATCAAAATTGGTGAGTTTTAGCGAGACTATCGGACAGCAATTGATTTTTATATTTACAGATTACTATAATATATATATATATATATATATATATATATTTATAACTCTCTTTCTATAACTCAAAAGGATCTCTTTTATTTTTTACAATTTCTCTTCTCCATAAATATTCATATATAGCCGAAATATCTTTTGACGATACGCCATTGAGACTCAATTCTTTGAGTGTGTGTGCCGTCTGTTGCCACAAAAGGGTTTTCAGGGTCACTATGATTTACTTTTTTGTGTATGTACCCATAATTTTCTAATCCATCATAAGCCCGCCAAAAATCAGTATGGATGATGGTGCCCTCAGCCACATGTTTTTTAATCAAGGGCATCAAAACTTCAGAAGATCGCACATTTTGGGGGAAAACTTCTAATCTCTATATATACTTTCCTCTTGAATCATTCTGTCTATTGATGAAAGCTTCATCATAATTCTAAAATACATCTAAGCGTACAGACGGTGGGAAGCGACTTTGAATTTTATACTATGGAGAGATGGTCAGTAATAATAGGCTATCATGAAATGATTGCAATATTTGAAGTGCTCCAGTACTTCATGATAATATGATTAATTCTACTATCTGGCCGCATTTACATAACTTGAGAGTTTTGATTTCATAGTTTTAATCTAAAATTGGAGCCACCTATTTACTGCTAAATAAACTAATAATAACTGCTAAATTCATTAAATATAATGCTACTAAATACTTATGCTTGCAGGATCAAAAACTTAAAATATCCAGCCATTATATGGATGATTTACCGTAATTGCCACGTTTAACAAACTAACTAACTAAACTGTTATACTGGATGCTGTGTATACAAAACTATGATCTAAAAGAACTCTTTAGTAACTACACTTATTGGATGTATATCAGCATAGCAATAATTTCACTAACTTCCTTTCCAATTATATAAAACAAATATCACAAATAAACACTCTGCCGTATACATTAATAGAAGACAAAGAAATTCGACATTATTTGGTCAAAATTAAACTACCTTAATTTATGAATAAATGTAAAGAGTAAAAAGTAAATACTTAAAAAAGATAATTTACCCTTACTTAAGATACCTCGGAAGTCATAACCGATATAAAAAGTGACAGGGGTTGCTACACGTATGATATTAATGCAATTCTAAAAAATTTACATCTCTAAGAATTCAAAAGATATCACTTGACTAACAAACGTGACAACGAGGCGACTCTACAAGTGATACAACGTTGTTGATTTTGGTATGGAGCAGTATTAATGATGTTCCTCAACGGAAGCCCACGCAAGCGAAGCCGCAGGTAAAAAGCTAGTCTAATAATAATTTATTTATGAAATCAAGCGAGGGACATGCAGCGGTCAAGCGCGGTAAGCGCTAAGTTGTATTTCATATGCAAGAAGCAGCGACTTCGCAGCGGGCGAACTGCTATTGCAGGTCATGGACACCACCCTATTTTTACACAGTTTACTGATTTCATATAACTTTCATAGTCTTTCTTTCCTATTTCCGGGTTTTAGCACCAACACCAATATGTCGCGGCGAAATAACACACATAACACTTCAACCAGATTCAACTTTCATTTTTTTTGCGTCCAAAACAATATGGGCAACCATCCGGAAAGCGGGGGAGGGAGACGGTGAATGCTCATAGCATACTACGCAGCCGGCTGCGTGGTTATGTGGAGACTTTTACCCACTAAACACTGCCTTTAGGGACTGGCTTAACAATCTAGCTAGCATCTTTAAGCCGTATCGAACGCGACCCCCCTTGGGTGAAAAGGGGCGCTAGCGGCGAGTAGCCGCTGGGAAGAATTGCTGCCTAGTTAAGGCAGCTTACGAATGGGATGACTAATTATATTGAGTTTAGAAGGTGTTGGTGCTCGGTAAGCGCGAACAGACGGTCCTGATGGGACTGAGAAGCGCGCAGTTTGCGTGCTAAAATTGCGATCTCTCTTACGTCGATATTGCGGATAGCAGTGTATACTGTATCTACGTTATCGGCGTAAGAGGGTTCCGCCTGATGTCGGGGCCCTAGTGGGCGAAGGTGAGGAGGCCTGTAGGGTTCCTGAGGGGGGCCGATATAGGTCCTGCGGTGACTGAGAGTTGCCCTGAAGGGGCATTTTGGATGGAAGAGCCGGCAATGTACGGTCATTGACCGGTGGCGGAGCTTTTTTGGCAGCTTTGTTGCCGAGATTGGGGCGAGGCGCGCGAGGGCAGCCTCTGAAGTCGGCGGTATGGTCAGTCTGTCCGCAAAGGACGTAAGCGGGTGGGTACTCGGTATCACGGGGCCGAGGACACTCTTTCAAGCTGTGCGGGTCTAGGCACTTAACTCACCTGGGAGGGGCTGAGCAGTTGGCCGCCGCATGCCCGTAGAGTTGGCAGCGATGGCACTGCGCCGGAAAACCGCGCCTATAGGGAGCTTCGACTTTGACTCTCGACAGGCCGCACACAGTGTGTACCTGTCGGAATATGTCTTTCGCCTCCAGCACGTTGGACAAAATGAAGAGGGCAAGCGAGTACTTCTTGCCCCTACTGCTGTGAATCTTGTGCACAGCCTCGACTGGGAATTCAAAAGGAACTCCGCGAGTTCAAAAGGAACTCCGCGGAGAACAGTCCTGACTACGTTCTTCAGGGAGAGAGTAGGTGTGATAGGGCACCTTCGGATGTGAAGAGTTTGGTGATGTTCCTAAAGTCTTCCATAGACTGCGGAACGATTTTAATGGATTCGCCAAGGTTGGTGGCTTGGTCATATTTAAAGCCTGCGTCGTAACAGGATTTAGAAAGTCTAGTAAATTGCGCCTTGTCCCTTTTCGCCAAAAACTTCTCCGCGATCATGCGCATGGAAAAGACTTGATCTGTACACCCCATTCCCTTTCTAAATCCTGCTTGCACATCCCAATTTTTTCATAAGAAATTCATCAGTTTCTTTCATAACTCTTTCAATTAGTACAGTTACAGCATACAGTTTTCCCACAATGCTAAGAAGGCTGATACCACGGTAGTTTTTACAGTCCTGCTGTGCCCCTTTTCCCTTATATATTGGGACTATCACGGCTTTGCACCAGTCTCCCGGTACCCGCTTTAGTTCCCAACATAAATTAAACAAGATGTACAGCAGGCCTGCCACTACGTCTTCTCCAGCCCTTAGCATTTCGAGTGAAATTCTATCATATCCGGCTGCCTTATCTACTTTCATGCTTTTCATTGCTTTCATTATTTCATCTGTACTTATCTCCCCATCTCTTTCATCTTCTTTCGGAATTTCTACTTCATTTAGTTCACACGTCTCCTCACTCATAAATACGCTTTCAAAATATTCCTTCCATCTCTTTAGACTCAACACTTCATCATTCAGAATACAGCCATTCTCGTCTCGTATCGCATTCAACTTAGGCTGTTTTGAGTTATTAATAATAGATAACCCATGTACTTTAGCACTAGCCAACGAATTTGACAAGCTTAGAGTCTTAACAAATTAATAACTCTTAATAACTTAAGTCTGGTGCAATTACAGAAAAATATTACAGTTTTTGTGGTACAGTTGCCACATAAAAGCATTGGAAATAGAGAAGATTTCTGAAGTTCAATAATTTAAATTAAGCTATAAATGCAAGACTAACATATAAAAATATGTGGCATTTATACAAGAATATGCTGTTAACCTATTTTCTTGTCGTAAGTTTTGTTTTTACATGGATTTAAATATGTATGTATAAATAGAGCGGCCTTTGAAACAATTGCATACAAATTCTTTGAGCTCGCGCGTGTATGACGCCCTCCAGCTAAACATAGCAAAACTGCGTGGAATATTTATTATGAAAACATTTTAGCTATTCCCCAACAGGTGGCGCTAATAAATATGAAGTAAGAACTCGTTTTAGCAGTGTTACCGTTTGGACATCAGAGTATCGGCAATGTTGTTGAAGTTAATAATAATAATAATATTAAGACCGGGCACAGTCAAGGATATTTTTGGTCGACATTACCATTCCGTATGACCAAAGAGGGTTGGTGTCAGGCAGGCGGCCGACTGTAAAACTTTTGCCAAATCCCGTGCAGTAAACCTATGAATATTACGAGTTGTGGGATATATGACAGGGCTAGGGCGTACCCCGCAGGCGACGCGCAGGGGCAGCACCCGGCTCCTGTGGGAAGTGGGCAAGGGTTGTCGCACCTAACGGAGCGGGTGCGACGTAAGAGGCGAGCCCGGAGAGAGAAGAATGTCAGAGTGAGATTTGCAAGCTGGAATGTAGGTACGATGACTGGAAGAGGAAGAGAGTTAGCAGATGTTTTGAAACGACGAAGAGTGAATGTTGCCTGTTTGCAGGAAACAAAATGGAAGGGCAATAAAGCAAGAGAGATTGGGGAAGGATACAAGTTTTATTATTGTGGAAGTGATGGGAAGCGAAATGGAGTAGGAGTTGTGTTAGATAGTGGAATGAAAGAACGAGTGACAGACGTGAAAAGAGTAAATGACAGAATGATAGTTGTTAAATTAATGATTGAAAACAAAGTAGTGAATGTTGTAAGTGTGTATGCTCCGCAAACAGGCTGTGAAGAGAGTGTGAAAGAGAAGTTT
This sequence comes from Parnassius apollo, assembly GCA_907164705.1. Classification (NCBI taxonomy): domain Eukaryota; kingdom Metazoa; phylum Arthropoda; class Insecta; order Lepidoptera; family Papilionidae; genus Parnassius; species Parnassius apollo. The sequence goes on from CAJQZP010000975.1 coordinate 1,363,893, forward strand.
TGGGAGGAATTTGATTGTATGATGATGGGAATACCTGAGAGTGAGGATGTTTATATGGGAGGAGATTTTAATGGACATGTAGGGAGAGTGAATGACGGGTATGAAAGAGTACACGGTGGATGGGGGTACGGAGTGCGGAACCGTGAGGGGGAAGTTCTTCTGCAAGCAGCATGTGCTTTCGACCTGGCTGTAGTAAACACGTGGTTCCAAAAACGAGATCAGCATCTTGTTACTTATAAAAGTGGCCACCACGCGACACAGATCGACTATCTTCTGATAAGACGGAACCAAATCAAGAGTGTAAAAAACTGCAAAGTGCTTCCAGGTGAAGACTTAGTATCCCAGCACCGAATTCTGCTGGCTGACATCTGCTTAACTGTTCGCCTCAACAAACATAAGGATCGTCCCCCACCCAAAATAAAGTGGCATTTGTTGCATAAGGAGGAGTATGCAAGTGAATTTAGAGAGCTAGTTGTAAACAAGATGATAGAGATGGGTGATATGGAAGGAATGAGTGTGAATGTGTGCTGGAAGGAAATGGCTGATTGTATCCGAAGTGTGGCAAGGAAGGTGTTAGGAGAAACAAAAGGGAAGCGTATGATAGATAAGGATGGGTGGTGGTGGAGTGAAAGTATTAGAGAAGTTTTGAGAGAAAAGAAAAATGCCTTTAAAGAATGGCAGAGCGTAGAAGACCAGAATGATTCCATAAAAGAAAGTAAGAGAGGGGCGTATAAAGAATGTAAGAAGAGAGCAAAGAAGGAAGTTGCTATTTGTAAGGCAGAGGCGCAAGATAAATTATATCGGTCCCTTGAAAGCCCCGAAGGTCAAAAACGACTTTTTCAAATTGCAAAAGCGAGAGAAAGGAATGGAAGAGATGTTTCACATGTAAAATGTATAAAAGATGATTCTGGAAGGATTTTGACTGACGATGAAAGTATAAAGAAGCGGTGGAAGGAGTATTTTGAGAAATTGATGAATGAGGAGAATGAATGGAATGGTATGCTTGAAAACCCACCAGTGAATATGGGCTTAGTGAGAGAAATTAGTGTGGAAGAAGTAAAAATGGCTGTTAGGAATATGAAGAATGGGAAGGCGGTCGGCCCAGATGGAATACCAGTAGAAGTGTGGAAGTTGCTGAGTGCGGATGGATGGAAGTGGTTGAGTTTATTTTTCGGTAAATTGTTGCAGGAAGAACAAATACCTGAGGAATGGTGCAGTAGTATACTGGTCCCCATTTTTAAAAACAAAGGAGACGTTCAAAACTGCAGCAGTTACCGGGGAATAAAACTCATGTCACATACGATGAAAGTCTGGGAAAGAATAATAGAGAAAAGAATGAGAGTAGAGTGTGAGATAACACAAAACCAGTTCGGATTCATGCCCGGTCGAGGTACGACAGATGCCATTTTCGCATTACGCCAATTGTGCGAAAAGTACAAGCGCTGCACATGGTTTTTGTCGACCTTGAAAAAGGCGTACGATCGGGTTCCCCGTGAGGTTTTGTGGTGGGCGTTAAAGATGAAAGGTATGCCTGGGAAGTATGTGAGGTTAGTCCGTGCTATGTTCAGAGCATCCCATACATGTGTACGATCTGCCGCGGGAACTACGGGCAGTATCGATGTGGCGGTAGGGCTGCACCAAGGGTCGGCATTGAGCCCTTACCTCTTCCTACTGATTATGGACGCTTTGACGTCGGACCTGCAGGATGAGGCACCCTGGTGCATGCTCTTTGCCGATGACATCGTGCTTATCGGGGAAGAAGGCATCGAGGTACAGAGCAGACTGACGGGGTGGCAACAGAGGCTGGAAAGTGTTGGCTTGAAGATCAGCAGATCCAAAACCGAATATCTGTGCTGTGATTTCGGCGGTCTTTCCAGTCCTGTACCCATGTCGTTGGATGGCGCTATACTGCCTACCTGCTCAGATTTCAAGTACCTCGGTTCCCTCATTCAAGGCGACGGCGGAATAGATAGAGCTGTGCAGCATAGGATTAACGCAGGGTGGATGAAGTGGCGACAGGTCACAGCCACAACGTGCGATCCCCGAATGCCAATAAGGCTGAAGGGGAAAATTTACAAATCGATCATCCGACCTGTCGTCATGTATGGAAGTGAATGCTGGGCCGTCAAGAAGAAGGATGAAAATAGACTGCATGCGAATGAAATGAGAATGTTACGATGGATGTGTGGTGTGACAAGGATGGATAAGATAAGGAATGAGTATATAAGAGGAAGCCTGAAAGTAGCGCCAGTGGTAGAAAAGGTGAGAGGAAGCAGATTGGCATGGTTTGGGCATGTGATGCGGAGGGATGAAAGTCATGTCACAAAACGAGTGTTGAATATGAATGTGGAGGGACACACGGGCAGAGGAAGGCCGAATAAAAGATGGATCGATTGTGTGAAGAGTGATATGAGAATGAAAGGAGTAAGTATGGAAATGACGGCTGATAGAGAGGAATGGAACAAGAAGATTTACTGCGCCGACCCCAGATAATGGGAAATGGTTTAGAGAATGATGATGATTACCATTCCGTATGACGAGAATCTCGTGAAAGCCGAAACAGATAAGCGAACAAAATATCTGGACCTGGCTCACAAGGTGACCGACATGTGGGGTGGGCTGTCGACCGGAATTATACCTGTAGTCGTTTCTGCAAACGAGCTAATCCCAGTTAGCCTCTCGGGTCATCTGAGGCGACTGGAACTCCGTGACGGACTGCTCCGGGCTCAAATGCAGAAGGCGGTGCTCCTCTATACTGCCCGCATTGTCTGCCGGTTTCTTTCCCTTTCCTCCTAACCCTCGGCCGGTCTCCCCTGCCGAGGGCTTCCATCTGGTTGGTTGTTTATTTATGTATTTTATATGTATTTACTTTATTTTATTGTTATTTATGTATATTTATCATTCTCGTTCGCAATTATATATTTATGGAACCCAACCAGATGAGAAAACTATATAGATACCCCCATAATAATAATAATATAATTTATTTAGTTTCAAACATACACACAAATTAACACATAATTATTTAATGGAATGAACTAAAAAGGCTCTACTCGACAGAAATATTATAGAAACCACATAGTGGTAACTACAACTACTGATTTTCAGTAAACGCCAGAGACATAGGTGGAATAGAAAAAACTTGAACTTACACAAATGTACACTATATATATATATATATATATATATATATATATATATATATATATATATATATTTAAAAATAAAAATAAAACTGTTAGCATTTAGGACAAGAGCACAACAAAAGGCATGTGCAAGGCACAAGTTACTAAGTTTGAAATGCTTTACGATTTAATACTAGGGTGATTAATTATTGTATTTAAATTTGATAATACTATGCGTGATTTTTTATTGCATAAATCTATTTTTTATGACTCTTATCACACCAAAAAAATCATATAAACCTTTTACGTCATTTTGGTGTCATGGAATAAAATATTTAATTTTCTTTAATTAAGTATCAAACAGCAGCACATTGGTGGCATCTTGGATGATATCACTCGGTCCATTAGACGCTGTAATAATAACATATGATTGGTTGGTCGGCGTCGTAGACACATCGAGATACGTCAAATCCAATAAGAGAGCGCCTCCATATTTTAGGAATTCGTTTCTTTTACAAAAATACACTTTAAATCTAATTTTTTTAAGAAAGCACTGAATTTAAAAGTCGTTACGTGGTAAATCATTCACAAGTTTGCACGTTTACTGCTAAAAAGAACCCCTTTGTTGTATCTCTTCAATTTCTGGCCACTTCCCTTTTTTGCCACAGCCAGTATCGGAATATTCGGCGTCGACTTGTCGAATAACCTGCAGTGTCGTGATCACTTACAAGAGAAAGCTAAATTGGCTTCTAAAAATCTTAGCGTACTCAGTAGAGCGGGACAGTATTTCATGCTGGCATACCGTTTGCAAATATACAAGGCGCAGCCTCATACAGCCTCACATGGAATACTGTTCTCATCTCTGGGGCAGGGCTCCCCCAGTGAGAGCTCCTTCCACTTGACCGCATAGAGTGCAGAACGAGTCGAATCGTCGACGACCGAGTTCTCTTTGATTGGCTTGATGCAGTGGCGCTGCGTATAGATGTTGCATCCTTTTGTGTTTTCTATCGTATTTACTACGGAGAGTGCTCTGAGGAATTGTTCGGATTCATTCCAGTCACCAAATTTTACCAACACACATCGCGACAAAACTAACGTTCCCATCCATATCATTTGCATGTTTGACGGTTCACTACTGCGTCATTTATTAGTTTTCTTCCTCGCACCTTGCGATTTTTACGGACCGATACGACTCAGGGACTTTCAAGAAACGAGCTTACTCCTTTTTAAAAAGTCGGCAACTCATCTGCAATTTTCCTGGTGTTATAGAATTGTATGAAAATATTTAAAAAAGGTTATTTTCTTGACTGGTTGTACTGGCTGACATAGACTTTTCACGTTAAAACCAACGGCCATATGCCCCGACACAGGACCACCCGTTTTATTTATTGGTATGTGTACATTATCATTTAATGTTTCACCCCCTTAAACACTGTAGATTATTAAATCGGCATACTGTATAATTTTTTTTCGATAACACCAATCGATAAATGTTGTCAATTACTAACTCATTTAAAAAATAAATGGTGACGTTACTGGATAATAGAGGGCCCTTATTTCAATAATGATAAATGTTCTGGTACAATCTAATACAAATAATAAAATTTAAAAATTATTGCGTAAATATACATTCTACTTGCGATAATAAACCGAAATCACATTCAGTTTTTGCTCCATATCGGCACTTACAAAACCTTAATACACAGTCGGGCATATTTTATTTAAAAAAAAAATGAATGGGTCTTGGCCATAGATTACTGCGTATATACTAGAGATAGATGTGCGACTCAAGTTTTATTTTCGTTATTGATACGTGCTTAGAATAACAGATGGCGCTAAATAAAAAGTGCTTTAGGCTCGCCCTTTACTTGCACTTTACAATTTTTATTTTGTATACAACCATCAATTACATTGCACAAGTGCTGCAATGTAATTAATAGTTGTTTATGTTTCTTGTGCTAATTGTTAGTTTCTGCTACAAAAATAAAAACCGGTTATTTTTAAAATGTTTATTGTTTAAAAATTCTTGGCTTAATTATTGATTAACATTAGATGTGTTAAATTTACCAATATTTGCACAATATCAATTGATTTCTTTATACAATGTCCCTACTGGTTAGTTGATATATTACAGAGAATAGAATACATAGTATAATTTTTATTTAATATGGATTATTACATAAAACTTATTGAATGTCATGTTTTATTTACAACTGGTTCGACTCTTTTTAAAACATATTTCACTTTACAATAATTTTGTTTGTATTTTTTAAATAAATTTTAATAGAACAAGCATGGTGGCGATCAACTCATTCCCAGAGGTTATTTTTATTGATGTATTCTTTGATATTATAAAACACTTTTTGTATATTTTTCCTTTAATAAAACATTTAAACTTGTTAAAAGACAAATTTTGAAACTTCTACATTCTACATTTCTACATTTGATGATCTTACATTGCCCCATAAAAGAAGTACTGGTTCAATGGAGTCTAGTAACTGGTATTAAAAGCTATGTTTATTCCTAGTGATTAAAGTATGAACATCTCTATTCTCATTATATATTATGAAAGCTATTTATGTTTTTATGTACTTACATACATTACATTTTCATAATTATAATGCGGGTTATTTCATAAAATTTTTCTCTAAGGGACTCTTTACAATTTAAGATATTAATTGTCCATACGTCGGCTCTATTTTACAAAAACAAGTATGGCTTCAATGTTAGTTGCATGAGCCCAATAGTAATACCGAGAAAAACAGTGGTATTCACAAGACTAAACTCCTTCCCATTTAAGAGCATATTAGTATTTGAATCCTTTCCAAAGTTTTGCTCCTCTTCCAAAATTTCATGAATTAGTATCAATTAATTTTTAATAGTGGTGCATCTTTACTTGAATATAAAAAGATACATTTTTGAGGAGCATTATTAATCTTTAAAATATGTACTTGATAACGTTATCATATTTTAGTAACATAACTATTTTTTTAAATGCGTGTAACAACTATACCTTTTAAAAATACAAATAATTTACAAAAGTGACTTCTTATGCCCACTTTACCATTGTTTACATGTGCAATCAATATAGGTACTATTTTTTTAACAAAATGAACATTTTATATATTATAACATAACATACTCATACATAATACAACTTTAAAAAGAATATTTGAAATTATAATCAATCTAATAAATTGTGGAAAAGACTACATAAAGCAACAAAATAATACCAAGAAAAAAATTGAATAAAACTCTGATATCTTTGACTAGCGCACCCACATATTCCTGAATATGCAGTTAGTACAGTATAATGTGAATGTAGTGGAAGATAATACAATTTTTAAAGACAAATTGTTTAGCACTTTCAATATGTAAGCCTTAAAATATATAGATTCTTAAGGAAATTGTTCACTTTGTCCTCAAGATGGACATTAAAAATGTCCTAAAATACTAATTGTACCAAGTATAAACCCAATTATATTTAGGCAAATGAAAGAACTAAGCTAAGAGTATGGCAGATTTCTTGTGTTTCTTACTGGTTGATGAAATGCAAGTAGGTGTTCTCCGCACTACATTACAATGCAACTGTCATAGGTTTTGAAGACTGAGGATGTTAAGAGTGAAAATATGACCATGAATATGTTTTGGTTTGATGATAAAGGAGATAAAGGCCATAATAAGCTATCAATTTGTTATAGATTTTGCAAAAATGCTACTCTGGCAGTAATTAAAAAAATATATAATAAAAGATTTATAACAAACATGATTAAATGGTGTTTACGATCAATTTACAATTAACACCAAGGTAAGCAATAATTAAGTTAATAAAACAAAGGCAGAAATAATGCTTTTGAAATTTAAAATAAGAAACAATTCTCTTTATTTGATCCTACACTTATGGAAGAATAAGATTTACAGGCATGACATAGTAGACTGCTAAATGAGAGCATAAATAATAATTACAGTTAGATATTAATGCGGGAGAAAATGAACTACTGAATGATGGACATGTAAGCTGACAGATACCTCAGTGTAACCTGACAAAATACCTAAATTTAAGAGTAAAGCACGAATTTTAACCAACGTGTATCAGATGGTCTAAGATTTTGTGCAAGTAAGTCTTTGAAATTGAAAAATTAATAATTAATGTTAAATAAATATTTGTCTGTAACAACTACGTTTTGATTTTATTTTCAAGACATTATTAATTACCCCAAGAGAGCAAAGATACTGCAGATATTACTGACTGACTGAAGTTAGTCACTTTTGTTTGATTTTATTTAAATTCCTTTAATCAAAGATTTTATAAAAAGTGTCTAAAACATTATTCAGAACATATATGCTGTGAAACAAAGTTTTACCTATTACAATGAGATTTAAGAAAGTTAAAAAAGATATGGAAACAATTTTTGTCTTCGCCATTTTCATTGCTGCTTTTATTTGACATTTTTGTTTTTTAATTTTGCTTTTTAAAATCATGATTTTGTTAATTTTTTTTTATTTTCACATCTGTACGCCTTCTTGTAATCGATGTACCTGAAAAAAGTACGACAATCAGGTATGCATATAGAGATCAAATGAAACAATGACAGCATAGATCAAATTGTATTGGATTCTCCTTTTTTAATGAATGATTTTGAATTGCAACTTCTGCCTTATAATGATATAATATATATTATGCAATATGCTATTAGAATGCTTCTGGAGCTGGCGCAGTGCTGCAGTGTACACAGTGCAAAAATGTAGCATTTCCACTGCATGGCTTGCGGCCCAGTGATAACAAAAGGAGGATGGCCAAATCGTACCAGACAACGAAATTACAGCGTCCCAATATGAAATATTTATGTAAAATACCCTTATTGTTAAGGTATAACCCTCAAAGTAGCCACAAAAAAAGTTATTCAATTATTTCTATTGTTGTAACTAATTTTGACAAACCAATGTTATATTTTAACAAAATGGTCAATAAATAAAAAAGTAAGAGGTATTTGTTGATTCAGCCTTAAAAATATTGTTGAAGTTATTATAAAAAATCGTGGCTATTTAGATATTATTTTTAAACGTGATTGTGTTTACAACATAAAAACAAACCAATCTAACTATAGTTTGTTTTGGTACATGAAAAAAAAGTCCAGCTCCTATAGAAATTTGGCCACCCTCCTTTCGAAGTTATAAATACAAGAGTTGTAACCGCTTTCTACATTTGAACCATTATTAGTTGTAGCTGTTACTATTATAGTAATCTTTAACTTATCACACGGAAAACTTACTGGTATAGTAATAGAATATAGTTACAGTAATTACTAATTATTAATGTATGACCACCAGAGAATTTACTGGACAAATACAACTTGATCTTTCAAGAAAAGAACCTACTCTTTTGTACATGCCCCTGGGTGTTGTGGTTTTTCATGGGCGGTGATAGTTACTTACCATCAGGTGAGCTGCATGATCGTCCCCTCCTCTCCTTTAAAAATAAATTAAATACCTCTTATAGGATTATCATGTGAACTTGGCAGAATCTTGTGAAGTACATTCAGTATATGTGGTGTGGGTTCCATTTCTAATCCTTCAGCATGTAAACCTGTAATAGTGGTGAAAGTGTATGAGTAACACAAAACTTTCTTTATTGGGCTTACTTTATTCACTGCTACATACCACATATATAATGATAATAATAATAATGTCCTCCAGACCAAATTTTATAGTGCCCAAGTGTATGCGCAAGCACTGGTCATTATTATTATTTCCAATTTCTTAACTCTAACTTAAACATTTAAAACTGCTGAGAATTTCTTGATAGAAATACCCAAAAACAAATTTTGAACCGACCTGGGATTCAAACCCGGGATCTCATGATCAAATTGCATTTATGACTCTAGACCAACAAGCAGTCAAGTGTTATTATAGTATTAAGGAATAAATTAATGTATTTTCATTATAATCATTAAAACCTAAAAATGAAAAATAGTGCTCCTTGAAAAATGCCGATATGTGCGATTAATATGTGTGCATAAAGCAGTGAAATACTTAAAATTTGCAAAAAGATTAATTTACACTCCACATGTATTTTTATTACGATATATGCTTTTTTTTCTATTAAAAATTGTTTAAAGTTATGTCATAAGTAATAATCGAAAACTATACCGATTAGGTAATCTACTACAACTGCCCTGATTCATCCCTGAGGGTCGCCCGCATAAACCAAGAGTATTACGAATGAAACTGTATCAGGCTTTTTGATTGTATGAATACTTTGATTGAGACAACAATATCTATCAACTAAAAAATAAACGAAAATAGTAAGATTTCTTCATAAAATGTTTATTTCTTACAGTTCACAATAACAATACAAAGTTATAACGCAGCTATTTTTATGTCATTTTCTATGGAGTTGTAACGAAATTTTTACCAATCCAAGTTCAATTAATAAGTTGGTATTTATTTTATTTATTTTTTTATTTTATAGTATAGGGTGACAAACGAGCACACAGTCCACCTGATGGTAAGTGGTTGCTGTGGCCCATAGACATCTACATCTATCCTCGATTACGAATCAAGGTGCAGATGCGTTGTCACCCATGAGGACTAAGATGGAATGCCTCGTTTCCAGTAAAAAGGGTCTCCGGATCTCTACACTCACCATACAAAACACAACAGCATTAAGCTACCATTTGACGCTGGTATTCTGTGAGAGCGTGGTCCCTCCCCGGTCGAGCCGATCCATTCGTGCTATAACTATACTACTAATATAACAGCAGCATGGCTCTACCACGTAAAAAATGGTAGACTATTACTCGTTAAAAATCCGTTAACTTGTTAATTCTAATTTCATGCGATAGTTTTCTTTTTAACTTCATTATATATGCTACTATTGAGTATACTTTCCACATTTCCAAAAATAGCAGTTTAGTTGGCAGAGGAGACACATGACTCTAATGAAAAATACGACTTTAAAGCTTAATATTTCGGAAACAAATACCTGAATCGTAAAGGTGTTCTTCCATACTCGCAATGTTTTTGAAATACCTATCCAACAATACCTTACAGGATGGAATATATGGGTAAAAATAATCATCATTCATTTACCTGCATAGGAGGTGTACTCAAAATAAAAATGTTTTTAAGATTTTATTTCACAGTTTTGTAGACATGATTAATGCCTATAAACTATGCAAAATTACAAATTTGTAACACTTAAGGTCTCTGAGTAAAACTGCGTTAGGATGAACATGGAGAAACTATAAGGTTTCCTTGTTGTTTGTAAATATGGAACCATAAAAATCTGAAATATTATTAATTTACTATCTAGGGCTTTATAACCATTTACCACCAGGTGGAGTTGTAGTAGTTGTTGTCAAGTTATACACTGACATACCATTGTCTTTAATTTAAAAGTGTTTTTTTAATTTTATTTTTAATTTTATTTAGGGATTTTTGTTAGTTAACATGTCAATCCTATTAAAATCTATACGTTGCTATTAATCTGCACATGATGCCCTGCGTAATACCTATATTGTCCACATTTATCTTATATGTCCTTCCAAATAATTCCCTTTCCCCTAGTTTCCGTTCACATTCCATCAAAAAGTGATGTAAATTTTCTATTACTCTACAAGTTTCACATTAGGTGGAATCAGTTCTTTTCATCAAATAAGAAATCTTTTTCATGGATTGTGACCTGTTCTTATTCTAAATATTAATTTAATAGCATTTCTTTTTAATTTTGTATCTACAAACCAAGGTATTCGAGGTGGTTCACTCTGTATTGTTTTGTACCAAACCTTTCGTTTTAGAGCGTTCATTGAAAAATTCTTTCAATTTGTTGACATTAATTTTTGAATTTTTGTAGTACTTCTGAGTAGCAAGGGTCAATATTATATTCTACACCATTTATACAAGCAGAGTTCACTAATCTATCTGCCTTGTCATTACCCAATATTTGGTTTATGTGCTGGAATCCACTGCACTCTTGCACATGTGTCGCGTAGACTGAACTGATATATTATTTGGGAAAGTATGCAATAGGCTTTCGAAACACCTCCGATTCCAGAGGCAGATCGAGCCAAATGTTGGATAGCAGTTTTCCTGTCCGAGTATATAATAATTTAGTTCCAGTTATAGCTTGCAGCGTACTTTAGGGCTTCGGATATTGCAATGAGTTCAAGGGTCATAATACAAATGTCATTAGTAACTTTATAAGATTTAGAAACTGCTTGATATGGGTCGAAAAAAGCTGCCCCTTGCAACTTTAGCACTCTTTGATCCGTCTGTGTAGATTTTGTGCCAATCGTGATATTTATTTTCAAGTTCTTCAATAACATTTACTTTAACGGAATTTATTCCTACCCCTATCCTATCCAATCCTATCCTTTAGTTATTGATAAGACAGTGCTTTACTATCTATGGCTTTATAACCACTGACCATCAGGTGGGGTTGTAGTAGTTGTCGCAGTCAAGCTATACACTGACATACCTATAATAAGTAAAAACAAAAAGTTTGCTTGCCCACCTTTACTAATATTACAATCATGAAAGTGAGTTTCTTTAGTCTTCACTGCTAAAACAATTGCTAATTAACATGACAATGAGAAAGTTTTTAATAGACTTACCAAGGTTAAGACTGGGGTAAGCTGTTTTTGCAAGTTTTTTAGTTCGAGGATATAGAAAACGGTCCTCAAAGTGCCGATCGCAAATGCGGTAGTTATAGTAAAATTCACGATCGGTTTTATATTTTAGATGTTCCAGCTATCCTTTTCAACTGCTGAAACCTTTCTAGTGAGGTATTCTGGTTTCGGAAATTAGTGTAAAACATCTGGAATAATAAAATATAATCATTAATTCCGAGGCGAGAGAGGGAAACTGAAACAGGAGATGGGCAATAACCCGCCTGCCAAGCGTGGCATCTATGGCAAATAGTACCTATGAGGCAATCCGTGGAGGTGCCTTGAACCTTCAATTTCTTAGATATTAGCTGTTTACAAGTGAATAAAAATGGAAATTATGCCAATATTAAAAAAGTCCTTACCAAATTGGTCACATTTAAAAACACATTGCCATTTTTCTTCTTCTTCACATTTTTGACATTTTTGCACACATTAAAAAAAAACACTGGGTCGCAAATATTTATTATAATACAAGAAAGCATATAAACAAACGAGAAATCAGAATAATTTGAAATTAATTCAACTATCAGTGACCGCGTGCGTAGTGGCGTGGTGCGTCTAATTTAGTTCAGTGCTTTGGAATGTAGATGGCAGCACAAAAAATATCATTTTGTTCTCAAAATAATGTTCTAAGTTGCATGCCCATGGTCTTGGCCTTTTGACGATGTCACTTAGACTAAATGCCATATATCCGAAATATATAGTATAGGACAAACGTAATAGATGACCATTTTGTTGTTGATGTCCGGTCTATTACTTCTACTTAAATGTCTTTGAACATAATAGTATTTTTTTATTAATACTAGGACTTTAAAAACTTATCACTATTACGTTGTTGATTGCCGTTGAGTGACTTTAGAAAATTTTAAATACACAGAATTTTAGCATTAAGTCTTTACAAAACAGTAAAGTTGACACTAAGCCACGTTTTTACATTTAGACGACCATATAGAATTTTTTCATTTAGTTGTGAGGCTTTAGAGACCCAGACCCCTACAATGAGGGCATCCACGACTTTTGCTGCCACCAGAGCGCGCCACTTACAATTGAGGTGTAATATTTGAGATTTCATAGCGGGAACTCAATTTGTTCGAAAAATGTAAAGGTTAATGTTTCTTTATGTACTATTAGTTATATTTTATATTAGTTAGATTAAAAATAAATAAACCAAACCAAAGATATTCATTCAAAGTTAAAAATGTGCAAAAAATTAAAGAGCAAACCCCTGAGGCATTGTTTTGTGTATTAATATAATACTCCAGAAATTGATTAAATTTTATTTAAAACTAAGTTCTCAATTTAATGTCTACTAGCGACATCTGGTGAAAGGAAGATTATTAGCCCTCATTGACATTGTTCACGGTGAAGGTACTCCGTGTTTTGTACGTGGTAGTGCTGAGCCGCAGAGAGAATACGTGTGCATATCAATGGGACATATAATATATTAGGCTATACCTTTACTTTTAGTGCTCTTCACTGTCAGGACCTAAGTGAGACCCTTGAGGCACACCAGCTACAATTTTTATAAAGTTTATGTCCTCCTACAACTACTGCCTGACAACGATCTTATTGGTACTAGGATTCAATCCACCTTAGAAGGTACCCGTGTATACCAACTTTTTTAAATTTATGAAGCAAGATGACATAATCCACAAGGGTGAAGGATTTTTGAAATCCGTGTACACCATGTCAACCTGCCCCTCGTTCATTTTGCCCTGTGGCAAGTTACTAATTGTTGGTGTACATTGTCTTTAGGACTTTAGGTGCATGAACTGAAACGGCATGTACTGTGTATTGACGATAAACATCTGCATCCTCTACCTATGCTGCCAAAATGTTAATGTTCACAAGCTTAAAGTTTTTTAATGAGCTGTTTCAAATGAACAGCTTCGCAAATTTTTCTTCATTTTGTTTGATAAATTCAAAACGTTGCAATAAGCCGGAAATCTAAAATAAAACATAATATAACATAGCATTTCATATTTGGAAGCTGTATTGACAATGGAATAGTCGCATCCTATAATAGAAGTGATAATCGTGTGACCCTTTTTGACCAAACGGATGGGATCGTAGAATACTATAATACACAACAATATAATATGATTGATGGGAAGCCCATCGACTGAATGTAGCGACGTTTTGCGAAAGGCGGCTAGCAGTAACGTAATGTTGCAGAGGCAGGTCGAGCATGCTTTATGAGATGACTACGATTATGAAAACGTTTGACAGAATAATAAAAATTAATGTAAAAATTTGTTTATTAATTCACCAATTTGAATACATTACATTATATGATATAATATATATGTTTTGTAGTGTAGCTGAAAATGATATTAAATAACATTTTTAATTATATTTTATAACATATTTGTAAATACACAATATTTTTGTATAATAAAAATAACATCGTAAATGGAAGACGATTGTAGGTACATTCAAATTGTTAGAATTTATTACCATAATATACAAAACTTAGACTAGCTAGATTACTAAATATTTAGTAGCGTTATTTACACAAGAAATAAAACCTAATTAGTCCCAATAATAAAATAAACAGTAATTTTATAAATATCATCTAAGGGAGTCTAAATATAGAGTGACGTTACGAATTGACCTAATTAATTTAGACACTTCGACAGTTATACAGTTCTTAACTAATTCAGCGACATTGTAGTTAGTCATGGTCCCACATTCGCTCTGACTACAGTTAAATGCTTCTAGTATTCTTGCTGCAACTTTTTCGGAATCATTATGATGGACGGCCTTAGGCAATATACGTTTTGATCTTTTGTACAAATTGTCAGCACTGATCGTCAGGTTGATGGACACGATGTCATTAGTTCGTTTCACCTCGTTCCGAGCCATCCGCCCTAACAAATAGCCTGGAATGCATTCAAGATTCTTAGTATTGTGTTTTGAACGCCCACAATTATTGTATAATTAAAGCTGCAGTTGCGGCGTGTATTGTGTGTTTTTCCGTTGGAGTACAGTCATAAACGTGGTCTCACATTCCTTAAAAATAATTATTATTTGAATTAATTCTTGTTCATGTAAAAAATTAAAATATTTAATTGTTTTAATTGTCTACCTGAATTTGCAACAGATACTGTTTTCTGTTTTTGGGGCAATAACTTCAAATACCACGTGCGCGGCAGTTATCATTTAAAAGTAAGTAGGTAAAAAAATCTATGGGTTTGAAACCTATCTGGATAAACTTGGAAAGTAAAACATTATAACTAAATACAAAACATCACAACATAATTTGAAAGAAAGTTAAAAAAAAATTGTTTAAAAGTAATTTGCGACTGGTTGAAATTGTTCACGTCTCAATCGAAAACTGGAATATTTTTTTTTATATTATTATTGTATACAAAGTTAATATAATATTTAAAATTAACTTGTATACAAACGTACTTTGTAAACGTGTTGTTAGTAAATAAAATGCCTTACCTCCGAATATACATATGATGCCAATAAAGAGCACGATAGTGGCATAAAGTCTCTTGGCGACGTGGGGCGCAGAACCAGTGCAAGAGCGCCGGTGTTCGATGCTCATTGTATCAAAACGATAACCTTTGATGCTGCTTAGGATATACTTGATACTTTGTCTTCACGAGCGCGGAGAGCACTAGTTTCGTAACCGGTCACAGTTGCCCGTGAATTTCGACTAGGGTATTTTTAGCAATACGATTTAACGTCGTCTGGATCGCGGACAGTGTTTATATTTCTTTGTTTTAGGTACTTATAGGTGTCACTCTCAAGATTTTTGTCAGCGTTCTCTTGGAAAAATGTTTACTCAGACTGAATTATGTGTTTTATTTGGCTTCCAATTACTATGGTAGAAGACATTAATCAAAATTATCCTCGTCATGACTAAAGCTGACATATGGACCAGAGGTGTCCAAACCTATAAGTAACAACGCATCATATTATTTTCTTCTTTATTTAAATTTAAGTACTTTCGAATGTAGGTTTTGACCGTAGAACAAAAAGGGAAGATCTCTCGCCTGGTAGCTCGGGCAGCGGCCAAAGGTCGGTATGATAGTATCAGTAACATAATTTAATCTGTGGTAGTACGGAGCTATTCTATATACTGGCGACCTTTTTACCGTATGTAAAAAATAAGATGTAACATGTTAACGCAGTAGAAGCATATGGCACTGATATTTTACAAAAACGTTTGAAAAAAAAATTGAAAATTCCTTTGTCCTTTGTACTTGAGCCTGTAACCCTGTGACAAGGTCAAAAATGCCTACTAAATTTATTGTTTTATTGCCATTCGTAAAGGAGGGTGGATATGTTGAATTTCGATAAATTTTATTCAATTAATTTATTTAACTCAAAACTTTTGTTCTAATTTTTTTGTAAAATATCATTGGCATAGGCGTTATACTTACCCTATTTTTTTCCAGACAGTAAAAAAAGTCATCCAGTATATTATACTGAAACTCCTATAGCGTGATAAAGGCTTCGGTTCGTTTTGCTTACGGCGCTGCCACAGGTTTTTCAAACTGCAACAATTTGCATGCAATCTTGAAAGATTGGCTTATACTTACCTACTGCGGCCTGACAGAATCCTTCGTCTTATTTTTCACGTGGTTGTGATAAGATTAGATAATGCCTAATAATGCCAAAAAAACTAATGGCTTCCGATAGATTTCTTTATGGAATAAGGGTAACAAACGAGCACACAGTGCATCTGATGTTAAATGGATGCTGTGGCCCATACACATCTAAATCAATCCTTGATCATGAATCAAAATGCAAATACATTGTCACTTGTGAGGACTAAGATGGAATGCCCCTTTTCCAGATTCTCGATGAATCAAAATACAGATGCGTTGTCACCCCTGAGGATTAAGATGGATTGTCTCGTTTCCAGTAAAAGGGGTCTCTGGTTCTCTAACTACACTCGTTTACTCTAGACCCAAAATACCAAGAACAGTAACGAAGTGTAACGTCAAGGGTGCGACACGGTGGAGCTGCGATTGTCAATCGAACCACCTAGCGAGACAATTAAAGCAAATCCTGCAACAGTAAAGGACCGTGTCCAGCTGTGATGAACAAGCAGAACCACACAATATCTTCATACTTGTTACGTTGCTTCTAATGAGCAATCTTAAGACTGTGGTCCGGCTTATACGAGCCGCATTCCTTAATTGGTAGAAAGTACTTTTTTTTATAAAAGTGTTATAAACACACTGTGTAGTCGCTTGTAAGTAGATTATGTAGCCAAGGATGTAGACAGGTTTAAATTTAGGGTTGGGCAAAAATCCTAGAGTAGGTACTATAAAATTGTTTCTTTTTTTACGAAGTAGATTCAGAACAACGATGCTAGCTATACATAGTTGCAGCACAAATGGGTCAACTTCACAGAGGTAAGAGCACGCTCTCACAGAATACCAGCGTAAAAGGCTGTGCTTCGTAAGGTGAGTGTAGAGAACCAGGTAAAAAGGATCTTCTTTTTACTTGTAACAATTCATTAGCATTCCATCTTAGTTCGTTGGGTGGCTACGTATCTGCATTTTATTTTTAATCGAGGATAGATGATGTTTATGGGCCTTTTTATTCCATAAAAAAGTTTTAGTTACAAATAGATTTTTAGCTTCTAAAACCCCTTTTTATATGGGATAATGTCCCTTTTTATACACTTATTACATAGTTATATAGGCCAACAAGCCGGTTTTCTGTCATTGCAGACCGTAACCAAGCTTTTACTTTGCGCTAAGTATTGAATGATCCTTCGACACGCATGTTGTGCTGAATCGTGAATATTAAATCACAATCAACCAATGTGGGGCGCCTTATGAAGTTGCATGCGGTGAGCCGGCATGAAATACTGTCCCGCTCTGCTGAGCACGTCAAGCTTTTTAGAGGCCAATTTGGCCTTCTCTTCCAAATGACTACGAAACTACACGTCACTCGATATGTCGACGCCGAGGATTCCAATACTGGCTGAGGCAACAAGGGGAGTGCCTTGAAACTGAGGAGATACGACGAAGGGAGTTTTTTTAGCGGTAAACGCGCAAACTTGTGTCTTCTGTGGATTGATCTGGACTAGATTTAGCCACCTTCAGTCCGAGACTTTGTTCAACAAAGTTTCGACTTCAGACACAAGTTTGTCCCGGTACTCTGCGACGTTTTCCCGAGAAATATTGGCACAGCCTGTGTATAAAGTATCCCCGTGCTGTCGTCTGCATAGCAATTAATGTTACCGGTTTGCAACATGTCATTGATATGCAGAAGAAACAGCGTTGGTGATAGCACGCAGCCTTGTGGAACACCAGCGTTAATGGGCTTGTAATCGGAGCATGCACAGTCTACTACGACCTTGATGCTCCGATCAGTAAGAAAACTAGTGATCCAATTGCACAATTTTTGGGAAGCCCATAGGAAGGAAGCTTTGTAAGAAGCGCTTTGGGCCAAACCCGATCGATGGCCTTCGCTTAAACAGGACAGCCTGCATGGGCACTCACTCCGCGGGATGGTCGGCGGTATTTTCCCCCCGTCATCAAGAGTCGAGTTGGTGCAAAGAGAGAGCCCAGCAGATTGGCTTTGTCCTTTGCGGCATGGGCCAGTGAGTCGTCATCCCTGTGCAGAGATAGGAGAGATGGCTGACAGAAGTTCCCTTGGACAGCCTTGGAGAGAGACCAGAATGTACGTGTTCCCGAAGGAAGATGAACTAGTTTCTCTCCAATTCTGCCTATGTGCTCTGACTTTGCCTTGACAATGATACCTTTAAAGGACCTGGAGGCAGAATTGAACTTCTTTTTAAGAGCGCTGGTATTTCCATCCCGGGACGTCGATGCATGAGCCCAGGCCTGGTAGCACTCCAGCTTATGACGTAGTGCAATTTTGCAGGAGCGACCAAACCAAGGCTGGGTTCTACCTCCGATAGGTACAACAGATGATGGAATAAAAGTTTCCATTCCCTGTAGCACCACATCAGCGACAGAATCAGCAACAAGAAGCAAACCCGCCACCAAGGGTAGGATGCAAAAAAAGATCGCAGGCCGTCCCAGTCTGCTGAACTATAATGCCAAACATGGCGGCAACCTGCATTACGCAACCGTGATAAGAGCGCAAGAGGCACCGAACTCTGGATCAGACAATGTTCCGAGGAGCCAAGAGGGGCATCCACGGAGACCTGATATCCGTCCGGATGAGAGGTCAACAGAAGGTCTAACAGGCAAGGTACATGATCTTCCATATCTGGGATCCACGTAGGCGAGGTAACCAGTTGTGTCAGACCATATGCCAAAGCAAAGTCATAAACAGATCTACCCGCATGATCGGTTAAACGAGAACCAAGTCATTCAGCGTGGTGGGCGTTGAACCTCCAATATCACGATCTCTGCGGATGGGATGTATTGTAGCACGGAGTCTGCAGCCATCCGGACGTGATCGATGAGTCGGTCTGTTTCGGCATTACCGCTATGGGACCTATAGAGGCACCCGTAGACGCGGAGATGGTTGCTGTCTACGCACAGCCCTAAGATGGATAGGTCCGTACCTTCAAGGCTGCCGAGGCGTCGAAAACAGATGTCCTCTCTGACATACACGCAAACTCCAGCCCGAGGCACAAAAGAGTGTTCTAATTTGTACCCCGGGCAGAAGAGATACGAAGTATCAGCCGGAGAGGACACCTGTGTCTCGGTTAGAAAAAGCAAGACCGGCTTCGCCATTTCCAGATGATAGTAGACGGCGGTAAGGTTTGAATGAAGTCTCCTGATGTTGCAAACTCACGGATAGCGTGGCACGGGGGCGCCTATGACTTATTGCTCCGTTTGCCCCGAGCAGGTTTAGTCCAGAGCGGAATTTTGCCCTCCCCCCAGAAAACGCGGGGCAGCATGAGCACCCACGCTCAGGAGTGGAGTAGCTTGGTCGTGGATGCTCAGCGAGGGATTTTCGAGGGGGGCTGGTACCCTCCTGGGGTAGTCTTGCATTTAATTCCGCCACCATGTTGATTTGGGGGGGGGGATTGGGCCTCCGGCCACTCCACCTGCACTCAGCAGACAAAACGCAGAAGAAAAGCCTCTACTTCACGCTGGTCTTCTGTGAGGTCGTGGTACCACCCCGGTTTGAGCCGACTAATGCGTGCAACAGCAAAGGCTGTCGCGTGGCTCTACCTTTGTAAAATCGATTTTTAAATACGCTAGCTAAATATGTAGCCTGGATAAAGTATGAGGGATGATTGATTTTATATACAGTCTTTTTGCGGTACACAACGATAAACGCCCACGACGCAACTTAATGAATTCGTAACATTCTTTATTTTATGTCTTTTGAGTCGATGATCTAAATGAGCCAAATGAAACATATCAATGTTTCGGAACATTTCAGTGATTGAGATGCAAATGTTCTGATCGCAAAAATGATACACTTTGCCCACCTACAGATGATGATCACAAGGAGTGCGTTTGTTTGTCAGTTTCTTCATCATTATACTAATGACTTTAAGTGCTGTTAGGCGAGGTAATTATATTTTTCTTAGAATTTTAAATTTTAATTGCTTAATTCGGGTCGCTTCTGGAAATCTTGTGAAAGTGTGGTTCTTGACGCACGTGCCAGCAGAATGCAGAGTGACAACCTGGAGCGTACCTAAAGCAAGTGTCTCTCTTAGGAATGTGTTTTTGGCATTCCTTGGAGCAGGTTTACATTAGAGATGAAACGGATAGCTGTTTGGCCGGATACCGGATATTCGGCTAGTCTTATCTCCGGTTGGTCGGATATCCGGCCGCCGGATATTCTGCCGAACATTGCTGTTTGGTGCATCGCAAGAAGCGAAAAGTAAAGTCAGTGCGAACTGTTCGCGATCGTGACCCTTATATTTGGTGGGCAGGTATTGCTACACAATACCCTAATCAAAGTTTGCCAAAATCTATCTTTCAGCACTCTACAGCAGTCTTGCATACTTGCAATACAGCGAAAGACTGTTTTCTGAAGCTGGCTTTGTTTATGAAGACAGGCGAAACCGCTTGTTTCCTTTCAATGCAGACAAATTAATATTTATTCACCATAATTTGCCCTTAGCTACGTAGTACTATTATTTATTGTACCTTAGCGCAGTACGAGTAGGTACTAATTTTGAAAGTTTTAAAATGAAAATTTTGTGATTACTGATTATATTTGTTATGTGACTTAAATGAAGTACTTAACTAAATTTGATATTGTGTTTTTTTTAATCCGGTATCCGGCCGGATAGCTGTTTGTTATATGGTATCCGGCCGGATAGGCCGAATACCGGATAGTTACCGATTATCCGTTTCATCTCTAGTTTATATACATCAGTTGACTTGGGACAGCATGATGATATCGATGAATTTTGTAAAAATATATTCAAGCCCTCTATTGATCACAAATATTAAATATATTAAATAAATAAAGTTAAGTACTAGCAATACTTACGCCTAAAGTACATAAAGCTGTTTTAAAAAAAAGTCATTGGGCATAAAATAACAGCGTAACAGAATAAATCATCGTGGGTTACGTAAGAGGTGTCGATGAGAAATGCCGAAATAATTACGGCTTTCGATAGAAGCCGCTATAGCCATATCGTTTAGTTCAGACGTAAAATGTTCCGACCCGCTACCGGCAGCAGTGCAAACGTCTGGTACTGTGATGCATGATGATGTTAATCCAAAAAGTAAAATCCTTCCTACAGCGGGAGAGGCCTACGTCCAGCTGTGGAGTTTTACGGGCCAATAAAGAATCATAAACCTTGTAACTGATTAGACTTTATGACCTTCATTACTGGAAACGAGGCATTCCATCTGTATTTTGTGACATGTGACAACGCATCTGCATTTTGTTCATAATTCAAGATAGAGATATAGGTGTCTATGGGACACAGCATCCGCTAACTATCAGGTGGATTGTGTCCTCGTTTGTCACCCTTATTCTATTAAAAAGTACGTCACTAACTACTGCATGCTTGTGTACCAATTAATATTCGATCATTGGGTTTAAAATGTGACATTACTAGATTAACGTTCAATCAAGTTTTCACCTGACGGTAGGTGGTAATTGGGGAGTAATGCCACCTCACTCTTCTAATAGTAAACAAGTTTCTGATCGTTTTTGTTATGTTTCTGTACAGTTTATATTTTCAAAAAAGAGAAGGTCCATTGTAGATTCGTTAAAAAGTGCTTATCTTCATTATTTTGGATTTCCTCATGTGTCAAAAAGTCAGTGCTTCATGTGTTTTGCGAAAGCTGTAGAATAGTCTTATTCCAGTGGTCATAAGAAGAAAACGTTCACCTTCCATTTGGTTCACCAAAGGTATGTTACTGGGATTGCAGGGTGGTTACACAAAATACTGTTGTTTCCTTTGTTTGTGGGACAGTAGAGCGAGACAACGTCATTATGTAAGAAAAGAATGGCCTATTCGAAATGAGTATACTCCGAGCAAAATGGCATTAAGCACTGATTATACACCTTTACACATCACATTGGGGCTCATGAAAAATTTTTGTGAAGGCGCTTGACAAAAACAGTGATGGTTTCCGGTATTTACGAAAAATCTTTCCAAACGGAACGGAAAGAAAACTGAAAGAGGGTATATTTGTTGCCCCACAAATCCGTAAAATTATGAAAGATTCTCAGTTTGAAAACCTTTTATCTGTTAATGAAAAATCTACTTGGAAATCATTCAAAATGGTTGTGGAAAATTTTTTGGGAAATATAAAAATGAAAATTACAACGAAATTGTTACCGATTTATAGGAAAATTTTCAAAAGGTGGGAGTAAACATTTCATTAAAGATTAATTTTCTGAAAACTTAGGAAGTAAGAGTGACGGACAAGGGGAACGTTTTCACCAAGATTTAAATGTTTTGAAGAACGACATCATGGATTTGGGATAAAAACATGTTAGGGGATTACTGTTGATCCATTATAAGATAAACTAATCTCAAATAGCTATAAAAAAGAAGGCAAAAATTAGTCATTTTTAATTTTTTTAGTATAATATCAAAATTATATTTCAGTTAAGTTAATAAATATTTCTTAAATCAGACAAATTATTTTTCTATATTCTATCAAAATAAAAAAAAACTCAGCTGGAGTATGAAAACCGTGTAAACTAGTGATTTTTATTAGTCTGTAGACCAAATTGGATATTACCCATTATATTTCGAATTTCCCTTCGATAGGCCTTATTACCCGCAGGTGCTACATATATAGCTCGAAGAACCGATAACCGATGGGGAAGAAAGGTTCTCGAGTGGCAGCCTCGTACCGGTAGGCGTAGTGTAGGGCGACCCCTCACTAGATGGAGTGACGACCTGGTAAGACATGCAGGAAGTCGATGGATGCAGGTGGCTCAGGACCGTGCTTTGTGGCATTGCTTGGGGGAGGCCTATGTTCAGCAGTGGACTTGTGAAGGGCTGTAATGATGATGATCAATATATATATATATATATATATATATATATATATTATTATTATAGTAAGTATGCATATTTACATCGCAACACCTACCTTGCAACTGTACCTTTATTTCTTTACTTGATACCTTTGCTTTGATTGTCTGAAGAGATTTTATTTTATTTTATTTTTATTATTCACAAAATCCACAGCTTGTAACAATCTATTTACACACAAATCTTATAAAATAGGTCTTGAAGCCAATTACAGATTTACAATATACTTATTTAGCCTTAAAAGAACGTCACAGAGTATTCACCACCTTACTTAAAAATAGATGTATGAAATATAAACATATTTAAAGGTAAACAAAGCGCACGAAATTTGTTTAAGTGCAGAAGATTGTGTATGTTTGCACACGTATGTGAAAGTGTGTGTGTGTGTGTGTGTGTGTGTGTGTGTGTGTGTGTGTGTGTGTGTGTGTGTGTGTGTATGTGTGTGTGTGTGTGTGTGCGTGCGTGTGTGTGTGTGCGCGTGTGTTTGCGTGTGCGTGTGTGTGTGTGTGATCGATACAAATTTTAATTAAATAACGATATTTTAACATAAATAAATATATGTTATAAATATAGACGACCGTATGATGAATAGACGTATGTAAATTATAGTGTATATCTATGTATCCAATTAATACCTGCTACAAAAACTTTCTTGTATTTATATTGTTAATACTATTTGCTATTTAAATTTATAGGTTAGTTTATAACTTGACATATTTTTGCAAATTACCTTGGCAACTTCACGTTTGAATGAAGGTTTACTGGAGTTAAAGATATCAATTGTATTAAACGTTTTATTATAAATTCTGTGAAGCCTATTGACAATCGAATTTTGAGCATAGTTAGTTCTTTTAAGGGCAGTAGCAAAAAGTGTCGTATGTCTAGTTCGTTTATTTGGAACACAAAAACTTAAAATTTGTAACGCTAATTCACAACAGTCTATGTAGTTATTACATATGCCGTGTAGGAAGGACATAT
Organism: Parnassius apollo; assembly: GCA_907164705.1. Lineage (NCBI taxonomy): Eukaryota > Metazoa > Arthropoda > Insecta > Lepidoptera > Papilionidae > Parnassius > Parnassius apollo. The sequence goes on from CAJQZP010000975.1 coordinate 1,388,087, forward strand.
CCAGAGATCGCTATATAGCGATAAGGAGTCCAAACAGTAAACTTTACTTGCTTTTCCATATTTTTTTATGTATTTATTTTGTAGTGTATAATAAAATTCATTTAATGTATATAATATTATAAGCGGTACTAAAAAGAAAACCATGTTAAAATTAACAAATATTCATTTATTACAAAAATAGGAAACAGTAATTATTATTTTACAGTTCAATTTTATAACCTATGAATTTAATATCTGATATTATAACACAAAACAACTTAAAACGACCATTCATTGATAATATAACACAAAATAAATGAACATCTAACGAGAAAGTCTAATTATATCAGGTATTCAATAGCATTAATGCGGGCCATAACCAAGTCCCTTTGACATACATTAAAAAATTAAGATCACCTGAGGCGAGTGTGACATTAATTAATTAAAACTATAATCGACATTTAAATATTTCTACTCTGTAAGGATTTAACATAAGAGAATTCAGTTTCATAATTTATTAAATGGTTGTTTGTTTGATCAAGCATTTTAGTATCTCCATGTAGCAATTTGTAATTTGAGACAGTTAAAACTAATTGAGGTGGAAGTACTGACAGTACGCTTCTTTTTTGTAGTTACTTTATTATTATCTGTGGTTTTCGTCAAAATTTATGAGATGATACTAACGTCGATATATTTTATGATCTATGAAAACGATTTGAACGTCTATTTTTGAGTAAAAATGAATTTTTCCCAACATGGGGTAAGTATGACTGTTTTTAACCGATATAATGATGTGCCTTTAAATAGATCTACTGCACTAGCTCTGGATGTTTTGTAACTATAATAAAAACAATGCCAAGTACAAAATAAAATTCAATTCAGAAACGTTAACAATTTATAATAATATAATCATAATGCTTTGGTACTTGCATTATATAATAAGAATAGAAACCTATGAATAAACGTATTAATCAGTTAAATTTAAAAATAAAAACGTCATCATCGTTGTTTAACAAAAAAAAAAACACATTGGGGTTTTCTTCTATTTTGGTCTACATAATGCTTACAATACAATACTTTTTTACCGATCATTATTTCGAATATTCTGTACTCCTAAGATAATACTGTTATTATTTCTTCTCGTAATATCGCACTAAAGCAGTATTATTTTCTTCTAAAATCAAATTATACTTGTATCTTCTTATGTATCTGTTTCGATAACATTTATTATTTCTGCTTCTGACATCCTCTAAAATTTTTTTTGACATGTTTGTATTCTTTGGTATTAATTTAAAAAAACGTATATACTTAAGTATAAATACATACAAACACACCGGTAAATAGCATCTTCCTTTTTTGAAAGTTTGTTAAAATGATAGGCTGTCCCATCACTAGTTACGATATTCTCACATAAGATGATCGGGGTAAGCGTGACACTGTCACACTTACCCCGGTGTTAGATATTAGGTGGGGTAAGTGTAACTGTATACGTATTTCAAGGAATAGTGGATTTCAGATTACAGAAACATATTACTCTATAAGTACCAATATTATTCTTTATCATACATACAACCACTTAATAATTGAAGTTATGAAACTGAATTTTCTATGTTAAATCCTTACAAGGGCGAAGTATTTAAATGTGGATTATAGTTTTAATTAATTTATATCACACTTGCCTCAGGTAACCTTACAAGTATTCACAAAATATGCAATTTTAGTGACAATTTAACACAAAATATTTTTTAGTTCTCGTAAAATGATGAATGAAAATGACTCAAATTTTATATACATATTTTTTTCGTTTTCATTTAAATTTAAATTGGTTTACTTAACCATTTCACAGTGCCATAAGTCATGTTATGAACATTTCAATTATTTAACTATCGTGTCTTTTTCGCGAGCAGGTAAGGTTTATTAAAATTAATTGTTATGGACATATCTTAAAAGAGACTATCACTAATATATGAGTGCAGTTAAATAATAAAATTCATGACTAGTAGAGGCTTTTAGCCAAATAAAAAATCCAAAAGAATTGTCGGATATAATTACTGCTTAAATTTCAGAGTTCGGTCCGTTTTTACAAGAATTTAAATTGCATTCCAGGGCAAGCGTAATTTCAACGTTATTACTTAAGACAGTTTTTCTTAGATACGATTCCAGTCATGATGCAACAAAAACGAATGGCATTTTCCGACGATCAAATGAATTAATATCCTTAACCGAGAGTTTGAAGATTATTGTTAAATTGACAGTTCATAATACAGATTTTAGTAGACATTCACGCACCACACAAAACAATACAGATGACACGATCCGAATTAAGTCAAGAAATGTCATGGTTCAGCTTGGAGCATGACACGGTCTGCACATGACTTAGTTCACGATCGACTAGGATATGGCTAAACGCGCTTTTTAACATCACTCAACAGTATCTCTTCAAGTCACTGCCCCATATTGAAGAGCACCTTCAGGTCCTCGATGGAGAGTTTGGATGCGTTGTTGTGTCGAGCGCCAGTCAGCACGTTGTCGGCCAACTCCAGCTTGACATTCTGCAGTTGTCTGATGGACTGCTCCACCGTGTCCACGCACATGAATCTGCGTCGATAAATTACAAGCAAAAATAGATTTTATATATATTTTATTTAATATCTGCTTAAAATATAAAAAAATAATGTTTTTTGTTGGTGTTCAACGCTTTCTAACTCTGAGAACTTACACGGGCACAACCTAGTAGCCAGGATTCTACACACCCTATCTCTGAAATACAGCATCGTGGATCGGAAATTGCCTTATTATAAGTACTTGCCAGAAGCCGTGCTCAAAAATGAAGGCGTAAAGTAAAGTTGTTAAAAACGACAATAAATCAATAGCACGCTATGGACTATAAACTCTAAATTTCTAGCGCGCTATCAAATACGCTATGTTATAGCACACTATTTATAAGAAAGCGTGTAGGAGGCCGGCAAGCGCGTGAAGTTTTGCAGCACGTAACATTACATGTCGTTCATTGGATACAGAGCGTACTATATAGGAACATTATTTCGTAAGAAGTCGCATTTTACACTAAAATAAAATAAAACGATAAAGAATAACCAATGAACGTTCAAACATACTTTTCAGCCTTACGACTTTCTATTATCCTATGAATATTTTAAAGGCATGTACTTTTAAAACAAAATACAATAAATTATGTTTTATTATACTCGATGTAAAGGTCATTTTAATCTTAATATAAATCATAAATAAATTAAAGGTGTATTTCAAAGTTTATTGATTGTATATACAAATATCAACTATTTACATAAAATATTATATACACTTTTGTATCTGTATTTTATTTACATTTAAAAAGATTAGTTAGGCTTATTTTGCTGCTACAAAATAAGCCTAACTAATAATTGTGTCCTTCGATCACTTATAATACAGTATACACTAACCAAACAACGTCTAACAATAAATTAGGTCGCGCGCGATGAATAAAATTTTGAAGTGAAAACTTCTTTAGCATCGTTGCGAAAAAGAGACATACAAATAAATTCATAAGATTTAACGTGGGAGAAAATGAGATAGGAAGCATTATAGCTCAATGGTCGCGAAAAATAGTCGTCGCGGCATCGCTTACGCGTTTTGTTCAACAAGGTACGAATGTGTCGTGTGCCCATGGAATAAACAAGCAGTGAAGAACGACCAAACCTGAACTTCGTAATAGGTAAAATTGATATAAATCTTATTATGATTAGTGAGTACTATATAAGGTTTATCCAAAAGAGTATAAACTTTCGAAGGGAAATTAATCTACTTGTCGTAAAAATTAGTGGCTGTCCCGTACTTTTAAAAGTGCATTAACAATATCAAAGAATTCTTTAGATATTTTTAACATGATCCGATGAAAATACATATGTCATTTAAATAAAATAAGTAATAAAAAAGAGTCCAAGTAATACTAATTTAAATAAAAAGAACCATCAAAACCGGTAGTAAGTAGTTTCGTGCGTTCCCCATATGTATGGTTCACGTTTCATAATCTACGATTTTCATATAGAGATGGCAGCCACGTAGCAGTGGCAGTAAACAGTAAAAAAATTAAGAAATACAATTAACCGTATTAAAAAAACATTCATTAAAAATTCATGATTTCATGAATTCAGGCCATCTAGCGTCTATTTTACGTACCACCTTGGGTGTCAATCAGTTGTACGATAAAGACTACTACTACTACTACCTATAGAACGAAGCAGGTGGCGCTATAATAATAATAATTCTTAATTTCAGATGTCAAATATCCATAAGTTGTTAGTATGACTTAGCTTAGGTTAGTAGTTGAGAACATTAAATAAAATCAAATTATATCAAAACTAAAATCAAATCGAAACCCAAAATGAATTCACAATAAAATCAAACTAAAAATAATAATCATATAATAGTAATATCAAAATAAAATCAAAAAAATCAATCGAAATCAAGTAATGTCAATCAAATTAAACTAAATCAAAATAAAATAAAATATCGAAATAAAGTCAATTTGGATTTTACTCGAAAGAAAATATAATATCTATGAGTCTAACACAAAAATCGTAATAATAAGACAATAGAAATGAATTAGCGCTCGATTACTTCCAAAAACGATGTCGCCACATCTTACCGTATTATAAATATACGTAATGCACAATGATATCTAATGTTTCACATTACATTGCTTGGAGAGTTTGTCAACGTCGCGTGTGTCGCGTATTACGGTAGAACAAAAGGAGCAATGGTTATTGTACAATACGAAAAGTAATAAATGAGTTTGCAAAGGTAAATGTCATGGAAAGTATTCATCTAGAGGTAAATTAATTAAAACAATGATAATTAGTAATAATCAACTTACTGATGAAATGTTATGCCTTTAATAGTTTAATTACACGTCCTTGATGAGTTTTTGTAACTGATTACTGTTGCAGTATACTGCAACAGTCAGTGCACCATTATACATTTATAATAACAAAAAATCACTTACGACGTTCCCCGCTCAACTAAATCATTAAATGGTGAATCATGTTCGTCAACCCATATAAGCGGCGACAAGATCACGCGTCTATGCGACTTCTATTGTCTTATTATTACGATTTCTGCGATGTCTAACATATATATATATATATATATATATATATATATATATATATATATATATATATATATATATATATATATATATATATATATATATATATATATTAAAAGGATTGTTACATTTATTTACTATAAAATTAAATTTTCTTATATTTTTTATTTATTTAAATAAATAATTTTCCGTAAAGTATTTATATTTTATATTTCATTTCATTTGAAGGTTTCACTTCTGTCGCGTGTGAGCTGCACGCATGTTGTTTTATATTTATTCAGCCCAACAAGACGATCATACTCTATAAATATAATATTATTACGTTTATTAATTTAAAAAAAATATGTTAAAATTATGGTCCTAACTGGAGAAATAGAACCCAGGTAAAACCCAGTATCACGTTTACTTCTGCTACGTGACGCAACCCGCCCGTGAAATTCCCATTGTAAAAGTACCGAAAGATTCTCCGAATAATGTTTCAGCGTTCGTAAATAGTTGGCAGCATGCATGACATTGAAAAATCCGACACTGAGTCATCCTCAGTGTCATGTCCGCTTGGCTATGTGCATACGTAGACATCTTCCGGTAAGCGACTGCGGCTGTTGACTTATTTTTTATATATTTATTTTATTCTAAGAGTTTCAGTAACGCAACACATTAGTAGTTATTTTACTTAACCTCTCAAACTTTAAACACAATTAAGATAAACAAAGCGAATCTATATTGCAGAAGAGAAGTCACTCGGGAAGGGACACTCTAGGCGAAAGTTTATCGACAAAATTGGCGGTTTATTGAAAATCGGCCAAACCAAGAGCACCCTTAACCGATGAGCACGTATCCATAGGTATATGGATGTATAGGAGAAGAAAGAGATGAGTCAGGATCATGCCAAGTGGAAGTACGCAGTCTCTGCCTACCTCTGGGTGACAGGGGTGAGTGTTTATGTATCATCATCATCATCGTTAAAGCCCTTCACAAGTCCACTGCTGAACATAGGCCTCCCCCAAAGACTGCCACAAAGCACGGTCTTGAGCCACCTGCATACATCGACTTCCTGCATGTTTAATCAGGTCGTCACTCCATCTAGTGGGGGGACGCACTACACTTCGCCTACCGGTACGAGGCTGACACTCGAGAACCTTTTTTCCCCATCGGTTATCGGTACTTCGAGCTATATGGCCGGCCCATTGCCATTTCAGCTTACTAATAATTCGTTGGGTTATGTCGGTCACGTTGGCTATACTGCGGATAACATTCCTAAGTTTATCACACAGAGAAACCCCGAGCACAGCCCCCTCCATAACTCGCTGAGCGACTTTAAGCTTCCTCATACGGCCAGCAGTGAAGGATCACGTCTCAGATCCATAGGTCATCACTGGCAACACGCACTGGTTGCACAATTTAGCTTTGAGGTATGCCTGAAGAGAAGATGTGTCGTAATTTCCCGAAGGCTGCCCAGCCGAGTTGAATCCGTCGATTGACCTCTCGGTCGAAGTTGGATTTATCTAGTCGGACTATTTGTACCCGGTAAACGTCGCCCTGTCTTACACCTCTCTGCAGTTGGATAGGTTTCGTATTCTGGTTCTGTACTCGGATAGCCATCGTAGCCCTACTGTACAAACACTTCAGCACTTCGACATACCGACAGTCAACTTGGCACCGCTGAAGAGACTGTAGCACCGCCCAAATTTCGACGGAATAATAGGCTTTTTCATAGTCCACATACGCAAGGCAAAGACGCAGATTGTACTCATCGGTCTTCAGTACAATCCGCCGCAGGGTATGTATGTGGTCTATGGTACTGAAGCCTTTTCGGAAACCGGCTTGTTCGGGAAGCTGGAAGTCGTTGAGTCTGCGTACGAGACGATTCGTAATGACTTTCATAAACAGCACGTAGACGCGGCTCAGAAGGGAAATCGGTCTGTAATTCTTCTAGAGAGCGTTGTCGTCTTTCTTAAATTCAATTAAAACAATATACTAACAATTTCATACACACATACATTACAACAGTATCGCTTTGTGACAGCGACAGATAAATAAATAAATAAACACCATCATTATTATTGTAATTTTTAAGTTTATAAAGAACTAAATAGGAATAATGTCATTAAAACTTACTTATATATGAACGGTAAGGCCATCTTTTAGTAAATTTGACGTAACATATTTTTATTGCAGCTAAAAAACTGAACAATTCGGCATTTTTGTAGGACGTCGATTCAGCCTCGGAACGAGATTTAGTTTTTCGATTTCGAGAGTAGTACGTGTATAGTACCGCGTGTACTTACACTTTGGCAGACGGAAACGCCTGCGTATGGCTACTCCCTTCTGATCCCCCGGTAGCCGCTTTACATTGAACTAATATGTACTTACGTACTAGAACAGCTATTTCAAACAAAACATGTGCGTTACTCTGTGTTCGCGCGGTTGGTTTTTTATCATAGAATAAACATAGGTAGAATGATCAGTAGGTAACAATAGATTGTATTGTTAAGTAGGTAGATTATATCGAGAACAATTTTTAAATTTTGTGATTTATTTTGTATATACTATATTCGCTTTTTTAATACAATATTACATAATATTATATTACATTTACATTTTAATTATATTTTTATCTGAATATTTTAAAAGGTATCTACGTCAAATATGAAAGAAAACAAACTAAATGCATATTTAACAAAACTTATTAATATAACATTTAAATTACAAATATATTTATTTAAATTAGAATAAGAGTCGTTTACAAATGCTAGGCACGTGAGAGTTAAAAATGGATGAATTTATTCCACTTTGACTTTGATGTGGAAACCTAAAAATAAAAAAATAAAATAATGAGCAGATTTAATATAAAAAATTTAGCCTAATTATTATAACATATACATTTCTACAAAAAAATGTGTATAATAATTAATAATATATTCGTCCTATACTTAAGTACCCACAGAAATGTCGCATCTGAACAACTTAATTTCATAATCTATATTCTATGACACGAGATGTCTTAGGAATACTTTGTTTCATTATTAATCTATAATACTTTTTTAATGATTAAGTATTTTATTATCCGATGAAAAGTAATTCCTTGGTTTTTAGTGACAATTATTGAATTATTTGTGAAATATCTAAGTACACACGACGGCATATTTTTGTCAAGAGATTTTTTTTAAATCAACACAACACGTGACAACTCTACAAGCGCCTAGCGAGTGACTGATTAAAGTGCGGTGTAAGCACCGCAGTTGAATGGAACAGAGTACGTGAATGCAGTGTCGCCTCTAGTACGTAGTACATAATAGCTCAATGCCGCTTTATGATGTAAACAGACAAAGTTAATGTCTAGCCTATAAAGGTTGGCCAAAGTAAGTCTTTCAGGCCGCATTTCGGCACGGAGCAATATTGTAATGCACAAGTGTGTTTGTAAGCACAGTTGCACTCTCTATTTCCTCACTTCCATAGTATTATGGGTCAGCAATCCGGCACGACCGCAGAGAGATCAGGTGCAGGACCAACTGCTTTATGTGCTTTCCGGTGCACGAGGTGAAATACTGCCAACATCTAGACTCCGGACTGCCACTAAAATTTCTTAACAGAAAAACTCAATAATGAAATTTTTTGTTCGATCCAGGATTTGAACCCGGGATGTCATGATCAGCAGTCGCACTTACGACCATTAGACCAACGCGGCAGTGGTAAATACAAGTTATCATAACTGATAATTTGCTCGATTAACATTGTCTCGGGTGCAGTGTTAACTGCGCACTATAATGGATTCCCCTGCCGGATTATCATCATCATCATCATTACAGCCCTTCACAAGTCCACAGCTGAACATAGGTTTTCCCAAAAGAAAAGTAAAAACGATACCAAGTTGTAAAAAGTAAAAAGGATATTCGGTTGTAATCACTTAGGAATAGGTTTCCTGACAATGAGTACCAGCACGTTTCTCGCATTGTGTTTTAGACCTCCTCCTCAAGGTGTAGCTTCCAGCGCAGGCATCTTCGTAGTCGCAGCTAGAACAAAGGGCACAACATCGCGTGTATGGCTATGCAAATACTGTGCCCGTTGCTCCAGCTGCGGGTTACAGTGCGGGTCCAGCAGCGGCAGCAGCAGCAGTGCGGGTAACAACCTGTAGATATGCGCGTGGCGCGCCTGGCAGACGCCGTACACGCGACCCTGCGCCTGCTGCTGCAGCGTGGGTTCCAGTGCGGATCTCAGCAGCAGCAGTGCGGGTACCAACCTGTAGTATGCACGTGGCGCGCCTGGCCGACGCGGTACACGCGGTCCTGCGCCTGCTGCTCCAGCTGTGGGTTCCAGTGCGGGTCCAGCAGCAGCAGCAGCAGTGCGGGTACCAACCTGTAGATATGCACGTGGCGCGCCTGGCCGACGCGGTACACGCGGTCCTGCGCCTGCTGCTCCAGCTGTGGGTTCCAGTGCGGGTCCAGCAGCAGCAGGTGGCTGGCGCCGCACAGGTTCAGTCCCACGCCGCCAGCCGACAGCGACAGTAACATAACCTGCAAACACCACTTCATACTCAAAACGCTTGGTCTGCGGCAGTTGCCTTTCACTTACAACCTTCTATTTAGGGCTTTCAACCTATATTCCTGAAATAGCCAGTGGACAATATAAGGCTTCCAATCTACACATCTTAATCAGTTCGTAAAACATCATAAGATGTCCCAGAAGTCGACGTCAAGCCGGAATCGGGTGATATAGGTCGTCATTATAAAAAAAATCTTTATTATGTATTGGGTCTTAACGTATGAAATTAGCGTTTTCTCGTACTGACCACTTTGATCTGAAATATCTCCTATTTGGTTAATAATTCCAAATTCAAATTTATAAATTCATTTAGCTGGTACATTTGAGTTTTGAAAACAGTCAATCATTTGTTTTTTCCTCATTATTATTTTCTTTGGCGTCGCTTATTACCGCACAAGGGAAAACATGAAATGTCGGTATATTTACGAGTACGAGTTCTACCGTGGCACCAGTGCTGCAGAAACAGCTCGAAGGATTAATGATATGTACGGCACTGGTATCGCAAAAGAAAGCACGGTACGTTTTTGGTTTCAACGTTTTCGTTCTGGAAATTTCGACCTTCAGAACCAACCCAGTGGACGGTCGGAGACCAAAGTGGAAAATAAACAATTAAAGGCTATTGTGGAAGCGGATCCATCACAAAGCACTTCAGAGATAGCTGCCGGCTTCGGTGTAAGTGATAAAACTGTATTAGTCCACTTGAAAAGAAGTAAATCGGAAAAGTAAAAAATAAAATTGAACGATGGATACCTTATGAATTGATCGAACTTGCAAACACACGTCGACTGCTGTGTTACTTTGCTCAACCAACACAAAAATGAAGGGATTTTTAATCGAACCATTACTTGTGATGAAAAATGGATACTGTACGATAATCGACAGCGCTGGTCGCAATGGCTGAACCCTGGAGACCCAGCCAAATCCTGCCCTAAACGAAAATTGACTCAGAAAAAGTTACTTGTGAGTGTTTGGTGGACTAGCGCCGGTGTCGTTCACTACAGCTTTCTAAAATTTGGCCAAAAGATTACGGCAGATATCTATTGTCAGCAACTGCACACCATGAAGTAAGGCGACAACGCTCTCTTGAAGAACTACAGACCGATTTCCTTTCTGAGCCGCGTCTACGTGCTGTTTTCGAGAGTCATTACGAATCGTCGCGCACACAGACTCGACGACTTCCAGCCCCCAGAACAATCCGGTTTCCGAAATGTCTTTAGTACTATACACCACATACATACCCTTCAGCAAATTGTATAGAAGTGCGAAGAGTACAATCTGCCACTTTGTCTTGCGTATTTGGACTATGAGAAAGCCATTGATTCCGTCGAAATTTGGGTAGTGCTGCAGTCTCTTCAACGGTGCCAAGTTGACTGTCGGTATATCGAAGTGCTAAAGTGTTTGTAAGGTATGGCTACGATGGCTATCCAAATCCAGAACTAGAGTACGAAACCTATTCAACTGCAGAGTGATGTAAGACAGGGTGACATAATATCCCCAAAACTCTTCACCACTGCATTGGAAGACGTTTTCAAGCTACTGGACTGGAAAGGATATGGTATTAATGACTTTCGATTTACCGACGATATAGTCCTTATGGCAGAAGCGCTGGAGGACCTAAGCACTATGCTCAATGACCTCAATAGTGTCTTCCAAAGGATAGGTCTTAAGATGAACGTGGACAAAACAAAAGTCATGTGTAATGTCCATGTCACACCGATGCCGGTGGTTGTTGGGAGCACTAAGCTCGAAGTTAATGACGAATAATTATGTTTACCTGGGACAAGTAGTCCGACTAGATAAGTCCAACTTCGACCGAGAGGTCAATCGACGGATTCAACTCGGCTGGGCAGCGTTCGGGAGTTTACGATTCATCATCTCGTCAGGCATACCTCAAAACTAGATTCTACAAACAGTGCGTGTGATGACCTATGGATCTGAGACTTGGTCCTTCACTGCTGGCCGTATGAGGACGCTCAAGATCGCTCAGCGAGCTATGGAGAGAGCTATGCTCGGGGTTTTTCTGCGTGATAAACTTTGGAACGAAGATATCCGCAGTAGAACCAGAGTGACCGACATAGTCCAACGGATTAGGAGTTGAGTTGATAACGTGGGTCGAGGCGAAAGGCCGTCGCGATTAAATCGGATCTGTGCTCTAAAATAACAAATCACAAAAATTTAGCTAAATAAATGAGTAGAGTGTGTAAATTTAAATGAAAATAATTAGTGATGGTGTCACCTTCTATTAAAACTGAATGGAACGTCATCATAAAAATAAACATAAACAGCGTTTAAGTGGCAAAACTAAACTAATGCTCAAAAATTGCGATGAACAGCAAATAAAAGTGCATAAAACTATCAATGTGTTAAATAACCAAATTGAACTACGGCAACTGTGTCAATAATTGCAACAGTAACATAATGAAATTATTTAAAATGATGATATGATTTCTGTACACCCTCATATTTTTTAAAATAAAATTACATTTAGCAGTGCAACGAAGTGTGAATAACAAGACTCATTGGTAAATGACTGTAATGCAACTCAAAACATTATATGGTCGCCCCATACTGAACACTGTATGCCTTACATGGTGGTAATAAGTTCGAATCTCGCAGCTGATTGATACTATTTACATTGTTTTTTTTCTTTATTACAGTTTTACTTTGTTACTTAGAGCAAAATATGGATAAAAAAAGTTTAGAAAATGGTCAACCCTAATTGTTTTAAGTGCCAAAAGAAAAAAAATGATGTACTTTGTTGTGCATCTTGCAAAATTTTTTACGACATAACGTGTCCACAAGTATTGAGCACCAAAGTTAATATCATGGAAAAATTAAAAAAGGAAAGCTGGAAATGCCAATACTTGTAAAGCAAGACTACCATCATCATCTAACGTGACAAAAAGAAGCACTAGGCATAAGGCTCTTCCAGTAACGCCGCTGCATAAGTCTGAAGAAGAAGAATCAAATAGTTCTGATGATGACCTACATAGCCTGCCAGATATTAGCTTATCAAAATGACAGAGAGGAAGAGTTGTTAAAAGAAGTCGCCCATTTGAAATTAGAATTAGAAAAAGCTCACAATAAAATAGAAAATTAGAAAAGCAAAATTGTGAAAAGGAAACGCTGACTGTAAAATGGAAGAAACCGTTTACTGAAGCCATGAGCACACCCAAAAAACGCGCATCTCTTATAAAGCGAAATACCACGGGCCAGATTTGCGGAAAAGAAAAAGATAAGAAATTTGGACAAAGCCGATCAATAGAGTTACATGAGTCAAACTGTAGTACTATAGAAGTAGAGAATACAAACATGCCTATAATATTAAATAAATCAAGATTATACAATGAGAAAACTAAACAAAAGCCAAAAAACAATAGTATTGTTATATTTTTGGATAGTATCGGACAAGGATTGGCGTCAAAGATAATAGAAAAAAGTGCAATCGAGCAATTAACAACTGTAAAACGGACGCAGTATTTCAAAATATATCAGAAAACTTTGGCGAAAAGATTAAAGGTCTCGAAAAAAAAAGATAAGGTAGCTTTACTTATTACTAAATATGAAAGTTCTCTTTATCATAATCAATAAAAGTACATAAAACTATAGAACGATATTGTAAACCAGCCTTATAGGAAATTAAACATGATAATCACTGGTTTGTGTTATAATGGCAAGAATGACAACGTGATTCACCATATCAACAATCAGATACTTAACATAGCTAAAGTCATCGAAAATATCAAATTTCTGGACCCTTTTTTTATTTAAAATAAATCAAATATAAAGCTTAAATTATTTTATCATGGTGTCGCAAAAACCTAAGAAGGTTTGTCTGTACACCATGCTTCATCGACGGCACTCGATGCTCAACCTACGTACAGACATTATCTATTATATATTACGATAGATATAATATGCTTTAAAATCGTAGCGATGGTCTACACGCTCGCAATGCATTCGTATCTACATTCACGGGTAGTAAAAATATGTCATTACTCAGACGCACAAAACCAGTTAGGCAATGAACGTGTACACAGGTTGTTCATAAGCGGTAGAATTTAATTGTACTACGGTTGGTAAGTAATCTCTGTTAATAAAAAAAATCGATATTTATGTACTTATAAATATACACACACATACACATTTATTATAACAGAACGCGAGAAACCCGGGTTCGATCTCCACCGGCACCAATGAAATTGTTAATTGCAATTTTAAGTGCTGATATACCACGTGCTCGGCGGTGAAGAAAAACATCGTGAGGAAACCTGCATGTCTGAGGAATAAGAAAAAAATATTTCGAAGACATGTAAAGTTCGCCAACATGCATTGGGGCAGCGCGGCGGACACTTCCTTGCCCTAAAACCCTCTCAGAAATGAGGGGGAGGCATGTGCCCAGCAGTGGGACGTATATAGGCTGTAACTTTACTTTTTTTTACTTATACACATTTATGCGCAATATAACAAGAATATATACGTATTCATACAGGCATACTATACGATTTATTTATTTTTATTTTATTTTATTTTTTATTTATATGTACATAAGTATAATATGTACATTTATTACGTATATAATAATATATATGAGATATAATTATTTAGTAAGATGCTTTTTTATTTCGTGTAAATAGTGTAGTTTTAGTTTTCTTTTTATATTTTCCGCAGTAATGTCATTTTTTAAGTGTAAAGGGTAATTCATTTATTAGTTTGGGTATAATATAGGCAAGTCGTTGCCTTCCGTAATAATTCTTCATGGTAATGTTCGAAGCATACATAAAAAATACGTAGAAATCGAAAGTTTAGCTAATGAACAGGATTGCGACGTGTTGTGTTTGACGGAGACGTGGGGTAAAACTGTCAGATACAAGCGATGACTATTGAAAACTATACACTTGCACTTGCTTTAATAGAATCGTTTTTGAACACGGTGAAACGGCGATATATGTGAAAAATACTTTACGAGTATAAAATTAGGAACGACTTGAAACTATCATGTGAAATGAATTGTGAATTATCAGCGATATAATTAAAATCCTTAAAAACAATAATCATTGCACTTTACTGACCTGACTATGGTATCAGTCCATTCTTTGAAATACTTACAAAACTTTTAAATAAACTTTGTCACGAGAACAAAAAATTGTAAAAGCAGGAGACTTGAACCTAAATGTTTTAAAAATTGACACAAATATTAAAATAATTGACAGAATACTTAAAAAATTTAATTGTAAATGGGTATTAAACAAACTGACCAGAACCGAAACAAATAAACGAAATAAAATCAGTTCTGCTTGTATAGATAATTTTATCGTCAATTTTAATGAATTTAAAAAATATAATATCGTAACAGGATTAAGGAGGCAAAAAAATAAAATTAAAGAATCGTAGAATATTATAAATGAGCAGATAGGACAAAAGAAACTGCAAAATACAAAATCTAAAATTGAATCTATAAGAAACAGAAACAATAGTGGGCAGAATATTACAGAATTCTTTTCTGGAATATTGCACATAGATTAACAAGCAATTAAAATTGACGCAGAAAACTGCATGAAGTACTTAGATTCCTCAAATAGACCACTAACATCTATTTCTTTTTACCTATTAGATTAGATACAGAGCTAAAAAAGGTTGTTACTGGCATGAAGCAAAAATTTACGTTAGACATTTACGATATGAACACTAGAACATTAAGATATCTTATTAGAAAAAAGAATATAATAGAAGATATTTATTGTTGTCGATTCCTGCTTAGTTCATGGCATATTCATGAAGGTAATTCCACTTTTCAAAAAAGGTGATTCCACAGAGCTAAGTAATTACAGGCCAGTTTATATATTGCCAACTTTATCAAAATTATTAGAAGCCATTATAAAATCTAGAACTGTAAGTTACTTTGAAGAAAATTATTTATAACGGCACAATTTGGATTTAGAAAAGGACGATCAACCGAAATGGCCATAAGAAAAGTAATTTATTTCATTCTAGAATCTTTGGACAATTCCAATAAATGTGCCAGTGTTTTTGTTACCTATCAAAGGTTTTTGATTGTTTGCGACATGATGTAATAATATTAAAATTGCAGCATTATGGTTTTCAAAGAGCTAAACTAAATATGATGAAAACTTATTTAAGTAACCGTAGCGAAATTGTTTCAGTAATTGAGTAAACTCCTTGAGCGAGTCTATGTCGATTGGAGTACCACAAGGCTCGATCATGGGTCCTGTTTTGTTTTTGATCAATATTAATGATCTTGGCAATGCAATACCAGATTATACACATTTAAGTTTATTTTCAGTTGATAAACATATTGGTTTAAGAGATAAAATTCTATCAAATTTAGACGATCAAATTAACAATGTTATGAGCTTGCCAAAAGAATGCTTTGGCGCAAATGGTATTATTCTAAATTCTAATAAAAGCATTGTAATGCATTATCAACCGAGGCTAGGCATTCGTGATAACTCGACTACAAAAGAAAGTGTATTTTTAGGATATACAGTAGATAGCACAATAAACCATAAAGCTCACATTGGAAAAATTTGTAAGAAAATAGCTAGCGGTAATTACGCATTATTTAAGCTAAAGCCATTATTAGATAAAAAGTCACTCATATCTGTGTACTATGCCTACATTCATTCTATATTAAAATATGCCATTACTATTTGGGGTAATGCTCCGGATATTACAAAAGTTTTAAAATGTCAAAAACAGTCTATAAGAATAATCAATGGCCTGAAAAAAAGTATCCCGGCAAGAAAACATTTTAAGAACGACAAAAGAATGACAGTGGTTTCGCTTATACATATCCCCTCGACTGTACAAACGCCATATTCTCGCGTCTCAAATAATATGCGCATCTGTCAAACGCCATATATGGCGTCGAGTAATAGCAAACTATTTGTAACATATATATGATATATATAACATAAATATATATATCTGTTATGCATAATCTGATAGTTTATTTAATAACGTTTCCATTGATATATGATTTTAATATACTTACTTAGTATATATATATATATATGGTTTTTGTGTAGTAGGTACTTAAATTGCGACGGACCTCGACAGTCTTTTTAAAAACACACTTTTAAAAATATAAAATGATTTAATGTTCTTCCGAAGGTTGTTAGTTACAGAATGAATTAAATTTTATGTTAGTAAAATAAGTCTAAACTATTATCATATCGTCACGGGATGTGTGTGGGAGTTGTTTGTCTTACAATAATACACAGAAGTCTAACTTGGCTTCTTATGAAAATGCTGATGTGGTTGTTTGGAATATTGAGCCAGGAACGGATTGAGGCGATATAACTCCTCCCTCCACAAGTTCGGGATTATCCTAGGGATTATCCCGAATTTTCCACATTTTACAGATTTTAGTCAATTTATATTTAAAAATAATACTTAAAATAATTAATATTATAACTAAGATTATAATGTTCACTAAGCTAACACTTTTAATAGTAATTTCACTTTTTTTCATTTTCACTTAACTCACTATCACTAATTTCTCCCATACTTCTCTGCAGTAATAAGTTCAGGAACTGTACGTCTGTTATATTAATTCCATCGAGGTTCATAGGCTTCTTCAGGGTACTTGACGAGTCGAATATTATCTTTGGTAAGTTTATCATTGGTTGTTTAAGGAAAGTTATTTCTTTACCTTGAGTCTGATGTCTTTTCAGTTCGTATCCTTTGATTTTAACCTTGCAGTTATCATCCATAGTCAAGAGATAGGTTCCTAGTAGAATCTCCTGGCTTACTTCACTGTCGCAGAATTTAGTCATGGCTGTTTCAGTATTTGAGTAAACTATCCAGCGGTTTGGTTGTATGAGGTAGATCTTCACATTTTCAAGAGTGACAGGGATCGGGTGACAACTTGAGATATTTGTGTGAAACTGCATGATTTCTATGACACAGTTGTCATCGGTGAAGGGTTGTATGTCGTTCTCGTAACACAGAAATCGACGTTCATCGACCTCGCGGCATGACTGCGAGAGTGGTGTTGCTTTCAACCCTTTCACAAGCAGGTAAGGATTTTTAGGAAGGATGAGAGTCGTCTGGCCATTATGTAATACAGGTAAGGGAATTAATTTATAAGAGTTAAAAATTTCGTTTCTAATTAGTGGAATACTCATAATGAATTTTATCTGATTTTGTTTTATATAGGCTTTTAACTCGATACATCTTTCTAATTTTACAATATTTTCGTAAGTAACAGGAAACACTAATTTATCAGTTTGTTCTATTTCCTTCAACAATATTATAAGTTCTTCCGTATCAATAATTGATTGATGCAGTACGTTAATTTTACTAAAAGCAATGGCTGTTTCGATTTCATTTAAATGGGAATATAAATTATGAAAATTATCAAGAAAGATATTATAAAGGTGAATAATTTTGGTAATAGTTTGTCTAAAATTGGATTTGTTTAAAGCTTGATTAATATTTTTAATACTATCTTCTATTCGTATAAAGTTGCTTTTAGTAGAATTTGCCACATTTGTAAAGGAGCCCACCATTTCGGCAACTATTGTCATTTTATTTTTAATTGCATTTTGTTCCGTATGTAATTTACTTATTAATCTTTCATATTTAAGAGCGTCATCATTATCTAAGTTACCTGTGATAGTTTTTATCAAAGAGCCAATCGGATTGAGGAGACCTCTTTTGATTCTTAATGAAGGAATTAATTGCTTAAATTTGTCGATGGTAACATTCAAAGTATAATCAGTTTGATATTGAACGGTTATAAAATCTGAATCAAATGACTTAATATCGAAACAATTTTGAACATGCTTTTTAAGTAACCCATATCTATGAATACTTGACTCCAATTCCTCGTAAATTAAATTTAAATCTAATATCTTAATAACTATCCAATTATCATAATTAACAAATGCTTGACCTTCGTCCACAGGTAACAATCCCGGGTTCTTGTCAATGCGAAGCAGATGAAGGGCCTGGATTCCCATTATTCGGATCACCAGTGGAAATAATCTGTGAAGGACGTTTAATGTCTTTAATAGGAACATTTGTGATACGTATATTAGTTTCAACGGGAACTACATTTCTTTTTATAGCACCGGTAACATGGGCCTTTTGGTAACGCGGTTTATCCTTACCCCGTCTTGTATTAACACCTTTTATGAACACAGTATCGCCTACATCTATATCGAACTGAGATTCACCTGCGTGTTTCTGTCTTACTGCAATTTTTTTGTCAATTAACTTATTTGTAATATGCTCATATAAATATTTGGTCCTTTTGGCGTGTTCTCTTACTAACTGTTGTGTGAACTGCTTATCAAAATCTACGGCGAATGTACTATTGGATTCGGTGTGCCCGAACACTACTTCAAACGGCGTGAGATCTGTTGAAGAATGAATTGAATGGTTGTATGACATAACAGCATATGTCATCACTGATGCAGCGTCTGTAATTTTGTGTTCATATTTCGCGATACGGTAAATTTCAGTAATAGTTGAATGGAACCTTTCGATAAGTCCCATAGAGTTGGGGTGTGCGCAGTACCAATGTGTAGATTGATTTTGTATAATGTAAGCATTTCCTTTAAAAGTACATTGTTAAATTCCACACCGGAATCTGAACTAATTTTGGATGGGATTCCGTAAAATGAAAAATACTTTATTAAAGCTCTTATTACTTCCGGGGTAGACCTACTATTAATTTCGATTGCTTGACCCAATTTGCTGAACGCGTCTACTAAGGTTAGAAAATATTTACCTTCTATTAAAAAAGGTATCAATGAAAATTTCTTGGAATGGTTTAGACTGGGTTTGAGTCAGTTGAAGTTGAGGTTTTAGAGGTTTACGGTCGTATTTCATTTTTTTACAAACCTCACATGAGTTTATGATACTCGCTACTGTTTGTTCCATATTATTCCAATAAAACGTTCGCCTCAAATGTACTAATGTTTCCCTAATTCCCCTATGGCAATTTTTACCTAAATGATATTTAAGGACTATTTCGCGTTGCTCGTTTTCATCTTCTACATAGACTATTCTCTTAGTGCATTCATAAAATTTTACAGTATCCTTTTTGAATAATTGCGTGGTGACTTCGGAAAACTGCTTACGGTGTATAACATCTTCAAAATAGAAAAAATATTTAATTTTGGGTCTTATATATTCTTTCAGGAATTTTTTTATTAATTCCAAATTATTTAAAGGTAAGTGAACTTCTAATATATTTTGTTTATCCCTGGACAAGTTTTTAACTGAACATTCATTTCTGTTCCACATATGAACGAGGATTTGGTTTGGTTTCGTATCAATCGCTTCCTGAAGAATTAAGATTCCTGCAGTGTCTACATCTTTAGCCGAATGTATTGTATTGTTACTACTATGTCCTTCGGAGGCTGTGATGGTGCTACTAGTTGGAGACGGTATCGAATATGGGGATTGACTACCGTGTAAGGAGGGAATACTCAAGGTATCCGAATCCGATGATACTGTTACTGTGTCTATTGCCTGATTTGAATGACCAAGCTGTACAATTTTAGAGACTACATTACTCAATTGATGTAGGAGCTTTCTTTCGTTTCTATCTATATTAACTTGCATAGAGATATCGTCTTATCATTTAAGGCGTTTATCCTAATTCTAGATAATGCATCAGCGTTACAGTTCTGTTTACCGTTCTTATATACTATTTCGTAATCAAATTCCGAAAGACGTAACTTCCATCTAGTTAGTTTACTATTTGGTTCATTGATGGAATTTAACCAGGCTAAAGGTCGGTGGTCGGTGTAGATCGTAAATTTTTTTCCATATAAGTAAGGGCGGAAATGTTTGACTGCCCAAACGATTGCCAAAAGTTCTTTCTCTATCGTGCTGTACTTCGTTTCAGCATCGTTTAATGTACGACTTGCAAAGGCTATAGGCTTATCACTACCGATGGGTCCCTGAGATAGAACTGCACCGAGGTCAAAGTTTGACGCATCTGTAGTGAGCACAAACGGTCTTGAGAAATTAGGGTACTGTAAGAGCCTTACATCTTTCAAATGCGTTTATATATTCTTTTGTAATTTCAATTTTGTTTTTCTTTTTCAGGCAAGAGGTAAGTGGTTGTGTAAGTTTAGCAAAATCTTTAATAAATTTTCTGTAATATCCTACTAATCCGAGAAAACTTTTTATTTCGGTGGCTGTACGCGGTAAGGGATATTTCAGTACCGATTTGATTTTTTCGTCATTAGGTTTTAAACCTTCTTTTGTGATAGTATGGCCAGATATAGAACTTCTTTTCTCAAAAACTCGCATTTATCTAAGGTGACTTTTAAGTTGGTTTCTCTGAGACGATCAAAGATTTTTCTTAATTTTTCGATATGTTCCTGAAGACTAGCCGAATACACAATTATGTCATCGAGGTATACTAAGCAATGGATACCTTGGAGGCCTCTTAAAATATTATCCATTGCCCTCTGGAACGTTGCGGGGGCTGTCTTTAACCCAAAAGGCATGCGTTTAAATTCATAGTGGCCTGATTGAGTTGTGAAAGCTGTCTTCGGCCTGTCAGCTTCATTTACTTCTATTTGGTGGTAGCCACTTGCAAGATCAAGGGTACTAAAGTAAACAGATTTACCTAACTTATCAAAAAGGTCAGTTATATTAGGTAACGGGTACTTATCGTCTATTGTATTCTCATTTAATCGCCGATAATCTACTACCATTCTAAATTTAGGCTGCCCGGATGCATCTAGTTTTTTGGGGACTAAATGAACCGGTGCGCTCCAAGGTGAGTGAGAATTTTGAATTACGTTATTTTGAAGAAGTTGGTCTACTTGTCTTTGGATTTCCTCATTTTGAGAAGGTGGGTGGCGATATGGTCTAATGTAAATAGGATCTTCGTTAACGGTTCTGATATTATGTTTTACCTGATTTGTAAAGGAAAGTGGAATTTTTTCGCTATAAAATATGTCGCGGTATTCATAGCATAGTTTAGTAATAGCTTTCCGTTCTTCTTCCTTTGTATGATCTAGTCGTAGCTTATTTAAATTTTCTTTTAAAATTTCATCTATCTCGCAATCGGAATTTATCACATTAATGTCACACTCATTATTTTCAAATACAGTTACATTAAACGGTTCTAAAATTTTAATATTAGCTTTCTCGTTGGAAACATATTGAATAATGGTGTCGGCAAAGAAATTTTCACATTTTATAAGGGCACATGGCATACGAACTCCTTCGCTAAATTGTATAAAATCAATGATCGCGTCGCACGCGCGTTTTGTAAGTTGGTAGGAATTTTAACCCGTGTTTCCGAATTTGGTTCTAAGTTAATTTCGTAAGGAGGGTTATAGATTATTGGTATTTCAGTATTAGGCGTTCGCAAAACTTGGTGGTACATGTCGATATTAGCTGCCAATTTTTTTAATAAGTCTGACCCAATAAGGCCGTCGTATCTACCGTCCACATCATATATGTAAAATTTATGTGGAAGAGTACTTTTGAACGTTTTCAAAAGCGGTATAAAAATAATTTCGTCATGCATGCTTTGCGCATGTGTACTTACTACGGTAAAAGGTTCCTAAAATATTGATTAGCCTTTGCGGGACTGATAAAAGATCTACTACTACCGGTGTCTATTAAAAACTTGGAATTTATTTCGGGAATAACTATGTGAGGCAATTTTAAAATGCTATCGCAATAATTAAGATGGATCATTTCGGCGGGTTTTCGGAGGCTACTATCGGAAAATTTTCAGGCGCCGTATTATCTTCATTATTAATTTCATTTGAATATTCGAGATACTGACCCTCAAACGAAGGGTCTTCTACAAAACCATTATAGTGGTCGTAGTAGTCACCTTCATTATTATCTTGAGTGAAATTTTGATATGACGTTGAAGGTTCCTCACTAAAGAACAAGTCATTGGTTGTCATGTTTTGCCTAATTGGTGCGGTGCGCATAGATACGTCAGTGTCGTAAGCATTTTTAGATGGTTAATTTTGTATGCCGAATTTGAACTGATTGGGTTGCTGTTGTACGCCGTATTTAAATTGATTAGGATATTGTTGAAGACCGTATTTAAACTGATTTGGTTGTGGTTGATTCTGCATACCGTATCTTTGAACTTGGTGTTGGGGAATGCCAAATTTGAATCCACCACTTTGGAAGTGTGCTCGTGGTTGTTGGGTAAGCGGATGATTGAAATTACGTGGCATTGAATTTTGTGGTGATGCAAAACGGTAACCTTGTTGAGGGGACGTGAATTTATTAGGGTGTATGAAATTAGGCCTATATCCTATCTGATTATTGGGTACACCAAACCTGAATTACTATTATTATTATTGTTTGGTGGCGGGTTTGAATTTATAAATGTAGATGGTCTCGCAAAACTTTGAATGGCTAATTGCTGAACTGGTTTAGCTTTATGGTTTTTGGCGTTATACTGCGCTAAGAAGTTAATTTCCTCCGTGACTATACTTAAAGCAATCTCCAAAGTCGAACAGCCTTTGAGTCGAACAATTCTAATGAGGTCTTCGGGTAAATTGTACAAAAATACGTTTAGGGCGGTATTATTATATATAATCATTTTAGCGGCTTTAATTCCTTCATCGGAAAGTCTTTGTACTTTAGCAAGCAGGGAACTTTTTACATTTTGTATTCTACCACAAAACTGAATATATGACTCTCCTTGTTTAATTTTTAGAGACTCTAGCTCGATAGCAATACATTCTTCTGAACGGGTGTCACCGAAATGTTGCGTTAAAATTTCTTTCAAATCTTCCCATGTACTTAAACTAGGATTATCACTAAGTAGAGTCGCAGCCCTACCAGTAAGCTTACTACTTATGGCATGAAATCTTTATAAATTCTGAATCGGAGTATTATCGCCTCCTGAATTTAATAAAACATATTCACATTTTGAAATAAATAAATTAAGTAATTTATCATCTCCGTCGTATCTAGGAATTAAATCTAAAATGTGTGCTGAAATAACAGTTACTGACATTTTATTTAAACTATTTTACTTAATCTAACACAAATTATTAACAAGGATATTTATTAGCCTATTTTTGTGCCAACTCAGATAAATGCAAATAATTTGGCCCACGATTTTAGTTCGGAAAATGCGGAAAAGAATGGGATAATATAAACAGGAAGTGAAAAGGTTTACTCACAGTATGTTCAATCCCATGTCCTCCAGGTGATTCTGCCCACTTCGATACTGCCGATGTGTCCTGTGCGCGTAATCGATTGATTTGGAAACGATTGTGCGCGCGTCACGGGAGTTATTTGTTTAGTTCGAGGATATCCGATCCTGACTGCTATACCGACGCTTGAACCGATTTAGGGGTCCGAAAGGGCGTTAATACGACAGCGGAATATATACGGATATCCTACCGGCTGCGCCACTTAAATTGCGACGGACCTCGACAGTCTTTTTAAAAACACACTTTTAAAAATATAAAATGATTTAATGTTCTTCCGAAGGTTGTTAGTTACAGAATGAATTAAATTTCAAGTTAGTAAAATAAGTCTAAACTATTATCATATCGTCACGGGATGTGTGTGGGAGTTGTTGTCAATAATACACAGAAGTCTAACTTGGCTTTTTATGAAAATGCTGATGTGGTTGTTTGGAATATTGAGCCAGGGACGGATTGAGGCGATATAACTAGGTAATTTTTATCCCAAAAAAAATTAAAACTACGTAAATTACAGTCACACTAAATCTGTACAGTCAAAACAAACCGAAATGGACCGTAACTTAAGGCAATAAGACTTATAAGAGTGCAGTTTTATTTACTGATTCTGTCATTCAATAAAAATAAAGAAAAATGAACTTTATTTCAAGCACGTTAGGCAGAGACTACAGACTTCCATTTAGCATGATCCTGACAAACCTTTCTCGCCTCTTCTACGTCCATATACCTACGCACACATGCTCGTCGGTTAAGGGTACTCTTAATTTGGCCCATTTTTAGTATATCGCCAATTTGGTCGACAAACTTCCGCCTAGGACGTCCCTTTCCGACTCTTCCATTCATTTCTGCAACATATATTTGCTTTGTCAGTCTTTCCGCATTCATTCTTTCTACATGACCAAACTACCGAAGCATTCCTTTCTTAATCTTGGTCACCGCATCATCTTGCAAACCACACTCTTCTTTTATCACACAGTTTCTCACCCTGTCACTCAGATTCAGCCCTAACATACTCCTTAGCGACCGCATTTCTACTGCATTTATTCTACTCTCGTGCTTCTTCTGCCACACCCAACTTTCACTACCATACATTAAAGTAGGGACTAATACAGCACTGTGAATCGCCATACGTGCCTTTTTTGACACATTCTGTCTTTTCACAGTAGAGTGTAGAGCCCCATTTACTTTATTTCCGCATTCACTCGTCGTTCAATATCCTTATCATATCTCCCATCCCTGCTGAATACACATCCCAAATATACGAACTCATCCACTTGCTCAATTAACTCTCCCTCTATTCTTATTTCACATACCGTTTTGCTTTCTTCTCTTTCAAAGACCATCACTTTCGTCTTACTTGCGTTTACTTTCCTTCTCCTTTCTTTTAATGACCTGTTCATTAATGTAACCATCATTTGCAACTCGGCCGCCGACGACGCAAGTATGACTTGATCATCGGCGTACAAAAGGCATTTGATGGTTAACTCACCCATTCTTAATCCGCATTCTTCAACTTTCAAATTTTCCAAACAGCTGTCCATAAATAAGTTGAACAGCCACGGGGAAGCTACACAGCCCTGTCTGACATCTTTATGGATGCCAAACTAGTCCGAGTAGACCCCGTTTTCTATTTTTCATTCTAATTCTAAAAAAAGCACTCGAGTCCCTATACAGAGACTTTAATGCCTGTATCAAACCAGCGCTCAACCTAAAGGCGTTCAGCGTTTGCCATACAACATCCCTGTCCACTCTGTCATAAGTCTTTTCCAAGTCCATGTACGCACAAAAAACTTTTTGGTTTTTCGCCAAAAACTTCTCCGCGATCATGCGCATGTAAAAGACTTGATATGTACACCCCATTCCCTTTCTAAATCCAGATTGCACATCCCAAATTTATTCATCAGTTTCTTTCATAACTCTTTCAATTAGTACCTTAGCATACAGTTTACCCACAATGCTAAGAAGGCTGATACCACGGTAGTTTTTACAGTGCTGCTGTGACCCTTTTCCCTTATATATTGGGACTATCACGGCTTTGCACCAGTCTCCCGGTACCCGCTTTAGTTCCCAACATAAATTAAACAAGGTGTACAGCAGGCCTGCCACCACGTCCTCTCCAGCCCATAGCATTTCGAGTGAAACTCTATCATATCCGGCTGCATTACCTACTTTCATGCTTTTCATTGCTTTCATTATTTCATCTACACTTATCTACCTATCTCTTTCATCTTCTTTCGGAATTTCTATTTCATTTAGTTCACACTTCTCCTCACTCATAAATACGCTTTCAAAATATTCCTTCCATCTCTTTAGACTCAACACTTCATCATTCAGGATACAGCCATTCTCGTCTCGTATCGCATTCAATCTAGGCTGTTTTGAAAGTCCCCTGGTATTTCTTACGAGTTTCCAGAACATTTTAATATTTGCCTGGAAGTTATCAGATATTCTTCTATCATTCTTATCCGTTCTTTCTTGCTTTTTCCTTTCAACTAATTCTTTTACTCTCTTATTTAAACGTTTAAACTCTACCTTTTTTCTTTCATTCTCATCATTCTTACCGCCAGAATTACCAGCTTTGGTCGCTAGTAAATCTAGCCATGCTCTCTTCTTTGCTTCAACTTCCATACGTACCTCATCATCCCACCATAACGTATTGTCTTTCCTTTCATTCGTTCTCTTACTAACACCACATACTTCGGTAGCTGCATCCACTAAACCTTTCTTAACATTATGCCACACATTCTCCAAGGGTAACTCATTCACACACAACTCATTCAAATTACTTTTATTTTCTCTCAGTCTGCATTTGTACTTGTCTTTCACATCTTCATCTTGTAACCTCTCAATTTTTATACGCTGTAACGCAGTGGTAGACACAGATGTCCTATGCCGCCAACGACTGAATAAACCCCTAATTCGGCATAAGACCAGGAAGTGGTCCGTCCCTACGTTGGACCCCCGGTAAACCCTTGTATCCACCACTGCGCTCCTCATTCTTTCATCCACAGTTATGAAATCTATCATGCTTCTATCATCACCTCTTTCCCAAGTATACATGTGAATCTTCTTATGACGAAAGAAAGTGTTCGTCACAAAAAGGTTCCTTTCCACACATATGGTGAGGAGGCTTTCACCATTCTCATTAATACTTTCATCACCAAATGTTCCCAGTATCCTTTCATAGCCAAGCCTCCTCACCCCAACTCTTCCATTAAAATCTCCTAACATAACAATATTTTCATTTTCCTTACATTTCATTAACACCATCCTTACCATCTCCCAAAACTGCTCTCGGATACAAGTGGGCTTAGACATGTCTGGGGCGTAGACCCCTAGAACAAACAACTTCTTTAGGCCCACTTTTATTCGTATCCATAGCAGTCTCGGGCTTACACATTCATACTCTTTCACACATTGACCCATTCTTTCTGAAAGGATGATACCGACTCCCTGGCATGCTCGCTCGGTCTCGTCTACACCAGACCAGTAAGCGGTATATATGCCATGTGTAGTGACATCCTTTCCCTTCCGCTTCGTCTCATTTACACATAACACATCTATTCCTCTATCATACTTCATATATCGCATACTTCATCCGTCTTATCGTTCATTGCTCCACATACATTCAGCGTAGCTAGACGGGCCTCCGCAATCCTCTGTTCGCCCCTCCGGGAGACAGAACGTAACGGGTGGCGAACCTCATCGTCGGTTTTCCTCCTGGAGATTCTTCTCACCCCTGCCCCATTAAAGGGGCGCCGGGAACTCGGGGCCATTTCTTTTACTTTTTGCCTCATGGTGCGAAAACTAGGGTGTGGCATATTTTACGCCGCTACCACACGGCGAGTAGCCGAGTCTGTTCTTTCTTGTAAAGAAACGTAGTCTGTACTTGTTTGTAAAGAAAAACATAAATCAACACAATCTGCGTAATAATGAAAAACGTGTTCTACCCATGAACAGATTGGTGAAAGTAAAAAAACATAGGCGTTACTCAAAAATATTGATGTATAATAAATTACCAAAAAGTACAACCAGCCTACACTATAGCAAATCTAAACGGAAACTTAAGTATTTTATTGAGAATAACTCATTTTACAAATTAAGCGAATACATGTCATGGAATCATCATTCTTACGTAACGTGCAAACAAAATAAAATACCTAATTCTATGACCTAAAGCGTCAATGTAACTAAATTAAGTTATATAGTACAATAATATAATATAATTTAACCTTATAAATTTAAGAACTTTTGTAACCAATGACTTGCCTGTAACGATTGTTATATTATGGTCAATAAATATTTCTGATTTGTAATTAGTAAGCTGAAGTGGAAATGGGCCGGCCAGCTACAAGAATCGATAACCGATGAGGAACAAGGGTTCTCGCGTGCAAGATTATTTAACAAATTATGGAAAAATATTTTTAATGAAACCCAGTTTTAAATTTATTTTCCTCACATGTCTAAAACAGTGTTTGTGTACCCCAAGGCCTTTTTCCTCAAGCCTATTACCTAAGATTCTATTTTAAGTAAAACGGAGGGAACTAGTTGATGGAGTGTGAGCGAGACAAATACTATTTTCAGGTAGTCCAATATCACCA
Source organism: Parnassius apollo (assembly GCA_907164705.1). Lineage (NCBI taxonomy): Eukaryota > Metazoa > Arthropoda > Insecta > Lepidoptera > Papilionidae > Parnassius > Parnassius apollo. Next base: position 1,416,505 of record CAJQZP010000975.1, read on the forward strand.
CGAGCATAGTAATGCCGATTCAGTATGTTTGATTTAAAATTAGGATTATCATTATTTTTTTTATTTATTTTGGCAACAAACAGTCGTATACTAAGGAAATAAAATACTAAAACTTATCTATTATAAATTGACCTACAGTGCCGAAAACTTAAACATAATTTAAAAGAAAGTTACATGGTAACACTACATAGTCACTATTAACATAACAAAAAAAAACTAAGTACATAAACATAATTAAAATTAGAATATCAATTCAAAAAAAAATGCAACTCACTAGCAAACCTTACTTAAATTATTTTTTATTGTCTGTTTTAAGGTATTGTGAGATGAATTAAAAAGGTCGATATTAGTAAATTGCTTATTATATATGTCAGTGGAACGGTATAAGAATGAATTACGAGTATATCTTTTATGTAACTGCGGAGGAACAAAAAGTGGTGTTTTACACGTAAGATCGCACCGGAAGACGAACACGAGCAATAAATGATACCTTTGAGAGAAGTTGAGAAGAGTCAATTAAATTATTCAGAATTTTATATAAAAAAGATTATTTGCGTCTATCGCAAAGGGATAATAATTTATACCTACGCAAAGATTCATCATATGATTCGTTAGTAATATTATTACGATAGTTAAGTGACCTAAGGAATGTCTTTTGTACTCTTTCAATTCTATTCCTATGTATATGATAACAGGGACTCCATACAGTACTACAAAAATCTAAGATTGACCGAATAAAGGAAAAGTATAGAGTTTTTAGCGTTATGGTTTTGTTAAAGGCTTTGCCCTGAGAATAAATCCCAAGCTACGAAATGCATTGCTTAATATATAATCAATATGTAGATTGAATGACAACTTTGAATCCATTATTATACCCAGATCTCTAATACTATCTACTCTTTTAATAGTAGTATAATTCAAGCTATAATCAAATATTATACTGTTGACTTTACGTGTATAAGATATGATATGGCATTTACCAATATTGAGATATAGTTGGTTATTTGAACAGTAATCAAATAGAGAAGTTACGTCTTTTTACAGCTTTACATAGTCATCAACTGTTTTGATAACTGTTTACATTAAATTGAGAGTTGAATTGTGATACTAACGATAAATGCATAAAGTCGGCAGTGAGACAAGCTAATCTGTCATTGTTTGTTTGAACATCCATGGTATTAGTGGTTATATTATAATGCCAACAAGCATTAGTCACATTAAAGTCACCGAGAATAAGAAAAATATCATTAGAATTACAGTTCATAAATTCGGTTACCCTATCATAGAAAGAAGTCAATAATAGCTCATGATTATTGCCGTGTGCTATATATGTGGATATTAAATGCAGATAGCGAGGTGTGTTCCTAAACTGAACGGACGAAGTAGGAACGGTAATCGCGTTCAGCGGCATCGACACCCATACCTCCTCCGACGGTGGCGCAGCGCGCATGTCTACGCGGTGTTGAGGACACAGCTCACGGCGAACCGCAATCAACACACCACCACCGCGCTCGTGCCCACTTAATGCAACATTACGATCACAACGGTATACCAGATAACGGTTGTCAAAGTATAATTTAGCAATTTCGGTAAACAAATCGCATCATAATTGTTGCACAATATTGCATTAAGAAAGTTATGTGATTTAGTGCGTAAACCCCTCACATTTTGATAATAAATAGCAAAGTTTGTGTTATCGTATTTTAAAAATTGTAATTAACACCGTTCCACCAACATGTAAGAATATAAATACGTAATATAAACTTCTTATCTTAGACCAAATTAACAAAGACATTATTTTAGTGAGATTAAAATTAAAACTTGATATATATAAATAGTTACATAGAATATTTGAATGGTTTAAATTAAATATACAAAGTAAGAATAGTCACTTAATTCTAATAAGGTCGACTTCACTAGTTACCAGTAATGCTTTGGACTCGTCATTTTTACGTACAAATATCTTACAATCTGACAACCAAACATATTTATAGCTTTTTTCTTTAGCAATTAGACGCACTTGCTTATATAATAATTTATTACGTGGCGATAAATAATCACTAATAAAAGTAGGCTTAGACGGGCCGTCCACACCAGCGTCCACTGTTGTCAACCCTCGTCGGGCACGCACAGCCGCAAGCATATCAGATTTCCGCTTTCTTTGTGTAAACCTAACGATTATATTAGGAGTCAGGGAGAAGTTTCGAGATCTGCCATCAGCAATGTTTGTACTATCGCTACTTTTGGAGTTAAAACGTCGAACACGGTGGATGTAATCGATATCCGATGACTCCAAAGGGAAACCAATCTTTGTTGCGATGTTGTGAACAATAGTTAGTAAATTTTCACTCTTAGTAAAAGGTACTCCTGATATTTCTAAATTATTGATCCTTCCTTGTTGTTCCCTCGCTTGTTGCTGTTCTGATAAGTTATTGACGGTAGATTGTAAGGCACATACCCTTAAGATTGATTCAACTTTGAGGTTATTTTGGTCAGTAGAAGATTTCAATAAGGAAATATCATTTTTGAGGACAGTTTGTTCATTTGATAATTTCTCGGTGGTAAACTTCATATCATGCAATTGCTGTTTAAACTCACTTAAATCGTCACGAAGAGCATTCAAAGAAGACTTTATGTTGTTATTATAGCTCTCAAACACATTATTTATTGAGGCAGTAATTTTATTTTGAAAATCTATTATTTTTTAGAAATGTTATAAATTAATAAATTGAATATCGATTATTTGAATACTAAAGTTTATTGAACTCACAAAATGTCTTGGATGTCAAAACTCACAAAAAACAATGGATGGAACATTTACAGAAAATGTTCAAACTGCCTTTTTTCACTCACAATGCAAGTTCGGCATCTTCTCAACGGATCAGGTTATCAGACGAGCGAATCATGTTCTATTAATTACAAATTCTGCCGCTTTAGTTAGCCTTTGTCGTAGCTCAGCTATATTTCCAATCGGTTTTAAATGAACTTTTTCTTTGACGGCTCCCTAAAGCTCCTTAAAAAGATCTAATGGACTAAAATCTGGTGAACGGGCTGGCCACGATATTGTACCAGACCACCTTATCAATCTGTTTGGGTATTCTTCATCCTATATTCACTCACTAAGTGAGAGAGTGTCACTAAGTATCTACACATATCATGTGTAGATACTTAGTGGCACGTCCCCCAATAAATTTAGCAGATGATTTGGTAAGAAATCCAAATACACTGGACAAGTCAAAATCTAAAGAAGCTATGTTAAATGGTCTGGCAGCTCAAAAGTACTGATAATTTTCCATTTAAAATTCTGGTCGAAAGGTTAATCTTAAAGGGATATACCGTTATTGATCTTCTCTCATCAAATTTGGATTTTCTACGTGCCACTCGTGTAAGTTACGCAGATTCATGCATCTATCTTTTATAAATGTGGACTCATCCGCTCATAAAGTTTTTTCTTCCATGTTTATTTCTAGCATTGTTTGACAAAAAGAAACCCAAGGCTAATAATCTCTGGAAGAAGAGTTTGAACTCGGTGTACGTGGTATATTAGTTAAGCTCATTTTTTCGCAATATCCTGTGAGCTGCTCTTTTAGGCATTCCAGCTCTTAATTCTATTGCACGCACTGAAGTACTCGGGTCTTCTTCGACAGTTTCTAGCACACCGTCCACGTAAGGGAAGGAAGGTCCATCTTAGCATGTGCTTTGTTTAGGAGTCAGCCCTTCAAGAAGAGTAAACGGTGCACATTTCAAAAAATTCGATTATCCGGATGACGAGCAGCATTTGTGTACTTTTCACCACAAAGTCTAGCTGCGGTACTACCGTTGCATCTGCATTCCCCAAAAATGAGGTATAGGTTAGCATATTCTTGTGTGGTGTACAACAGACATGGTGGCACTGCAAAATTACACTATCAATGATAGTCCACGGATACAGATACAGAAAGATACGCAGTAAACGAGGAAGCGTAAAGTACTAAACTTAAAAAAGTACCGTCACTATCTGTCTCGCTGAAACTAAGTAAAATTACTCTCTCCGTCTTTGTCACGTTAGCGTCACTATTAGCGATGGCCCATCGCTATTACTTTATTATTGCTATTACTTATTTCTATAACTAATCGAATAAGTCAATGTTCAGTTTAGTCGATAAAACTCGATAACAATCCATGTGTTATCGATTGTTATCGACTAATAGCGTGCGGCGAACGACAATGGCTGACATTGTTACGGTGTCAAATTCAAATACTAATTTGTAGCACAGAGCACCTATTATACGTACTACTAAATGAGTAGTTACAAAAGAAGGTGTGGCGCTAAGTGTTTGCGCCACTACTTACGTTAAGCGGAGAATTCACTAGACGGACTTGCCCACGGGCGTGTCTGCAGACAAGCCTGCCGGACCTCGCTTCCACAGATCTGTGCAAAGTTTGATAGCGCAGGCACAGCATGACCGTCGCAGTCGGTCCGGCAGCCTGGCCTGTTGAACGTCCGCGCGATCTCATTTTGTCTGTGTGTAAACGTTGACTGCGGGCGGTCTGTTCACAGACACAAAAGCGACAGCAACCAGTGCAGACGGCCTTATTTATTATTTAACAAACTTTGGAGATTTTTAATTTGCAATGAGAATTTAATGATAATAAAATATTCTGAGAAGAGTTCATACGACTCTATATCCATGGGCAAGTAATTGTACAGGTCTCCTGGTTCATCAATTTCTAGTTCTTTATGTAAATTGATATGGCTAAGCTTATTTCTTGTATCTTCATACAATTCTTTGCACACAATAAATAATAAGCGTTGCAAGTCTAGGTTATCATCTTAATGTGCACGCACAACTAATCACGAAGCCGGTCTAAAACAAACTGATGAGTGTGTGTATGTGTAATGTATTGCGGCCACAGACATGCCCGGAAAAACTGCCCGTGGGCGTGTCCGTCTAGTGAATTTCCCGCTTTACGACTGCAGTTATTACGTATGCGATTGGCGCCAATAGAAAATATAAAAATATACGTATTTACATTAAATACAATTTGATTGGCGAGAATTGAAACATCGTTCATGACACTAAAAAATTAAATTGAGCACTTTAAAATAAAGTAGAATTATAATATTAACGAAACAGTTTTACATTAGGTCAAAACCTTTATTTAAAGTGTTATTTCACCCAGCTTTTCGGCGACGTCTTTGGTTAGTTAACATACCTTCTTTAGAAAAAATCCGCTCGGCTCGTGCATTACATAGCAGCGGATTGCAGTGTGCGTACAGTTAGTAGTTTGTCGATTGTTATTCGAATAATAATGATGAGAAACTACTAAATCGACAATCGAATGCGCAATAGCACAATTTTCGATTCAGTCGTTTATATTTTTTTTTTGCAACAATCGCCGTGCTCACACTTCGACAACTTTTTCCCTTCGTTTCACTCAAATAGAATAAAGAGTAACAGGGTTGAGGAAAGCCTTGGGGTACAAAAAACCATTTTAGTAAGGTAAGGAAAGTTAATAAACAAATGGTTTCTATAAAAATCCATAATTTAAGAAATAATCTTGTAATCCTTATTAAATGCGCAATTTTAAAGTTACTATTTTCCAGATTCGTGTTGTACTTTCTTTCAGTAAATATATTCATTTAAAACTGAGCTAAGTATTGAATTTTAATACTTGTTTGGGAAAAAAATTACATTTTCTTCTGGAGCAGTTGGCTGTAAATTTTAAGAAACAGTAAAGTATTTATTCAGGATTGCACAATAAAACGAAAATTAAACTTAAAATTTGTAGCAACAGGAGTTAAAAGCCCCTCCACAGGGTGTAAATTTTGTTGATTTTTTTATATTTTTCTGTTAACTATTATGACTTGGCCTTTCACCCAATTCTGGCTTGACGTTGACTTCTGGGAAACCCTGTGGATATCAGTCTAATTCTGGTATAATCTGGTATAATTGACTATCGTAGAACTAAACGAGAGCATTTTTGATGCTGCGCCTCGTCGTCAATTTGAGATTTTGTCTTCTGTTAACCTATGGTATCGTTTCTAGACCAGATGGAAAGATCTTTCTGGCATTTCATCACACTTTATATTTCACGGGACGAATTGTAGTGGTTGTTGCATATTGTCATCAAACGGTACTACATTTGCATATCTAAAAATCCTATTATTGAATATAAAATATTTCCTGGTACGTGTTAATTGGCTACTAATCAAATTTATGAGTACTAAACATATGAGTCTTTCACCCTAATAAACACTGTCACTAAAACTGCCAGGCATTTTCTGCGTAACTTCAACACATCGCTTTACATTTTATATTCAGAGCTACGTAGATAATCCATCATTCCATCAAGCTCTTATCGCTTTATGACTGTTAATAACATTAACAAAGAAATAAATCAATTTCCAAAACTAGTTGGAAGCAAGTAGCAAAATCCACTAATATAATATTATATTTCTAAAATTTTGTACTATTACTTACGTATGAGTGTGACGTAGTGTTGTTTATTTGAATGCGTACGTACGTGCATGTACACCTGTGTATGTGTGTACATGTACGTGTGTGCATGTGTGTGTGCGCGTGTACGAGTGAACACCTATGCATGAGGGAGGGGTCGTAAATCGCGCGGGCACGATCATGTCGTCGCTCTGAGTCGCACTGTACGTATGTCCGTGTGCGTGTGGGCGTGTGCGCGTGTTCGTGCTACTCACCCGCACGGGCGAGGCGGGGTCGTTGAGCGCGCGCACGAGCGGCGCGCGCGCGTTTACGGGCACGTCGCCGCTCAGCGTCACGCACTGCACGCCCGCGCGCTTCAACTCGCGCTCCACCAGCCGCAGCACGCCCGTCCACTGAGACACCACCACCGCTTTCTCGCCTAAACACACGTTCACCTTAACTGTTAAACTCCCGCAACAATTCAAGCAACAGAAAATTAAATAAAAGTTAACAGTCACGGGATGCCCGGCGGATGTGGAATGTCAGAAAGCAAGAAAATCAATAAAAAATGTATATTATGTATAACGTCCAGGACCTAAGCCGGTAGTTGTTGGGATCTCAACGCTCATGTTGTCGACGAGTATGTTTACCTAGGACATAATATAATACGACTAGTAAAATCCAACTTACCCCGAGAGGTCAATCGACCGATTCAACTTGGCTGGGCAGTAAAGCCGTTGATCCTGCGCCTGATCTCTCTCCGGTCGTGTCGGCTAACCGTCCCATCGGAATATGAGAGTGAGGGAATAGAGATAGATAGAGAGTGCACCTGTGCTTGCGCATTCACTTGGGTACTATAATCCTGTCCTGCGCCGATGTCTAGTCTCTGTCGAGGCAGGCCGCCGTGACCGAAATTCGGTCTGGAGGACATTATTTTATTATTATTATTACATACATATTAAGAAAAATGATAAAACTTCACGAATGTAGGTATATTTATTGAGCTTACTACTTCTGTTTATTGTTCTGTATCAAGGAGGCGTAACATATATATTTTACACACAGACAAACACCGAGACCTGAAACAATTAGCTGTAGGCCACGCAAGCACTTGTTTTGTGTAGTTTGTTATATATTATACGTGGTAGCGCCACGCTGTAGCTATATTATGGATGTAGGACGAATGTTGGGTCGATTAAAGAAAGCTCACGCTCTCATCATCATCATCATCATCATTACAGCCCTTCACAAGTCCACTGCTGAACATAGGCCTCCCCCAAGTAATGCCACAAAGCTCACGCTCTCACAAAATACTATTACACGGTTTAAATCTCTCCGCTACACGAGAAAACAAACAGGCATAACCTTCATTAGGGAAGACGTTCTCGTTGAGACAGTCCATGACGGCGCTGATCTTGGAGGAGCGCCGCTCCAGGTCGAACACCGGGTTGGTGCGCGACAGCACCGAGCGCACGGCCTCTGCGGCCGTCGTCCCCTCCTCGTCTTCCTCCTCCTTCTCTTTCTTCTTCTCCTTCTCGCCTTCACCGCTCTAGTCACAAGAATAAACAGGAATACCAGATTAAATATTATTAATATAATAATTAAACACTACCCTCTCAGATCTTAGGCCATATGAAAATAATATTTTCGTTAGTAATTTTGCAAAAACAAAATGCACGTCGGCGCCATTTTATGTAATGTCATAAGTCGACACCGGCAGGCTATTTATAAATTGTGCGTATGCACAGTTGAAGCGCAGTCATATTTACGGTAGTGTACTATTTTGAGTTTTGTTAGGCTTGTTTTGTGAATGTTATGAGCTGAAACATTTTTGACGGGCAAGTTCGGTAACTAGCAGAAATTTATTATTAAAATGTTTGTTTATTACGCAATACTTCATTGCTCCCTTCTTATTAAATATGCATACAGATGCGAATCCTGGTGCAACGCGCCATATACACACATAAGAGAGATGGTAGATTTTTCGACCAATTACATCATAGATGCATAGTCTTCTGAATATATTAGGTGTCAATTATTTTTTTTCTGCTGAAAATGGCAACCAATCAAGCACAGGAAGACGCCATTTTCTAAGAAAGCTTGCCACGAATAATCACTCAAATAGAAGAAAGATACACATAAGCAATTTTGCCCACCCATCTCCAGGTTCTCCTGGGAGGTATCTTGAAAAAGATACAATCGTTAGTAGAACAGAACCCTATTCTGCCCACAAAAAAGTGTGATCCGTCTAAGGAACAAGGACCGGAAAAGCAAAATGAATTGTGTATGTTCAGAAAACACTTGTGCAGGGAACATACCCTGGATGTATGCCAGGAATATCTGACGAAGAAAGGTTGATTTGAAGGATTCATTGTTATGCAGATGAGAGCACTGGTGATGCTCTGTACACCGGCCCTGCCAATATTTCTCGGGAAAACGTCTCCGAGTGCCGGGACAAGCTTAAGTCTTCGCTGAATAAAGTCTTCGATTGGGGGCGATTAAATCTAGACCAGTTTAACCCTCAAAAGACAAGTTTGCGCGTTAAACGCTAAAAAGAAACCCTTTGTCGTATCTCCTCAGTTTCAAGGAACTCCCCTTGTTGCCTCAGCCAGTATCGGAATCCTCGGCGTCGACATATCGAGTGACGTGCAGTTTCGTGGTCACTTGGAAGAGAAGGCCAAATTGGCCTCTAAAAAGCTTGGCGTGCTCAGCAGAGCGGGACAGTATTTCATGCCGGCACACCGCCTGCAACTTTACAAGGCACAGGTTCGGCCGCACATGGAATACTGTTCCCATCTCTGGACTGGGGCTCCCCAGTACCAGCTCCTTCCACTTGACCGCATCCAGCGCAGAGCGGCTCGAATCGTCGACGACCGAGTGCTTTCCGATCGGCTCGATTCACTGGCGCTGCGAAGAGATGTTGCATCTCTTTGCATTTTCTTTCGCATATACCACGGGGAGTGCTCTGAGGAATTGTGCGGATTAATCCCAGCCGCCAAATTTCATGAACGCACTACGCGGCAAAAGTCCCGATACCATCCATGCCATCTGGATGCTTGGCGGTCCACCACTGTACGTTTCACAAGGAGTTTTTTTCCGCGTACACCTCTCTGTGGAATAGTTTACCCCCGGCGATTTTTCCGGACCGATACGAACTGGGGACCTTCAAGAAAAGAGATTACTCCTTTCTAAAGGGCCGGCAACGCACCTGCAATTCCCCTGGTGTTGCGGTTGATCATGGGCGGCGATAGTCACTTAACATCAGGTGAGCCGCATGCTCGTTTGCCCCCTCTTCTATAAAAAAAATCCTCAGTAGGAATCGGTGTTCTTTCGCGAGGATTTGTGGTCTGTGAAATCAGATGTAATGGCGGAGCCGTCTGGGATATGATCACAAACTGCAGACTTCCCGGAACGTTGATGCTTCACATCAGCTATATGTTCTTTTACGCGGGTTCTAATTGATGTTTTTGTTTGCCCTATATATGAGAGACCACACTTATGTAGAGGGATATAACACTGTATGATATGACAATGGAAAAGTAGCTTTAATCAATGACACAATTTTGACAAACATCATCTATATGAGGTAACCTATCAGGGAAGTGGATTTGTAATGGGCTGTATCAATGATTCAATGAACGTGTACCGGCTCTTGTGTGTACAGATTATTGTTGTCTCGTTCTTGATATTGTTCTTGATATTGCATGCAATTAAACTTGATAGCATTTGCATAAACATATTTTTTATTTTTATTTTATTTAGTTCATCATACAGCGGTTTTGTCGTATTTACAATACACAATAAATTACAGTAAGCCAGCAGAGATTTCATAATTTTTTTTAACAATTTTATCGTGCGTGTGTGCGTATGTTTATAAGAGACAGAGAGAGAGGGGGAGAGAGAGAGAAAGAGAGAGGGAGAGAGAGAGAGAGCGTTCGCACAGCACCGCATTTATTTTAAAACTTGATTTATAATATATGTGCGCACAAACAGGTTTTATCGGGAATCACCTTGAAAAAGGTTGGTAGTAAGAGCTCTATTGCCATAGTAGTGGTCGCTCAAATACTTAGCGCTCGCTGCTGTATATTTCACAGTACGCGAGCAAACCGTAGAAAAGCAAATAGTAAAAAGTGTGCTGATTTAACACGTATTCCGTTGTGAAGGAAAACATCGTCAGGAAACCTGCATGTCAGAGGAATAAGACAAAAAAAAATTTCGAAGATATGTGAAGTTCGCCAACACGCATTGGGGCAGCGCGGCGGACACCTCCTTAACCTAAAAACCTCTCAGAATTCAGACGAGGCTTGTACCCAGCATTGGGGACGTATATAGGCTGTAACTTTAACTTTAAATTTAGGTAGTAATTAGGTAGTAAGTAGTAATTTGATATTACAATAAAGCGCTGAGTATGGTTTACACCAAAGACATTTAAATAGGTAGTAGTAATAGACCGGACATCAGCAACAAAATTGTCGTCTGTAAGTTTTGTCCTATAGGATATATCTCCGACTTTTGTCATTTAGTCTAAGTGACATCGTCAAAAGGTCAAGACGTATTCGTTTCATATATTTAAAAAAGTATTTTTAAAGAAAATATGTGCGGTTGTGCATTAAAGTATTGTAAGTCACGATATGGAGCAAAAAATGAAAGTGATTTCAGTTTATTATCGTAAGAATAATGTGTATTTAGCAAATAATTTTTAAATTTTATTATTTCTAGTGGATTGTTCTAGAAGAAAGGAAAATTATTGTAATAAATGCCCTCTGTTATCCAATAACGTCACTATTTATTTTTAAATATTTTAGTGACTAACGATGATTTTTAGCTTATGTTTAGTAGCGTCACCTACTGGGAAATAGCTAAAATATTTTCTAAATAAATATTCAGTGAAGTATTGCTATATTTCGCTAGAGATACATGCGAGTGGTCACAGCTTTTATATTCAAATGTTCCTAATGTCCGCTGCATAGTGTATATATATATATATATTTAAATCTCTTTGGTTTAAATATATATATATACACACACAACGTACTTCAAACAGAATGACCGAATTCCTGTTATCAAATAAATTACGCGAAGGTCCAATCTATTTTCACAACCGGTTACCCTTACAGCCTATTAAAGTTCACGGCTAAACATAGGTCTCCCCCATAAATTGCCTCATGGGGGGGATATACACCACAATTGCCACGCTTGGCAAGATGGTAGCCATCCGTGGTTTTATTATTTTAGTCGTTATTAGGAAGACGCTGCTGCCCATCTCCTTATTTGTTTCGCTCCGTCGCTTGTTACGACACCCGCGGGAAGCTAGGGAGTAGCGGATGTTCTTACACCGCCACTGTATGGTACTTTTACAAACACGCAAAAAATTCTAAGAAACTATGCATTTCAATACTGTTATTGATATACCTTTCTCTTGGTATTTTTCTTGTCTTCCAGAACGAGTTTGTTGAGCTCATCCAGCAGATCGTTCTCCGCGTTATCCGTCTCCAGCTGTTCACCGGTTGTATCATCATCGTTCAGTATGGCCGCTATGAGACTGCAATGGCAGCAAACTTGCCTCAACCGTAGCAGAAGTACTAAGATCTCGTGAGATTTTACTGGTTTTGCACCTAGATTTTAAGGAATTATAGTATAAATGGTCGCCTAATAATCGAAATTCGACCGTAATTCATAAATTTTTTAGGTTGCACATATACAAAACAAAGATATCTAATAAATAAAATATAAAAGAAACACTTTTTAGCCTTTACAATACACTCCACAGACTTTTGAAAAAGAAACATTTATAATTACACAAAATTCACTATAGTCAATCTGTCAGTATTTATTTGGCAACAATATTTTAAAATTCTTTGACGACAATTTCTACTCTGTGCGACTGTTTGACCACAGATTATTAAGTCTTTGACATTGGCCTTAGAGTAATACATAATTATAGAGCATACCATGGAGGTTAGAGAGAGGGCGAACGATCGCTACATGCTAAAGCATAGCCCGCCTGTCCCTAAACTGCCGTCGGTAAGTAGTATCTGTGAAGTTAGCTGTTTATGAGTACAAGTAGATGAAGTTAGTTGAATAATGTACAAATTTTCTTCGCGGCATTGGTGAGATAATAATCGTGCTCCGTAATTTTTTAATTTTTGACAAAGAGAAACATTAAAAAAGGTGAAATATGGTATTGTGCGTGCTAGTGGTTTAGCGTCTGATCGGAAAAATAGACTAAAAAATAATTTGCGTCAATCGTCGTTATTTAAAATACCAAAAGTAATATCTTCATAAGTTATCGATTCATAGCTGCACATTGAAATATTGAATATGTAAAATATTTATTTGCTTAATTAATCATGGTTTTTTTTACTAAATTATTCTTTATTGAACTTTCAAGAAATTGTTGATATTAAGGTCAATTACAAGATTTACAAGTTAGTAAATTCTCAAAATTTGTAATAATTTATAATATTTATAATAATTAAAATTATAAAAATATGTTTTTTTAATAAATAATACTTAATAATTTTAATAACGAAATATTAAATAATAATGAAATTATTATTACTATTTATTAATATTTATTAATAAATAATAAAAATTTCGTTATTTTTTAATGATATTATATACGCGTATATTAAACGTTGATAGATCATTTCAAACTAGCGCACAACAGGCCGCTTTTATTGAGACAACTTAGCGATCGCAGAGACTCACTTATTTTGTCCATATTTCCGGGATACTATTTTCTACAGCGATCGTTCTCCTTCTCTCTAACCTGCATGGACCATACATAATATTATGCTTGTACTAATTCTGAGACATTGGGAGTATGAACCGTAACATACGACATTATTTGTCCAAGCGACAATCAAGTGTTTGACATTAGCAGCAGTGATGCAACAAAACTCTGTTTCTGTTTTCGCAACTACGGAAGTTCTGCATGGTTTTTAACATCCGTTTCTGCTTCTGTTTCCGCAAGTTTTATAACGGAAGTTTGAACGGAACTCAGTGACGCAGCCACATAAGTAGATAAAATTCCGTTTATCTATTCATGTGATGCAGCAGACGAGGTACGCGTTTGATAGCTGAGCACGTGTAAGAGCGGGGCGGGACATTTCAGCCAATCACAAGCGAGCTGGGCACGTGCTTTCGGCACTTATCCCAAAGGGTTTGTTTAAATACTACTACTAGTTAATTAGTAATTTGAGTCGTGTGTGTGATTTAAGTGCAATCATGAGATTGATTATTTAGCAGTCAGATGTAAATTATGTGACAAAATATACTCGCGAACAGGCCGCACAACTATTACGCATTAACTTTAAAGAGCCATCTTAAAGCGATACACGCCGAAGAGTTTGCAGAGATTGAGAAGTTAGTTGAAACTGTAAAACTTTCATCGCAAACTAAAAAACAAATGGTCAGTCAAGGAACTGCATACCCATTTATTTATAAAATATATTCCTATGTTATAGGTTTTCGCCTTTATCGTGGAGGCAGTTTACATTTTTTTTATATAAGAGGGGGCAAACGAGCATACGGTTCACCTGATGTTAAGTGACTACCGCGCCCATGAACAATCGCAACACCTGAGGAATTGCGGGTGCGTTGCCGGCCCTTTAGAAAGGAGTAAGCTCTTTTCTTGAAGGTCCCCAGGTCGTATCGGGAAAAACACCAAATCCTTGTAAAACGTACAGAGGTGGACCGCCAAGCATCCAGATGGTGTGGATGGTATCGCGACGTTTGCCGCGTAGCGCGTTCACGAAATTTGGCGGCTGGGATTAATCTGACCAATTCCTCAGAGCATTCCCCGTAGTATATGCGAAAGAAAATGCAAAGAAATGCAACATCTCTTCGCAGTGACAATAAATCAAGCCGATCGGAAAGCACTCGGTAGTCGACGATTCGAGCCGCTTACACTGGATGCGGTCAAGTGGAAGGAGCTGGTACTGGGGAGCCCCAGCCGAGAGTTGGGAACAGTATTCCATATGCGGCCGAACCTGCGCCTTGTAAAGTTGCAGACAGTGTGCCGGCATGAAATACTGTCCCGCTCTGCTGAGCACGCCTTCTCTTTCAAGCGACCACGAAACTGCACGTCACTCGATATGTCGACGCCAAGGATTCCGATACAGGCTGAGGCAACAAGGGGAGTGCCTTGAAACTGAGGAGATACGACATAGGGGCTCTTTTTACCGGTTAACGCGCAAATTTGTGTCTTTTGAGTGTTAAACTGGACTAGATTTAGTCGCCCCCAATCCGAGGCTTTGTTCAGCGAAGACTCTACTTCAGACACAAGCTTGTCCCGGTACTCGGAGACGTTTTCCCGAGAAATATTGGTACGGCCGGTATACAGAGCATTACCAGTGATGTCATCTGCATAGAAATGAATGTTACGGGTTTGCAACATATCATGGATATGGTGAAGAAACAGCGTTGGTGACAGCACGCAGCCTTGTGGAACACCAGCGTTAATGGGCTTGTAATCGGAGCTTGCACCGTCTACTACGACCCTGATGCTCCGATCTGCAAGAAACCTGGTTATCCAACTGCACAATTTGTCGGGAAGCCCATAGGGAAGAATTGGTTTGTGCCAAACCCGATCACAGGCCATCGATATGTCCAAACTAACGGCCAATGCCTTCCCCTTGGACTCTACTACCTCCGCCCATCTATGAGTCAGGCAGACCGGAAGATCACCAACAGATCGACCACGACGAAAACCGTATTGGGGATCACTAATCAGATCCTCAAGGTACCTCGTGAGCTGGCAGTTTACAATGGACTCCATTGTTTCGGAGAACAAGGATATTATGGCGATAGGCCGGTAGCTGGATGGGTCTGAGCGGTCGCCTTTTTTAGGAATCTGGTGGACGAAAGTCCGTCTTCCATGATTTTGGGACTACGCCTAGGGAGTATGTGTACCGGAAAATACGCGTTAAAACCGGTGCCAACTCTGGAGCACACATCCTCAGCACAAATGGGGGGATTCCGTCAAGTCCACTCGACTTGTGGATATCCAGGGAGAGGAGTGCTTTGCGAACCGAGCACTGTGTAAACCGCACCTCCGGCGGGGAGCACTCACACCGCGGGATGGTCGGCGGCGTACTCCCACCGTCATCGAGAGTCGAGTTGGACGCAAAGAAAGAGCCTAGCAGATCGGCTTTCTTCTGTGCGGTATGGGCCAGTGAGTCGTCCTCCCTGTGTAGAGATGGAAGAGATGGCTGTCAGAAGTTCCCCTGGACAGTCTAGGCGAGAGACCAGAATGCACGAGTTCCAGAAGGAAGGCGAACTAGTTTCTTCCAATTCCGCCTTTGTGCTCTGACTTTGCCTTGGCAATGACTCTTTTGATGGACCTGGATGCGGATTTACACATCCAGGGACGTTGATGCGTCAGCCCGGGCTTGATAGCACTCATGCTTATAGCATGATGCTATTTTACTGGAGCGACCAAACCATGGATGAGATTTGCCTCCGATGGGCACCACAGAGGAAGGAATAAAAAGTTCCGTACCCTGAACTTCAGGGCACGGAACTTCAGGGCCTGAAGTACTAAGTACTAAGTACAGGTAGATAATATTATAAACTTGACTTTTTATTTTTCTTTTGTGTATTCTACATTATTAAGCTACACATAGTTTTAATTTTATCATAGTATGTTATTTTGTTAGACTTATTGTTACTTTATTTAATTGTAATCATATTTATTCCTGTATGTAAACATGTGTAATTGGAAATGAAATATATATATTATATATATATTATTATTACTACATCAGCGACAGAATCAGCAACAACATTGGGATCGTCCGGCGAGAAGCAAACCCGCCCTCAAGGGAAGGATGCAAAGACCGTATCCTATCCCAATTGGCTGACCCATATTGCCAAACACGGCGGCAGCTTGCAGAATGTAACCGCGATTTCAGCGTGAGTACCACACTCTGGACAAGACAATGATCCGTTTAGCCTTAAGGGGCGTCGACGGAAATCTTATATCCGTCCGTATGAGAGGTCAGCAGAAGGTCCAACAGGGAAGGTGCATGATTCTCCACATCTGGTATCTGCGTAGGCGAAGTAACCAGTTGTGTCAGACCATATGCCAAGGCAAAATCATGAACAGATCTCCCCGCATTGTCGGTTAAACGTGAACCAAGCCATTCGGCGTGACGGGCGTTAAAGTCGCCGAGGATCACGATCTCTGCGGAGGGGATCTGCTGTAGCAACGAATCTGCAGCCATTTGGACGTGGTCGAAGAGTCGGTCTGTTTCGGCATTACCGCTATGGGACCTATAGAGGCACCCGTAGACGCGCGGATGTTCGTCGCTGTCTACGCGTAGCCAAATGATGGCAGGTCCGAACCTTCAATACTGCCGAGGCGTCGAGAGCAGATGTCATCTGTGACGTAAACGCAAACTCCAGCCCGAGGCTCAAAGGAGTGTTCCAGTTTGTACCCCGGGTAGGAGAGATACGAGACATCAGCCGGAGAGGACACCTGCGTCTCGGTCAGAAAGAGCAGAGTCGTACTCGCCGTCTCGAGATGGTAGTGGATAGTTACATACATAAATTGCACAAGGACAAACATCCGGACCCGGAACAATTACTTGTAGGCGGCCTGACAAGTATTTGTATGGCCTACAACAGGTCATACAAATACTTGTTGCGCGGTAACACACCACGCCCTCAGCACTGTAACTAATTACTAAGCCACAGCGCCACGGTGCCGTCCTAAATAATAAAAATAACATAAATATAATAAAAATAACATGGCTTAAAAACTAGTAGATTGAACCTCCATTTAAGAAAATAATGTCTATGTCTGGAGGATCCGTCCTTCCTTCTTCTTCTTCCTTTTACTGTATCAATAATTATCAATGTTACAAGGTGGTATTGTTAAACATATTATATATATCCCATATTAATGTTATACATTACTTAAATTCCAAAATTAGGATAATCAAACAATAGGAACTATTCTATATATAAATACTGTAGGGTATGCGAGTGAAAGTTTATTTAATTATGTATACATATGTGTGTATGTACGAGCGTGTGTGTGTCCTAACACCTATAGAGACTATGGGCCACAGGATTCATTTACCATCAGGCGGATCGTGTGCTCGTTTGTTACCCTTAATATTTGAAAAAAGTATACTTAATAACATAACTAACCTTGCAGTTTGATCATCTTCTTGTGCATTTCAGCGTAAGCGCTGTCCTTCCCTGAGGGGAGGAATCCTTCAGCGTCGGCTCGCTTCTCCGCGCGCTGGTGAAGAAACTGAGCGAACAGGGTCTTCGAAAATACTAACAACTGGAACAAAAGAAATTTTCATTGGTTTCATTTTACTATTTAATGTGAAAATTATGGAATGTCTGAGCGATTTCACGACTTCTTCCGACTGTTTTTTTTAATAGTATTAGGTGACAAATGAGCACATACTCCACCTGATGGTAAGTGGATGCTGTGGCCCATAGACATCCACATTTAGCCTCAATTAAGAATCGAAATGCAAATGCGTTATCACCCCTGAGCACTAAGATGGAATGCCTCGTTTCCAGTAAAAAGGGTCTCCGGATCTCTACACTCACCATACGAAACACAACAGCACTAAGCTGCTATTTTACGTTGGTATTCTGTGAGAACGTGGTCCTGCCCCGATCGAGTCCACCCATTCGTGCTACAATCATAATATAGCTGCAGCGTGGCTCTACTGCGTATAAAATATTTGAATTAAAACTTCACATGAAACTTAAAATTTCCCGTGAAAATATATATACATCCGAGCATTGTAAATAAAAAAAATGGTAACGTAAACGGTAAACGTAACAAAACGACTTCAAAATAGCAACGTCATAGTTCTTACTCAACGTAACAACTTCCTTGATCCTTTCGCTATCGAGTGGTGTAATTAAAACTTGGATGTAGACTATAGATATGTAGGCGGAACACCAAACCGATTTTGTTATCTTCAGTGTTGCGTTCTACCGTACACCCAACAGTGACAGGCCATCGAAAATTTGAATTTGTTCAAGACTTCACATTATTACGACGTTACTTTTTTTAACATTAGTTTTTTGCCTATAACTTTCAATATCGAAATTTTATTACACCTTTAAATTATTTCTTAAATTATATGCAAATACGATTAAAAGCAAGATTTTCATTTTTGAACTCAATAAAATCGATATATCCATCACCCAAGAGCTCCTGCCACATCCAGGATCAGGATCTTGGGCAAACAATAGGGTTTGCCTCTCACTATGGAAGGAAATTTAAGGACGTATTCATGTCAAATAAATTCGAGCGTTCTTTCTGGTAGCGTACCTACCGAATACGTAAACCGAAGTGGCAATGGGCCGGTCATATAGCTCGAGGTATCGACAACCTATAGGAAAGCAAGGTTCTCGAGTGGCAGCCTCGTACCGGACGAAGAATAGGGCGCCCCCCCCCCCCCCCCACCAGATGGAGTGACGACCTGTTAAGACACGCAGAAAGTCGATGGATGCAGGTGGCTCAGGAAAGTGCTTTGTGGCTTTCCTTGGGGGATGCTGTAATGAATGAATCAATCTATAAATACCTTCTGGTAGACGTTGAGCTCGTCACGCGCCAGGGTAACGGTGCGCTCGTGTACATCTCGAGGCGGCAGGCAGGCCAGCTGGCCACGCTCCTGCAGCTGCTGCTTGGTCCTGCGCAGCATCACGCACCGCATGATCGTGCTCAGCCGCTCCTGTCCGCCCAGGCTCTTGTTGTCGATCCACTTCTTCCACATCTGTACGCAGCCACTATATCTCTTAAAAACTGCATTAATAACGACCCAACACATAATGCAGTAAATTACTACTGTAGTTAAAATATGAAATCTCTTACTCTTCACAATGGAACACATCGTGTTTTCTATCGAAATATTTTAATTAACATTTGTACGTCGTAAATCCATACGGCAGACATATTATAGTTGCAGCACCTATGGGTCGGTTCAACTAGGGATGGATCACATTCTCACAGAATGCCAGCGTAAAACAGCAGCTCAATGCTACTGCAATGCGTATGGTGAGTGACCATTTTTACTGGATGCGAGGCATTCCATATTAGTCCTCATAGTCCGCATCGCATATTGTTTCTTAATCGAGGATATGAGTAGATGTCTATGGGCCACAGAATCCACTGACTATCAGGTAGAATGTGTACTAGTGTGTCACTAGAAATGCTGTTAATTTTGTGATAATGATGTATAAAACATCTAAATCATGATACACCTACACATAATACCCTAAAATATCGGGATTCAATGTACTACTAAAGAGTAAACAAGGCTTTCAAAAATTTTCGGCCATTACAGCACTTTGTCTCTTTAAAAAATGTCAAAATCAACAGCCGTCGTAATTTTAAAGTTCTTAACAACTTCCCTGGCCGCATGAAAAACACAATAGTTAAAACTACCAAAATGTTCATATATGAATCATACATTGAAATCGTTTACTGTAATTTATCAATAGTAAAAGTTTAAATAAAGTAAATCATACAAAATGCCTCTATATGTGCAAGTGTGTTTGGTTTAATACAAAACACTTCAAAATGTTTTGTGTTTAAGCTAAAGGGGATAAGTCAGCTCAAATATGTTGAGTGGATTTCGAGAACATAATACGTTTTTAATTTTAATTCTTTAGTAGCAGTGACAACCCTAACAGTTACTGACATAGACAATATTGACCATATTGTGTATGTCAGTAACTGTTTCCATATAAAACTACATCATATGTAATTTGTTTCCTTAAAATATTATATATATATATATATATATATATATATATATATATATATATATATATTGTTCGGATTAATCCCAGCCGCCAAATTTCGTGAACGCACTACCCGGCAAACGTCCCGATACCACCCGCACCATCTGGATGCTTGGCGGTCCACCATTGTACGTTTCAAAAGGAGTTTTCTTCCGCGTAAGACCTCTCTGTGGAATAGTTTACCACGGGCGATTTTTCCGGACCGATACGACCTGGGGACCTTCAAGAAAAGAGCTTACTCCTATCTAAAGGGCCGGCAACGCACCTGCAATTCCCCTGGTGTTGCGGTTGATCATGGGCGGCGATAGTCACTTAACATCAGGTGAGCCGCATGCTCGTTTGTTCTCCTCTTCTATAAAAAAAATTATGTGAGCACTGTTTATGTAACTAGATAAATAAATATAGTGGGTGCTGTGACTCATAGACACGTACATTTATCGTAAACAACTCTAGGATAGTATATGGTATGCCTTATGGTCTGTATTATATTGTCTCTCTCTAATGAATGATTTAAATAGATACCACTCTTACAAGAAGCATTGGCCTCTCCGCACACGTTTTGTCAAGCCAATCTTGCGGAAGCAGTACAAGTTCGAATCCGCTACTCGATTACTGTCGTGAATCACCTAACAAAAATTTTAAGCTTACCAGGAGTGGTGTAAAACAGAATATTAGTAATGTCAATAGCATTGCAAATAAGCCGATTATGACGGAATGCGTCATTACATTCCGTGCATGTACGAGTACGTATGTGTTCATATGCGTATGCGTATGTATGTATACGTGTGCGTACTTGTCGTCGTCTGAAAAGCAGCGTTTTCTCTCTGAGTAATATTAAGCTGAACACACATTTGTCAGCACCGTACGCAAATCTTTTGTATTGCCAACAACTCGTGTAGTTTTTCCAACCACTGTTGTGAAACGCTACAATGACATTGGATAGCTCGAATCGCTCGAAATCTTCTTCTTCAGATTAATTATTTTTGTCGACACAATCGTCAATTTCAGATTGATATGATTTATTCCATTTTATTTCACAACGTTTATCGGAATTTCAATTTCATTGCAGCATTTTTCCGCCAACTTCAAACCGCAGCGTCCTCCTAATACGGCTGTTAGATGATTTGTGTTTATTCTATTCCTCTGCTTGCCTTTTTACATTCATACTGCTAATTAGTCTCTCACATCAATTAGGAATGCAGAATTATTAAGACAGTAATCACAAAAGTGACTATTTCCTCAAATTTGGATTCCACTGGGCTTGATCGTCTTACACGAGTCTTGCCTGACAACTTATTGTTGCCTACACAGTAAAAGTAAATAAATAATACTAAAATGAAGTAAAAATATATTTTGAAACGAAAGTCGACCTCACCAGTTTTAGCGGAAAATCCATGAATTTCGCAACATTAGACAACACTAAGTACCAGCACGCGCCGAATGCGTCGCATTATAAGGCATCATCAGCATGCCTCCTGGAATATTCGGATGCCTAGCGCATTTTATATAATACGGCGCGTACGGTGCGGCTGCAATGTGCAAGTTTTCATACGATTTCATACAACGAATTCTAAAGTTCGGCAAGTACGGCGCGTGCGGCTCATACGATACTGACAAATGTGCGTTCAGCTTTAATCACTGAGCAAGGACCCATTTGATAGAATCAGGCGTTACTTTGCAGAAATCCATTATAATAAAAAAAATGTATTACTTTGCAACCTTCCGCTAACTAAATACAATGATGTGTCTTACTTGGATTGAAAAGCACCTCCCGCCCTCCCTAAATTGCATGCACTAACTCCGTCACCACTAGTCCCCGCACCACTACTCCCAACACCGCTAAGATTTAGCGGTCAGTCGCCGTAGAGTCTACATCACCTGAGGATGCCTCGTGTAGAGGCGAAACACGTGTCGTATTGTCGTCGATGGTGTGTCTTACCTGGAATAGTGGTGTTGGGAGTAGTGGTGTTGGGAGTAGTGGTGCTGGGACTAGTGGTGACGGAGTTAGTGCATGCAATTGAGGGAGGGCGGGAGGTGCTCTTGAATCCAGGTAAGACACATCATTGTATTTAGTTAGCGGAAGGTTGCAAAGTAATAATTTTTTTTATTATAAGGACCCATTTGTTAAAATTGCAATATACATACATATATTTTGATTTCTTAATATTATGTAACATTTTTTGTAATATGTTAATTTGCCGTAGTAGCTCAGATGGTTAACGCTCGCTGTAAATATAACAGAACGCGAGTAACCCAGGTTCGATCCCCGCCGGCAACAATGAAATTGTTAATTGCAATTTTAAGTGCTAATTACTACGTGCTCGGCGGTGAAGGAAAACATCGTGAGGAAACCTGCATGTCTGAGGAATAAGAGAAATAAAAATATTTTCGAAGACATGTGAAGTTCGCCAACACGCATTGGGGCAGCGCGGCGGACACTTCCTTGCCCTAAAACCCTCTCAGAAATGAGGGGAGGCCTGTACCCAGCAGTGGGACGTATATAGACTGTAACTTTACTTTACGTTAATTTGTACCTACTTTAGTCACTGATTTACGTGTGTGATTGGCGAAGGACAAAATTGCTTCATATATTTCTTATCTATCTATCTGCATGTACGAGTACGTGTAAGTGTGTATACGTGCGTGTACGTATACGTGCACGTGTTTGAGTGAGCGTGCGTTCACCTGCAGGTCATCGAAGGGCGAGCAGCCGAGGAAGCGCAGCAGCGCGAAGAGGTCGAGGTCGCGGTTGTGCATCGGCGTGCCAGTGAGCGCCCAGCGGCGGAAAGCGCGTAGCGAGCGCGGCAGCACGGCGGCCGCCGTCAGGCTCTTGTGGTTGCGCACCGCGTGCGCCTCGTCCAGCACCACGCGCCGCCAGCGCACGCGGCACAGAGCGCCGCCCTGTGCATGCCCTCTCACTCAATCAATACTCACTACCCCTCTCTCTATCTGTCTCTTTCCTACCTACTACACACAAATACCGATAGAGAAAGACTTGTATTATCTGCGGGCCACAGTTTGCGTCTCATAAAGCTTCTTTGATAGTTAAATTAGTTTATAGCTATGTAGTTTTAAGATAGTTTAAGTTGACAGTACGTCAGTATAAGTGGCGTATAAAAGTAGGCACACGTGTTGTTACTTTAACCGTTTATTACACACATTGAGTTGGCAGTTGAAAATCGGTGCATTATAAGTAATTCGCAGCTCGTTGATTCGAACCACGTCAACATAAAGTAGAATGTATGATTTCTGGACTCCACAACAAAAGTGACAATCGAAATCAGAATATAGGGCTCGAACCTACAGTCCACCTGGTATGTGGCTACTGCAGCACCCTTCAAAAAAGAAGATTTTCGACGCGCTTAGCGTAGCAATACCGCGGCGGCCGTATTGTTGCGCACCGCCCTGTACACCGTCTCACTAACTCTAAGTTAACTCTTTCCTTCTCACTTACTCATCATCCCTCTTTCAGATATAATTCCAACGAATAAATTGGTTAAAATGGTAACACACGGAAGTCATTGTGCAAGAATAATATATTAAAATAATAGGTAATACACTAATATGGTAACGTTTAATGGTATCAGCACACCCGCCGTAGTTGATGACCGATCGTGACCTGTAATTATTAGCTATAGTGTAAATGCGGACTGTGCGCGCTCTAACGTAAATGCTCTCTCCTATGCACTTAGCGCATCCACCGATAAGGAAGGACTCTCGTGTTTATAAAACCAAAGTGACAACTGAACTCACAGTCTGCCTGGTATGTAGCTAATGCAGCGCGGCACAACGCACCGCCCTGTTCACCATCTCACTCACTCTCTCACTCTCTCTGTCTCTTACACTACGCGCGACCATCAGAGAAGTACAGATCTTAAATAACCAACCTGGTTTGCTCTCATAGAATACCAGCGTCAAATAGTAGCTCATTGCTGCCGTGTTTCGTATGGTGTGTGTAGAGAACCGGAGACCCTTTTTATTGGAAACAAGGCATTCCATCTTAGTCCTCACGGGTGATAACGCATCTACATTTTGAGTCGTAATCGAGGATAGATGTAGATGTCTATGGGCCACAGCAACTACTTACCATCAGGTGGACTGTGTGCTCGTTTGTCACCCTATCCTATAAAATAAAAAAATAACACGTTTGAGACGAAGGGGGTAAACACAATTGTGTACACTTCCAAATTATAAGCGTGTTAAAGCGAAAGAAGAGTGATAAAATAAATCATTTTGATTGTAAGTGCGCGAAACAAAGGATAACATTAATATCAATAGACGACGATTTGCGTCGACCACGAGAACATGTTTTTTTGCAGATTATTTTGTTTAATGTATAAAGCAAAGTACGAGCTGAAAACACTGCTTTAGATCAACTACGGACTCCATTTTACCATCACGCGATATTACTAATACTCTTCTTATTACAAACAGAACAATGTATTGAAGCTGCATCCGGCTCCAAGTACCATGAAAAAAGTGTGGGGGATGAAAAGGGAATGCGCTCATTTCTTAGGTGAGTCACTTTAATGCACGGTTACAATGATTGGCCTTATTCTTTATTCAGCAGGATATACTGTATACAAGAGAGATTAGCGGTATGTTCCGAATCGTTTCCAGTATACTGCCGAATACAAATGATGTCATCAATTGACGCTGTATTGTACTGGCGTGCCGCCGCCATATTGTGTCGGATATCCGGCCGTATTAAAACAATTTTTAATTGTGTGCACGCTGAATGAAGCATGTCAGAATTTGTTTTTATTTATGCAAATACAAAAAATTATAGAATAATTTCTGGTATCTCCATTACAAGGATATAATGATTTTTGGAGCACAAAATAATCGCCAACACTTTTCCAATACGGCGCAAATGTATGGCGTTATATATTGTCCTATGTTTTGGAATGAATCACCAGTATGGCGTCGATTCATGACGTCATTTGCATTGGATAGTACACTGGGTTCTATTTTGGAACATACCCTATAATTCGGAAAAAGCTAACATATACACTACCAGACAGATTTCTAGGAGCTTGTCTTCTATCGTAGAGCAGTACGTTATTGCGGCACCAAGATCGAAACAATCATAAAACTAAAAGCTTTTCCTATAATACAGTTAGCGCAGGTAGCATAAGGGAATCCATTACCCTATATCGTACATTGTAGTTTGCATTACCCTATTTCGTTAAAAGGACTGTGAAGTGCCGATACGCAGCGCGAGTAAGTATTTTCAAAAATATTATCTGTTTCATACCGTTCGCTCCATATCGTTGTATCGTGCGATAGAGAAATTTGCAATTCTTGGAAGCAATAACCTAGCGGTGCGGCTGCTGCGCCCTGGCGGCGCCGTGGTGCTGCGATGCTGTACTGTTACCTTCTCAGTCTCGCGCAGCAGGATGTTGTAGGTGGTGAGCACGAGGTCGTAGGTGGCGAGGCGGTGCGGCTGCTGCGCCCTGGCGGCGCCGTGGTGCTGGCACACGGACACGGCGTGCGGCCGGCAGTGCTGCGCCACCTCGCCCGCCCACTGCTGCATCAGCGACGCGGGGCACACCACCAGCGTGCCGCCGCGGATCACTGCACCATTAAATCAAACATTTGTTTTGACGCATACGTCTTTTAAGGAGATGTATGAAATCGGGTGCTTGACGTTGTTCGTAACAGTTATACAAAAATATGTAGGTAACAAAACGATATATTATAAGCTAAATAAATGATTTTTGTGTCTGTAATACAAAGGACTGCCATATTAATATATTAAGATACACGAGACTTAAGTAGCCGATTATAGAACCGTGTGAGATTAGCGCACGAGCGAAGCGAGTGTACTAACTTTACACGTCTTAATAAACAGTTACTTAAGTTCTGTGTATCGTACATTATTTTGTAGTACAAGTGACTTAAATCAAAAATTTTAATTGAAAAATTGTAGAATACTAAGTGATTATAAGACAAAAATCTTGTCAGAGCACGCAAGGCAGCTGTGATCCCTCTTTTTTTTATCAATAATAACATCAATCTAAAACTTAATTAAACGGGGCCAAAGGTACAACGAGTGCAAGTGCTGCTATTTTAAACCTCTTCCTTTCAGCGACCAAGTATTTTACTATAAACCAGTATATCATGATCTTGCATTAGTAAAAACCACCGCCAACCAACGGCTTTTTGTGCTTTCCGTGACACGGGGGTGAGACTCCGACAACTTCTTGACTCCGGTCAGCTAAGAGAATTTATTGATGGAAAAAAAACAATAAAATGTTTTTTCGCCCCAACCTGGGATTCGAACCCAGGACCTAATGATCAGCTGTCACACTACTACAACCACTAAACCAACGAGGCAGTCGTATATAAAATAAATATCAAAAGTGCCTAAATACTTATAAGAGAAAAATACTTTATTGGTATAGGCGCGTGTCAGCGGATTTTAAAAATGTTGGCTGCAACTATGTGTCGGCCGCTGTACTCAGCCGCCTGGCGTCTACACAACGAAAGAAATGTGCACGCGTACCGCTCGCTCTTACGACTTTATATACGTATTTTTTTGGATATTTTGCCTATCTAGTTATATTTTGTTATATATATAATTTATTTGTAAAATACAAATAAATTCGAGGATAGCTTATATTCCACTTGCACAAAATACCATATTATTTTCCAGACGGTAAAAATAGTCACCCAGTATATAAGTTGTATATCATTTTTATTTTTTATAGTCAATCTGTACGATATTTTCTTTTTTATTCGACTTCGCTCGATAAATACTGTATGTGTTTTATTCAATAAAATTATATTTTACTGAAACCGTATATCCATTCCTTGATTGGCGCAGCCGGTAAGTGAGCATGTCGTTGCGCTATAACAAAGTAATATTATTCGCAATTTTCTAAAGGTTTCACCTCTGCCGCATGTGACTGCGGTCTTTGAGTAAGAATCAAAATGCAGAAGCGTTGTTATACCTGAGGAAAAAGATGGATAGCCTCGTTTCCAATAAAAAAAGAGTCTCCGTTTCTTTACTCTGACCATACGAAACACAGCAGCATTAGGCTGCTATTTTACGCTGGTATTCTGTGAGAGCGTGGTCCTTCTCATTCGCGATACTACTATGTAGCTGCAGTATAGCTCCACCACATATAAAATTAATGACCGGGGCATATGACCCCATGTTAGTCCTTGATTGGAGGAGCATGTAAAAGTTTTGTTATTGGACGACAGGGAATATTGTATGGTACATTTAGGGTGAAATATTGTAGTAGTTCACAGCATGCATTTTAATATTTTATATAATACGAGCAGGTCGTGATTTTTTCACCTGTTATTCAGACCAAGGTATTTTAAAAAATGCCAACCGCTGTTCGTAGGGACACGTACGTCAAATTCCACTACAAATCAAGGCAAGATGTCTTATAAAGGCTCTCTGAATATCTTTTCTTTGCGAGTGCATATTCGTTGCGAGTTCCATATTGTACTCGCATATTCCTTTTGGCTCCTTACTAGGGTGTTAAAGAGTATTATTTTAGTGCTTATTTGAAAGCCTCTGGTATTGCGTTTAAGAAAACCCAGCATCTGCGTACTTTTATTACGTTTTATGTCATATTACGCAATGGGTCAGGGTCTTCCCTACTCCAACACAAATCTCCAATTTAATTTTTGAGGGAATAATCATCCCTCAAAAATTGGATGGGGCTGGAATCTATTCAGACTTTTTATAACAAACAAAATAAATCAAAGAAGAATTGTAACACTTAAATTTTTAAATTGAAATGTAGAAAACTTACATTTGGAACTGTTCTTTCCAGTATGATCGTCGTACTCGTCGTCGTCATCATCCATGTCACTTTCCTTTTCGATTGCTATCAGTGCTATCATCGTGA
Organism: Parnassius apollo; assembly: GCA_907164705.1. Lineage (NCBI taxonomy): Eukaryota > Metazoa > Arthropoda > Insecta > Lepidoptera > Papilionidae > Parnassius > Parnassius apollo. Next base: position 1,444,583 of record CAJQZP010000975.1, read on the forward strand.
TAGTTTTACCTAGACCCATGTCGTCCGCTGGAAATAAAAAATGAAGCATAAAGGTTTTCGTCAGTGATGCTATCTTAATTGTCAGACAATTGCCTCATTGAGCAGGTCTTATCCGACACTGTTCCGATCGTATCCCGGACGTCAGCCTGGGCGAGATTAAAATGGCTCTCCAGCACCATAAAAATAGCAAGGCCCCAGGCGTTGATGCAATTACAGTGGAGCTTCGGAAAGAGGGTGGAAAACTGCTACTTGAAGTAATTCAGAAGCTCTTTAATTCCGTCCTCCATGGTGGCAATACTACGGAGGCATGGGGCAGAATTGCGGTGATCTTGTAATTCAAGAAGGGCTACAACACTCTCTTGAAAAACTTTCGAGAGTCATTACGAATCGTCTCGCACGCAGACTCGACGACTTCCAGACTCCCGAAAAAGTCGGTTTCCAAAAAGGCTTTAGACAATTCTATCCAACTGCAGATAGGTATAAAACAGGGTGAAGTAATATCCCCGAAACTGTTCACCACGGCATTGGAAGACTTTTTCAAGCTACTGGACTGGAAACCATACGATATTAATATCAATGGCGAGTACATCACTCACCTTTCATTGCCCGACGATATATTACTTATGGCAGAATCACTGGAGGATCTATGCTCAATGACCTCAATAGTGCCTGCCACCGAATAAGTTAAGATGAACATAGACAAAACAAAGATCATGTGTAGCGTCCATATGTCACACCTATGCCGGTAATTGTTGAGAGCACTATGCTCGAAGTTGTTGACGAGTATGTTTACTTGGGACAAATAGTCCGACTAGATAAGTCCAACTTCGACCGAGAGGTCAATCGACGGATTCAACTCGGCTGGGCAGCGTTCGGGAAATTACGACGCATCTTCTCATCAGGTATATCTCAAAACTTGAAAACGCGATTGTACAGCCAATGCGTGTTGCCAGTGATGACTTATGGATCTGAGACGTGGTCCTTCACTGCTGGCCGTATAAGGCCGCTCAAGGTCGCTCAGCGAGCTATGGAGAGGGCTATGCTCACTGCGTATGACTCGTGAGCAATGAAGATATCATCCATATATCCATACACAATCTACTGCGGAACACACGCATTCCTAACGAACGCACACAAAAACACGGTCACTACATACACACGACTTAAGCACGCGCACCAGGTCGTCACACACATCGAGAGGGCGCACACACACACACACACACACGAAAGCACGCTGCACACACGACACACCTTTTACACACACACACACACACACGAAAGAGCTACGTCGTATCGTCGCGGATATCCATACACACACACAGCACACACACACACACACACACACACACACACACACACACACACACACACACACACACACACACACACACACACACACACACACACACACACACACACACACACACACACACACACACACACACACACACAAACCTAGTATGCCACCAGCCGGTCGCTGCGTCTCCCTCCAACGTAGCCAGGCCAGTGCATGCAGCTGGTGGGGCATCAACTGCGTCTTTAGTGCTGCTGGATTCTCTGCGAATTCGTTCTCTGGGGGCCGGGACGCCAGGGACTCGTGCAGGTCACGGAGACGCTCCAGTATCAGATTCCGTTCCGCCATGTGAGTTGCCATCGCTGAAAATTACACTTGTATGAAAACTATTCTTCGGCGTGAGAAAATAATATATTTTACTTCCTCAATGACATTTTTTTCATTCAAAATAAAAGGCGAAAGTGTTATTTCTAAAAGACTTTGTGAACGCACCCAGAGGTGACGTCATAAGTTGTTTGTCTTTGTGAGCTGTAATCCGCCATTGCGTGGTAATAATTTCTATTGTTGCTTTATCTCTTCAATCGTTGATTAAAATAATTAAGTAACTTGTTTCCGGAGTTTTATTTAAACATCAAAGCAAGAAACTTCAAAGGTGCTTTTGTAATCTTTTGAACTGAACTTCGTCATGATGGAAGTAAAATAGTCTAATAGTGCATTTCTTAAATTCTTGTCGCTTCCTCTTACCAGGTCTCCCGCAGTTAAGAGTGGTATTGAAGCGATGGCGTAGCTTTTATGACGTTGAAAAAACGATTTGTAAAGGCAAATTTTGAAAAAAAAATTATATTTTAACAATGACTATGACCTCAACTTTTAGCGGCCAATGAAAAACGAAACTTTGGAGAAAAGAAATAGACCCATAACTTGTTCTATTAGTATACTAATATACAAAAAATTATAATATCATGAACAAAAGCTATTTATTAATACTAATTGTCATATAGTCGTCGAAATTAGAACGTATTTGATTAAAAAAAAAACTAGGTTTGTATATTAAGAAAGCTGTATTTTACTTTCAGCTACACATTAAAACACATATCTTATATACAAAACATAGAATAAACGCTTTTTTGATTTGACATACATTTCATAAATTGGAAATGACACTAAATTACAGTTTATTCAGTCAATCGGGCAGTACATATATATATTTGGTGGCAACAATTTAAATTCTTTACTCTGAGCTAATGACCACAGACTATCAATTGTTTGACATTGGCAGTAAGAATGTAAACAATGAATGTTTTGTTTTATTTAATATTTTTGTAACATTTTAGTTTAATGCACTCTTTCTTTATAAACTTTAACTATGCCAAATCTTACAATACTCTATGCAAGCAATATGCTTAAATTGAGGTACAACATTTTCACTTCACGTATCAATATGTAACATAACTAAATTATTTTAAATATAAAAGATTGATACATACCTTGTTTGCCAAACATTCTAGGCTGTACCGCGTTACTGGCCTTTTGTATGTCATCCCAGGAAAGCCCTTTATTTTCACCTCCATTAAATCCATCTTGAGCAACGTCTTTGAGCGTTGGATTATCTGTGTACATTTAAAATTATGCAATAAAATATTAAGATCAAATAATTAGAAAAATAGTCGTGAAGTAGCAGCGTAAGAGTGGATGGAAGAGACTGAGAAAAACAGACCAGGAGATGGGCAGCAGCACCTCCCTGATAACAAGTAACAATAATAAACAACCGTGGTTGCCAACCCGCCGCCAAGCGTGGCGACTGTAGCAAAATCCTTCCTATGAGGTCACCTACGGGAGAGGCCTATGTTCAGCAGTGGACTTTTTATTTTGAATTGTAAAGGCCCATATGCTTAACATGGCAACTATGGCAAATACCCCCACCCCTATCCAAGAACATATACATACAAGCTACTGAACTGGAAAGGATATGGTATTAACACCAATGGCAAGTACATCACTCAACTTCGATTTGCCGATGATTTATAGTCCTTATGGCAGAATCGGTGGTAGACTTAGGCACTATGCTCAATGACCTCAATAGTGCTTTCCAATGGATAGGTCTTAAGATGAACATGGACAAAACAAAGGTCATGTGTAATGTCCATGTCACACCTACGCCGGTAGGTGTTGGGAGCGCTGAGCTCGTACTATGGATTTGAGACGTGGTCCTTCGCTGCTGGCCATATGAGGGCGCTCAAGGTCGCTCAGCGAGCTATGGAGAGGGCTATGCTCAGGGTTTCTCTGAACATAAACTTAGAAATGAGGATATCTGCAGTAGATCCAGAGTGACCGACATAGCCCAATGGGTAAGTGGCAATGGGCAGGCCATATAGCCGACAACCCATAGGGAAAAAAGGTTCTCGAGTGGCAGCCTCGTACCATAAGGCGCAGTGTAGGGCGAATCCTCACTATATGGAGTGAAGACCTGGTAAGACACGCAAGAAGTCGATAGAAGCAGGTTGCTCAGTACCGTGCTTTGTGTCATTCCTTGAGGGAGGCCTATGTTCAGCAGTATACTTGTGAAGGACTGTAATGAATTAATGAACATATATTATATGTTCTTAAAGTAGTGTTTTGTTTTGTAAATATATGTTTATTAATGTGTGTGATTTTGAGTGAAGTGTTTGTAATGTAGTTGTAGGTAGTATAGATTGTGAAAAGTTGTGTTGGTTTCTGTTGTTAAGCTAAAGGATAACATACCTGGTTCAACCACCATGTTAGCGACCTTGTCCCCCTGACGTTTCACCTCCAGCTCGAGGGCTGTCAGCCTTTCTATCAGTTTCACGCCTCTGTCCGGCAAGGTATCTACATCCATGGTCTCCAGGAGATGCTGCAAATAATAAAACAAATCAAGAAAAAAAGAAACATCTTTTTTTCCACTGCTGTACATAGGCCTCCCCCATAGATTGCCTCATAGGGGAGATTTTGCCATAATTGCCACGCTCGGCGGGCGGGTTGGCAACCGCAGTTTGTTATTACTTTGAGTTGTTATCAAAAAGTTCTTCTGCCCATCACCTATTTCAATCTCCCTCGGTCGCCTCTTACGACATCCACGGGACCACGGGAGGATATAGTGCAGTGGATATTCTTACACCACCACTACATCTACATCTTGGCCTTTATTTGGAGCTATTTTTTTATAGGATAGTGTGACAAACGAGCACACAGTCCACCTGATGGTAAGTGGTTGCTGCGGCCCATAGACATCTACATCTATCCTCGATTACGATACAAAATGCAGATGCGTTGTCACCCGTTAGGACTAAGATGGGGTGCCTCGTTTCCAGTAAAAAGGGTCTCCAGTTCTCTACACTCACCATACGAAACACAGCAGCAGTAAGCTACTGTTTCACGCTGGTATTCTGTGAGAGCGTGGTCCTTCCCCGGTCGAGCCGACCCATTCGTGCTACAACTATACTTCTAATATAACTGCAGCATGGCTCTACCACATATAAAATCATTACACCACAAGAATATATTATGCTACATTATCATTAATGCAGCAACAGGTAGGCATCTGACTCAGCACTGTGTCGCGCTGATATTCTGCCGGTGGCCTTTAAAAGAATTCACGAGCCGTCGCCAAATATGTTCTTTCTATTTTATTTTAAATCTATATAGTACGTGAGGGTAATATGGTCATCCGACTAATATGGTCTCTTTCTTGTAACTCAAAACCTACAGCCTTGTTTGCATGGATGGCTTTGTAGTACGATAGCTCTTCATCGGTACAATCAAATAATAAAGGGTCAAAAGGGCGATGCTTTAAAGACGCCGTTTTGACAGTAATTACATAAAATCCATACAATTAGTTTTATTCCATGGATAACAAGAATAATCAGTAATGTTAGTTAGCTATGCCATGCTAAGGTGGGTAGTATAGAAAGGTCGTACCTACCTAGACTCCTAGACAAAAATCGAGTCAGACCACATACATATACTAATGGTAAAGACTCGCCGCCTGCGGTGCATCATAGTACGTACAGACGTACTCAAAACAAAGCATGCTCATAAACGTATAACGTAAACGTAAACGTAAATATAGCGTTAAAATGGGCATGCTCTGCAACTGTTCACATTTGCCAGCTATAAGTACGCTTAAAGCATAAGACGTGCTATTTAGCGCCAGACTCTCGGCCGAAATGGATATACAAAGATAGAGTGACAGTGCTATCCGTACAGAACTTAATAAAATAATCATATCGCTTACAACCGAATGGTGTAAGAATAAAAAGCAAAGCTTTTTCTTCCCCCCAACGTGACACATCGAGGGTTTTTTTATTTTAAATTGACGCATCAACAGTCGCGAATCGAGATCGATTCGATAAAACATGCTCATAAGCAATCCTGTTCAGTTCAGACACGCTGCGAGCACGCCCTTCTACCCGCGCCTCAGGTAGCATGCTCGAAAATCAAACATCGGTTGATTTTTAAGCATGCTCAAAATAAATATGCTCATTACTAACAGTAGTGCGAGTGCGACACACGTGCTACTAATGAGCACTTGCTCAATAAAAGCATGCTTTCGTGCTAGTAATGATTACGTCTGTCTGTACCTTTAAGGGGATAAATCCTAGTTTTGGGGGCGTGGCTTATTCCTTTGTCGGTGAAGTTAGCGAACGATTAAGGGAGTGTCAAAATGAAAGTGATGCAATGACTTCATAATACGCAAATTATGAGATAGCTATACATACCGAGCAAGCGCTCTGAAAAAAACTAAGTAAGCGCCAAACAACATTTATATTTTTTTCAACAAAATTACGTTATGGGTTAAAAAAACGGGTTTATTAGAACCTAGATATGATTATTAACTATGCCTTAAAATAATTCCATGAACTTATTCGTAAAAATATTGTAGTGTCGTGATTAAATCGTGTTTTCCTTTTATGCAATCCTAGGTCATATAGTCAAAAATCATATACCAAAACTTTGGTTTGTTATCTAAAATACTTAAAGATATTTGTGAAATAGAAAAACCACCAAATTTTCGTGGTATCCACCTTAAAATGGGGAGACAGGACGCCGGCTGTTATGCTATGCAACCTCTGTCGCACTTACGGCAGGCCTGTTTCCGTTTTTTATTGCACCGCGGGCAGCGAGTCTTTAACATTAGTATAACTATAAAACCAGATGTGTAACATATTAGCACGGTTACCCGAATATTATGCAAGTCCTCCTGGAGACCATTAAGTTTGGCAAGTTCGTTCTCCCGCACGTGTTTCTGTACGTACACCACCTGGTTAGGGTAGCTGGGGGGCAGCAGGAACTGCTTCATGTCACTGCCCACTCTCTGCGTTTTTGAAGCGGACGTATCTTCTTTTTTGGTCGACGATTTTTCCACCTTTAGTGATTTTTTTTCTTCTTTCACCTAGAAGTTAAATTCATCTTTAACATCATTTAACGTTAGCTATGGTAGGGGGAGGAAAAGTCCCATTCCGAGAAGGGGCTGCTAGTCCACCGGGGCTGATGGGGCAGCGGATGTGTGCGAAAACGTTCCAGTGGACCTGCGAATATGCGGTAAAGGTGGAAAACCATGGAGTTTTAGTCGGGGTGAATCCGCCATAATCCATCCCTATCTCGCGAGCCCGGTATGTGTAGGCATTTCCCCATGTAGAAGATTAAAATAGAATAGAATAATTTTTATTCAATATATTTTACGAAAATAGTTAGTGAAAGTTTTACCACCGGTTCGTAAAAAAAACCTCTGTTCTGGGAAGAATCAGCAAGAAAACCAGCGGAACTTTTTTTAAAACATTAATTTATAATATAATATTTTATACAATTATAAGTACGAAAATATTTTTAAAAACAGCATGATAGCAATCACTTCAATCCCTGGTTTATTATCAATCATGCACTCTTTATTAGTATAATATGTAATAACACTAACTTACTAAACAAGTTTTGTTTAAAAAAATTTAAACATTATGAAAGACAAAAAAGTGGAGAATTATGGTATTACTGGTTTACGAAGTGACATAGCGTATAGTCTGTCAACACGTCCTGAGGAAACGCGATGGAGCAAGCCTGTGCTTTTCATTCCAGAAAAATATTGCGAAACCGTTTAACTACCCTCGTAGATTTCGTGTACATTACCAAGTTCAATGGTTAAAGCATTAATTAAAAACCCGATTGCGAATAAAAAAGTTTATTAAAAAAAGAAAAAATTGTTTACACTACTAGCTGACTTCGTCCGCGTGGAATTTATTACGGTTGTATTTCATAGGTACTGATTTCTTTTTTGCGCGGAACTCTAAAAAAAAAGTAGTCTTTAGTTCGGTCACCAGTCTCAAGCCGTTACGGTTCGCATGTCTGCTTGCAATTTATCCTCCATCCGCGCCTACAGCTTTACAAAATCACTCTAGGGGTAGGGCAAACAAGACTACGAGGAGTCGGGGCGTGCTGATTCGGATTTAGAACAGATTCGACCAATCGTATCTATAATCAGGTTGCCCTACACTTGGTAAATGATACAATGTAAATGTGATTAGTTCTAATTTTGTTTTTTGAAAAAAACTCTCCGTATTCAGCAACAAATGGATTGTCTGGGTCCGAGTGATTAACTATTTTATAGGTGTATCCGTGTTAAAAAAATTTACATATTTGTCATACATATGATATTTTTTGTCAAATTTATATTTGTCGTAAATAATTCATTAGGCATTTCCGAAATACATAAACAGTGTAAAATGTTCTAGCTTAATCCAGACAAACCTAAATAGAAAACAAATTAAAAAAAATCGAGTAACAGACATCTACATCATTAAACTAGACTAAATTGAGATATTTGATTGTAGGATTTCTTTTCGTTATAAGCAATTTTTAGGGAAATTTATTTTGAACGTAATTAATTCAAAACGAATTTCCGACATCCAAAAACAATGCAATAGGTTCAAACTTAACTCTACAAGCCTCCTTCACTAAAACATTATTAAAATCAAGTACCGAACGTCTATAGCCAACCCGTTACTAATGCAAATAAGACGAATATAGCGACAATTCATGTTAAAATCCACAGAAAAAGAAAGACATACATACACGCAACACGCAAAAAAGTTTATACAGCCGAATTGAAAATTTCTTTCTTATTTAAAGTCTGTTATAGAATAGTGCGACACTTGAGTAGTAATTGCTTGCGGAAGTCATATTCTACGAGATTTACTGCTAGTCTAATCAACTTTACGAAATATTTAAAATGTTGTAGTCTCTTTTGGCTAAATACGACAATCTTAATGGTAAAAACTATAATAAATAGGACTCGACTGCGTACAATTCACTTTCTATTATATTTTTTTTTTTCAAATCTTCGTCTTTACGGCGGATTTATGGAAAAAAATATAGAAAATATCTAACCTTAAGATTTCATATAATTTTGACTTTAAATGTGATCATAAACGCACTTTTTCGAATATAATCGTTCATAACTTTTTTGCAAAGCGTTAAACGAAGTTTGTATATTTTTATTGTTAATCTACACAAAAAACAAACATTTAAAAAAAGCACAGAAAAATGTTTATTTTTTTATCTCACTATTTTATAACTTTAAATGTTATTATAAACGCTCTAGAAAATCGAAAAATCATCCGATTTCGATGAGTTTTTTTTTTAAATCTTCGTTTCTATGGAAAAGACCAAAATGAAAAGAATTAACTATGTATTATATTCATAAATAAATCAATAACTTATATTATCCTTGAAAAATCTTGTAATTAAATAAAAAAAATTATGCAATATTGACAGTGATTGCTATATCTCAAACTAAATGTGGCTGCGCTGTCCTCGCGCCGCAAGCGAAACACACCGAAGCCTAAATCGCGCTATCGAAATTCTGAATCATAAACAATATATACATGTAACAAAAACCCTGTGGTTCTCGTTAAGTGTGTTATCAGAATCAGTATCCAAGCGTATGGAAATGATTTTTTTCCGAAATACACATTTAAAAAAATTAATTTTAATTAAAAAAATATTAATTTGCAAATTGTATGTGGTTTTATTTTCTCTAACTAACACGAGTATCGGTAATGCGTGGTCTTTGACTATCCTCTTACTGCTCGGAGATAATAAAACCACATGCAATTTGCAAATTATTTTTTTTTTCATTAAAATTAATTTTTTTATGTGTTTTTTGGGAAAAAATATTTCTATATGCTTAGACTGATTCTGATAACGCAGTTAACGAGAACCACAGGGTTTTTGTTACATGTTGTATAGAACAGATTCGAACTATCACACGGAGCGTTGGCCGCTCCCCAGGCGTAACACCTTGCCCGGCGGGAGATCTCCCTTTTTCCTTCTACGGCCAGACTAAATAATACAAATTTAAAAAAAATTTGAAAGAATTTTTTTTTGAAAATATAATCACAATAATGTATATTTGTTAATTTTTTAGCGAAGCGAGCTCGGGACTTAAGGCATCCCGACTCGGACAAGTTAGGTTAGAAAGAGATGCCCTAAGTCCCGAGCTCGCATCGCTCGATCTTACAGTTAATAAAAACCAAAATAGAAAATTAATAAATAAAGATTTTTTAATTTTTTTTAATTTAAAATGTTTGTCTTTTTTTTTTTTAAAAAATATAACAACTAACAACCAACAATTATACGTGAATGAGTGCATTTTCATGAACATTTAAAGCCTTCAAACCAATATAAATTTTCATTTTTTTATTCTTGTAATTTTTTTTTCAAATCCGCCGTAATAATGAAGATTTAAAAAAATCATCGAAATCGGGTGATTTTTCAATTTTCTAGAGCCAAAAAAACGAGGTGACCGCCGTTTAAAATTACCATGTATTCTACAATAGCACCACCTTCACTCGATGTAACTATACCTATAACCACAGAATAAATAATAGCTATAACCTTCGCGGAGGTGTAAACAAAATGTTGACAAAGTTTTACCGTAATCTGATGAACGGTATGGCAGCGCACAAAATACTAACAAACAAAAATTAATTTTTATATAATAGATATTGAATAAAAAAGTTTCAATTTCCACTCGCACAACGAATCTAACGACATCTCATATGCTACCACAGAAATCTAAATAATCTAAATAATAATAATGACCTATTTCTGTGGGCGCTACTCCTAACGAACGACCTTGAGCGTTCGGTCCTATACACTCCACGCGCTCTCACTACAATATATTGCGTGATAAATACGCCCGAATTTTAAAATTTTTCCTATATAAAATCAAATTTCAGTCCTTTGAAAAAATTAAATAGAACGAAATGTTCATTAATAAATTGCTTATCCATTAGTGTCAATCACAAAGTAAAATAATGCTTACTTAAGAAATATTTACTCCTTTAAAAAAATGGAATTGGTTATTATGGGATCAAGATTATGTAGAAATTTAATAGAATTTTTATTAGTTGATATATCGTTTTAATGACAAGTAGATAGCTCTTAAAACCTCACAAATAACGACTAGCCCGCCATTTTGCTCAAGCACGCACTTTAAAACCCATCAAGCAGTTTAGGCATACTATCGAAAAACATTACCCCGCCTTCTGGTGCAGTCGGATAATGACAGTCGCAATTTTACTTTATTGTGGTTCATCGGTATAGAATATTTTACTATTTTGAAGAGCTCTAATAGTTATTGAATAATAACGTTTACACAATTTTTTTAATAGAATACGGTCCACAAAAGAGCACACAGTCCACCTGATGCTGTGGCCCATTTACATCAACATTTATCCTCGATAAAGAATAAAAATGTAAATGCATTGTCACCCTTGAGAACTAAGGCATCGCCTCGTTTCCAGTGAAAAGGGTCTCCGGTTCTCTACACTCACCATACGAAACACAGCAACCTTAAGCCCGTGCGAGCTGACCCATTCGTGCTACAACTATACTACTAATATAACTGCAGCATCTACCACGTAAAGTACTCTTCTCGCACGTAACGGTTGTCATAGGTCCGGGTAATCTTTTTCATAGAATAAACTCATAAAATAACCATACGAAACACAGCAGCATTTAGCTGCTATTTTACGCTGGTACTCTGTGAGAGCGTGGTTTATTTCAATGCTTGCCTTTCATTGCGTTCAACACATATTTATTAAAATATGCTCACCTTTTTAGGCATATTTGCCGGATTTTGAAAGTTCAGCACATTAAAGTCACAAACGTATTATTAACGACGATAGAACTGTTTAAAATTATTATTATAAATTTATATAACATGAAACAAATTTCAAATACAAAATTAATTAACCGTTCACTTGCGTCCAGGATTTACAACTACAGCAATACTGCCGGTCTCGCTTATTATCAAAATACCCTCTTTTCTCTCATTTATTCTTTACCTAATATTTAACAAATCAAGTCGGGTATAATAACCGTCAAAAGAACGATATAAGAAATCATAACAACGATAAAATGTCTGTTTTGATAAATCATGCTGCGGGCCCGCGGGCGACTTTAAATTATTATTTAAAATGATTTGACAAAGTTCTTTGCGGATAATTTGCTTTTTTATTTGTATTGTAAATTAATGATTTCTTATATTTATGAGAATACTTTAATATAACTCTGTGACCTGGTGCTAAAAGGGTCAAAGTACGTTTCTTTAAGGACGCGTTTGCAAATCAACCAAAATTAGGGTGTTTTTCGGTAGATTTTGTGACAAAACTAAACCAAATCAAATATAAGTAAAAACTACCATGTATAGATTGGTTCTTCATCTGCAAATGTATGTAACTCTTTTGTTGAAAATAGTAGTTTTTTATATTGTAAAAACGAACTTTCGTTGCCATTTTCTACAAAATTAACGATACCGGCTTGTGTTTCGGTATATGTTTTGGTCTATTATCAACATATTTAAAAAATTTAAAAAATACTATAAGATGACAGACATATTCAATTAAAAACCCTGAGTTTATTTTTTAACAAAATGTCACAAATAGTCGTAAAAAAAATAAAAACTGATGCACATTTTTTCACATATTTTGGTAATACGGATGAATCATAATGTATTGCAATAAGGGCTATTTTATTGTTGGTGCCTGCTTTGATTTATTGTACAAAGATTTCGATGAAACCACAGTCCGCGCTCGGCCGCCGTCGTGAGTGGACACTGTATCGCCTGTTTGCAGTGGCTCATTCTGAAAAGATCGCTGTACATACACAAAATATTAGAAAAAAAAAAACAAATTGGAAACATAAGTACTTGACAAGTGATAAAATTATTATTTTTATACTCACAGTTTTTTATTTCGCTAAAAATAAGTAGGATATATAAACTTACCTACTACTGCAACTCCTGGACGAGCGGAACTAGGTGTGTCGAGTTTGGGCTCGTTTTGTTGGTTATGATGAGACCTTACCTCCGCACTTGATGGTGTGACCTGAAGGTGTACTTTCGCGACCGCTATTTGAACTTCTTGTAGAGTAAAACTAGGTGTGCCGAGTTTGGGCTTATTTTATTAGTTATGATGAGACCTTACCACCGGACTTGATTGAGTGACCTGAAGGTCTAAATCGGTGATTGCAACTGGAACTCCTAGACTGGTAGAACTAGGTGTGCCGAGTTTGGGTTCGTTTTGTTAGTTACGATGAGACCTTACCACCGGACTTGATAGAGTGACCTGAAGGGGTAATTCAGTAACTACTGCTGGAATTTCTGAACGAGTAGAACTAGGTGTGCCGAATTTGGGCTTCGTTTTGTTAGTTATGACGAGTCCATACCTCCGGACTTGATGGAGTGACCTGAAGGTGTAATTCAGTGATTACAAGTGGAACTCCTAGACTTGTAGAACTAGGTGTGCCGAGTTTGGGTTCGTTTTGTTAGTTACGATGAGACCTTACCACCGGACTTGATTGAGTGACCTGAAGGTGTAATCAGGTGGTTACAAATGGAACTCCTAGACTAGTAGAACTAGGTGTGACGAGTTTGGTTTCGTTTTGTTAGTTACGATAAGATCTTACCACCGGACTTGATGGAGTGAAATTCCGCACACCTAGTTCTACTGGTTCAGAAATTCCAGCAGTAGTTACTGAATTACCCCTTCAGGTCACTACATCAAGTCTGGTGGTAAGGTCTCATCATAACTAACAAAACGAACCCAAACTCGGCACACCTAGTCCTACAAGTCTAGAAGTTCCACTTGTAATCACCGAACTATACCTTCAGGTCACTCCATCATGTCCGGTGGTAAGGTCTCATCATAACCTACAAAACGAACCCAAACTCGGCACACCTAGTTCCACCAGTCTAGGAGTTCCAGTTGCAATCACCGATTTACACCTTCAGGTCACTCCATCAAGTCCGGAGGTATGGACTCGTCATAACTAACAAAACGGAGCCCAAATTCGGCACACCTAGTTCTACTCGTTCAGAAATTCCAGCAGTAGTTACTGAATTACCCCTTCAGGTCACTCCATCAAGTCTGGTGGTAAGGTCTCATCATAACTAACAAAACGAACCCAAACTCGGCACACCTAGTTCTACTAGTCTAGGAGTTCCACTTGTAATCACCGAATTACACCTTCAGGTCACTCCATCAAGTCCGGTGGTAAGGTCTCATCATAACCAACAAAACGAACCCAAACTCGGCACACCCAGTTCCACTAGTCTAGGAGTTCCTGTTGTAATCACCAAATTACACCTTCAGGTCACTCCATCAAGTCCGCAGGTAGGTAAGGTCTTATTATAACTGACAAAACCAGTTCAAAGTCCAGAGCTAACATCTCACTACCAGTAGAGGGCTTCCAGTACCAAGCAGTCTTTGGAGCAGGTATTCATATTTCGTATCGAAGTATATTTCTGAGGTAGGTATAAGAAATGAAAAACAAATTCAATCTTTCAAATTATCAAAATAATTTCATTTGACTACGATTCCCACAGCCAACCGTGCGTACACTAGTGTGTGTGTGACTTTTGTCAATGTAGTAGTGCGATTCTATACCTATCCATTTTGTAAACGCGTCCTTAAGAAATGAGATTTTAAAGCCATATTATTGAAAAATATGAAATTTGTTTATGCTAAAAGAGCGTCCGTTTATTGAGTCTTTCAAAGGATAATACGTAAAAAGGCCAATGTAATGTGTACTTCCATACTGTTTAATAAAATAAAATATGTGCTACTGAGTACTGTTTAACAAAAACGTACTTTAGCCCTTTTAGCGCCAGATCACAGTACTTATTTTTTGATTAGCGCGTTCTTCGATGGCCACGGAAGAAATAGGATTAAACGCAATAATAATATCCTTATAAAAATCCTAAATATAAATAATATCCGTAAAATTAGTTTTATTCAATGTCAGTATAAAATTAAGTTATTAAATCAATTTACAATATTGATTTAATAATTTAATTTTAACATTATATTTAACACACACACTGCAGCTATATTATGGTTGTAGCACAAATGGGTCAGCTCGACCGGGGAATGACCAGGCTCTCAGAGAATATCAGTGTAAAATAACAGCTTATAGCTGCTGTGTTTCGTATGGTGAGTGTAGAAAACCGGAGACTTTTTACTGGAAACGAAGCATTCCATCTTAGTCCTCGGGGGTGACAACGCATCTGCATTTTGATTCTTAATTGAAGATAAATGCAGATGTCTATGGGCCACAGCATCCACTTACCATAAAGTGGACTATGTGCTCGTTTGCCACGATTGCCACATTTGTACTCGATCCGTTAGGGATTCGAACCCGCGGCGTTCAGCCTTTACCTACCATTACAGCCTTTTAGGCATAGACAGACATAAACATAGACATACATTTTATGAACATCAATACACTCACAAAATATACATTTAAAAGTAAGTAAGAACATAAAAACCCACCAAGGTACAAGTTGGAAAACATAAATAAAAATAACAAGACCAAGAACAAGAGTGATGTGATGCCAAAGAGGATTCCGTCTCAGCATATGCTTTTAAAGACCATTGCTGAACACATGCCTCCCCCATAGATTGCTCATAGGGGAATATTTGCCATAGTTGCCACGCTTGGCAAGCGGGTTGGGTGGCTATTACAGTTTTTTTTGTTTTAGTCGTTATTAGGGAGACGCCGCTGCCCGTCCGGACGATACGTCGTAGTGGATATTCTTACCGCGACTCGTTAATTAATCCTGTTAAGGAATCGGTGAAAGAAAACGTCGTAAGCAATCCTGCATGTGTAAGAAATAACATATTTTAAGGTCATGTGAACTTCGCCAATACGCATTAGACAGCCATAACCCTCTTTAAAATGAAAGGGGGTTGTGCCCAGCATTGGGGTGTGTTTATAATTTTACTATTGTATAAAACTGATTCCACGGATTATATCGAGTTTGCTTGGACTTAGTTTTTAATTTCCGTCATATCTTAGCTTTTTCGTAGCCGTTCTTTTTTATAAATAAGGTAAGTGGTTGCTGTGGCCCATAGACATCTACATCTATCCTCGATTACGAATCAAAATGCAGATGCGTTGTCACCCGTGAGCACTTAGATGGAATGCTTAGTTTCCAGTAAAAAGGGTCTCCGATTCTCTACACTCACCACACGAAACACAGCAGTATTAAGCTGCTATTTTACACTGGTATTTTGTGAGAGCGTGGTCGTTCCCCGGTCGAGCCGACCCATTTGTGCTACAATTATATTACTAATATAACTGCACCATGGCTCTCGTCGTAGCTTTTTAATAATCTGCGTAGTCGGAGCCAAAATTCTAAAGTTAGCCGGGCTAACTATGACATCGTTTTGTGTTACTTGCCAAAATAGTGTAGTACATTTTTTTTACAGTACAGTCGGTTAAACTTAGGTGATGTAATTATTTTGAATTCAATGTTGGGCAAAAAACTAACATTTTATTTAAAACTGAGGCAGTTATATTTTAACTTTTAACTGTAATTTACAGAAGGGTTATTCATGGTTATATCACAGAAAAAAAAAACTGATAAAAAGTTCATATTTTTTAGTCACAGGAGTTGAAAGACATAGGTTGTCAGTTTTGAGATTTAACCCTTGTAATTTGAAAAGTACATGACCAAGATTTTTTTTTATATTTTTCTGATAACTGTCACGATTTGGTCAATCGCCCGTTTCTGGCTTGACATCGATTTGTAGGACATTCTGTATAAATTACACATGGAAAAATCCAAAACCGGGTGAATAGTTTATACCTTATACAAACACTTGTTCAGTGCAGGATTCGGATCCGCGGCTAATAGCGCTGAGACCAAACGCTTAGCGTCTTTCATAGTAGTAAAAGTTGTCATAATCGCCACCAGATAACTCGTACCTTTGATGTTACTCCTAGTTTACGAGATGATTACACCGCCATCTATCAAAAGCTATGAGATCTGATAGTCACCCCTTACCTCCGGAAAGAAATAAGATGATGGATTCTCTTACATTGCCACCAAAATTTAGAAATCCTTGTGTTGTTTAAAAACAAAAATTAGCAAACTTACCTCATCTTCGTCGTCGCTGCTAAGCGCAATAATTTCCGGCTTTGCGTCAATAATGGTCAAATCTTCATCAATAACTTTTTCATTATAACTGCTACCACTCCCTGTCATTCTATTGAACACTTTATTGCTTAAATAATTGCTTTCACTTCGTGTTAAATCGTAGGTTTCGAAGGAATCGTTCTGCGTCAAGTCACATATTATATCGTTGTTATTTTGAACTCTATTACTTTTGTTTTTATCGTCAATTTTGAACGACTCGTTAAAGTTGTTAGTTATATCCTTTAGTGGGCTGCTGAATGGTGAACAACTAATTCTAGATTCGTTGATATCGTCATCTTCATTATTCAGTTTTTCTGGTGTCTTGTGCAAGGAGACACTTACGTCTGGTAAATCTGTCAAGCTGTTTGCGGAGTTTGGCCGTGAATTAGAATTCTAAAAAGGGAAAATTATAGATTACTAGTGATCCACCCCGGCTTCGCAATGGATGATTTCCGGATCTCAACAACAGCTCCACCTGTCGGCTCAATTGTGAATGTAAGCCAAACACACACGAAAATTTCATCAAAACCGGCCCAGCCGTTTAGGAAGAGTTAAGGAATAATTACACGTTCAGAATCTCTAGACATAAAAAATAATTGCTGTCCATTAGTCTCGCAAACACTCTAAAATAGCTCGTCCGATTTGGATGATTTTTTTTTGGATTTAGATGTTTAAAAAACTAAATTATGGCCCTGTGGGTGCCGCTTTTGTCGACCGCCAGAAATCACCCGCGCAAAAAAAGGGCGGATCGCTAGTTATACTGGATGCCCTTTTTTACCGTCTGGAAAATATAGGTTATTACATGTGAACGGAGTAGAAGCCCATGGCACTGATATTTTACAATAAATAAAAACAAACATTTTAAATTAAATAAATATATAAATTAAAATCTATCAAACTTCAAATCATCTCCGCCCTACTTTACCAACGGCAATAAAACAATAAATTTAGTAGGCAACTTTGAGCTTCACACTTCGCAGGGTCCCAGGCTCAAAAAAAATTTCAAACGTTTAATTCAAATTTTTTGTTTTTGTTTTTGTCAAATATCAGTGCTAGGCTTCTACTCCGTTCACATGTTACATCCTATTTTTTTCCAGAAGGTAAAAAAGTCATCTAGTATATAAATAGAAAAAAAATAATTTAATGTAAAGTATTTAAGTTGTACTTATACTTAAAGTCAGTACGAGTATTATAATACGCCTTAATCGTTACGCTTGGCATGCAAATTGGCGTTTGCAGTACTAAACCTCTCACACTGGGTGCGTTTGGCAGAAAAAAGCGCTAGCAAGCGCTTGTAAGCAAAATGGCGATCGTAAGCGGTAAGCGCTGTCAAATCATAAGTAGCTATTTTCCTCCAGGACACGATGTTAGTTTTAACGGGGGAACATAATCTAATTTAAATATATGTTTGTAAAGTATTCATATTAAGAACTTACCAATCATGAATTTTTAATAACATGTATATGTTTATTCATGTCATTATATTACTTAAAACTAATATTGCACAAAACAACTTATAAACTCTACTTCAAAACAAACAAATTAAATAAGCAAAATGGCGGATTGTGTCAGCGCTACTGAAGTAGGAATCGTGTCCTGGCCGAAAACTATTTTAGCGCTTATAAGCGCTTGTTAGCGCTTTTTTCTGCCAAACGCACCCACTTACTTACGATTACGATACTTATTTGTTTACGATTTGGCGGGAAATTGAAAATTATCTGTCACGGCAGCATGATTTTAACGCGAGAAAATTTTCGTACAATGATTTTTTATGACTTTCGATGTCATTTAAGTCAACAAGAAAGTTATGATAGACTTCGATTGGCTTTTTATGATGAAGCCCTATCTTGTGCCACTGTTTACGACTGGTTTAATGAGCTTAAACGTGGTTGCACTAATCTCATGGATGATCTGCGTGAGAGACGGCCTTATACGGCGATGACTGAAGATTACATCAGTCATCAGTGACTGACAAAAGTGTGACTTATCAGCATATTCGGACAAGCTTAAGCATCGGTATGAGTCAAGTGAACGAAATCCTCAAAGAACATTTAGCGGTCAGGAAGCTTTGTGCCCGGTGGATACCTCATAATTTGACAGAGGCCAAAGAACTCCGTCGTGTTGATTGTTTTCGTGAAATGGTTCAAATATTTAACGGAGGTGACTCAAATGCTGTGTTCGACATACTTACGGGTGACGAAAGCTGGATTTATTGTTATTATTCTGAAATTGAGAGGCAGTCTGCTGTCTGGATGTTTCCTTCCGAGGAGTTGCCAACTAAAGTGGCAACTCCTTGCAACAGAACACCTTGCAAAAGAAGCACCGAGTAAAAAGATTTCCCCAAATAAAGACCAAAGATAAAACGTATTTGCGGCAAAAAGAGTGGAATAAGTTGCCAGCATCTGTTTTTACATCCGATTACAATGTACCCACATTCTTTCACAGTACTTAAGGCAAGGGTGAAAAAGGCTTTTGTTAAGCTAAGTATGTGCGATTTATCATCTCCTGGTGCATCACCACTTTTTATATGGTAGAACTGTCTGTTCAAGCAAGGGCTTATTAAGTTAAAAAAGTAAAGTGCTATCGATATGTAGCCATCACGATGTTTATCGTGGTCGGACTCGTGATAGAAATCATGTGTATGACTATTTTTCACTAAGTAAGATCTATTCATCAATAATTGGTCGAAGCGTGGAGAAAAAGATGGTGTCCTCGTTCTTCGGAAGGACAGTTCATTATGCAACAATTGTTTTAGAGAATCGAGTAACAGTTATCTACTGCAGAGTGGTACACTAACAATTGTTTGCCACTTGGCTTAGAAAAAGTTCGGGAGAAACGACCTCCTTCACCACAACGCCTCGTCGCACACCACCAAGCAAACAATCGACTACTTAGTGACGTCAGACGTGGAATTACTGGATCACCGGCCTTATAGCCCCGACCGACCTCACACCTTGCGATTTACTTTTATTTCCGAAAATAAAAGGAAATCTTCGCGGAAAACGTTTTATGGTCGCCAAGGAAGCAGCAAGGCTGCGGTTCAAGATGCCGCCGAAGAGACCCCTAAGGACGAGTGGGCAAAGTGCTTTTCTCAGTAGTTCCATCGGATACGGATGCGATGTATTGATGTGTCTGGACACTATTTTGAAAAGATAACAAAACTAATAACTTGCTAGTTTGTTCAGTTTTTGATTTTCTAAGAAGTTTCAGTGTCATCCTCGTAATATAACGTTATACTAATATTAGCGGATTTTTGCTATAAGTACTGCGAATGCTGACGTTACGGGCTCGATGAGGCGCCATTCCTAATCCCTGTCTTTATCCGTACGGACTGAAAATTTAAGAATCGACCAAACCTTAAAGATCATACTAAAAGTAGCAAAGTCAAGTAATATAATGTAGTTAATTATTAATAGTTATGTCAAAGACCTCTAACTAAAGACGAAAGATACATTGAAACTGTTGTGTGTTGGTAAATTAAAAAAGTGACTTTCAATAAGTATTTTTATAATCTACATTGAATAAAAAAGTTTCTATTTCTATTTCTATTTCTATTTCTGTGTATGTCTAGGTGTGTAAGGGTGTGCGGGCTGCGTCCCCCACCGAATGGTCGCTGTCTCATTAAACCAGTGTGCAATTAACTAGCTTGTCTAATTGACGTATCGCCCTTGTCACTCCCTAAGTATATCAATATCCAACAAGTGGCGACGAGCGAACTCGCGTATTTACACTAAAAATGTCAACGGGAGTAACTTTTGGCATTATATCAACATTCGATCATCTTTCGCACGAATGGAACAGTTATAAATCGCGATTGGATCAGTGGTATATCGCGAACGACATAACCAATTGAACTGACAAAGCAACAGTAAAGCGGCGAGCGATATTGTTGAGTGCGCTAAGTGAATCGACGTTCAAGTTAGGTAATGACCTGGCGTTACCCAGCAAGGTGGAAGAGTTGAGCTACGGAGCAATAGTTAAGCTCCTCGATGATCACTTCACACCAAAAAGGTTGGGGTTTGCAGAAAAATCAATTTCTTCTATACGGCAACTCAGCGACCAGGTGAAGGTCACACTCAGTGGGCGGCCAGAATTAGGGGATTGGCGGCACATTGTGAATTTAAGAACTTGGAGGAAGCCCTGTTGGACAGATTCATCATGGGCATGGCGGCAGGACACGAGCGGGACAAAGTTTTCGCGCAAGATCAGCGGGAGTTGACCCTGGTAAAGGCCATCAACTTGGCGGAGAGCTTGCGCTGTGCACGTCACGCTTCATCAGTTGCGGCGCCGGGCGAGAGTGGTGTCGGTGCGAGCGGATCCGCGGATGGTGGCGTATTCAACATCTCCAAGAAGGAAAAGTGCAATGTGTGTGGTTATGCCAATCATAAATCCAATCAGTGTCGCTATAAAAATCTCAAGTGTAAAAAGTGTAATAGGAAAGGTCATTTACGAAAAATGTGCGCTTATGATGACAGAATAAAATATGTCGAGGAAGGTACTCTGGTCGAAGGAGACGACGACGGAACGCGTTATGATAAATGGTCTTTCTTTAGAGTTCGAAATAGATAGCGGTTCGGCAGTAAGCGTAATTTCGGAAAAAACTTATATTTCTAAATTTAATCATTTGCAATTTAGCCACCAACAAAAAGCTATCAAGTTATACGGGCGAACACATAGGAACCGTCGGGTTAGTTTCACTACCTATAGAATATAGTGGGATCTCGCATACTCTAAGCGTGTATGTAGTGCGCAATGGTGGACTGTCGCTTCTGGGCAGGGACTTCATTCGTGTTTTTAACTCAGAACTAGCGCATGCGCAGCCAGTCGCCAGCGGCCGCTCTCAGCGTGTGCATGCGGTATACGCGCAAGGGCAAGGTGATTGCCACGAAATAATGTTAAAGAAATTATACTCAAAATTCCCGAATATTTTTTCTAGTAAGCTTGGGTCATTTAATAAGTATACTGTTGATTTACATCTAAAACCGGACGCAAAACCTATCTTTTTCAAAGCTAGACCCGTACCATATGCCCTTAAGGAAAAAATAGACAAAGAGATAGATCGTTTGTTGGCGTTAGGCATTTTAAAACCCGTCGAGCACTCAGACACTGCTTCACCGCTAGTGCCGGTATTGAAAAAGGACGGTAGCATCAGTTTGTGTGCCGATTATGCGGTTACTATTAATAAACAGTTAATAGTAGACCAGTATCCTTTACCCACAGTAAGCGATTTATTGGCAAAATTACACGATGGCGTACAGTTTAGTAAAATTTATTTATCTATGGCCTACAATCAGTTTGTGTTAAGCGATAAATCACAGAAAATCACATATATAAATACACACCGCGGTCTTTTTAATTTTACTCGGTTGGTCTTTGGTCTGGCATCTGCTCCATCAATCTTTCAGCGTGCGATGGAGTGTTTGCTCGCTGGCATTGAGGGATAATATTTTTGCTAGATGATATCCTAATTACGAGTAAAAGCAAAATTCAACATGAACAAAGGCTTATGGCTGTTTTACAGCGTTAAGACGACGAAGGATTGACTGTTCAAATGAATAAGTGTGAGTTCTTTAAAGACGAGATTTCTTATCTGGGTCACGTGATAGACAAAACTGGGATTAGGAAATCGCCAAAGAAGGTAAAAGCCATTCTCGAAGCGCCTAAGCCGAAGAATGTCTTACAATTGCAGTCTTTCCTTGGTTTAGCGAATTATTATCGTAACTTCGTGCCGAACGCATCATCTATACTAAATCCCCTCTACAACTTATTTAATAAAAAATCTAAATGGGAGTGGACTTCTGTACATGACGATGCATTTAAGAAAATAAAAGAATATCTCGCTAGTGACAAAATTTTAACCCACTTTAACCCGAAAGCCGAGTTAATATTAACAGTTGATGCGTCTCCAACAGGGTTAGGGGCTGTATTGTCTCAGATAGGCGACGACCGATTAGAAAGACCCATATCTTACGCCTCGCGAACGCTCACAGTTGCTGAAAAGAATTACGCACAAATCCAGAAAGAGGCAACGGCCATTATTTATGGGGTGAGACGTTTTCATCAGTATTTGTATGGTCGATCCACGCCTTTCACGCTACGAACAGACCATAAGCCTTTATTGCCTATATTCGGGCCTCATAAAGGAATTCCCGAGGTGACCGCCAAACGACTACATTACAGTAAATGGGTTGAATGTTATAATATGAATACTTCTTATAATTCCAAAGCTGTTATTAATAGATTATACGATTTTATGTCCCGTTTCGGAGTACCTCATACGTTGGTGAGTGACAATGGCACCTCTTTCACGTCTCAGGAGTTTAAAAATTTTTGTGTAAAAACGGTATAAAACACATATTATCCCCGGTGTATCATCCAAGTAGTAACGGACAAGCAGAAAGTTTTGTTAAAAGGGGCCTTAAGGGCAAAAGCTTTTTACAAAGCGTAAATAAAAAAATAGTTCAAGAAAAAATGTCAAAATTTTTATTTGACTATAGGAACTCTAAAAACAGTACCACGAACAAGTCACCAGCAGAACTCGTCTACGGGCGCGCGTTACGTTCACGGCTAAATTTATTAAACCCACTAGCGTCGTCTCCCGCGTCCACGGACCTCGTTAAAACAGTGGAACATAATCAGTTATTACAGGCCCATAATTATAAAGGGAAACAAAGATCAGAATTAAGAATTAATGACAAAGTGTGGCTAACAAAATATATAGACAATAAAAAATTCTGTTGGATCGAAGGCATAGTGAAAAGAAAAATTGGAAACGTAATGTATAGAATATACGTACCTCAATATAACTGCGAAGTCACGAGACATGTCGATCAGTTAAGAGCACGGTTATACTCACCGGCTAGAGATGACCGGCGATGGGACCCGGATGTGGTGCCCGACGAGCTGACCGCTACAACTTTTAGCGACGGAGTCCAGCCTGGAACCACAGCCGATGTAGGAGGGGAAGGACGGGACATAACGGCACCTGAACTGGCAAGCGGTATTAGCGAGTACCCGAAGACTCCGCTCCGTGCTAGCGCCCCTCCTCGAAGAAGACAAGCTATAAGTCCGATATTCTCTACGCCGACATCGGAACAGGAGGATACCTAGATGGAGGCTGACGTTTCTCTACGTGATCTATGTTGTCATAGCTTGGAAAATGTTTCCACATTTTTTTGTACTTATTGATTTTGTATATTATGTTAGCTACAAGGTGGAGGGATGTTGTGTATGTCTAGGTGTGTAAGGGTGTGCGGGCTGCGTCCCCCGCCGAACGGTCGCTGTCTCATTAAACCAGTGTGCAATTAACTAGCTTGTCTAATTGACGTATCGCCCTTGTCACTCCCTAAGTATATCAATATCCAACAGAAACGAAACTCGATTTACGGAAGTTTTATATGATCCAGACGCTGCCTTATATGTAAACAATTTATCAAACCTGAATTCACAACGGTCTTATTTTTTTAGTAATTGTAATGTGATGGTAAATAGTAGTAATATTACTTAATTGTGTTTTTAATAATTTGACTTCAAAAAATACAGTTCAAACTAAAAATGTACAAAAATTTAAATGACTATGTCAAGTATTTTTTTATACTTTACATTCCCGCTAGAGCGTGCCTTAAACGTGGTTTTAAGTCACCGTGTACTATAAAAATATTTTTTACAAACCAATTCCATTTGCGACTTACATCATCAGACTGAATGAAGTCCGATTCGTCACTGGGACTCTCTTTAGGTACAAAACCCATTATACTCATCCGCGTAGCTCGAGACATCACCATCTGATCCTCATCTAGTTCGTCGCTTTCATCAGCTTCACTGTATTCTGATGCATCGGATTTAGGCTTTTCATTGTTGCATACTTCGCCAGAGCTTTCTCGTATGTCGGATTGTTTTCGATCGCTACTACTTACGTTATGGCTTTCTTTGTCACAATCAACATGTTCATCACTGGAATTTTCACTAAATTCTTTACTACAATGACTCATATCAGCCTTTTGGGGAATATTTTCTTCTTCATCGTCAGAGGAATTTTTACTAACATTACCACTTTCAACTTGATCATCACCAGTATCGCAACTATTGTGACAACTATCATCAGCCTTTTTTGTTCCGTCAGCTATAGCCTTAGCTAATATTCTACTATTTATCTTAGCAGGTGTATCTTTTAAACATGCGTGTTTCCTATTCTTGTCATGTTCGATGATTATTGAATTCTCTGTATCAGAGTCTGTTAAAATCATGCGTTTCCTGTTTTTCCGACCAATAAAAAGTAGCGACGATCTTCTTTGCGCATTGTTTGGCCGCCGGCGTGGTACGATTTCCGGTGACAATTCTAGTTCAGAAATCGGAAATAATATAAACCAGTTATTAATTATAGATTAAAATTACAAATAGCTAGGGAAAGCAAATAATGTTATTATAATTTAAAATAAAATCATTCTGAAATCAACATGGTTTTGTGAAATAAACGTAAAGTCTTTTCTTTAAGTTTACTTCAATAATAAATAAACTAGTTTTGGATTAAATCGCATTTAATTTGACTTTTTTCATACATTTTCGTTCCCAACATTCAGAAGCTGAAGGTAACCCGGGTTAACTATGACTATCACATAAAGCACGCATAGTTATGGAAGTCAAGCCCAGGGCATTAAAATAAGTAATAACTTAAATTGAAAATTAATAAAATCCCTAGACAAAAAGAGCTGATGATCTTAAAACTGCCTAAACAGATTTTCTTGAAATCTCGATGAAGACACCTTTGAAACAAAAAAAAATAATCAAAATCGTTTCATCTAATTAGGAGTTATGGTACCGCAGACAGAGCAGATACACTGCAATAATAGTACCTCCCCCCCCCAACCATCTTTTCGTTGGGGGTTAAAAATAAGTCAGATTAATTGCGATAAATCCATAAAATTAGTTTTAATAAATGTGCAGAATTCGTAAATATAAGAAGTCTCTAAATAGAGTTAATTAAAACTTTGATAAAAAACACATTTTAGTAAAATACATATTTAATTTTAATATTCAGCTTAAATCCGTATAACAACTAGAATAAAACAAGTATATACTTGTAGGTGTGCTGCGCACACACATGTTAACGTTCGGGCGAAAATTACGTCTACCGGGAGACTTTTATGACGGCTCTTCGAACAACCGTAACGTCAATGATTATTGTTTAGTGGATAAGATTAGAGATACTATTCGTAGTTATAAGCCTACATCCGACGATTCACGTAACTGTCATAGTTTTTTTGTGCACAAGGACTTACGTAACTGTGAATATGTCTTTGTTAGGGACGATTCAATACGTAAACCTTTGAAACCACCCTACGACGGTCCATACCGCGTGATAAAAAGGGGCTCAAAAGTTTACCTAATTCAATTACCCGATAGACAGGTACATATTTCTATCGACAGATTAAAGCCTGCATATGTATTAAAGGAATGTGATGGTAACGAAGCAACGCCACGCCAAAGTAACGCTGACAACGCAGCGGATGTGGCACCTGCGCATGTACGGTTTCAGTTACCACCGTCCACACCGCTGACGTCGTTGTTACCCGGCCCGAGCAACCCGATAACCGTGAAAACAACGCGAAGTGGTCGGATTGTTAAGTTACCTTCACGATTTATAAGCTAGTGTTA
The DNA here is from genome assembly GCA_907164705.1 of Parnassius apollo. Classification (NCBI taxonomy): domain Eukaryota; kingdom Metazoa; phylum Arthropoda; class Insecta; order Lepidoptera; family Papilionidae; genus Parnassius; species Parnassius apollo. Next base: position 1,471,024 of record CAJQZP010000975.1, read on the forward strand.
ATATAAAATATATATTATACAATTACATGTCTAAATGATAATCAGGTTTAGTTACTATGGATGTGAAAGTATTATTTGCATTGTCAAGTGCATAATATTTTCATTCAGGATATTCAAGTTACATTATTTAAGTTGAATGTAATTGTAGAGGTATCGTGTTCAGTATTTTGCGTATACTGCACTTTCATATAGGTTCCAGGTAGCTAGTTTAGTTATAATGTATTTAATATAATTTCATTCGAAATACTTCCTTTGCGATAGCATTAGCGCGATAAGTTTTACGATTTTTACTATGGGTAATTTTCAAGAAAAACCAGTTATTGTTTCTCAGGCTCAAAATACTGTAGAGAATAAAGTGGATAATTTTCAAACATGGTTATATGTGATAGCCAGTTTTATGGGGGCGATAATCCTGTACACTATTTGGGTAAAGTTTAATAAGAAGTTCAAAAGCTGGCTTCGTCATCAGGTGTTAATGACAGGCGTTCCGATATCGGGCCAGAATATGGGTCAGATGATAGATCTCCTAGATAGGTCTCCGTACAGCCCTGCGCACAAGCGCATTAGCAAGTTTTTGTTGTTAGTTTTAAGTTTATATTCATTGTATAGTTTTAAGTTTTTTGTATTCATTTTTTGTAAAGGGGGAAGTATTGTAGGTGTGCTGCGCACACACATGTAAACTTCGCAATGTTGTATTGTAACTATATTATGTAGTGAATAAGATTTTTCAAGCAGTCACTAGTTGCCCGCCAACTGTATGGCACGTTCCGCTATAATAAATATATTAGTAAAAGATTTCATCTTTCATTATGGTCACCAGTAGGCACCCATATGGAGTCAGCTCCTAAATACTTATAGTTACACTTGGTAGAGTTAGGCTGTAGCTCTAGGGTTAGCTGCAGGGTTGCAGCACAAATAGACTGCTGGACCTGGGAAGGAGCACATTCCTACAGAATCATCATCACCAGCCTGTGGCAGTCCACTGCTGAATATAGGTCTCTCTTAGAATACTAGCATAAAAAATCTGCCTAACAGCTGTGTTTTGTATGGTGAGTTTGGTCAGTGAAGAGAACCAGAGACCTTTTTACTGGAAATGAGAAGTAAGCTCAGGGGTGAAAAGGCATTAAGCATTTTGGTGCTTAACTGAATAAAGAAGATGTCTATGGGCCACAGCATCCACTTACCATTAGATTGACTGTGTGCTTATTGTCAGCCTTATTCTATAAAATACTTTATTAGATGGGCCCCAGGTGAGGATTGATGTCTTAGAAAACTAGGTAAGTATGTATTATTACAGAATATTCACTAAGAATGTTCCTGTTTTATCTTAAATCAGAACTTTCTGAGGAGTTCTAACTGCAACACATTTCGTAACATCACACATTTTAGAGATAGGAAGAGGTACATATATGTAAACTTTGCTTTGCCTTACTCATAAAATCCATTTCAATTGGAAAAATTCTTAAAGATGATCTCTCTCTCTCTCTATTCATTTATTGACAAAAGAAAAAGACAGGTACAGAAATAATAGCTTAATTTAGGCCAAACATTAATCAACAATTACTATATATTAGAAAGGCCAATAAGGCAAATTTCTCCCCCTATGAGGCAATCTATGCGGAGGCCTATGTTCAACAGTGGACTTTAATATGCTGTCACGGTATCTGTAAGGCCATTATGATATTATTAATAAATATTCTTATAACGGGTTTATATTGTACAATTACTGTGATTAACATTTTTTATGTATTTTTGATTTTCGTTCTAAGATTGTCATAAAAGCTTTTAGAGCTGACTAAAGTTTTTTATAAAATGAAGTGAATGGTTACTGTAGGCTATAGAAACCTGCAGCCAACTTTAAACAAGGAAGGCAACTGATATAATATTAACAAGCATTTCATCTTAGTCCCCGGGAGTGACTCGTGGACTTTTTCTTTTGAAGTTGGTGTCAGATGTCCCTGGGCTGTACATTAGCTAGACAGTACATATGTAACTATACCATTACCTTGTTTGTTAATCTTGTATTTTTTTTATAGGATAAGGGTGACAAAAAAGCACACAGTCCACCTGACGGTAAGTGGATACTGTGACCCCTAGACATCTACATTTATCTTCGAATAAGAATCAAATGCAGATGTGTTATTACCCATGAGAACTAAGATGAAATGCCTCCATTTCCAGTAAAAAGTATCTCCGGTTCTCTACACTCACCATACAAAACACATTTTACACTGGTATTCCGTGAGGGTGTGGTCCTTCCCTTGTCGAGCTTACCCATTCACACTACAACTATAACAGTAATATAGCTGCAGCATAGCTTTACAATTTATAAAACATATTGCATTCTTTATAACAAAAGGATACCAAGAGGACTTAATGCCTTGAGACATTCTCTACCAATCAACCTATGGAGTGGTGAGAAGTAGACGTAAGTGTAGCAATATAGAAAAAAAAACCTAAAAGTGATAATTAACTATGTAATATATTACTTACCTTCATCAGATGAACAAGCAAGTTCTTTGTTTGAAGTTGCTGACTGACTTCGAATACAGCCTCTTTTATCTAAAATAATCAGCCATTACTCATTATTGTTATTCTTAAACAGTCGGTGGTGAAGCCACAGAAGCCGAGAAGCCGGGCTTGACCTATGAAACTGCTCAATCAATATTATCAACTAATAAAATAACTCGTAAACTGTTCCAAACTATTTAAAAAATCCCCCGCGCTCCTCTGTTCTACACAGGTCATGACCTCGTAGCCTTATTATGTAACATCAACACTTAGCAAATTGCTTTCAATTTGAAAAACAATGATTCGTATTCTCTCTATCTCAAAGTGAACACGCAATGGACTGTCAAAATTAATGAAAGCAAAGAGTTGAGCTGAGCGATTAGTCGTCTCTTTCACACGCGTGGGCTTTTTACCGGGCTTTCGAAAATACGATCGTTCCCTTTCTAACCTGTGGCATAATGTTCTATACCGAAATATAACTACGATTGCTTACATAGCAATTTAGTATAGAGTGTTAAGCCGAACTTTTGGTATGAAGTTGATAAAAGTGAAGCGCGGGCGATTTGGTTGCAAGTTAACTTCACATTTCAATGTTTATTCTGCGTGTTTAGCTTGAGCGAATGAATATTGCGAGTTGTAAATTTGTTTTTTTTTTAGATTTTTAGTGAAAATGGAGGATAATAGTGTTCCTTGTGATGAATCGAAGTGTTGATCGGCGAGGAAAAGGTAAAATCTTTAAAAGTGAAATTTTAGTTCAATAAACATTTCTTCAAACTTTAACTCTTTAGTATTAAAGTGTAATTAAGCTAGCCGTATTTAAATGTTTATTAATTCAATATTTAATATTTATACTACCATATGAGTTAAAAATATCATTTTGTATGGTTTATTAAAATTGGAAATGAATAATTATATATACAGTCTTTATTTTATGGAAAAAAAAATTGTAATGCCTTTATCTTATCATTATACTCTATCTAATTCCTGTCGTAATCTGTTCTATGCATATAACAAAACAATTTCGATGTTTCACATCTGCCAGGTGTCCCTTTTTTTATTTTGTACATAGTTTGTTTGTAGTTTATTCATGCTTTTCTTTTGTTCAAATATTGTATTGTGTGTAAATATCTTTTTCTTTCGCTCAAGCAAACCCAAACGGTTTTTTTCAAAGCCACCAAAGGTATGCAATTTCTGATATGTCATACAATCTCTTTAGCAGTAGTATGCCTTTTATGTGCTTTGTTAAACACGTCCTTGACAGCACTGAATATGAAACTGAAGAGTGGAGACAGATCAAGATTAGTGTATTTTTGTAAAACTGCTAGCCCTAGCATCCCCACTAGTAACAGTCCACTGTTAGACATAGGACATGGGATTAAACAAAATAGTGTGACGTAAACTCTTACACTGAAGCTATACTTAAGGGTAAGTGGAAAGGTAATAATGTCCTCCAGACCAAATTTCGGCCACGGCGGCCTGCCTCAACGGACGCTAGCCATTGGCGCAGGACAGAATTATAGTGCCAAAGTGTATGCGCAAGCACAGGTGCACTCTCTCTTCCCTCACTCTCATAATCCGATGGGACGGTAAACCAACACGACCGGAGAGAAATCAGGCGCAGGACCAACGGCTTTACATGCTTTCCAAGGCACGGGGGTGAGGCACTTCTAACTTCCTGACTCCGAGCAACTACTGAGAATTTCTTGACGGAAAAACTCAATAATTAATTTTTTGGCCCGACCCGGGATTTGAACCCAGGACCTCATGATCAGTAGTCAGTCACTACTACAACCACTAGACCAACGAGGTAGTCGAAGCGGAAAGGAAGTGCACTATGCAGGTGGTATCAAGACGCACTTTTGTGGATTTTTGAGCCCAAAATAGTACCAGGTCTAATCACATCAGAAATTTGAAAATTATTATAATTTCAATATTATAATTTTATATGGTAATAAATAACTTATGGTGTTAGAGCCAAGGCAGCTCAGATGGTTAGCGCTCACTATAAAATTCACAGTACGCGAGCAAACAGGGTTCAATACCCGCCGGCACCAATGAAATTGTTAATTGCCATTTTAAGTGTTGAATTATCACATGCTCAGCGGCAAAGGAAAATATTGTGAAGAAACCCACATTTATAAGAAAAAAAAATTCGAACATTCGCCAACACGCATCGGGGCAGCGCGGCAGACACTTCTTTCCCTTAAAACCCTCTTAGAATTGAACGGAGGCCTGTGCGCAGGTGTGGGACATATATAGGCTGTAACTTTAACTTATGGGGGTTATGACATAAGACATAAGCCTAATGGTTTGGTGCAAACTATGAATGCAAAGGTTGTGGGTTTAAGCCCGCTATATGACTACTTTCATGAACTACTCCAAACATTTAAGGCTTACCAGGAGCGCATAAAGAAAATATTAGTAATGTTAATAGCATGGCTGGCACCTATTTTACTAAATATAAAATAAAAATAAAAGTTAAAAAGTTAAAGTTACAGCCTATATATGTCCCACTGCTGAGCACAGGCCACCCCTCATTTATGAGAGGGTTTTAGGGTAATAAAAATAAAAACTTACAAATTGCAGTACCACAGTTACAGTAAAATCTGCCTTACCTGTTTTTGTAATACAATATTTTTATACTTTGATATGAATCTTACTTCTCTATTTAGTCTATCCAACATACTATGATACATGCAGGAGATATGTTCCAACCACTTGCTTCTGTTTAGAGAAATACTTATAAGGAATATTCACCATCATCACTACTTGATATAAGGGTCGTTGCCTCCACACTACTTCTAGTGACGGACACTGACAAAAATCTTCGATCCTTAGCATCTTCATCGGTATCGTCTACAACAGTAAGGAAAGTTACATTGTTTGGTTCATTATTTAACTAACATCCACGAAAAATTTCTGTAAACTTAGTACCTTCAGATTCAGCAATATATAGAGTATGATTTTTAATTCCAGGTTTCTTTGTAGTCGAAAAAGATTGATCGTCAATCAAACTGTTATCAATTATTTCTGTGTCAGACTCATCTTCTACTGCTGTTGCGTCACGATATTCGAAAAACGAACTCTCCATTTCTTTACTTTTTATATAAAGTAAAGAAAAATCGCAAAATATTTATTCATATACTTATGTATGAAAACGAAACACGAATCAAAACAATTCAAAACTTCTATGTCGTTGCCAGACGTTTTGATATTACAAGTGCAAGTGGAACAATAAAACAAATATAATCTTCAATCTTCTTTCCCTACGTCAATTAATTAAAATGATAGTTTAATAGCTTTTTTAATTAAATTACATGGTATATTATTATTTATTATGAATAAATATTTAAAAAATTATTAACACAACAAAACATTTGAAATAAAATAACTTAGCGTACATATTGCTCAAAACATATTCATAATTCATAAGCCGCTTAAAAATAAATATTCAACAGTTTTTTGAGTAAATAAACGCTTTATATACATAATGAAAGAACGTTTGTCTCCGATTTATAATAGGTAGTACTCTTTCGGTTTATACAAAGGTACTCTGTGGTACTCTGTGAATATTTGCAAAATCTAAACGCTTTAAACCGTAAACCTTAGAGCATGGAGCTTACAGAACAGCGGCTGCAGTCTCGACCACAGAGTACCTTTGTATAAACCTTGCTACATATTTATTTATCTATGGTATAAACTGAAACTGTCAAAGCGATCGGTACCGATCGTAAACTTTACTTATTTGTTATGTTTGCTATTACTTTAACTACCATTTTTGACAGCCCGCTAAGTGTTTTACGTTACGATCATAAGTTGTTTCACAGTTTTATAAATAATCTTTATCTATTATAATATAAGGTTATAATAAAAGTATTAAGTAATTATGGCGGAATCGTATTTAGCATGGGATTTGTCAGAACTAGAACACAGGCGTGTTATGGTTATGCGGCGGCAAATCGCACGAAACCGGCGTGAAAGTGAAAATCCCTTAGATTTAGACGATAGTGAATTCTTGTACCTTTACAGAATTACAAAAAATATGTTTAGCGAGCTCGTAGGTGAACTTCGGTCATCTCTTCAAAAACAACGGCCTTACGGACTTTCTGTGGAGTCCCAAGTGAGTGTCATCATGTAATAATAAACCCCTAAACACTTACTCTTTTTCGTTTGTATTAACTCTTAGTTTCATTTTCTTCTAAATAGATACTGACGGCACTTCGATTTTATGCAAGTGGGTGCTATCAGCTACCTGTTGGCCTGCAGTGGGGTTGCAGCATGAGCCAAAAATCGGTTAGCCGAGTTATACATGCTGTAACCGAGGCTATTAATGAAAAATTATTGAGAAAATTTATAAAATTCCCTATGACCCATGATGAGCGGCGAGCAGCTAAAGAAAAATTTAGGAATGCCCCACAACCATTTCCTGATGCGATAGGAGCTATAGACTGCACACACATAAAAATTCTAGCTCCAAAAATTCATGAAGAGGCATATGTGAGTGGTCACCATGAGGGCCATTCATTAAATGTACAAGTTGTAAGTTTATCTTCAGTAATTATTGTTTACCTATTTACTTGCTAATTAAGATTTTGGGAGCAGTGCTGAAGCATTTTAAAGTAACTAAATATGGGTCGATGACATTTATTACTATTACATTATTACATTACAATAATGTATTAAAACTATTTCAGTGCAATACTGACATCATTAACTAAGTGATTACATTACTATGATGAGAATTATAATAAATTATTTATCAATACTTGTACTAAAAGCAAGGGCTTTTATAAGATGGCCAAAATAAGTCTGTTGAGTGAAAGTATGAGGATGACACCTTGGTTTGACCAGCAATAACAATTATACAGTGGAGTCAGCGTCTTCTGTAACATGTTTTCAGTAATCCAATATCAAAATTCATAATTCATGGTCAACATGTTATTGTAAAATTATGGCTACTTGCAATTGAAGGGATAAGTGGACAAAGATGTTAACTAACAAATAGTTCCAAAAGTAAATTAGTAATTAAATCTTAGTTTTACAATACAGTATTAGTACCAATACATAGATAAGATTAATTATTATATATATATTATATTAAAAATAGGTTATTCTATGCAAATTTATTAATAAACAATGAAAATGTGAGCATATCACCTTTGTTTACTATAAACCATATTAAGTTTTGTTAAGAAGAACTTATAACGGTTGTATGTGGTAAAAAAATTAAATACTTACCATTACATAATTACATAAACATAAACACTCACGCCTGTCACCCAGAGGGGTAGGCAGAGATTAGGGAGAGAGGCGGACTTCCATTTGGCACGATCCTGACATACCTCTTTCGCCTCCTTTACATCCATATATCTACGCATACATGCTCGTCGGTTAAGGGTACTTCTAACGTGGCCCATTTTCAAAATATCGCCAATTTGGTCGATAAACTTTTTTCTAGGGCGTCCCTTCCCGACTCGGCCGTTCACATCTGCCATATAAATTTGCTTTGTCACTCTTTCATCATTCATTCTTTCTACGTGACCAAACCACCGAAGCATTCCTTTCTTAATCCTGGTCACAACATCATCTTGCATACCACATTTATCTCTTATCACGCAATTTCTCACCCTGTCATTCAGATTAAACCCTAGCATATTTCTTAAAGAACGCATTTCTACAGCATTTATTCTACTTTCGTGCTTCTTCTGCCACACCCAGCTTTCACTACCATACATTAACGTAGGGACTAACACAGCATTATGAATTACCATACGTGCCTGTTTTGACACATTCTGGTTCTTCATAATAGAGTGTAGTGCCCCATTCACTCTTATACTTATCTCATATACTTACCATTATTTATATGAAATAGTATTATTATTAAAAAAATATGATTTTTACAAGGCTATTTATTAATTATTGAGATTTTTAGAATAATAATGTAAAACCACTGAGACTGAGACCTTTCCACCAGTCTTCTTTCCAGTGCCAAAATAAGACCTATACCCAACTCTATTAATGATATGGATACCTTCATTATAAAACCATACTTTCCTCAAATAAAATGCTTTGATATGGGGATTTCAGGTAGAGGCTGAGTCTGTTGCATGTCAAAATATATGTTATATCATGTTCACTAACACCCATCTCTTTTTCTTGTTTTTGTAACTCAAATGCTCTTTTATAGTCATCAATATGGTCTTCAGTGTGTGTATTTGAATCACATTTGTTACACACACTGTTCTAGGCTGTTTAAATGATATGTTGAAAATTTGTATTGAATATATTGCTATAAGCGCAATCCTTGATGAGATTGATTTGGTAGTTTTCTTTTTTTCCCCTACATTTTTAAATATGCATTGAATACATCTTTTTACAAGAAAGTAATGGATTTTAATACTGTTTGTAGATATTTTGAGTACAAAAATAATGAGAACTTTCAGATGGAAAACTTCCAATATATTATTATAGATTACATATGTAATTTTCTACATAAATTTGTTTTAAGTAATAAGTATGAGTTTTACCCCATTATACTTTGAGCACTGTCACATCATTTAATTTAATTTTTGATTAAATGGCTGTTACTTTTCTATAAGCAATTTGAAACATATTGGAAAATACAGTCTTACAAACTTTTATGTTGGTACCATCATTAGGTAGAATACGGATATAAGTTGTGCTTCTTTTCCTTTTTTTGGTTTGTTAGTGCTCTTCTGACATTTTCGGATCTGATGAATTTCGGGAGATACATTTTTTTTTCAGTGTTACTTTTAAGCTATAGTATTGAGAAAAGAGGTCAAAACCACAAAACTTTTCATAGCACTTGTAATTGAATGTTGCTATGCATTATATGCTTGTCCTTAGGTTTTTCTTTACCATATTTTTACCGCCTATGTCCACTTAGCCCTTCAATTATCATGTTCAGGAGAACAATCGCTACGTACCTACCATTAAGGTTAGAGAAAAGGAGAAAAATCACAGTAGAAAATAGTGTCTATAGTAATATGGATACCATAATTGAGGCGCTGCGATTGCTCGAGGTTCAGTCAATAAAAGTCATTTTGAGTCTATTTTTCCGATCAGATGCTAAACCACTTGCACATCCACGCACAATAAAATATTTCTCCATTTTTAATGTTTCTTTTTGTCAAAAATTACAAAATTACGGAGCATGAAAATTTTCTCATTAAAAATGAAATGAAAATTTGTACATTATTCATCTAACTTCACCTACTTGTACTCATAAACAGCTAACTTCGCAGATACTACTAACCGACGGCAGTTCAGGGACAGGCGCGCTATGCTTTAGGATGTAGCAATCGTTCTCTTTCTCTCTAACCTCCATGGTATGCTTAATCCCCCCCATGAGGCCATTTATGGGGGAGACCTATGTTCAGCCGTGGACTTTTATAGGCTTTAACTGTAACCAGTTATGAAAGTAGATTGGACCTTGGGGTAATTTATCTGATAATAGGGATTCAGTCATTCTGTTCGAAGTACGTTGTTATGTAAACCATACTCGGCACTTTACTGTAATATCGAATTACCACTAACCTAAATTTAAAGTTAAAGTTACAGCCTATATACGTTCCCAATGCTGGGTACAATCCTCGTCTCAATTCTGAAAGGTTTTTGGGTTAAGGAGGTGTCCGCCGTGCTGCCCCAATGCGTGTTGGCGAACTTCACATGTCTTTGAAATATTATTTACTCACCGGCCTCAGCACCGCTATACATTCTACAATTTTCAAGGACAGGCGGGCTATGCTTTAGTACGTAGTGATCGTTCTCCTGTTCTCTAAACTTCATGGTACCTACTAAAGCATAGCCCGCCTGTCCTTGAAAATTTGCAGAATTTATAGCGGCGCCGCCATCGGTGAGTAGTGACTGCGGAGTTAGGCTGTTTATGAGTGCAAGTAGATGAAGTTAGTTGAATAAAGTGCAAATTTTCTTCGCGGCATTGGTTAGAAAATTTTTGTGCTCCGTTATTTTTTAATTTTTAACATAAGAAACATTAAAAAATGACGAAATCTTTTATTGTGCGTGGATGTGTAAGTAGTTTAGCGTCTGATCGGAAAAATAGACTGAAAATGACCATTATTGCGATCGCAGCGCCTCACTTATAGTGTCCATATTTCTGGGACACTATTTTCTAAAACGATCGTTTCCTATTCTCTAACCTCCATGCCTTAGAGTAATTACATCCATACGTATGCATAGAGATCACATAAATTGAGTCAATATACAAGTGGTCATCTTTGGTCTCTTTTTACACTACTAAATAAAAAAGTCCATAAGATCGTATTTATTTTGTTCAAGATCGTACTGGCTAATTTATTTGACAAATATAATTTTAATTAAGTCGTGTTAGAGATGTTTGACGTCCGTTGTCTTTAATATATTACTAAAAATATTATTTAAAATTTATATCGTGAAATAAAAAATATCAATAGAGATGGTTTGTTTTATACATTGAAGTAATAAGTACTTACGTACTAGAACAGCTATCTCAAACAAAAACTGTGCGCTACTCTGTGTTCGCGCGGTTGTTTTTTTATCATAGAATAAACATAGGTAGAATCTTGCTACATATTTATTTATCTATGGGTAGAATGATCCGTAGGTAATAGTAGATTATATTGTTAAATAGGTAAATTATATCGAGAACAATATTTAAATTTTGTCATTTATTTTGTATATTATATTTGCTTATTTAATATAATATTACATAATATTATATCACAATTACATTTTAATGATATTTTTATTTGAATATTTTAAAAGGTCAAATATAAAAAATATACTAAATATATGTTTAACAAAACTTATTAACATAACGTTTAAATTACAAATATATTTATTTAAATTAGAATAAGAGTCTTTCATAAATGCTGGGCACGCGAGAATTAATAATGGACGAATTTATTCCACTTTGACTTTGATGTGGAAACCTAAAAATAAAATAAAAGAATAATAAGCAGATATAAACATGAAAAATAAGCCTAATTATAATAACTTATATATGTTTCTATAAAAAAATGTGTATAATAATATAATCGTCCTATACTTTAGTGCCCACAAAAATGTCGCATCTGAACATATTAATTTCATAATCTATATTCCATGACACGAAATGGCGTCTTAGGAATAATTTGTTTTATTATTAATCTATAATACTTTTTATTAAGTATCTTATTAACCGATTGAAAGTAATTTCTTGGTTTTTACTGACATTTCTTGAATTATTTGTGCAATATCTAAGTACACACGACGGCATAATTTTATCAAGAGATTTTTTTAAATCAACACAACACGTGACAACTCTACAAGCGTCTAGCGAGCGAGTGACAGATTAAAGTGCGGTGTATGCACCGCAGTTGAGTGGAACATTTGGAACATTGTAGTAGCTGAATGCAGTGTCGCCTCTAGTACGTAGTACATAATAGCTCAATGGTTTTATACTAGGATGCAAATCCCATTCTTACCGTAAGGAACGTGGTTCAGAATTCGTAAGCTTCCATCGGTGTGTACGTTTTTATTATCCTAGAATTAAATTACATTATAACTGTAAGTAACCTGTATTTTACATTATTTTGATAATAACAAGTTCGTTTTTTGTAAAAATGAGTATAATCATGAAAATTCATTGAAATTAAAATTTATTTTAAACAATAGTGATGCAGTTTTAAAGCATATCGGCAAAGTCGACAACCCCATATCGACAATCTTCTTTATATTTTTGTTGTTTTAATATGCCTAAAAATAATAAAGAATTGGTAAAAAACTAGTTGAAAGTAATTCCACGGGCACAAAACCATTGGACAAAGAATAGCCGCATTTGCTCAAAACACATTCTCCAAACATTGTTTTGTTATCGAAGGGAAATGGCGAAGGCTGAAATCAAATGCAATTCATACTTTATACGTCGATAAAGATAACATATTTATATATATATATATATATATATATATATATATATATATATATATATATCCAAAAAAAAAGAAGATATATATTATGTTTAATTTTATTTTTAATTACTTATCATTTATCATTTAATATAATTACTTATGTCAAACCAGCATACAGTCAATAGGATACCAACATGCGAATAGCATTGTTAATAATAATGTCATTACATCCATTTTGAAACTCCAAATATGTTTTGATGTTTAAGGAACCTTCGGAGGATTAGGATTCGGAGGATTGGAAGGAGGATTATGGATACTTCGCCGCCTACAGGAAGTGAAAAATTGATTAAATGTGAGAATAGTGTAAGAACTTTTAAAAATAACTGGCTGAGAACTATAAAATAATAATATTTTACATAAAACGAAAGAATAAGTTTGCAATTATTACTTCACAGGTATTTTCTAAGCTTCATACCGATATTATCCATCTAGATCCAGAATCAATGAACATTAGTGAAAATTTAGCTCCATCCACAAGTTCAAATTGCGTTTTAGATAATTTACGTATACATAAGTTGGAACAAAAATTAGCTAAAGCTCAGAAGCTTTCGAGAAAACGTCTACTGAAAATCAAATCTCTCCAGCATAGATTGTGGAAGCTTAAGAAGAAAAACATAACCTTAAATGATAGATTGCAAGAGACTATCCAAAACATCGAAAATTTAGGAAACGTGAAAATACTTATGTTGGACGCAGTAAAAATAATAAAGCTATACAAAGTTTTTTATTTACACTACAGGGAAACACGGCGCGGTCATATAATTATGAAATTAAGAAATTTGCCGTTACATTGCATTTATTATCTCCACGCGCGTATAATTTTATACGAAAGGAATTATGAAATATTATGCCTCATCCTAAAACTATTAGCAAATGGTACCAAGTAATTGACTGTCAACCAGGATTTACGACTGAGGCATTAAAGGCAATAGAATTACGTGTAAATACTGGCAAGGATAAGCTCATTTATTGTGATTGACATGACCAGGGTTGCCAACCGTACGAGGTTCCTCGTACAAATACGAGATTTGTGGTCTTCCGTACGAGGTACGAGGACACTATCAACCTCGTACAATTATGTACGAGATCTTGATAATATGGCTCTAACATTTTGCACCACTATTATAAAATAGTAAAAACTAGTACCATCTATCAGAACTTGAAGGAACTTCTTACACCAAAAATTTAATTGCCGCATTTACGCGATGATTGTCTATGGTAGCCTAAATCAGACTTGGCTGTATCGGCTCAGCTCCCTTTGCCTGTCCCAAATAGGGACGAAAGGAATAAAAAAAATTATGTAGACTTTGTATGTACCGTCAACCGGGTAACGGAAATCCCCGACCAAAACATTTCGTTCTTCGCATTAGTCGTCTATGTCACACATAGCGCAACTTTCTCTGTTCTTTACGTGTTCCATTCGTTGCATGCCGGCCGTGTTTAGTTGTGCTACAATATTACGTGGAGCTAATTGAAGTTTTTGTAAAAAAAGAAGATTTTATTGTTAAATACCTAGTCTTTACGTTGTTTGGACCATTGTTTAGTGGTATAATAGAAGTATCGTAATGAGTGATAATGACGTAAACAGTGACCGTTCGCCTACTTTGACTCCGCCTAGAAAATTACCCAAAAAAGGTGCTTGGACAAGAAAAAAGGAAGGTAACGCATTATCGCAACATCGTGTACAAAATTTTAGACAGCAATGGTTAAACGACCCGACTTTTAAAGACTGGCTTTTGCCAGACACCAATGATTTAACAAAAGCTAAATGTGTATATTGCCCGGGAACATCAATGGTAGCTGAACTATCCAATTTAAAAACTCATGCCTCTACCAAGAAACACCTAGGCAACAAACCCGGATCCAGTGGAAAAACACAAACATTAACATCGCTTGGATTCCAAAGAGGTATAACTCCACAAAATAGAGAAAAAGCTCGTGCATAAATTAAACTTTCTGCTTTTTTTGCGGAGCACAATATTGCATTCTCGGTTGCTGACCATTTGACAGATTTATTAAAAGAAGTTGTGACGGATTCTAAATTAATCAAGGAAATTGAACTTAAACGAACCAAAATTACAGGTGTGATAAAGAACGTTCTCGGAGAAGGTCATAAGGCAGATTTAGCCCAAAAACTACAAAAAAAATCAGTTTTCGGTGATGACGGACGAGACGACCGATGTTTCTACGGTCAAAATTGCTTGCGTTGTGGTACGCTATTTTGATCAAGAAGCTCAAAAGATATGTAGCGCATTTTGGGAGCTGTACAAAGTTTTTAAGGAAACACCTGATGCTGTTGATATTCCTACTGCCAATGCCGAGAATTTATACAGAGCTCTTATTGATTCATTTACTAACCGTAATGTTCCATTAACAAATGTGATCGGCTTTGGCTCAGATGGGTGTAATGTCATGATGGGTGATAACGACTCAGTGAAAACAAGGTTATTACGCGATTTTCCAGGAATCATAATCACGAAGTGCGTTTGTCATTCGGCCCATTTGTGTGCCAGTGAAGCCTGTAAACAGCTGCCTGAAGGTGTAGAACAACTGGCTAGAGATATCTACAACTTTTTTAAACATAGTGATAAACGGCTATTTGATTTTCGTAACTTCCAGTCGTTTGCTGCAGTGGAGCCTCACAAAATACTGAAACCATCACAGACAAGATGGCTTTCCTTATTATCAGTGGTTGAAAGGATATTAGAGCAATGGGAAGCCCTACGTCTTTTTTTTATCGATTTTACGACAAATCGTGCACATAGAGCAAGAGCCGATGTAAGAAATCGAGCAGTATTTATTCTCGAAAAACTCAGCAACCCATTCTACAAACTTTATTTCTGTTTCCTTGAATGGTCGCTCCCTTTATTCAATAAGTTCAATCTGGAATTTCAAAGCGAGAAAGTAGTTGTTCACAATCTACATGAGAAAATTCGTACACTCTATCAGGAAATCCTATTGCGTTATTTACAACGCGAATATGTCATGAGGCCAAATCTTGGTGAAATAAACCCTGAAAGTCAGCGACATCAGCTCCATGACAATGCACTGTATCTTGGTGTCAAAGTGTATGAGCTCTTGAAACATCCAGATGTGATCAGACAGCCCACAGATATCGCTCAGTTCTTCTCATGCTGCAAAAATTTCTACAAAGTTGCAGCCATCGAAATTAAAAAACGATATAACATGGAAGATCCTGTCTTGTCAAAGCTACAAGTTTTTGAGCCTGCATCTGCACTCTCCTACAATTTTAGGAGCAATTTCCCTACACTTATGCCTCTTATGGAAGTGGTCCCCCGAATAATCGCAACAGCTGATCATGCAAAGAAACAAATAATCGACAATCAATGGAGGAGTTTGCCAAATGCACAAGCTCGTCATCCTAAAGGGTTGAATGAAATTAGTGAGCCAGATAAGTTTTGGGCTCAATTACTGAAAACTGAAGACTTTTCCTAGCTAGCTCATTTTGCCCTATCTACACTGTCCCTACCCCATGCGAATGCTGACTGCGAGCGGGTTTTTAGTAAAATCAATTTAATAAAGACAGAAATACGAAACCGGCTAACTGTGGAAACAGTGAACGGCACACTTCTTGCTGCAGAGAGCGCAAAGGGTTCAACTCGTACTGGAAACTGCGTCAATTTTGAGCCCACAAAAGAAATGTATAGTCGCATGACAAAAGATAAAATATACGGCAGAAAAAACGATGACAGTGAGGATGTTCCTGACATAATATTTGGAGAGGAGATGTAAACTAAGTTACCTTTACCTTTTTTGTTACATTTTAATTGTCGTAATAATATAGCCACATTTAGTTTTTTTTTTTGTGATTTTACTTGAGTAATAATAAAGGTTTTTTTAAATACTTATAAACTTGCAATAGTTTATTTCATTGAGAAAAAGTCCTAAATCCAGTAGTTCAATATACATTAATTTTGGTTTAGCACGTTTTCGATGCATAGTAAATGTACGAGGTTTGAAAGTCAAAATACGAGATTTTTAGCTGCCTAAGTACGAGGAAATATTTTTTACTGTTGGCAACCCTGGACATGACATGCTCATTTATTATGATTGATATGACATGGACCAGATGGCCATTAAAAATTATTTGAAATATTGAATAGTTATTTCAAATATTTCAAATATTTTTTTTCAAATAATAAATTTTGGATACGTTAATATTGGTTGTACTTTAAATTCAGATAAAATTGAAGTAGCTAAGGAAGAATTAACTATCATGCTTACCTCTGTTAATGATACGTGGAAAATTCCAGTAGGTTATTTTTTTAATTGAATCTATTACCGCTAAGGAAAAAGCTACTTTTTTGCAGCAACGGTTATCATTATTAAAAGAATGTGGAGTTCAGCTTGTGTCAGTGACCTTTGACGGAGCGAGAACAAACAAAGCAGAAACAGAAACAGAAACTTTTTTATTTAATGTAGATTATAACAATATTTATTGAAAGTAACTTTTTTTTGCAAAGCAATGTGTTATTACCTTGGCTGTGACATTTCTTCTATGACCTACGGTTTTAACTATGATGGGTGAGATATTTGTATTTAGCCGGACCCGTGCCATAACATTAAATTAGTTAGAAATACATTCGGGAATAAAAAGAGGATGATAGACATTCACGGTAAAAATATTGATTGGCGTTGTATAGAATTACTTAACCAAATTCAGTATAACGAAGGTCTTTATTTAGCGAATAAATTAAAAAATGAAAACATCAATTTTGTAAAACAAAAAATGAAATTCCGACTAGCTACGGAATTAATGAGTTAGTAGCAGATGCTCTTGAATATTGTAAACAATCGGGTATTTCCGAATTTTTAAACTGTGACGGCACCATTTAAAGTAAATCTATAATTAAAATGCCTTATAAACTTTGTCTGAATTCTTTTAAATTGTTATTTATGCGTAATATAATAGGGGAAACAAATATTACAAGCGTAATAAACACTTTTGATGCAGTTTATGTCCGAAAAGTTTGCAAGTATACGTATATTGCGGTCACATTCACTTGACGCATCGCTGGAATGCGAGGCCCCGCCCGCTAGCCCCCGCACTCCCTTAGCTCGCCCGGCAATCTTCAGTATGGTTAGCATCTCTGTTACACTGTTGTAAATGAGGTCATCAAAGCCATGCGTCAAGTTAATGTGACCGCGTTGTAGAACAAATCTTTGAATATTTAAGCTTTTTGTTCTATTGTATTTACATGTTTTGTCACAGTCAGCTTCTTGTTAAGGGTACCAATTAGTATTTTATTTATTTATTTCGTCTTTTTTTACACAGCTTATAATGAGAGATATAAAACGCCGACTTATTGTATTATGGCATTCTCTACCAGTTAAGGCTTGATTTGAGAAACTGTGGCAGGTATAAAGATTTTACTAAATAAAATGAGTAATATAGATATAAGATACAATAAACAATTTAAAAGTTATTTCAATACAGTTAAATTGGTTTTATTTTCTTTGTAAAGGGCAAATAAATATTTTGTTTGAAATTACTTACACCTAATTAATGTAAAGCTGATGAAAAAGCGCTGCCAAATTTGGCAAATAAAATTTTCCTTAGTGGGTTTTATGATATATTTTAACTTTATATCACGATCGATCTGAATTACAAAATTCACCACAATTGAGACTAAATTTAGCAAAATTGATTCCAAATCAAAAACGTTTTTAAGTTCCATCGCTGAACACTTCGTCCATAGCAGGTGTTCCCTTAGTTGGTATCCAAACTTAATAACTATTGAAAACGTAAGATAAAACGGGTATAAGGCTGCTCTTTTATATAGTTAACATCACTAGAATTGTCTAAGCTATATAAAAAAACCTAAAAAACGTAGACAGCTCTGTCTACGCTAAAGAACGTCTATCTACAACATTGCAAAGGAGAGATGGTGACATTCATATAACCATCCTTTGTTATCCTGTAGGAAATGTCATATGCATAAAGAGTTCGGTTACATGAGGTTTCGGTTAAATGTCATATGCATAAAGAGTTCTGTTACATGAGGGTTCGGTTACATGAGCCCTAGACGGAGAACATGGAATATACATGGAATATAGAGGTAATGAGGACAATCTCCCATAGGTGAATAGTTGAAAATGTGGGCTCACTGAAGTTAGCCCCCCATTTTTTTCTCAAATTTCGTTATCGCATATCGTTTGTTCGTAGTTTGTTCTTGATTGTTCTCTATGAATGATTGTTTGTCAATAATTTATTTATAAAAAATTAATTAAAAATCTGCCTTATAGTTAGCCCCCCCCCACTCCAATTTATAATTTCTTTCGTTATTATTGGTCTTTTTATAGTCAATAATGTTTCTTCCTTGATAAGATACGTTCTTCTATCAAATATGTATCTATTTTTGGTTTAATTAACAATTTTTATTTAGCTACATATTTATACAGACTTACCTGTACTACGCATGCGCCTATGCTACGTTTGAAGCGGTTCCTTTAAAATCAAAAAGTCTCAATAAAGCAATTTACATTTTTTTTTACAATATAAAGTTTGAAGTTGATAGCAATGAAAACAACTTAGCACTTCAATGCTTTACTTGAGATAATACATTAGATCTTTTTATTACCAGATACGCAAAATTAACAGTTATTTATTGAATTTACAATTTAATATAATTAATGTAAAATGTAGATCATTACTACTGACGTATAAAGTAATGTAATAAAAAATATGTTATGTAATAAATTAAAAAAGATCTTTCACAATAAGTATGTTATTTCTACATGTAAAGATAAATATACATATTTTTGTATTAGTAGTGGTAGTGATATTGTATTGGCTTCATATCAGAAAGACAGATCTAAACATGGCTAAATTCGAATTTATTTATTATTTTTGAATGTTTGCTTACTTACTACCTAGGTAGTAGGTAGGTTAGTGCGACAGAGTCCTATTAGCTGTCGGTAACTCACCGCATGCAATTATTTATATAGTGCCACTATTTGCAAAAACCCATAAATGGTTTCCTATTGCTTAATTGTTTTCTACCTACTCTGTTTTTTGTTAACCGAGGGATTTCCGATTAAATAAGTAAATTCTAAATTATTCATTTGATTCTACCACATAGGTAGTGAATGTATTTACATGAATGCATTCATACTTTCAGTTTATACAAAGGTACTCTGTGATACATACATTAAAATTTAAATATAGGAAGATTTCTTATAAAATTTCAATTGCGTTTATTCTCTCTTATCCAATTATAATAAAAGTCGTCTTACTATTTAATAAATTCTAGATCATTATTTTAAGTGTATATCCACGATATCGGTGTGTTTATTGCTCTTTACAACATTCATCATCATCATCATCATTACAGCCCTTCACAAGTCCACTGCTGAACATAGGCCTCCCCCAAAGTATGCCACAAAGCACGGTCCTGAGCCACCTGCATCCATCGACTTCCTGCATGTCTTACCAGGTCGTCACTCCATCTAGTGGGGGGTCGCCTTACACTACGCCTACCGGTACGAGGCTGCCACTCGAGAACCTTTTTTCCCCAACGGTTGTCGGTTCTTCGAGCTATATGGCCGAGACATTGCCACTTCAGTTTACTAATCCGTTGGGCTATGTCGGTCACTCTGGTTCTACTACGGATATCCTCATTTCTAAGTTTATCACGCAGAGAAACCCCGAGCATAGCCCTCTCCATAGCTCGCTGAGCGACTTTAAGTGTCCTCATACGGCCAGCAGTGAAGGACCACGTCTCAGCTCCATATTTCATCACTGGCAACACGCACTGGTTGTACAATTTAGTTTTCAGGTTTTGAGGTAAACCTGACGAGAAGATGTAACTTAATTTCCCGAACGATGCCCAGCCGAGTTGAATCCGTCGATTGACCTCTCGGTCGAATTTGGACTTACCTCATCATCATCATTCGTCATCATTACAGAGCATCCTCATACGGCCAGCAGTGAAGGACCACGTCTCAGATCCGTAAGTCATCACTGGCAACACGCACTGGTTGTACAATCTAGTTTTTAGAGATTAAGGTATACCTGACGAGAAGATATGTCGTAATTTCCCGAACGCTGCCCAGCCGAGTTGAATCCGTCGATTGACCTCTCGGTAGAAGTTGGACTTACCCAGTCGGACTATTTGTCCCAGGTAAACGTACTCGTCAACAACTTCGAGCTTAGTGCTCCCAACAACTACCGGCATAGGTGTTACATGGACATTAAACATGATCTTTGTTTTGTCCATGTTCATCTTAGGATCTATCCGTTGGAAGGCACTATTGAGGTCATTGAGAATAGCGCTTAGGTCCTTCAGCGATTCTGTCATAAGGACTATATCGTCGGCAAATCGAAGGTGAGTGATGTACTCGCCATTGATGTTAATACCGTATCCCCACTCCTCCTCATCTTTTCCAGTAATCATTCTTTACAGTAGCTTAAAAACGTCTTCTCTTTCGATTACTCACCATGTCTTCACACCTCTCTGCAGTTCGATAGGTTTCGTACTCTGGTTCTGTACTCGGATAGCCATCGTAGCCCCACTGTAGAAACACTTCAGCAATTCGATATACCGACAGTCAACTTGGCACCGCTGAAGAGACTGTAGCACCGCCCAAATTTCGACGGAATCAAAGGCTTTCTCATACACCAGGCAAAGTGGCAGATTGTACTCTTCGACTTCTGTACAATTTGCCGAAGGGTATGTATGTGGTCCATGGTGCTAAAGCCTTTTCGGAAACCGGCATGTTCGGAAGGCTGGAAGTCGTCGAGTCTGCGTGTGAGACAATTCGTAATGACTCTCGAAAACAACACGTAGACGCGGCTCAGAAGGGAAATCGGTCTGTAGTTCTTCAAGAGAGCATTGTCACCTTTCTTGAAGAACAAGACCACCGCACTTCTGCTCCACGCGTCGGGAGTAGTGCCACCATGGAGGACGGAATTAAAGAGCTTCTGAAGGACTTTAAGTATCGGTGTTCCACCCGCTTTCAGAAGCTCCGCTGTAATTCCATCCTCACCCGGGGACTTGCCGTTTTTAAGGTGCTGGAGAGCCACTCTAATCTCACTTAGACTGACGTCCGGGATGTCATCGGAATAGTGTCGGATAAGACTTGCTCTTGGATCGTTACTCACACTTGCGTGTGGCTCCAACGATGATGTGTACAGCTGCCCATAGAACCTCTCAATCTCACTCAAAATCTCAGGTGTCCCAGAAACGATGCCGCCACACTCAGTCTTCAGCTTTGACAGTTGGCTCTTTTCGGCAGACAGATCTCTGGCAAAGACTTTGGAGCCCTGGTTCCGCTCAATCACTTCTTCAATACGAGCTGTATTGAAGTTGCGTAAGTCCTGCCGCATGCATTTGGAGATCTGTCTGTTCAGTTGCCTGTATGCTGTCAAATCTGCTGACGACTGCAGCTTCATCTCCCGTCTAACATCCATGAGATTAAGAGTGTGATCGGAGAGTTTTTGTGTTCTTCTGCGGCGGGTCTTGTAGAACTTAGCTCCGACCGCGTGGACAGTTTCCACGAGCTTGTCATTCATATCGTCCACTGTATTGCAGTCATCTAGGCAATGAAAGCGGTTTTGTAACTCGAGTTGAAAAGTTTCGGGATTCTGGATCAGAGCACGAGCGGGACGGAGCGTTGACTTCATTAGACGAGACCTCTCCAACTTAACATTTAGGTTCAGTGTGCCTCTAACCATTCGGTGATCGCTGCCAGTTTTCACCCTTGCAATCACAGAGACATCACTGAACAGTTGGCATCTGGTTGTCATAATGAAGTCAACCAGGTCCACTTCCTATGGGGCCGCTTCTGGAAGAAAGAGTTCATCATAAAGAGTCCCTCTTTCTCCATAAAGTCGGCCAGCTGCTGGCCCCTACGGTTCCGTTGCCCTACTCCAAATTTTCCTAACTTCAGCTCACCGCTTTCTCTTGTGCCTAGTTTTGCGTTAAAGTCTCCCATCAACACCGTATAATTGGGTTTTGGAGGAATGCATGGCTTTAGAGAAATATCCTCATACATTTCCTCCACCTCCTCATCGGGATGTGCCGAGGTTGGTGCGTAAACCTGTATGACCTTCAGCGAATACCGTTTCTTGATTCTGAGTATCAGGTACGCAACCCTCGTCGACACACTCTCAATCTTTACAACGTTGTTGACAAGAGACTTGTGAACGATAAATCCAACACCTCCTTGGGACAGATGGTCGCCCTCCCGGTGATAGAACAAGTTGCCGGACTTGAGGATTACCGTGTCTTCCCCCTCTCTTCGGACCTCGGATAATCCTATAATATGCCAGCGCAACTTGTCTACCTCTTCTTCCAGCTCCAGTATCTTCTCGTCAGTCCTCAAGGTGCGTGCGTTATATGTTGCCAGGTCGAGTCGTCGTAGGTGGCAACCGAACCTCCACCGGAGATTCTTAGCACCCCCTGCCCCGCCGTTAGCATGGTCGCCACCGTAGCCAGGAATAGCGGGGCCGCCGGGGACTGGGGGCCGTTTGTTCGAGTCGTTGCTCATGGGGGGATGTTTGCCATAGTTGCCACGCTTGGCGAGCGGGTTGGCAACCGCAGTTTTTTATTATAACAGTTGTTATCAGGAAGATGCTGCTGCCCATCTCCTGCGTGATTCCCTCTGTCGCCTCTTACGACACCCACGGGAAGACATGGGGTAGTGGATATTCTCAACCGCCACTACACGGCTACATTGGTATTTACAACATTGGTATTGAATTTATCCATTTTTAGATTACCTGGAGTAGCAGCTTATGTTACGGGTCATTAATTCGCTTATTGCCGAAGATTAGCAGGTAATTCGGAAAGCTACAATGATTTAAGAACAAAATCATAAACAGCGTCTGCTCACACTAACATTGAGGCCATGGAGCGTTTAATATTTTAGAATAGTATAAATCATCTGTTAATTTTATGTTTTTTATAGATGTTTTTATATAAGAATGAATGAGGAATGAGTGACAAAGCAAAAATGTTGCAGAAGTGAACGACAGAGTCGGAAAGGGACGTCCTAGGCGAAAGTTTATCGACCGAATTGGCGATATATGGAAAACGGGCCAAATTAGGAATACCCTTAACCGACGAGCATGTATGCGTAGATATATGGATATGGAGGAGGCGAGAGAGATGTGTAAGGATCGTGCCAGATGTTAGTCTGTAGTCTCTGCCTACTCCTCTGGGTGACAGGCGTAAGTTTTTATATTATATTTTTATAAATAATTTTATCTAAACAAAAAATGTATACAATACTGATATATGACCATCACTCATAACATAAATGCCAATTTACTTGATATAATACATCAGCAATAATATTTTATCGATTAATTGATTATTGGGATTTTTAGTGATAATGTAACATTATTATCTATACGTTGATTTGTTAAGTTTCTAAATATTTTTAACCTTAACACACTCTCCAGGTTAATGAGAAATGTTATTTTATACGTATTTTGTTACTAATTAAAAAAACAAACAAAAAAACCGTATTTTCTCTTAATAGTGATAAAAATTATAAACATAAATTACACTTTCTTTTTTATCGGTATAATTTGTTTTAAATTTCTTTAAAACTTTTTTGATTTTTAAAGGAACCGCTTCAAACGTAGCATTAACGCATGCGCTGTACTTAATTATACAGACATACCTGTCTGTATAAATATGTAGCTAAATAAAACTTGTTAATTAAACCAAAAATAGATATATTTTTGATAGAACAAACGTATTTTATCAAAGAACAAATATTATTGCATATAAAAAGACCAATAATAACGAAAGAAATTATAAATTGGAGTGGGGGGGGGGCTAACTATCTGGCAGATTTTTAATTATTTTTTTATTAATAAACTATTGACGAACAAAAAAATATTGAAAGAGGACAATCAAGAAGAAACTACGAACTAACGAAATGCGGTAGCAAAATTTTGAAATAAAAATTTTCCAGGGGCTAAATTCAGTGAGCTATGGCAGTATGGGCGATTTTTTTTATGAACTGGCTTTACGGCTCTGGGTTCTATAAAACAAGTCCTACTTACCCATGAAGGTTAGAGAACAGGAGAACGATCACAGTAGAAAATAGTGTCCCAGAAATATGGACACCATAAGTAAAGCGCTGCGATCGCTAAGTTCAGTCAATGAAAGTCATTTTGAGTCTATTTTTCCGATCGGATGCTAAACCACTTGCACATCCACGCACAATAAAATATTTCTCCATTTTTTAAAGTTTCTTTTTGTCAAAACTTTTTCTCTCTTTTTTGTGTTTGTTTACAAAATTACGGAGTATGAAAATTTTCCTTACAAATGCCACGGAATGAAAATTTGTACATTATTCAACTAACTTCATCTACTTGTACTCATAAAAAGCTAACTTCGCAGTCACTACTTACCGACGTCAGCACCGTTATAAATTCCACAATTTTCAAGGACAGGCGGGCTATACTCTAGTACGTAGCGTAGAAAGAGAAACCTATAGACTAATGATTAGCGTGGCCTCGAGTGAGAAAGGACGATAACGTAGTTTTAGGTTATACAATAATCTTTATGACTTTTATACATATTTAGATAAAAATTTTAATTGTTCTAAGAACTGAACTGAACAAGATTCACCAATCTTAAGCTCACACAAAACACTTTTTTCTTACTTAAACCAACTTGCAAACTCCTTAGATCGCTACGAACTGTCAAAGTTGTTTGAAAAGTGTAGTTTGCTAAACAAAAAAAACCGGCACGGAGTAAGGGACAAACAATCACACCGTTCTGTCTCATTTCTATGCAAGACGTATGCATACATCTATCTTTTTCGCGTGCGAATGCGAAAGAAGGCGTCAATTTGTCTATAGGTTTCTCTGTCTACGGTACGTAGTGATCGTTCTCGTACACGCGTTTCCGATTATCCACCCTAGATATTTATCTATCTATGGGGTGGATAGGTAAACGGAATAACCCTAGTAAACTTTCCACAACTAAGACGAATCTAACAACACACAACTA
This sequence comes from Parnassius apollo, assembly GCA_907164705.1. Lineage (NCBI taxonomy): Eukaryota > Metazoa > Arthropoda > Insecta > Lepidoptera > Papilionidae > Parnassius > Parnassius apollo. The sequence continues at coordinate 1,496,501 of CAJQZP010000975.1, forward strand.
CATTAAAATGTGTAAAGCTGTTTAGGCTACAGAGGGTGCCAAAGAATACAAAAAACATTTACAAACACTCAAAAAACATTACCTCGCTCCTGGGGCAGTCGGGAAACAATTGTTTAAATTACCTAACTTAGGTAGTTGTATAAAAAATTGGTTGACCCTGCAGGCCATCCCTGGAACTTCCTGCTAATTTCAAATGCAAAGCGCTCCAAATTTCACCAAATTATTACGTTGAATACGAAATATTGGAGTAATTAAAAAAAAAAACAATTTTTTCAGAATTTTTCGTTAACGATATCTCACGAAAGAATTAACCGATTTTAACCGGACCAGCGGCGATTGACGTGGTATTTTAAGGTTAAACGATAAAAGTTATTCATAAAAAAATTTAATTTTTAAGATTCAAAATCTAGGTCCCAATTAGTTAAAATTCATAGGAAATCTAAGTTTGATGAAACACTTTGGAAATCCGCTAAGTTAATTTCAATCGGTCAAGCCGTTCAAAAGTTATAACACACACACACACACAACCCCCCCCCATTGTCATCCTGTGACCCCAAAACATTAAGATTTTATGAAAACTCAATTTTCGAAGAACGGGGTAAAAACAATAACTTATTCAATTTTCGTAGCGGGAAGTCAAAAAAGGGTGCCCTAAATAAATTATTATTATTATAATCTACGTTTTGGAGATTATATTTAACGTACAGGCTTAATCAGAACTTACGGGGAAGGTCTCCCCGTAAGTTCTGATTAAGCCTCTGATTTTATATTACGAATAATTACAGTCTAGTATTTATGTTACGAATCGCTCAACAGGTGCAGGCTGCCAGTTATTGGGGGACTAATGTTCAGCTGTATATTTGTCGTAAGCTGGAATGATTATAATAATGTAAATACTTCTCATTCGTTTTATGGGCGCCCTTTTAGTTGTTCAAATTACGGTTGTTGTTATTACTTTTTTTGTGCCTCTATCAGAGGAATAAATGTCGACAGCGCCTTAGGCTTGCGCATCATCGTTGCTCCTCTGGCGGCCATATATTATAACTACCTATTTTTCTACTACCTATATTATAATTTTGCCTTGGAAGGAAAAATGGAGATCTCTCACTGAGTAAGGTGTTCTACCTGGAGAGCGGTCAACGCTCCGTGTGGTATTCATATCTGCATTGGAGGTTACTTTGAAAATGAATCAAAGTTTTGGGGGCGTGGCTTATTCCTTTGTCGGCGAAGCAAACGAACGACTGAGGGAGTGTCAATATGAAAGTGATGCAATGACTTCGTAGCAAATAAATCTTTTTATAACCAGAGTACGCAAATTATGAGATAGCCATACCGAGCAAGCGCTCGGAAAATAACTAAGTAAGCGCCACACAACATTTTTATTTATTTTAACAAAACTTCGTTATGGATTAAAAAACTGGTGTATGTGAACTTAGATATGATTACTTACTATGCTTTAAAAATAATTCCATGAACTTATTCGTAAGAATATTGTGGTGTCATGGAGAAATGTAAATAATTAGAGCCCACTTTGCAATTTTTTTCTATCGAGAAAATTACATGATATCGTCTTTTCCTTTTATGCAGTTTAAATAGAAATACCACCAAATTTTCGAGGTATCACCTCAATGCTGTTAGCCTTTTTCGCTTTTACACCTTCATCTGCTGTTGATACAGGGCGCACTGTTTGTATGGCCGCGAGCTATATTAAACTGGAAGGGGGGTGATGATGATGATGGTTTATGATTTGGTTTGTTACCAATCATCAGGACTTCTCTGTGGCATGTTTGTACTATCCAACCGCTATTAGTGTGAGGGAGTGTGGACCCCATCTCTGACCGCTTAGCTCCTGTCGATCGATGTTCTGGGCAGTGAGAACTACCCAGGTACGTGGGTGTACGATTTGGGTGGGATTACGCAATGTGTTCCTTCCGTTGTCCTATTAGTGTATGAAAAATGTATATTGTGTTACGTCGTTGTGTGACGTACCTGCGTTTGATGGTTGGCTTATCGGAATCGAGTGAAATTAGTGGGTCAATAAGAACGTTACGGGGTCTATGGATACCGGGTGCAACGTTTGCGATAGTACGTAGTAGACTGCGGTTGACACTAGCGAAATACAGTCTATGTCTAAATAGGAATTTCATTGATACTACCGAACTTCCGTGGTTTTGCGGATTAAGTTATTTTGAATGTTTTGGAGCTTGTATAGGAAAATTCTATACGTGTAAGCGAAGGCTAACACTTGCGTGGGACATGAAGGTTCTAACGCAAGTTTTGTAGACGTGAAGCTTGGCTTGTGTTTTAACGACCGTTTGCTCTAGCTGTTTTCATAAGGATGGAAACGGCTAATTCCTTGTGGTAAAACAGAGCAATTCTACCATAGATATAAGAAATAAGGAGATATGCCCAGTAGTTGAAAATGTATCGGAACCCGGTGTCTCCAGTTGGCCCCTACCACGCGCCAGCTACTACACATGCAGTTCAAGTAAAAGCAATAGATAGCACACTCGCATTTTATAAATCAGAACGTACTACACAATCAATTATAAACCATATATCTGAAAGCACAGCGTGCATTTACCATTCATCGTGCTACTTACAAAAAAATATCGGTCACTATTGTTGTGCTGTAAAAGTCATTTATTTTACATATGCATTAGTGATTTACTAAATTGGAAAGTTAACGATTGTTTCATTTATACCAAAATTGTACTAAAAATTTTTTGGGCCCTGAATATAAAATACCATATGTCCAGAGAATAGTGTAATAAAAGTAATTAATATGTAGGTAAAAATGTAATAATAACCCAAAATTAATCAACACCTCAAACTTTCTATATCAAGTAAAAAACTTCACACAGAATAAACTATATAGCCCACCCCGCCCCACTTTAGATATAGCAAAATCTTTAATTCTATGTTAAGTATCGCTAATGGATTATGGTAATCTTTTATATTTCATGGTTGAGGAGCTAAAAAAAATTTTACCATTTTTAGACAAGAAAAACTACGTTCACCGCAGCAATTGCCGACTGCCGTCGATACGCACATTCCTTATTTAAAAACTTTAGCGCGCCCCTTTGAATCTCGCACCGCTAGGCACGTGTCTAGTTTGCCTCAAGGATAAATCACCATTGGCCTCTACTTAAGATACACTTTTGATTTTCACTCGCTCGTCATGCACAGCAAATGAGTGGAATAATTTACCAGCATCTGTCTTTTATTCCAATTACAATATGTCTTTAAGAGAAATTTAACAGGTTATTGTTAACCTAACTCAGTACGCTTTACAACCTTTGGCTGCATTATGGTAGTCAAGCAAGGCTTAGAAAGGTTTAAAAAAAAACAATAAGTGTTCCTAGTTTTTATTACACAATCTTAAGGTTACAATTTATTAGAGGGTAGTTAGAGAATTCGCTCAGGCGTAGTAGCTGAGGTTAGCCTTCTTCTTGGCCTGCACCTCGAGGATGGCGTCCATGAAGTCCTCGTGGGTGACGGAAGAGGCAGAACGGCGCAGCGCTATCATGCCAGCCTCCACGCACACCGCCTTGCATTGCGCGCCGTTGAAGTCGTCCGTCGACCGAGACAACTCCTCGAAGTTCACGTCCGGGCTCACATTCATTTTCCTTTAACACATGATTCTGTTTAGTAAGTACTGACTGGTTCTTGCTGGCGAACATTGCACTCGAATGCAAAAACAAAGTATACAGAAAAATTAATTTGTGGTCCTTCACTGTTGGCCGTTTGAGGAAGCTTACGGTCACTCAGCAAGATATAGAGCGTGTTAGACTTAGAAAAGCGGATATCCGCAGTAGAAAAACAGTATATAAACCGACATAGCCCAACGGATTAGTAAGCTGAAGTGATTGCTACTTATACGAGTCGGCTATACAGCTCGAAAAACTGACAACCGATTTGGAGGAAATGTTCTCGACTGGAAGCCTCGTGCCGGTAAGCAAAGTGCAAGACGGCCCGAGATGCAGTGACAATCTGATAAAACATGTGGACCTCAGGATCGTGCTTTGTGGCATTCCGTGAGCGAGGCCAAGTTCAGTAGTGGCCTTGTGATGAGCACATAGGATATTGAAGACTTTTCGTCTTATTCATAAAATAGATGTTAATTTAAGTGCTTAATGTTGCTCCCCCCTTTTTTTAACAAACTTCAAAAAGGAGGCATGATAGAGTCATGTTGTAGCTGCACTGCTGCATTTAAGTTGCAGCAAATATTAGTCGGATCTACCGGAGGAAGACCACACGCACAGAATACCAATATGAAATAGCATCATAATACTGCTGTTTCGTATCGAGAAACGAAAACCCTTTTTACTAGTAATGATGGATAAGGTTTTAGTCCTCAGGGATAACAACGTATTTGCATTTTAATTCTTAAGCGTTGGTTAATGTAGGTGATAATTGACCACAAATACAGTCGCCATAAAAAGATAAAAAATATAAATTTACGAATTAGCGTCTATTTTGAAAATTTCCATAAAAAAAAGGATTCCTGGTTAAGCTAATAGCATTACTAATATTTCCCTTAACGACTCCAAGGAAGCCTTAACTGCTTGTTCACTACAGTAGGCGAAAGGCGGATTCAAACTCACGACTCTTTGAGTTTGCAATTCGCACCCCACTATTAGGCTACTGTCGCTTTTAAAAATAAAATAAAATATTTAAAATAAAAGTATGTACATATATGTAAAACTATAACCAATTATTATTCTTTGTTTTCAAATTGTAGACTCTGTATAGAACTCGATCCCACTATTCATATAATTTAAAACTGTCTTTCATAAATTAAAAATATTTTACTTATAAGGCGCACAAAACGGATTGTATAACTTTTTCTTTTCTTTAATTTTGATGGCTCCGTGACACAGTGGCTTAGCAATAAATTGCGGTGCTATCAGCCGCGGGTTCGGTACAAGTATTTATATGACCTACAAATATTTATTGCGGATCTAGATGTGTGTCCTTGTAAAATGTATGTATGTAAACTGTCTCCTGATACAGAGAAAATCCTAGTGTGGGGGAACTTTATCTTTAAAAAAATCTATAAAAAAAACAATCACTAAAAAGTTATCAATTTCCTGTAAGCGACATATATATTTTATTATCAAACACCATCTATTAAATGAAAATAATATTATTTTACATTTGTTATAACACTAAAAAATATAGAGTTGCATGATTTCTTATATTATTTTCTAACAATTGTATTGTATAAAACATCTAACAGTACAACTGAGTAAAATGAAACAAGAGTTGAGCAGCAACATCTTCTTGATAACAGTTAAAAATGCTACATATAAAAAAACTGTAGTGGCAAAGTGGCAAACGTGGCAATTTACCATCTTGGGCTACGTCACCACTCACCACCAGGTGGTTGTGGTCAAGTACTGGCTTATAATAAGTAAAAAAAAAACTATAGCAAATATCCCCCCTTTGACGTAATCAATGTGGGAGGCCTATGTTTGATTTGGTATAATACAACCAATATTGTTGATTAATTATGTTAAAAGTTATAGTGACTCTAGTACATACATCATGCATAAATGGTTATTTACTCTGTGGTAGAATAGTCACTCACCGTGAATGAATCTGCATAATTCTCGCCCTTGCCTCTTCATTGGGATGCGGGAATTCAATCTTCCTGTCTAGACGACCAGATCTAAGGAGGGCGGGATCTAGGATATCTACTCTGTTTGTAGCTGCTATCACCTGCATAAAAAATTTAAGGTTTAATATTTGAAGGTCAAACAGTAAAAACAGCCAGTTTTGCATAGCTCATTGAGAGAACTTAAGCTGCCTTATACAGTTAGTAGTGAAGGACCATATCTCAGTTCCCCATCAGCAATCATCAGTGGCCACCTTTTTTTTAAAAGAGGGGTATACGAGCATTTGGCTCACCTAATGGTAAGTAGGTGCCGACCTCCGGCCATGAACTCACATGAATCAACGTAGTAGAGCCATGCTGCAGCTATATTAATTGTAGCACTAATAGGTCGGCTCGACCAGGTAAGGACCACGCTCTCACAGAAAACCATATTATAAATATAGCACAGATGGGTCGACCCAGCTGAAGTAGGACAACACACATAATACTAGCATAAAATAAGAGCTTAATGCTGCTTTTCACATAAAACAAGTCATTCCACCTTATCTTTTTAAACATGCAGCTATATTAGTAGTATATTTGTAGCACAAATGGGTCGGCTTGACCGAGGAAGAACCATGCTCTCACAGAATACAAGCGTAAAATAGCAGCTTTACGCTGCTGTGTTTCGTATGGTGAGTGTAGATAACCGGAGACCCTTTTTACTGGAAAAGAGGCATTCCATCTTAGTCCACAAGGCTTACAACGCATCTGGATTTTGATTCGCAAACGAGGATAGATGTAGATGTCTATGGGCCACAGCAACCACTTACCATCAGGTGGACTGTGTGCTGGCTTGTCCCCCTTTTCCTATAAAAAAATATAAAAAAAATGAAAAAATCAGGAGTATTGCAGGTGCGTTGCCAGCCTTTAAAAGAAAGAGTAAGCTTGTTTCTTAAAGGTTCCTAAGTCGTATCAGTCGTAAAAATCGCTGGTAGTAAACGAATTATTCTTAATAATCTGTATTAAGTAACTTCAACTACATTAATGATGTTCTCATTTTATTTGTATTGAAATTGGTTGTACAAAATGTTAGTTTTTACCTCTTGTTTATTTTAAGATTATTAAGCATACCCGCGAGATGTTATGTTCAGGTATGTTATTATGTTGTAATAGCATGGTTTTTTTATAGAATAAGGATGACAAACATGCACATAGTCCACATGATGGTAAGTGGATTCTGTGGCCCATAGACATCTACATCTATCATTAAACCAAAACGCAGATGTGTTGTTACCCCTAGGATGTAAGATGGAATGCCTCATTATCAGTGAAATATGTCTCCAGTTTTCTACAATCACCATACGAAAGACAGGTGCATTATTACAGTATTATGTGAAATTATATTATACTAATAATCAAGTTAACTAGTATTTATGAAGGGAATATTATAACATTATTGAATTTATGTACCTTAATATCAGCAGTAGAACTGAATCCATCCAGCTGATTGAGGAGCTCCAACATAGTACGCTGCACCTCGCGGTCTCCTGCCTTCTCAGAGTCAAAACGCTTAGTACCAATGGCATCAAGCTCGTCTATGAAAATAATGGCAGGTGCTTTTTCTTTAGCGAGGGCGAAGGCGTCACGGACTAATTTTGCACCATCACCTGGAATATAAAGTGCAAAATTTAATAGAAATTCCTAATACTTTTTTTTATTTAAGAAGGAGCAAACGAGCATCAGGTTCACCTGATGGTAAGTGACTATTACTGCCTATGAACAACTACAACACCAGGTTCCCCTGGTGTTGTAGTTGTAGTAAGTAATTTCTTACAGGTGCATTGCCACAAATCTTCGCAAAAGAACATCAATACCTACCAAGGACGAATTGGAAGGCGTTTGAAATTAAATAACACCCTAATTTCAATAGGAAAGATTGCTGGGTGCTACCATCTGCTTGGCATTCCATAATTAATAGTATGTGCATGCAATAATGCATAGATCAGACCAAAAATTAATAATTAAGAGTTGAAGGCCTTTATTGAAGGAAACCAGGCTAATATTTAGTATATATAAAGTAGTATATATAATAGTAGTATATATAATAGTATTACCACTGCCTTTTATTTTTTATATATTTTTATAGAATAAGTGACAAATGAGCACACAGTTCACCCGAGGGTAAGTGGATGTCGTGGGCCATAGGCATCTACATTGATCCACAATTAGGAATCAAAATGCAGATGTGCTCTCACCCCTCAGGACTCTTTTTTATAGGATAAAGGTGACAAATGAGCACACAGTCCACCTGATGTTAAGTGGTTGCTGCGGCCCATACACATCTAAATCAATCCTTGATCATGAATCAAAATGCAAATACATTATCACCTGTGAGGACTAAGATGGAATGCCTCTTTTCCAGTAAAAAAGGGTCTTCAGTTCTCTACACACCATACGAAACACAGCAGTGTAAAGCTGCTATTTTACGCTTGTATTCTATGAGAGCATGGTTCTTCCTCGGTCAAGCCGACCCATTTGTGCTACAAATATACTACTAATATAGCTGCAACCTGGCTCTATCATGTTTAAAAAGATAAGGTGGAATGACTTGTTTTATGTGAAAAGCAGCATTAAGCTCTTATTTTATGCTAGTATTATGTGTGTTGTCATACTTCAGCTGGGCTGACCCATTTGTGCTATATTTATAATATAACTGCAGCATGGCTCTACCATGTATAAATATACTAAAAATCTTTAATCCTTAAATGAATTAAAGAAAAAGTGTCTCTTTAAAAAAGTCTCATCATACATACCTATAAACATCTGCACTAACTGTGGACCCGCAAGTTTGAGGAAGGTTGACTTAGTCTGGGCAGCACAAGCACGAGCCAACAAAGTCTTGCCAGTTCCAGGTGGACCATAAAGAAGTACTCCTTTAGGTGGATGTATGCCCAGATTGACAAATTTTTCTTTATGTGTCATTGGCAATACCACAGCTTCAATTAATTCCTAAAAATAGAAGATTTTTAAGTTAGTGTACAGAACTAGGACCATACAAATAAGAACACATTAATAAAAATCAATATAACTAAGCTTTCTATCTCTATCTCTCTCTCTGTCTCTTTTTAATAAATAGTAAAAGATAAAGGCAGGTATAGAGATAATTAATACTTTTCAAGTAAATAATATTATTTAAATAAGTAATAGTCATTGATTATGAATAAATGCTACTGCATTTTCAATAAATAAAGCATTTTTAATTCCAAGGACTAAAATTATATTTCATGTATTAACATAATCTATCTTATTACAAAACATAGTTTATTGGTAATCTCTAGTTTGAACTATAATTGAAAAAGTCATTTTCAAGAGTCTTTTAGCTGCAGCATCACAGTCTTCACAAAATTTGACATTTGCTGTCAATCTCCATACTATAATTTATATGTAGTAGAGAAAATTGCCTCCAAAACTAGTAGCCAAAATATATGATAATATGAGAACCAAAGACCCTTTTTACTTAAAACGAGGTATTCCATTTGAGTCCTTATGGATGACAATGCTTCAGCATTTTGATACATAGTCAAGTATAAATGTAGATGTCGATGGGTCACAGCAATTACTTACCATGAAGTGGACAGCATACTCGTTTGTCACACTTCTTTAAAAAAAGGACCTTACATTTTTGTTTGTATATGTTGAACAGGACATTTTTGTGAAACAGATTATAGTTTGAACCAGAAATTATTTATAAACTATGATTACTAATAACTGTAAACTTTTAGAATTCTTTTGTCGTATGATGGAAAATGTCTAGCTAAAATTAACCAAGAAAGATAGTGTTCTTTCATTTGTACAATTCAAGTGACACCAAAATTATGCTCAAATTTTTTTACTCTATTGTTTAAAAAAAATATGTTTGTGTCATCATCTTTTTTTATCAACCTGTAAAAGTCTATTGTTGCATGCACACATATGTAAATAAAAAATGTTGATGGTCTCAAATGATATTAGATACTTACTATGTGTGTAAGTATATGTCGTTATAAAGTCGAGCATGGTTTCAGTTTCACTTCTATTCAAATGTATGTAGAGTTTTGTAGAGTATGTGGAGTTATTGTCTATCTTTTTTTGTTGGACACTCGGACAGTTTAACACTTAATTATGAATATCATTAAAAAAATTAAATTTTAAATATTCCAATTCTAAAGCAATAAATTTTAATACATTTGCTATTATTGTTAAAATAATAATGATTTAGGTATTAAGTGCAAACTTTTTCGCATTTGAGTTAGATAGAAGACAAAATAAGATAGATGTTAAATAAATATTTTTATATAAAAATATCTTAACACAATTTTTTTATTATCCTTCTTTATTTATAAATACCATGCATGCAGCTTACATGCGAGAGAAGTGAAACCTTCAAATCCTAATCGGCTCCAAAGATTTTCATAAAATTTTGTGTCCAGGGGTTTTCGGGGGCAATAAATCGATTTAGCTAGGATTCATTTTGAGAAAATGTGGACTTGTCCTTGTTTTCAGGCAATAAAAAACTGCTATAATATAAGAAGGTAAATTTTGACACTATATAAATGATCGTAATAGCTCAAGTGGATATTGGGCTGTTGCGAAATCATAGCGACCTGGTTCGCATCCAGTTAGTGGTCCGACTCTTTTTTCCCTTTATTTTCAAGTTCCCTTCTTTTGTGAGAAAATCTATTATTTCGAGCCTTTTTTTAGTATTTTTTTAAAAAACAAAAATTGAAATTAAACTAATTGCACTCATGATTTTTTATTCGAATGACCAGTTCAGTTTTTTCTATTATGTCGGTAAGATCAAAAAATATTATTCATATTTGATCAGTATGTAATTTGTATCTAAATATAATTTCCAAAACACATGATTTCCGAAAAAATACCGAGCTAAGCTCGGTCATCCAGGTACTAAAATGAAATATAAAATACAAAATTTACGGCAAATGATTAATTTAATATTATAATTTAAACTAAAAGTTTGGCATAAAATATAAGAAAATTTAATTTTATAGTAAATAAATGTAACAATCCTTTTATCATATATGTTGACACAAATAGATATTATCTTTTTTTTCCAGTAGTGTTGTAATAGCGCCACCTACTTCATTCTATAGATAGACAAGATTAATTTCCCTTTGAATGTTTATACTCTTTTTGAAGTACCTTATATAGTACTCACTAATTACAAAAAGATTTATATCAATTTTACCTATTACGAAGTTGAGGTTTGTCCATTTTTCACTGCTTGTTTATTCCATAGGCAGATGACACCTTCATACCTTGTTGAACAAAATGCGTAAGTCACGCCGTTTTGGCGGCATTTACTTTTTTCCGCACAAGCATTGAGCTATAATGCTTCCTATCTCATTTTCTCCCACGTTAAATCTTATGAATTTATGTGTCTGTCTCATTTTACTGTCGCTTTTTCGTTTCATAGACTTTCAAATCACACTGATACTAAAGAAGCTTTCACTTCAAAAAGTTTTTATCCTAAAAGGTTATGTCAGCCTTACCGTACCTACCATACCTTGTTCCTGTTACACATATAATCCTAAGTATTTAGAAAGGGGAATCAATGTGATAAAAATATAAAAATTAATGACTATACTATCGCTAAGTGTGGTTTGCGAAATCATAGTAGTAACCAAGTATACTCAAAAACCAAGCCATTTCACTCAAATCTATATTCAATTTTTGCACCAGATTCTACCTTTGCCTTTGACATTTGATACATTCTGTTAGCATATGTTGGATATAACACACTTAGTTAAATAATTCACCTAATATATAATAAATCACATCACACTAGTTTGCTCCTCTTATTTACGAAATTTTGTTTGTGTGACCTTATTTTAACTAACTTCGTCTAATGAAGTCAACACTCCGTCCCTCTCGTGCTCTAATCCAGAATCCCGAGACTTTTCAGCTCGAGTTACGTAACCGCTTTCAGTGCCTAGAAGATTGCAATGCAGTGGACAATATGAATGACAAGCTCGTGGAAACTTATCGTGGAGAAGTTTCAAACCCCGAAGAACACAAAAACTCTCCGATCACACTCTTAATCTCATGGCTGTTAGACGGGAGATGAGGCTGCAATCGTCAACAGATTTGACAGCATACAGGCAACTCAACAGACAGATCTCCAAAGGCACACGGCGAGACTTACGCAACTTTAATACTGCTCGTATTAAAGAAGCCATCAAGCGGAACCAGGGCTCCAAAGTCTTTGCCAGAGATCTGTCTGCCAGAAAGAGCCAACTGTCAAAGCTGAAGACTGAGTGTGGCAGCATCGTTTCCGGGACACCTGAGACTTTGAGTGAGATTGAGAGGTTCTATGGGCAGCTGTACACATCATCGTTGGAGCCACACGCAAGTGTGAGTAACGATCCAAGAGCAAATCTTACCCGACACTATTCCGATGATATTATCGCCGGACGTCAGTCTGAGCGAGATTAGAATGGCTCTCCAGCACCTTAAAAACGGCAGGGCCCCAGGCGAAGATGGAATTACAGCGGAGCTTCTGAAAGCGGGTGGAACACCGGTACTTGAAGTCCTTCAGAAGCTCTTCAATTCCGTCCTCCATGGTGGCACTACTCCGGAGGCGTGGAGCAGAAGTGCGGTGGTCTCGTTCTTTGACGAAAAGGCGACAACGCTATCTTGAAGAACTACAGACCGATTTCCCTTCTGAGCCGCGTCTACGTGCTGTTTTCGAGAGTCATTACGAATTGTCTCGCACGCAGACTCGACGACTTTCAGCCTCCCGAACAAGCCGGTTTCCGAAAAGGCTTCAGTACCATAGACCACATACATACCCTGCGGCAGATTGTACAGAAGACCGAAGAGTACAATCTGCCACTTTGCCTGGCGTATGTGGACTATGAGAAAGCCTTTGATTGCTACTATCATATGGTCTTTTATTGTGGGGCAATTCAGTAGATATAATAAAAGTATTTAGAGTACAAAAAAAAAGTGTGCATGCAATCTATGGAGCAGGGTATACGGATAGCTGTAAGCCCTTGTTTAAAAAGTACAATATCTTAACATTAACATGCTTGTACATTAAAGAAATATGCATATTTGTAAAACAGCATCCTGAACACTTTGAAAGGCAAATAGATGTAACTGAACGAAATGTAGCTCCTAGAAATAAACATAAATTATACTTACCTCAATGCAGGCTCAAATTGTATGAAAGGAACTCTTACGTAAATGCTATAAAGGTGTATAACAAAATACCCAACGACTTTAAAGAGTTACCTTTAACCACGTTTAAAAAAAAAGTTAATACAATGGTTAAAAGAAAAATACATACATAAACACTCACGCCTGTCACCAAGAGGGGTAGGCAGAGACTACAGACTTCCATTTGGCACGATCCTGACACACCTCTCTTGCCTCCTTCACATCCATACACCTACGCATACATGCTCGTCGGTTAAGGGTACTCCTAATTTGGCCCGTTTTAAAAAAAAAAATGTTTTTACGATCTAAACGAATTTATGTCTTTTAGTGGAAAATAAATCCGAAGTCAGTAATATTGATATATATCTAATAATTAATTAATTACAAACAAAATGAAAGTATGGACATTAACACTTAAGAACAACCATTAAACAATGTGACATTTTAATTGAATTCCCACTTGATTAAAACTACTTTTACGGATTTTATCGCGTTTTATTTATATTAATTTTACAGACAAGATTGGCTACATCTTGAAGCGACCTTCTATTAGAACATTCTACAAGCCACTGAAGAAGATTAGTCAGTTCTTACCATCCGTCAAGTGTCATATTCCTCTACAAGATGCAGGAGTGTACAAGCTTGATTGTGGTCTCTCATATATAGGGCAAACAAAGAGATCAATTAGAACCCGCGTAAAAGAACACATAGCTGACGTGAAGCATCAACGTTCCGGGAAGTCTGCAGTTTGCGATCATATTCTAGATGGCCCCAACCATTACATCAGATTTGATAGACCACAAATCCTCGCGAAAGAACATCGATTCCTACCAAGGATGATACGTGAGGGTATTTAACCCACCTGCTTGGGATCCTATAATTAATAAAATTAAAACTAAACCCAATCATACCACTGAAAGACTTCAAAATACAGTTAGTTCATTCTGCGTAGATCGGACCAAAGACAATAATTAAAAAGCCAAAGGTACTCCGGGTTAACTTTGACATCGGGACGTCAGTCACCTCAGACCCCCGTGACCATGGGTGCTGGAAAGCACCCGAAACGTCGGGTATTAAAATTAATATAAATAAAACGCGATAAAATCCGTAAAAGTAGTTTTAATCAATGTATAGTGTTCGCGTAAATATAAGAAATCATTATGAATTCCCACTTGTAAAAATTTTTTTTGCATGTATACTAATTAAATATTTGCACACCATATAAAATGTTAGAATATAAATGGGCCATTATTCATAATTTAAGATCATACTTTATTGTACACATACATTCTGGCAAATAAATGAATTTGAATTTGATTCCGTCAAAATTTGGGCGGTGCTACAGTCGCTTCAGCGGTGCCAAGTTGACTGTCGGTATATCGAAATGCTGAAGTGTTTGTACAGTAGGGCTACGATGGCTATCCGAGTACAGAACCAGAGTTCGAAACCTATCCAACTGCAGAGAGGTGTAAGACAGGGTGACGTTATATCCCCGAAACTCTTCACCACTGTGTTGAAGATGTTTTCAAGCTACTGGACTGGAAAGAATACGGTATTAACATCAGTGGCAAGTACATCACTTACCTTCGATTTGCCGACGATATAGTCCTTATGGCAGAATCGCTGGAGGACCTTAGCACTATGCTCAATGACCTCAATGGTGTCTCCCAACGGATAGGTCTTAAGATGAACATGGACAAAACAAAGATCATGTTCAATATCCATGTCACACCTATGCCGGTAGTTGTTGGGAGCACTATGCTCGAAGTTGTTGATGAGTACGTTTGCCTGGGACAAATAGTCCGACTAGGTAAGTCCAACTTCGACCGAGAGGTCTATCGACGAATTCAACTCGGTTGGGCAGCGTTCGGAAAATTACGACACATCTTCTCGTCACGTATACCTCAAAACCTGAAAACTAAGTTGTACAACCAGTGCGTGTTGCCAGTGATGACATATGGAACTGAGACGGTCCTTCACTGCTGGCCATATGAGGATGCTCAAGGTCGCTCAGCGAGCTATGGAGGGCTATGCTCGGAGTTTTTCTGCGTGATAGACTCAGAAATGAGGATATCCGCAGTTAAACCAGAGTAACCGACATAGCCCAACGGATTAGTAAGCTGAAGTGGCAATGGGCCGGCCATATAGCTCGAAGCACCGATAACCGATGGGGAAGAAAGAAGGCAGCCTCGTACCGGTAGGCGTAGTGTAGGGCGACCCCCCACTAGATGGAGTGACGACCTGGTAAGACATGCAGGAAGTCGATGGATGCAGGTGGCTCAGGACCGTGCTTTGTGGCATTACTTGGGAGAGGCCTATGTTCAGCAGTGGACTTGTGAAGAGCTGTAATGATGATGATGATGATGACCTTATTTTAAACCAGTCTGTATTATATGAATAAAATTGTGAAAATAATGAATGTTACTTTTTGAAATGTATTTTGTAGTTGCGTATTTATTTAAGAGTTATGGGTAAATTTCACTTAATTATATAAAATCACTAACTACTTAAGTAATTACAGCTATATGAAATGGGCAAAATACTATGTAGAAACCTGCCTTTGATCTTATATATCTTTTACAACAGTTAACCAGCATCGGTATTCAGAAAATAATCTCAGTCAATATTAGAAGCTATAATTAAAAAAACAACATATGGAATACAAGGTAATAGCTTATACCAACAAAGAATGATTGACAGAGTGTTGACCACTTTTTCAGTGACTCCCAAATCACTATTATTTTGTTGACATCCACATAAATATTTTTCTTCTGTAATAGTTTACTACTGGATTTAAATCTTAATTTAAGTCCAACAGTAAACTTGCTTATCTTCTTATAAGTTGAACATTGTTTGGCTTGGTTTTTGGAGTCACACAATTCATCTACCTATCATTGTTGATCTGAGTGTAATAGTACAAAATATAAAATACTGACCTGTATTTGCTTATCAAGACCTCCAATATCTGAATATTGCTCTGTTGGTCTTTCATCTACTTCCATGGCCTTAACTCTGGCATCATACTCGGCTGGTAGTGTCTCCAAAATCAAATAAGAATCTTTGTTTACACCAACTAAGTCACCAGGTTTAAGTTTTTCAGCATCAACTAAACCAATGACTGGTAGGAAATATGTTTGACGCGTGGATGTTTTGATGACCGCACATTTACCTTTTCTCTGCGAATCCAAATCGACTACAGCGCCGTCTTCTTCTTCTTCTTGTGGGTCAACGTCTAGGAGTTCGATAACATTTGATACCAAGTAGGGTAGAGTTTTATTCACCTTAATCTTTTCTGTGTTTTCTTTAATTTTATCGTTTTGTGCTTGTAATTCATGAGTGATCCTCATGACTTCACTTTTCATGATCTTTATTTCATTATCAAGTAGCCTCGTACGGCTGATAATTTCATCTGTTGGCATACGAAGTACCTCCTCGCTTAGAGCTTCTTCACCGTCTTCCCATATTGATTTATCTTCAAGCGTTGTGGCCATTGTAATTATTGTTATTAAATATTAGCCGCTGATTTTAATGGAGCAGATTTACACTAAGAGTATTTTGTGATCGTTACAATGACATTAGCAAAAATGAATTGTCATTCCAGTAAGTTTAGGGTATGTTCCGAAATACAACGCAGTGTACTGTCCAATGCAAATGACATCATGAATCGACGCTATACTGGTGATTCGTTCCAAAACATTGGACAGTATATGACGTCACACTTTTGCGTCATTTGGATAAGTGTTGGCGATTATTTTGTCATTTTGTGCTCCAAAAATCATTATATCCTCCTAATGGATATACCATCAATTATTCTATAATTTTTTGTATTTGAATAAATAGAAACAAATTCTGGCATGCTTCATTCGGCAAACACACAATTAAAAATTGTTTTATTATGGCCGGATATCCGACACAATATGGCGGCGGCACGCTAGTACAATAAAGTGTCAAATGACACGTCATTTGCATTGGACAGTACACTGCGTTGTATTTCGGAACATACCCTTAATTTACTCTGGGCGTAGACAGAGAAACTCTGGGTACCATATATCTCTATGATTTTTTATATATACATACATATATATATATATGTATGTATGTATGTATATCTATGATTTTTTATATATACATACATATATATATGTATGTATGTATGTATATATAAAAAATCATAGAGATATATGGTACCCAGAGTTTCTCTGTCTACGCCCAGAGTAAATTAAGGGTATGTTCCGAAATACAACGCAGTGTACTGTCCAATGCAAATGACGTGTCATTTGACACTTTATTGTACTAGCGTGCCGCCGCCATATTGTGTCGGATATCCGGCCATAATAAAACAATTTTTAATTGTGTGTTTGCCGAATGAAGCATGCCAGAATTTGTTTCTATTTATTCAAATACAAAAAATTATAGAATAATTGATGGTATATCCATTAGGAGGATATAATGATTTTTGGAGCACAAAATGACAAAATAATCGCCAACACTTTTCCAAATGACGCAAAAGTGTGACTTCATATACTGTCCAATGTTTTGGAACGAATCACCAGTATAGCGTCGATTCATGATGTCATTTGCATTGGACAGTACACTGCGTTGTATTTCGGAACATACCCTAAACTTACTGGAATGACAATTCATTTTTGCTAATGTCATTGTAACGATAACAAAATACTCTTAGTGTAAATCTGCTCCATTAAAATCAGCGGCTAATATTTAATAACAATAATTACAATGGCCACAACGCTTG
Organism: Parnassius apollo; assembly: GCA_907164705.1. Taxonomy (NCBI): domain Eukaryota; kingdom Metazoa; phylum Arthropoda; class Insecta; order Lepidoptera; family Papilionidae; genus Parnassius; species Parnassius apollo. The sequence continues at coordinate 1,514,074 of CAJQZP010000975.1, forward strand.
AAGATAAATCAATATGGGAAGACGGTGAAGAAGCTCTAAGCGAGGAGGTACTTCGTATGCCAACAGATGAAATTATCAGCCGTACGAGGCTACTTGATAATGAAATAAAGATCATGAAAAGTGAAGTCATGAGGATCACTCATGAATTACAAGCACAAAACGATAAAATTAAAGAAAACACAGAAAAGATTAAGGTGAATAAAACTCTACCCTACTTGGTATCAAATGTTATCGAACTCCTAGACGTTGACCCACAAGAAGAAGAAGAAGACGGCGCTGTAGTCGATTTGGATTCGCAGAGAAAAGGTAAATGTGCGGTCATCAAAACATCCACGCGTCAAACATATTTCCTACCAGTCATTGGTTTAGTTGATGCTGAAAAACTTAAACCTGGTGACTTAGTTGGTGTAAACAAAGATTCTTATTTGATTTTGGAGACACTACCAGCCGAGTATGATGCCAGAGTTAAGGCCATGGAAGTAGATGAAAGACCAACAGAGCAATATTCAGATATTGGAGGTCTTGACAAGCAAATACAGGTCAGTATTTTATATTTTGTACTATTACACTCAGATCAACAATGATAGATAGATGAATTGCGTGAGTCCAAAACCACGCCAAACAATGTTCAACTTATAAGAAAATAAGCAAGTTTACTGTTGGACTTAAATTAAGATTTAAATCCAGCAGTAAACTATTACAGAAGAAAAATATGTATGTGGATGTCAACAAAATAATAGTGATTTGGGAGTCACTGAAAAAGTGGTCAACACTCTGTCAATCATTCTTTGTTGGTATAAGCTATTACCTTGTATTCCATATGTTGTTTTTTTAATTATAGCTTCTAATATTGACTGAGATTATTTTCTGAATACCGATGCTGGTTAACTGTTGTAAAAGATATATAAGATCAAAGGCAGGTTTCTACATAGTATTTTGCCCATTTCATATAGCTGTAATTACTTAAGTAGTTAGTGATTTTATATAATTAAGTGAAATTTACCCATAACTCTTAAATAAATACACAAATACAAAATACATTTCAAAAAGTAACATTCATTATTTTCACAATTTTATTCATATAATACAGACTGGTTTAAAATAAGGTCATCATCATCATCATCATCATTACAGCTCTTCACAAGTCCACTGCTGAACATAGGCCTCCCCAAGTAATGCCACAAAGCACGGAGCCACCTGCATCCATCGACTTCCTGCACGTCTTACCAGGTCGTCACTCCATCTAGTGGGGGCTTTCTTCCCCATCGGTTATCGGTTCTTCGAGCTATATGGCCGGCCCATTGCCACTTCAGCTTACTAATCCGTTGGGCTATGTCGGTTACTCTGGTTTAACTGCGGATATCCTCATTTCTGAGTCTATCACGCAGAAAAACTCCGAGCATAGCCCTCCATAGCTCGCTGAGCGACCTTGAGCGTCCTCATACGGCCAGCAGTGAAGGACCGTCTCAGTTCCATATGTCATCACTAGCAACACGCACTGGTTGTACAACTTAGTTTTAAGGTTTTGAGGTATATGTGACGAAAAGATGTGTCGTAATTTTCCGAACGCTGCCCAACCGAGTTGAATTCGTCGATAGACCTCTCGGTCGAAGTTGGACTTACCTAGTCGGACTATTTGTCCCAGGCAAACGTACTCATCAACAACTTCGAGCATAGTGCTCCCAACAACTACCGGCATAGGTGTGACATGGATATTGAACATGATCTTTGTTTTGTCCATGTTCATCTTAAGACCTATCCGTTGGGAGACACCATTGAGGTCATTGAGCATAGTGCTAAGGTCCTCCAGCGATTCTGCCATAAGGACTATATCGTCGGCAAATCGAAGGTAAGTGATGTACTTGCCATTGATGTTAATACCGTATTCTTTCCAGTCCAGTAGCTTGAAAACATCTTCCAACACAGTGTATACACTGCGTTGTATTTCGGAACATACCCTTAATTTACTCTGGGCGTAGACAGAGAAACTCTGGGTACCATATATCTCTATGATTTTTTATATATACATACATATACAATATATATATATATATATATATATATATATATATATATATATATATATATATATATATATATATATCACTATAACTCTTTCAGGAAGTTTAGATTTTTTTTGGGGTTTCCAGTCATCTGCTCTCTTCTGGCAATGAATTTGAAAATCACCAAACATGCTTAAAAACATGCGGGAAAGGTTATTAAAGGAATATTCAATTCACAATATTTTATTTTATTAATAATTAACCGCTGACAAATGGGCACACAGTTCACCTGATTGTAAATGAATCTGTGGCATATAGACTAGACATGTGTTCATTGTAGTGTAGTGGCGGTTGAGAATATCCACTACCCCATATCTTCCCGTGGGTGTTGTAAGAGGCTACAGAAGGAAACAGGCAAAAGATGGGCAGCAGGATCTTTCTGATAAAGGTAGGGCCGCACTAGGAGGAATTGCACCGCAGCGGAACTGAGCGACACGACGCGTATTTTTTTGGTAAACCGTACTTGGACTACAACGGCGCTATATTCAGTACCTAGGCAACCTCTGAGCAAGATGAATGATGAAATGGATATGATTATTATTTCCTTGTTGTGTTAGGAAGAGGAAAGGATCGAGCAAGAACAGGCAAGAAAAAAAAATGATTATATGACTTATGAAGTTCGCGATATGAAGAAGGTGAAGGTAGGACCGCGTTAGGTGGAACTGCACCGCAGCGGAACTGAGCGACACGATTTGAGTTAGATTGAGAGGTTCTATGGGCAGCTGTACGCGTCATCGTTGGAGCCACACTTAAGTGTTTTTTTTCCTCTTTATTAGGAATAGCAAACAACTACATAGTATAATCTTACACAAAATAATGTTAGCTAATGTAAAAATAAGAATAAATATGTAGTCAAATACACTATCTACATATTAACAAATGTGAACATAAATATAAATTATCGGACGCGATCAAATGCTAGACAACAACAGTTGATATTGAGTAAGTAGTTAGGTACAGTCACCAACAATAAGATGTAAGCACCTACGTTTAACTTTATTAAAGTAATATTAAAGTTTGTACTTAATTAAAGTGTATACATGCCTGTGCCAGCGACTGCACGTAATACCAAAGTTAATCATTAACAGAACATTATTACAATTAACATATTTATAAAGATGACCTAGGAGAGAAAGACCTATCCGTTGGGAGACACCATTGAGGTCATTAAGCATAGTGCTATCATAGTATATATGTCCTCTTTCTCCTCCAGCGATTTTGCCATAAGGACTATATCGTCGGCAAATCGAAGGGGAGTGATTTACTCGCCATTGATGTTAATACCCTATCCTTTCCAGTCTAGTAGCTTGAAAACGTCTTCCAATGCAGCGGTGAAGAGTTTCAGGGATATAACGTCACCGTGTCTTACACCACTCTGCAGTTAGATAGGTTTCTTACTCTGGTTCTGTACTAGGATAGCCATGGTAGCCCTACTGTATAAACACTTCAGCACTTCGAAATACCGACAGTCAACTTGGCATGCTGAAGGGACTGTAGCACCGCCCAAATTTCGACGGAATCGAAATCGACGGGCTTTATCGTAGTCCACATACGCAAGGTAAAGTAGTAGATTGTACTCTTCGGTCTTCTAAAAATGTGTCTGTAGTTCTTCGAGAGAGCATTGTCGCCTTTCTTAAAGAACAGGACCATCGCACTTCTGCTCCACGCCTCCGGAGTAGTGCCACCATGGAGGACGGAATTGAAGAGCTTCTGAAGGACTTTAAGTACCGGTGTTCCACCCGCTTTCAGAAGCTCCGCTGTAATTCCATCCTCGCCTGAGGCCCTGCCGTTTTTAAGGTGCTGGAGAACCATTCTAATCTCGCTCAGACTGACGTCCGGGATATAATCGGAATAGTGTCGGATAAGACTTGTTCTTGGATCGTTACTCACACTTACGTGTGGCTCCAACGATGATGTCTATAGCTGCCCATGGACCTCTCAATCTTACTCAAAATCTCAGGTGTCCCGGAAAGGATGCTGCCACACTCAGTCTTCAGCTTTGGCAGTTGGTTCTTTCTGGCAGACAGATCTCTGGCGAAGACTTTGGTGCCCTGGTTCCGCTCGATCGCTTCTTTAATACGAGCAGTATTAAAGTTGCGTAAGTCTCGCCACATGCATTTACAGATCTGTCTGTTCAGTTGCCTTTATGCTGTCAAACCTGTTGACGATTGCAGCCTCATCTCCCGTCTAACAGCCATAAGATTAAGAGTGTGACCGGAGAGTTTTTTTGTTCTTCTGCGGCGGGTCTTGCAGAACTTAGCTCCGACCGCATGGACAGTTTCCACGAGCTTGTTATTCATATCGTCCACTGCATTGCAATCTTCTAGGCACTGAAAGCGGTTACGTAACTCGATCTGAAAGGTTTCGGGATTCTGGATTAGAGCACGAGGGGGGACGGAGCGTTGACTTCATTAGACGAGACCTCTCCAACTTAACGTTTTTTTTTTTTTTTTTTTTTTTTTTTTTTTATAGAAGAGGGGGCAAACGAGCATGTGGCTCACCTGATGTTAAGTGACTACCGCCGCCCATGATCAACCGCAACACCAGGGGAATTGCAGGTGCGTTGCCGGCCCTTTAGAAAGGAGTAAGCTCTTTTCTTGAAGGTCCCCAGGTCGTATCGGTCCGGAAAAATCACCGGTGGTAAATTATTCCACAGAGAGGTTGTACGCGGAAGAAAACTCCTTTTGAAACGTACAGTGGTGGACCGCCAAGCATCCAGATGGTGTGGATGGTATCGGGACGTTTGCCGTGTAGTGCGTTCACGAAATTTGGCGGCTGGGATTAATCCGAACAATTCCTCAGAGCACTCCCCGTGATAGATGCGATAAAATACGCAAAGAGATGCAACATCTCTTCGCAGCGCCAGTGAATCGAGCCGATCGGAAAGCACTCGGTCGTCAACGATTCGAGCCGCTCTGCGCTGGATGCGGTCAAGTGGAAGGAGCTGGTACTGGGGAGCCCCAGCCCAGAGATGGGAACAGTATTCCATGAGCGGCCGAACCTGCGCCTTGTAAAGTTGCAGGCGGTGTGCCGGCATGAAATACTGTCTCGCTCTGCTGAGCACGCCAAGCTTTTTAGAGGCCAATTTGGCCTTCCCTTCCAAGTGACCACGAAACTGCACGTCACTCGATATGTCGACGCCGAGGATTCCGATACTGGCTGAGGCAACAAGGGGAGTGCCTTGAAACTGAGGGGATACGACAAAGGGGTTCTTTTTAGCGGTTAACGCGCAAACTTGTGTCTTCTGGGGGTTAAACTGGACTAGATTTAGTCGCCCCCAATCCGAGACTCTGTCCAGCAGAGACTCGACTTCAGACACAAGTTTGTCCCAGCACTCAGAGACGTTTTCCCGAGAAATATTGGCTCGGCCGGTGTAAAGAGCATCACCAGTGCTGTCATCTGCATAGCAATGAATGCTACGGGTTTGCAACATATCATTGATATGCAGAAGAAACAGCGTTGGCGATAGCACGCAGCCCTGTGGAACACCAGCATTAATAAGCTTGCAATCGGAGCTTGCACCGTCTACAACGACCTTGATGCTCCGATCTGCAAGAAAACTGGTGATCCAATCGCACAATTTCTCGGGAAGCCCATAGGAAGGGAGCTTCGAAAGAAGCGCTTTGTGCCAAACCCGATCGAAGGCCTTCGCAATGTCCAAACTAACGGCCAATGCCTCCCCCTTGGACTCTACTGCCTCCGCCCATCTGTGAGTTAGGTAGACCAGAAGATCACCAGCTGACCTACCACGGCGAAAACCGTATTGGCGGTCACTAATCAGCTGGTGATCCTCAAGGTACCTCATGAGCTGGCAGTTTACAATGGACTCCATTGTTTTGGAGAACAAGGAGGTGATGGCGATAGGCCGGTAGTTGGACGGGTCTGAGCGGTCGCCTTTTTTAGGGATCGGGTGGACGAAAGCCGTCTTCCATGATTTTGGGACTACGCCTAGGGAGTAGGAGTACCGGAAAAGACGCGTTAAAACCGGTGCCAACTCTGGAGCACACGTCCTCAGCACAATTGGGGGGGATTCCATCAGGCCCACTCGACTTATGGATGTCCAGGGAGAGGAGTGCTTTGCGAACCGAGCGCTGAGTGAACTGCACTTCCGGCATGGAGCACTCACACCGCGGGATGGTCGGCGGCGTACTCCCCCCGTCATCGAGAGTCGAGTTAGACGCAAAGAAAGAGCCTAGAAGATCGGCTTTCTCCTTTGCGGTGTGGGCCAGTGAGTCGTCCTCCCTGTGCAGAGATGGAAGAGATGGCTGACAGAAATTCCCTTGGACAGCCTTGGCGAGAGACCAGAATGCACGGGTTCCAGAAGGAAGACGAACTAGTCTCTCGCCAATTCTGCCTATGTGCTCTGACTTTGCCTTGGCAATGACTCTTTTGAAGGACCTAGAGGCGGAATTATACTTCTTTTTTAGAGCGCTGGTGTTTACATCCCTGGACGCTGATGCGTCAGCCCAGGCTCGGTAGCACTCCTGCTTATAGCATGATGCTATTTTACAGGAGCGACCAAACCATGGCTGAGATTTGCCTCCAATGGGCACCACAGAGGAAGGAATAAAAAGTTCCATACACTGAAGTACCACATCAGCGACAGAATCCGCAACAACGTTGGGATCATCCGGCGAGAAGCAAACCCGCCCCCAAGGGTAGGATGCAAAGAAAGACCGCATCCCATCCCAATCGGCTGACCTATAGTGCCAAACACGGCGGCAGCCTGCAGAATGCAACCGCGATTTCAGCGTGAGTGGCACCACACTCCGGACAAGACAATGGTCCGAGGAGCCTAAAGGGGCGTCAACGGAAATCTGATATCCGTCCGGGTGAGAGGTCAGCAGAAGGTCCAACAGGGAAGGTGCATGATCCTCCACATCTGGAATCCGCGTAGGCGAAGTAACCAGTTGTGTCAGACCATATGCCAAGGCAAAATCATGAACAGATCTCCCCGCATGATCGGTTAAACGTGAACCGAGCCATTCGGCGTGATGGGCGTTAAAGTCGCCGAGGATCACGATCTCTGCGGAGGGGATCTGCTGTAGCAACGAATCTGCAGCCATTTGGACGTGGTCGAAGAGTCGGTCTGTTTCGGCATTACCGCTATGGGACCTATAGAGGCACCCGTAGACGCGCGGATGGTCGTCGCTGTCTACGCGTAGCCAAAGGATGGACAGGTCCGAACCTTCAAGTCTGCCGAGGCGTCGAGAACAGATGTCCTCTCTGACGTAAACGCAAACTCCAGCCCGAGGCACAAAGGAGTGTTCCAGTTTGTACCCCGGGCAGGAGAGATACGAGACATCAGCCGGAGAGGACACCTGCGTCTCGGTCAGAAAGAGCAGAGCCGGCCTCGCCGTCTCGAGATGGTAGTGGACGGCGTTTAGGTTAGAGTGAAGTCCCCTGATATTGCAGAAATTCACGGACAGCGTGGCAGGGGTCGCCTTGGTCTTGCTGCTCCGTTTGCCCCGAGCAGTTTTAGTCTTGAGCGGAATATTGCCCCCCCCCCAGAATACGCGGGGCAGCCTGAGCACCCACGCTCAGAAGTGGAGAAACATGGTCGTGGATGCTCAGCGAGGGATTCTCCAGGGGTGCTGGTACCCTCCTGGGGTAGTCTATCATTTAATTCCGCTACCATGTTGATGGGGGGGGGGGATTTGGGCCTCCGGCCACCTGCACTCACCAGACGAAACGCGGAAGCAGAGCTTCCACTTCACGCCGGTATTCTGTGAGGTCGTGGTACCACCCCGGTTTGAGCCGGCCCATACGTGCGACAGCAAAGCTGCCGCGTGGCTCTACCACTGTTACGTTTAGGTTAGTGTGCCTCTAACCATTCGGTGATCGCTGCCAGTTTTCACCCTTGCGATCACTGAGACATCACTGAACAGTTGGCGTCTGGTCGTCATAATGAAGTCAATCTCATTTTTTGTCGAACCATCGGGGCTCGAACAGGTCCACTTTCTTTGGGGCCGCTTCTGGAAAAAAGAGTTCATCATAAAATGTCCCTCTTTCTCCATGAAGTCGGCCAGTTGCTGGCCCCTTAGATTCCGTTGCCCTATCCCAAATTTCCCTACCTTCAGCTTACCGTTGTTTCTAGTACCCAGTTTTGCGTTGAAGTCTCCCATTAACACCGTATAGTGGGTTTTGGAGGAATGCGTGGCTCTAGAAATATCAACATTTCCTCCACCTCCTCATCGGGATGTTCCGACATTGGTGCGTAAACCTGTATGACCTTCAGCGAATACCGTTTGGTGATTCTGAGTATAAGATACGCAACCCTTGTCAATACACTCCCAGTTTTTAAAACGTTGTCAACGATAGACTTGTGGACGATAAATTAAACACCTCCTTGGGACAGATGGTCGCCCTCACGGTGATGGAACAAGTTGCCGGATTCGACAATCACCGTGTTCTCTCCCTCTCTTCGGACCTCCGATAATCCTATAATATTCCAGCTCAACTTGTCTATCTCTTCTTCCAGCTCCAGGATCTTCTCGTCAATCCTCAGGGTGTGTGCGTGCTTATTTTATAACTAGTTACTAACTAGGGTAAATTTTTTCTCACATTTGTAGTATTTTTTGTCTCTATTTGCTACACGCTTTACCTGTGTTTTTTATATAGAAGAGGGGCAAACGAGCATGCGGCTCACCTGATGTTAAGTGACTACCGCCACCCATGATCAACCGCAACACCAGGGATGCACCGGCCCTTTAGAAAGGAGTAAGCTCTTTTCTTGAAGGTCCCCAGGACGTATCGGTCCGGAGAAATCGCCGGTGGTAAACTATTCAACAGAGAGGTTGTACGCGGAAGAAAACTCCTTTTGAAACATACAGTGGTGGACCGCCAAGCATCCAGATGGTGTGGATGATATCGGAGCGTTTGCGGCGTAGTGCGTTCACGAAAATTGGCGGCTGGGATTAATCCGAACAATTCCTCAGAGCACCCCCATGGTATATGCGAAAGAAAATGCAGAGAGATGCAACATCTCTTCGCAGCGCCAGTGAATCGAGCCGATCGGAAAGCACTCGGTCGTAGACGATTCGAGCCGCTCTGCGCTGGATGCGGTCAAGCGGAAGGAGCTGGTACTGGGGAGCCCCAGCCCAGAGATGGGAACAGTATTCCATGTGCGGCCGAACCTGTGCCTTGTAAAGTTGCAGGCAGAGTGTAGTCCCCTGATATGCGGCCGGCATGAAATACTGTCCCACTCTGCTGAGCACGCCAAGCTTTTTAGAGGCCAATTTGGCTTTCTCCTCCAAGTGACCACGAAACTTCACGTCACTCGATATGTCAACGCCGAGGATTCTGATACTGGCTGAGGCAACAAGGGGAGTGCCTTGAAACTGAGGAGATACGGCAAAGGAGTTCTTCTTAGCGGTTAACGTGCAAACTTGTGTCTTCTGGGGGTTAAACTGGACTAGATTTAGTCGCCCCCAATCTGAGACTTTGTTCAGCAAAGACTCGACTTCAGACACAAGTTTGTCCCGGTATTCGGAGACGTTTTCCCGAGAAATATTGGCACGGCCGGTGTAAAGAGCATCACCAGTGCTGTAATCTGCATAGCAATTAATGTAACGGGTTTGCGACATATCATTGATATGCAGAAGAAACAGCGTTGGCGAGATAGCACGCAGCCTTGTGGAACCGTCTTCAATCGCTTGCACCGTCTACAACGACCTTGATGCCCCGATCTGCAAGAAAGCTGGTGATCCAATCGCACAATTTCTCGGGAAGCCCATAGGAAGGGAGCTTTGAAAGAAGCGCTTTGTGCCAAACCCGATCGAAGGCCTTCGCAATGTCCAAACTAACGGCTAATGCCTCCCCCTTGGACTTTACTTCCTCCGCCCATCTATGAGTTAGGTAGACCAGGAGATCACCATCTGACCGACCACGGCGAAAACCGTATTGGCGGTCACTTATCAGCTGGTGATCCTCAAGGTACTTCATGAGCTGGCAGTTAACAATAGACTCCGTTGTTTTGAAGAACAAGGGGGTGATGGCTATAGGCCGGTAGTTGGACAGGTAGCGTCTTCCATGATTTTGGGACTACGCCTAGGGAGTAGGAGTACCGGAAAAGACGCGTTAAAATCGGTGCCAAAGACACGTTCTCAGCACAATTGGGGGGATTCCGTCAGGCCAACTCGACTTGTGGACGTCCAGGGAGAGGAGTGCTTTGCGAACGAGCGCACTTGACACCGCGGGATGATCGACGGCGTACTCCCCCGTCATCGAGAGTCGAGTTGGACGCAAAGAAAGAGCCTTAAGATCGGCTTTCTCCTTTGCGGTATAGGCCAGTAAGTCGTCCTCCCTGTGCAGAGATGGAAGAGATGGCTGACAGAAATTCCCCTGGACAGCCTTTCAGAAGGAAGGCGAACTAGTTTCCTGCCAATTCTGCCTATGTGCTCTGACTTTGCCTTGACAATGGCTCTTTTGAAGGACCTAGAGGCGGAATTATACTTCTTTTTTAGAGCGCTGGTGTTTACATCTCAGGACGGTGATGCGTCAGCCCAGGCTTGGTAGCACTCCTGCTTATACCATGATGCTATTTTACAGGAGCGACCAAACCATGGCTGAGATTTGCCTCCAATGGGCACCACAGAGGAAGGAATAAAAGGTTCCATACCCTGAGGTACCACATCAGCGACAGAATTCGCAACAACGTTGAGATCGTCCGGCGAGAAGTAAACCCGACCCCAAGGGTAGGATGCAAAGAAAGACCGCATCCCATCCCAATCGGCTGACCTATAGTGCCAAACACGGCGGCAGCCTGCAGAATGCAACTGCGATTTCAGCGTGAGTGGCACCACACACCGGACAAGACAATGGTCCGAGGAGCCTAAAGGGTCTTTGACGTAAATCTGGTATCCGTCCGGGTGAGAGGTTAGCAGAAGGTCCAACAGGGAAGGTGCATGATCCTCCACATCACTGGAATCCGCGTAGGCGAAGTAACCAGTTGTGTCAGACCATAGCCAACAAAATCATGAACAGATCTCCCCGCATGATCGCTTAAACGTGAACCAAGCCATTCGGCGTGATGGGCGTTAAAGTCACCGAGCATCACGATTTCTGCGGAGGGGATCTGCTGTAGCAAAGTATTTTAGCCATTTGGACCTGGTCAAAGAGTCGGTCTGTTTCGGCATTACCGCTATGGGACCTATAGATGCACCCGTAGACGCGTGGATGGTCGTCGCTGTCTACGTGTAGCCAAAGGATGGACAGGTCCGAACCTTCAATTCTGCCGAGGCGTCGGGAACAGATGTCCTCTTTGACGTAAACGCAAACTCCAGCCCGAGGCACAAAGGTGTGTTTCAGTTTGTACCCCGGGTAGGAATCTCTCCTACGAGACATCAGCCGGAGAGGACACATGCATCTCGGTCAGAAAGAGCAGAGCCGGCCACGCCGTCTCGAGATGGTAGTGGACGGCATTTAGGTTAGAGTGTAGTCCCCTGATATTGCAGAAATTCACGGATAGCGTGGCAGGGGTCGCTTTGGTCTTGTTACTCAGTTTTCCCTGAGCAGTTGTAGTCTTGAACAGAGTTTTGCCCCCCCCCTCCCCAGAATACGCGGGGCAGCCTGAGCACCCACGCTCAGGAGTGGAGTAACTCTCGTAGTCTCTTATAAATAACTACGAGAAAAATAAATTTCCGCTACTATGTTGATGGGGCGGGAGAGAGGGGGGGAGAATTGGGCCTCCGGCCACCTGTACTCACCAGACGAAACGCGGAAGCTGAGTTTTCACTTCACGACGGTATTCTGTGAGGTCGTAGTACCACCCCGGTTTGAGCCGGCCCATACGTGCAACAGCAAAGCTGCCGCGTGGCTCTACCACTGTTCTATAGCATTCGCATTCGTTGTCTATCTCATTCTCTGTCTACGGCACGGGATTATAAATCCGACGCAAAAGAAAAGAAAAATCTGCTAAATATAGTAGACTATAGTGTTATGATCCTCTACATTCCATAATTATGTACTCTTTATAGTTGACATCTTTGAGCATAGGTTGACATTGACAATTTATCATCTGACAACGTGACAACTGACATTTAGATCAGCTTCTACTGTTTCTATAATCTCTAATCTAATTGTCTAATTGATAGAATAGAATTTTGCTATTATTTTCACGAATAACCGTAATATATTTGGTATTTGTTTGTATAATTTATTTTAATAGCACAATGGCCTTATCAATGTTTCTACGTGCTCCAGGTATTTCAGATTGAAAATAAAAACATTTAATTATTACATAACATTAGTTGTTTTTACTTTGTATGAACTAGTTGGCATCTTAATAATTAAATAGCATGAAAAACTATTTAATAGACACATTTTAGTTTTTGTTTTATTTATATTTATATACTATATTACATAGTATACACAATTTTGCAATAAAATAACCAATTTTTAAATACTTTAGTTTGTATTTTAATTTTTGAAATGATTTTTTTATATATGAATAAATCGATTAATTCATACAATAAAGTAATTCTTTTATACTTTTTATAACTTTCAGTTTGCACAAACCAGGCATTCACAAAACAGATGATGCGTCTTGCTACATATACGGCAGCAACCAACTCTCCCGTGGGAGTTCATGCAGTCCCAAAGATAGTACCACTTAAAAGTGTTACAGCAAAGGCGGAAACTATGCCAATAGCCAGCTCAGTAAGTCTCTTTCATAATTTAATTTATTCCTTTTAATTTTTATGAAGTTTAAAACTAACCCCTTTAAAAAGATTCCATTGCTAGATAAGAATGTTTTCTCTCACTATTTAAGATGATAAAATATAAATAATTTTCTGAACTACTCAGTGTGTCATATTAAATGTCTTCTAAATATTTATTTTAAATTCTTATTTAGATTTTCTTCTAGAAATTTTCCCACCATCAAGTAAGTCGGATATCAGTAAAATTCTTTTTGATAATTTTAGATATAAACTTTATTATCCCTGTGTTCATGTAGAATTTGGACAATAAAAAGAATGATGTTTTCTATATGATAAATTTAACAAGGAAATCCAATACCTTTAAACGAGCAATTCGTTTGTATATATATATATATATATATATAATCGGAATCTCTGAAACGGCTCCAACGATTTTCATGAAATTTATTATGCAGGGGGTTTCAGGGGCAATAAATCGATCTAGCTAGGACTCATTTTTAGAAATTTATCTTTATCCATGTTTTTAGGCAATGAAAAAATGCTACAGTATCATTGGAATACAAAAGTAAATTTTGCCAGTGCCTAAAAGGTTATAACAGTTCAAATGGGATATCGGGCGGCTCTGAAATCGTAAAACGCCAGTTCGAGTCCAAATGTCTCCGGTTTGACTCTTTTTTCCTTTTTTTTTAAAGTTCCTTCTTTTGTGAGAAAATATATTAAAAAATAAAAATATAAATTTCTTTGCAACTTTCCGCTAAACATATAAAATGATGTGTCTTACCTGGATTGAAGCGCACCTCCCGCCCTCCCTCAATTGCATACACTCATACTGACGACGGTATGAGTGTATGCAATTGAGCTACCGCTAACTTAGCGGTCAGCTGCCGTAGAGTCTATATTACCTGAGTATGCCTCGTGTAGAGGCGAAACACGTGTCGTATTATCGTCGATGGTGTGTCTTGCCTGGAATAGTGGTGTTGAGAGTAGTGGTGCTTGGTCTAGTGGTGACGGAGTTAGTGTATGCAATTGAGGGAGGGCGGGAGGTGCGCTTCAATCCAGGTAAGACACATCATTTTATATGTTTAGCGGAAAGTTGCAAAGAAATTTATATTTTTATTTTTTATTATAATGGATTTCCGCAAAGTAACGCCTGATTCTATCAATTATAGAAAATATATTATTTGGAGCCATTTTTTTAGTATATCTTTTTTTAAACACGAAAAATAATGACCGTGAAGATCGAACAATTTTATTCATATTTCATCAGTATGTAATTTGTATCTAAATATAATTTACAAAAAACACAATTTCCAAAAAAAAAAATACCGAGCAAAGCTTGGTCATCCAGATACTGTAGCATAATTAGTGTTGGAATAGTTTTGAGCGGAATGCAATATTTTTTAGTTACTTTAATTATCTCATTATTTTGGTTTGTGGTGAACATATTTTTTTAATTTTAATTCATCATTTATGCTGCAATAAAAATGTAAGTTGTTAATTTACAATTTATACTGTTTGCTTATTTAGTTCAACTTTTGATTTCTATTTAATACAGTATTTTGTTCATTGGTTTTATTATAATTTAACAAAAAAGGAATTCTTCACCTGATGATAAGTGGATGCTGTGGCCCATAGATATTAACATCCTTTTATTTATTTTATTTTAATAAGGATAACAACATTGTATATCACTAAATACAATTTTCAAATTTACTTAAAGTATGCCAATAACAGTTATCCACATATTAAATATAAAGGTAAAGCTAGGTACAATTGTAATAAATAAAAACGATGGAAATTAAACAATTTAAAACAGCTTAATAAAATAACAGTAATAAAATTAAGTAGTTTTAGGTTTACTAACACTAAGATATATTAAGTCTTACTGACAAATTGATATGTGATTTACTCCTCGAGAAATTTTTTTTATAATTCATTTATTTATATCATGACATAATATATTATATATATTATTACATATATACGTACACACCCATACATGTACATAAATATTTTAAAATAAATAAATAGCTTACTTATTATTTAAATGTAGCTACCTAAAGTAAGTGTTATTCATAATGTACCTTACCGGCATCCTACGTAACTGGTTACAAACAACTGTAAATTAAACAACAGAAGTTGTGTTTAACACATACCTTGTTTCTAAAATCACTTTCACTGCCTATAAAGGGATCGATGGTATTAAATGTTTTATTATAATTTGATAGCAAACATGTTGAGATACTATTTTTACCATAAAGTGTGGAGTGACGAGGTGTACTAAACACAGTTTTCTTGGTGATTCTTGTATGTTTTCTTTGCTCATTAAATGTGACAATATTCGGTAAATCCGGGCAGTCAATACCATCGCGTAAAATATCATATAGAAATCCCATATCTAATAGTTTACGTCTTTCTTTAAGCGTAAGAAGGTTATAGAGTCGACAGTCATCTAAATATGATGAGCTTTTGTTTAAATTTATAGTTCAGGTGTGAAATAAATTTACGTTGAATTCTTTCAATATTGTTAATGTAAATTTTAGAAAATGGTGACCAAACCTGGCATGCATACTCAAGAGTGGATCATCACAGCCCTTCACAAATGCACTGTTGAACATAAGGTTTTTCCTAGCAACACTATAAAACACACCTTGAGCGACTCGCCTCCAATGACAAGCACATTACATCTACATTTATTATCAATTTAAAAATCGAAATGCATGCATTGTCGTCTATGAGGACTAGGATTTAAGGTGCTACCTCGACAATTTGATGGTTTTTCTATGTCACATATTTTTTAGGTTTTATAGATTACAAACCAAAATTTTTCTATATGATTATTGACTATATGTCCTCGGATTGCATGAAAGGTAAACACGATATCATGTAATTTTCGATAGAAAAAAATTGCAAAATATGCTCTAATTAGTTACATTTCTCCATGACACAATAATATTTTTACAAATAATTTCATGAATTATTTTTGGGTAATAGTAATATGAAAGTAAATAGCATAGTAAATAATCATATCTAAGTCCTCATAAACTATTTTTTTAATACATAACAAAGTTTTGTAAAAAAAGATAAAAAATGTTTTTCTAATGCAGGTTTCCTCGCGATGTTTTTCTTCACCGCCGAGCACGTGATAAATCAGCACTAAAAATTGCAATTAACAATTTCATTGATGCCGGCGGGGATCGAACCAGGTTTTCTCGTTTACTGTGAAACCTACAGCAAGCACTAACCATCTGAGCTACCATGGCTCTTTCGAAAGCTGTTAGATTATTCTGGTCGCTCGCGTCCGTAGGCTTTGACCACCTGTTTCTAGGCCCACCCTACACGTGTCCCCCGGGTGGTGCTAAATGAGCGACAAGCCGATAGCACAGACTCGGCTCCACGCCGTGGTAGCGGCGTAAAATATACTACCCCATTTTCGCACCATGACTAACCAAATAAAGGAAATGGCCCCGAGTTCCCGGCGCCCCTTTAATGGGGCAGGGGTGCGAAGAATCTCCGGGAGGATAACCGGCGACGAGGTTCGCCACCCGTCACGTTCTGTCTCCCGGAGAGGCAAAATTGCAGAGGCCCGTCTGGCTACGTTGAATGTATGTGGGGCAATGAATGATAAAATGGATGTGAAGGAGGCGAGAGAGGTGTGTCAGGATCGTGCCAAATGGAAGTCTGTAGTCTCTGCCTACCCCTCTGGGTGACAGGCGTGAGTGTTTATGGCATTTCTTATAGTCTCCTCTTATGACACCCACGGGATGAAGTTGGACAGTGAATTCTCTTACAATCACCTCACTTCTGCTTAAATCCGAAGCTTTGCAAGGTTGCCTGCGATTTGTTACGGCGGGCGGGGCCTGCTCTCCCTCCGCGCCTACTAAAAAAGCCTCTAGGGTTAGGACAGACAATACTATGTAGAGTTGGGCCATGTTGATTGGGTTTTAGAACAGATTCGACCTATCTTGTTATCTATAAAGTCAGCAAAACCTCTTACTGCTCTCTACTGCGACTCAATTTGTTGTGTATGTGTCCCACCATGTGATTAACTTTTATATGGGTGTATATGCAAAAAAAAAAACATATTTGTGTATTATTAGATCCAATTTTTAGTGAAATTTATGATTGTAATTAATTCAAAATGCATTTCCGATGTCCAAAAACAGTGTAAAAGGTTCCAGCTTAACCTAGACGAACCTAAACTGAAAACAATTAAAATCAAGTACTGGATATGTACACACACACACACACACACACACATATATATATATATATATATATATATATATATATATATATATATATATATATATATATATAATACTAGGACCAAATTGACATATTTTCGTTTTGTTATATGCAATTTTGAGTGAAATTTATTTTTATTGTAATAAATTCAAAACGCATCTCCGAATGCTCATTCCTGACGAGCCTTTTAAACTGAAAACATAATTTAAATCAAGTACAGGATGTTTATAGCCAAACCCACTGTCAGTTCACGGCAATGCACGCACGTTTATTTTTTAATATTGTAATAATGACAGTTAATCTTCCCATTTTCATGCAGTTATACGTGGTAGAGCCACGCTGAAGCTATATTATGGTTGTGGCATGAATGGGCCGGCTCGATCAGGGAAGGACCACGCTCTCACAGAATACCATCTAAAAATAGCAGATTAATTCTGGGGTGAATGTAGAGAACACGTGAGGCATTCCATCTTAGTCCTCAAGGGTGACAACGCGTCTGCATTTTGATTCCTAATCGAGGTTAAATGTCAACGTCTACGGGCCACAGCATCCACTTACCACCAGGTGGACTGTGTGCTGGTTTGTCACCCTAATCCTATAAAAAAGCCTTCAGTGGTGGCGTAAAAGAATCTTTTACCTCATAGCGGCTCATAGGTGTCGTAAGAGGCGACGGAGGGGAATGAAACAGAAGATAACAAAAATCAGCAGTTGCCAACCCGATTGCCAAGCGTGGCAACTAAGGCCTATGTCTCCTCTATGAGATATTAAATGGGGGGGAGGCCTTAGTAGTGAACTTTTGAAAGGTTGTTGTTTGAAACTTTTGAAATCTGATTTGCAGGTGAGGTCATTTCGGACGTCAGCAGTTCGTATGTCGGATGAGAAGCCACACGACCACGCCAAGCTGTGGGTGATAGAGAAGGCAACCAGTGCACTTCTTGTTCCACTTATCCCCCTTGGGCTGCTCATGCCCAACAAGATCTTTGATTCAGTACTTGCTATACTAATTACGGCTCATAGTTTTTGGTAAGTTCATCTCAGACATGTCCTTTACTGCTATAACCTTTTCCTGCTTTATGCAATAGCGTACACCAAATTTGGTCCCTTTTTGTCATTTCCTGCACAATTTTTAGTTAATGGTGATATAACCATTGATTTGACTCAGGAGATAGGACATATCATTTTTTAGAAAATTATGTTAAAAACTGCAGTTGGAGATTCGTTTGCCAAGATTGGCAACTATGGTGAAGATCCCGCAGACTCCGGCGGACAAGAAAAAGAGGAGTAGGGGATGCTAAGAATTATGATAAACTTATTTCCAAAAGTGGTGATGATGAATATGAGATACTTAGAAGTTAAGTATGAGTCAAAATGTTGTAAAAACTATCCAGATCCCTTTTCCATAAATCATATTCACACCAACCTAATTAATTCCTATTTCCTCTTCATCTTATCCTGTGTTCCGATCCTCCCCAGGGGTATGGAGGCACTTGTAGTTGAGTATATTAGGGTGCTCCTCTTCGGGCCTACAATACCCAAGATAGCGATGGCCGTAGTATACTTCCTGACTGCCATGATGCTGGGCGGCCTCTTCTACCTTATCTTCAACGATATCGGCATGTGCAGAGCTTTCTGGAGAATTTGGTGTAACATGAAAAAGCCGACAGCGATCCCTCCCCCCAAGCAGCAACAGGTTATTTAAAGATTTCCATGTAGATTATCGTATTTATACACGGTTACTATATTCCTCGGAATGTATCGTTTGTGTGATCTATTTTGTTAGTGTTTAAAGACAGTTTTTATAGTAAATTAATTGTTTAAAAGTATACAACAATTTAAAACAAAACAACGTAAGTTGTTATAAATTGACTGAGAGCCAGTAGTTCACTTGAGATTGATTAGTCTTACACTTCATTAAAAAGGCAATTATTATATAATCAAGCAAAAGAAATGTCTTTTTGAATGTAGTAACCGGGCATTTTTAAAAATAGACCTTGAGTATGTAGCAATATATTATATTATGCGTGTATTTCATATTAATA
Organism: Parnassius apollo; assembly: GCA_907164705.1. Classification (NCBI taxonomy): domain Eukaryota; kingdom Metazoa; phylum Arthropoda; class Insecta; order Lepidoptera; family Papilionidae; genus Parnassius; species Parnassius apollo. The sequence goes on from CAJQZP010000975.1 coordinate 1,533,085, forward strand.
ACGTTATCTTAATCACTTTCTATGCAGGGAGGTCTGTGTTAAGCAGTGGATTTGTGAAGGGCTGTAATATTGATGTTGATGATGATGATGCAATACGGTTATGTCTGTGCCATTTGTCCTTCTAATCTTTTCCCTTCATATTTTCCTAACCTTTTACAGTCACTGTACAAGTTCTTTTAATGTACTGTCTAAAAAGTACTTAAAATTTAGATCACGATGTTATTGTTAAAATAGTTAAATTAATTATTGTTTATATAATAAAATATTTTTTATAAAACTGACTCACTAACCTAATTTAAAGTCCACCTAATGGTAAGTGGCTGTTGCATGGCCATTTTTTGCCATTACAAAACACTTTCATACTATATAGCTCTACAAGAGTAGCATTGTCATAAAATATCTAATGTATCACTAATTGTCTGTTAATGAGACCAAATTAGTTTGTAATGGCTTAGTGGAAAGTCGTATTTTGTACGTCCCGTTTAACCATATAAACAAAGAAGTTGAAATAATAAATTAATGTATGTGCGTTCAGTGTTTATACATGGAAGAGTCACACTACAGCTAAAATATAGCTGTAACACGAACGCGTCGACTCGACCTATCCCGGTTGAGTCGACGCGTTGAATGGAAGTTGAGTGGAATGGAAATGCCAGCGTAAAATAGCAGCTTAATGCTGCTATGTTTTGTATGGCGAATGAGAGGAATGGAGAATGAGGCATTCCATTTTAGTCCTCAGGGGTGACAACGCATCTGCATTTTGATTCTTCATCAAGTATAGATGTAGATGTCTATGGGCCACAATAGCCACTTACCATTAGATGTATTATATGTCCATTTGTCACTCTTATTCTATAAAAAACTACTATATTTTAATCTTTACTAGTTTGCGTACAATATTAATGATAACGTCCATACCGAATTTCAGTCATGGCGGCCAGTCTCCGTTGAAATATCTGCGCTGTACAAGAGCGCAAGCATAGGTGCACTCTTAATCTCTCTCTCTCTCTCTCTCATAGTCTAATTAGACTAACACACTAACAGTACGGAAGGATCAGGCACAGGACTAACAATTTTACGTGCTTTTACTGGGGTGAAACTTTTAAGCGAAAAATTAAAAAACTTACTCAATAAGTATTACATATAATCTATATTGAATAAAAATGATTCTATTCTATTCGTGCTACAACGATAATACAGCCACAGCGTGGGCTCTACGATGAAAAAACACGTTGATGTAATATAACTTGAGTTTTATTCCGCAGGGGCCTAGAAGCGATAGCTGTTGACTACGTTCGAGCAAGCATATTCGGTTCGGTCATTCCCAAAATTGCCATTGGCCTGGTGTACCTTCTCTCGATAGCCACTCTCGGAGGCTTGTTCTATATCATCAGCCACGATGTTGGCCTAGCCAACACTGTCCGGCAGTTCTGGGCTGTAAGGACCAATAAACAGAATGTCTAAAGATTCTGACGGTAGACTGCAAGATTTAGATGCTGGTTTATACTATTTTTGGCTTTAATGTTATTCGTTATTGTTATGTATTTGATTTAAATTGACTTGTACTTACAGAAATTTTCCATTGTTTTATATTTTTATTTTCTTCTAAAATTAATTAATTTGTTTTCTATGATATTAGATACTATTGCCTAAATTCCAATTTGTTTTTACCTACATGCTGTATTTCAACATACTCATTCTTTATTTGCGTCCTTATACCTATTCTTTTTTTATAGAAAATTGATGTTGAGAACGTCTATGTAATCAATTATTTGTTTTTAGGCTGTATAGGCACAATCATTTGCCTTTAAATAATTTAAAAATTACTTGTTGTGAAGAGAATCAAGATTAGTTTTTACAATTGTTACCATTTCTTTACACGAAATACTCGATGCGTTAGACTCATTATAATAAATAAAAATTCCTAACGGAAATAAAACTGAACTTTTGTTTGTCCAAACCAGCATCTAAGCGTAATTTGTTAATTTTATTGTTAAATTTTGTGACAGTTTTTTTGCGCAGTAAGTACAAAAAATGTTCAATGTCACAATAAATTAAAATGAATAATAATTTTTTAATTACCACAGAATGCTTACATTTTATTTTTTGTCAATTCTGTCACAAATGTGGTACTTAAGCAAAGCACATTTTTTTAAATTGTATCATGGTATCGTTATATACTGATATATGTATAGTTTGAGTGTTTAACACAAATTGCGTTTCGGATGTAAAATAATTTGACATTTTGATTGTATAATCTATGCATAGCACTGTTTTCCCGCGTTTAATGTTGAAACTTCAAAATTTATAATTCAAATTGTTGAGTAATAATTGATTTTTTCTAATTACTTCCATGTTTGTTAAAATATTACCTATTTAGTATTATGTTTAATCTCTAAAATTACAATATGAAAATTGGTTGTACGAAATCTGCGTTTAAGTGACTGGCTATATGTGCTGACGAAATATCTTTCAGATTCATGCGAAATAATTTATTGATAGAATAATAAAAGTATTTATAGTCGAATGTTGTTGTTTTATATCTGATTTTCTTTTGTGGGATACGTACGAGTACCTGATAGCTTTAAATACATTCTGCTAGTAACCAATCCCTTGTAGGCACACCTGGATTGTTAACATTGATGAACTGATTGAGGTCCATAAGATCAGCACTCCTATATTACAGCCATAAAACAGCGGCATTTACTGGCAATTTCCGATATATGGCAACGAAGTGTTGGAATAACATCCCACCGCCAATAATAAATCTTAACTTAAAAATAAATTCAAAACATATCATATCTTCTAGATAAACAAAAACAAGGTATTGCCAAACACTTCGTTTGCCAGCTATAAACCATGGCATTTTCTTTTTTCTTTTACTAACTCATCATGGTTGGCTAAGTCATTTAGGTACTAGCCTTAATTGGGTACGCAGTTTTACACATCTTTTCCGTCATTTTTTACTAAATTAAACCCAAGATATAAGTCGTAGAGCAGAAAGGACACATCATTCACAAATATATACACTACAATAATATTAACGTGCAAAAAATATAGCTTTTTCTTTCTTTCTTTCTGATTGTACTATTGTGCTCATTTTCTTCTCGCCACCTCGAGGTTAATAGTTGAAAATCAGTGTTTGCTCTCTGAGCAATGACCCATTTGTTAAACTGCAACACACATGTACATTTAGATCTTAAGTTATGTATTTTTTTTTCATAATACTTTGGTTTTTATATCTATTTAAGTCACTGAATTTACGTGTGTGATTGGAGAAACAAATAAACGCTTTTATCTATCTATCGTGACATCAATTGTTCATGTGTTTTAAAATAAAAAAATCTAGGAATTCTATTAAAATTACTAATATTTCCTTTAACCACTACTGGTAAGCTTAAAATGGTTGTGTTAGATGTGGTTCACGACAGTAGCTGAATGGCGCCATTCGAACCCACGACCTTTGAGTTCGTGGTCCGCACCCTACCATTAGGAGGTTATTTCGTTTATCTACCCTAAAATAGTCATCTTAAGGTAAATTTTTTTATTATAAATGCAATAAGGTAGGATATATCTCAGGATGGACTCTTTATAGTGGATAAAAGGAATAGCATATTCCCCATTAGGCACTGACCTCTACATATACAAGTACGCTGGACTGGCTATACCATATAAAATGACTGTGCCAATTTGAAGCGCCGCTAAAGGATGTCTTGAAAAATAAAATTGACATAATATGCCAAAGTCTGTTGTCTTATTTATATTGTCTTATTTAATAAATCTGTATTTTGAACTTTTAAACTAAAAAACGAAAGTATTTTATCTTGTTTGATTGTGTATAATATTAGTTACATAATAAGAATTGTTTTTATTAATAATGAGAGTGTGCGTAATCTGTAAAACTCGTTACCAAAAGGGAAGTGGTATAACATTTCAAAAGTAAGTGAATTTGCAGTAAATATTAAACAAATTAAAACTATTTGATAATATAAGTACTTAAAAAGTTGTTACTAACCTTAATATCATATATCTGTGGTCATAGATCAGACAAAGATATATACATTTTTGCTCAGTATGACTTATTAATATAGGTATAATCGCCAAAAAATGCTCTTTCATTTGGTCAATCAGGATAACTACATGCAAAATAGTACTGTTGTATTGAATACTAATCAGATTATGATAACTTTTATATTTCAACCTTTGTTTTGGTCATATTGCGTTAAGTAATTTTATTTAGATCTGACCGATTGATTTTATTGATCAGAATACCTATGACAAAAGCACACTTATCAACTTATGATCAAAAATTACTCGGTTAGCGGGAAACATGTCATAACGTGTCGTGTCATTATTTTTTCGCGTATCGCACATTTCGTAGTTTATTGTTAGTTTTCGTTATTTCGCCGGTAAAGGAACATTAATATAGGTTATAATTACTGTTTGTACTTGTACTGTGTGGTTATAATCACTGTTTACGGCGTGTAGCCGAAGATCGGGCTAAGTGGCGCGCCTTGGGAGAGGCCTATGTCCAGCGGTGGACTGCCGCAGGCTGATGATGATGATGATGATGAATTACTGTTTAAATGATGAGTGCTCGTTGTAAGAAGTTGTTGGAGTTAGCTATGAGGCAAAAAGATTCAGAGGTATGTTTATCATTATTTTGGGGGTATCTATATAATTTTCTCATCTGGTTGGGTTCTATAAATATATAATTATAAATTAAAATGAAAAGATAAATATACATAAATATCAATAAAATAAAATAAATACAAAAAATACATAAATAAGTAAGATCCAACCAGATGGAAGCCCTCGGCAGGGGAGACCAAACGGCCGAGGGTTAGGAGGAAAGGGAAAGAAACCGGCGGACGATGCGGGCGGTATCGAGGAGCACCGCCTTCTGCATTTGAGCCCGGAGCGGTCCATCACGGAGTCCCAGTCGCCTCAGATGACCAGAGAGGCTGACTGGGATTAGCCCATTCGCAGAGACGACTACAGGGATAATTTCGGCCGGCAGACCACCCCACATGTCGGTCACCTCGTGAGCCAGGTCCAGATATTTTGTTCGTTTATCTGTTTCGGCTTTCACGAGGTTCTCGTCATACGGGATGGTAATGTCGACCAAAAGTATCCTTGACTGTGCCCGGTCCATCCGCACAGTATCAGGCTTATTCGCAAGAATAGTCCTGTCTGTGATGATGGCCCGGTCCCAGTAGAGCCGGTCATTTTCGAGCACGGCTTGCGGCAAGTACTTGTAATACGGCAATTTCCGGTTCACGAAACCGTATTTCAGAGCGAGCTCCTGGTGTAGAATTCTGGCTACTAGGTTGTGCCTGTGCAAGTACTCAGAGCTAGAAAGCGCCGAACAACCGGAGATGACATGCCTAAGTGACTCACCGGGATGGCGACAAGCTCGACAGACGTCGACGGTGCCATTCTTTAGGATGTATCTCCGATAGTTGTTGGTCTTAATAACCTGATCCTGTATTGCACAGACAAAACCCTCGGTTTTCCCAAAAAGGTCACCGAAACGTAGCCAGTTGAGGGATGCGACTGAATCTACGAAGGGCTCATGTAGAGCCCTGTAGTACCTCCCGTGGAACTCCTCCTTCCATACGGTCTCCCGGTCGGAAATGCTTTGTACTGCCGGGTCCTGCCATTGCTCATTGGCTAAGGATAGAGGGGTAAGCCCTTTATCACTAGAAATGACGTTAATATAGAATGGATCATCCGATCGTAATTACGGAGGCTGCACACTTCGCGATTATGCACGGTGAGCGCGCTCAGGAAGCCACGCCCACCATGCTTTCGCGGCAAGTACAGCCTCATTACCGACGATCTCGGATGATGCATCCTATGGGACGTCATGGTAGTACGGACTTTTCTATCCAGGGCGTTAAGTTCAGTCTGTGTCCACCTGTGTATGCCAAAGGTATACATGAGAACAGGCATGACCCAGCCGTTATATGCGTGTGCCTTATTCACACCGGACAAAAGGCTGTTAAGCACTTTGGTCAAGCGTGCATAAAACTTGTCGCAAACTGACTGTTTCATACCAGCCTCATTGATACCGATGTTCTGTTACATACCCAGGTATCGGTATGTTTCAGCCTCGAAAAGGGTCCCTAAGTTGACGGGCATAGACAAGTCTATGCCCTCAGAGTTAGCAACCCTTCCCCTTTCAACATGGAGGACACAATTCCAGCTCCAAATTCCAATAGAATTGCTAAATTCACAAGTGATGTTTAGCAATTCCATTAGCTGGGAGCGACTGGAGGCGAATAATTTGAGATCATCCATATAGAAAAGGTGGGTCACTTTTGTACCTCCTTTCCGAAGCTGAAATCCCCTCCCGGAGCCCTCCAGTAAAGTACTGAGAGGGTTCAAAGAGAGCAGAATCAGATTGGACTCAGACAGTCGCCCTGGAATATACCCCTTCTTATCCTTATGCGGCTTTCTGCAGCCGTCATCCTCTCGCCTAGATGACAGAGGATCGTAGTCCACTGCCCCATACACTGCCCGAGAAAGTCTCGAACTGTACAGTCAATCTTGTACAGCTCGAGGACCCTCTTTTGCCATGTATGGGGCACCGAGTCTACTGCCTTTCTGTAGTCTATCCAGGCGGTGTTGAAGTTCCGACGGTTGCGTTTCACCACTTTGCCAAGGACCGCGTCAATGAAGAGTGGTTCCTTGGTTCCACGACCGCCAACCCGACATCCATTTTGAGCACGCGACATCACCTGATTTGCGTCCAGGTGACGAGTGATTCTCGTGCTCAAAATGGATGTTAGTGTCTTATATATGGTTGGTAGACACGTGATGGGGCGGTATTTGCTCGGGTCTGTGGTACTTTGGTCTTTAGGAACTAAATGAGTGATACCAGTAGTGAAGAGGCTTGGGAGCGACTTCTGGTTGAGAGCCTCTTGAAACTGTCGGGCGAGCACAGCGTGACACACCATGAACCCCTTCAAGCAGTAGTGATGCAGCCCGTCAAGCCCCAGACTTTTCCAGTTCGGGGCCCTACGGACCGCCTCGGCTACGTCATCCGGCGTTATGATGACGGGGTCCATGGGCGTAATACCCGCACATTGACTCGCCACAACTTCCGCCCAAGGGCCTCACTGAGGTTTACGGGCTCTGACCACAGGCTGTGCCAGAATGCGACTGTGTCGGCCTGATTCGGTGCTGGGCCCGTTCCACTTACCATTGGTCGCTCCAATGACTTAGAGCCTCTTCTGATCACTCTGGAAGAGACGATTCTGGTTGAACCATGTCGACCTCTCGGTATATCGCCGAATCCGCTTTCCTCAAGCAGCGATTCTCTGCTTCTGGTCGTCTATGCGCTCCGTCAGTTTTTGCATTATATCCGGCTGGGACAAACTGACATTTATCCCAGCAAACGCCATCCTGACGGTGCGCACAATCCTTGGCCTGGTATTGCCTGACCTAAAGCACATCAGTCTGCCGATGAGGGCCCTAGCCTTTGCGATACGTTCTTCAATTCTTATTCTCCAGGCTGGGATAGCACTACTTTGTCCAGTAGCGCGTCCAGCCGTGGAAAGTTTGGCGCCTATAATACGGCATAGTGCCAGTGCGGCGCCAAAAAGAATTGAGTCCGTCTCGCAAAGTTCCCGGCTGGCTTCTAAATAGGTAACCAGCATTGGGTTCAGAGCCCTCACGACAGCCCGATTCCGCTTGTTTATGGGCTATGCGGGGAAGTCGCGGTCGATTTTCGAGAGGAGTACTGCGCGTTTCCACAATCGCCTCTTCCAATGTACTCCTCATTTGCTCTAGTTCCAGTTCCTGGGCGACTGTTCATCATCGTTTGAATCAACCACAACTGGGTTTTGACGGCGGCATCCACGTTTGCCGTTTGCTCTGAAAGTTGTGGCACCGCATCCTCAGCCGTAGCATTTTCACCCGATGAAGGAACAGCCTCACGTCGTAGCCGTTCGAGTTCGGCGACATCAAATATATTTGAGCGCGAGATATACCGAACTCGGTTTGCCAGGTTTTGCTCTGTGACGGTTATAGATTGCTCCAGCTCAGCAAAAAGACGATGCATCATAGCCCGATATGCCAAACCTCCAACTTCTCCCCCTTTCGCCCTAAAATACGCCCGCAGTGCGTTGGTATTCATTTCGATTGTCCATCGCATGCGGCGTAATCCACCAGTGGCGGGTGCCGATTGCTGGGCCCGCGAAGACCCTGCCGACACCAAGCCAGCTGGTGGGGATGATGGATGCGAGGGGCTGATGGGTGGTTGTGCAGCACCTCTCGCTCGGCTGACGGTTCGCATGCTGTCGCGTCCAGCGCCAGCTCCAGCCGCGCCCTGGCGACCTCCAGGCAGCGGCCCTTTGCGCGTTCTTCCGTATTCCATCATCCATATAAGTGGGTGCCATTTAACGGGAGACGCCCAGACCCGGCGCCGTTTCGTGGTGGGGCCATATGCACAAGCGGGCTTTTGCACCTTCAATTTTTGCCGAGGCACTGCACTAACACCTCTTCATTATTTTTATCGTTATTTTATTCAAAGCGCGTCAAAGTGTTCATTTTTAAAGTACGAGTAAGTATGCGTTTTAGTGAGCAATATTGTAATAATTAATATGACTGCTCGTGCCTAGTATATTTTATATTAAACGAACTCTGAACAAAACATAATGACCGTAAACTTACGTAGGTACGTTGTTTTTTTTCATTTTAGGATTTAGCTGTGAAACAATGTATGAGAGAACGTATTCCATTCGCTTAGAAGGATATCTTGCAATTTCTGCCCAGCCCTTCAGGTACTCTAGTAGCTCAGCAGGATATTTTGTCATCTCTGCCCGGTCCGCCAGGTACTGCCGTAGCTCAGCAAGATATTTTACAATCTCTGCCCAGCCCGTCAGGCAATCGAGCTTATAGTTCTGATGACGATGTGCAGGATTGTAATTGGTTCCCTGCTGGTACACACGATGAACACGTGTCATCATCGTCATCTAGCAAGACATCTACCCCTAGAAGTATTGGAAGCATTGTTATCCCAGCATTGGTTTCTCAAACGCAGGATGACGTTAGAAGAAAAAGTTAGCGTGGTGTCGGTATGATGCAAAGAAAACTCCGTAAAAAAAGAACAGAAAAAATTCAAAAGTGGGAAGAATACATAAATCAAGCAGGGAAAAAAATATTGGGTAAATCTGTAGGTGAACTAAAAGAATGCAGATCAAAATGTAAAATTAAATTTACGAATGCACAATTACAAAGAGTTTTTGCGGATTATCGCGCTATGGAAACCAGCGATATGCAACGTTTACATTTGAGTAACCATATACTATTAACATCGCCAATTAGAGTTAAACAGGTGGAATTAGGGGTCGCAAACCGGGATCCCGAATCTCGAAAATACCGGGATACCGGACTGAAACGAAAACTTTAAAATACCGGGATTGAGTGAACGGAAACCGGTATTTACGACTTTTTCGGTATTTCATTATAAATCTATGCTTTTCGCGTGGTGGATGCTATGGCAACGTGGCTCAACTATGCAACGCAATGAAATAATACTAGTTTTTACGGAATTTATCGCGTGTATTTAACTTTTTAATTACCCGACGTTTCGAACGCTTTACAGCACTCATGGTCACGGGCAGGACTGAGATGTTCAACGTCCATATGTCATAGTTAACCGCGGTTACCATAGATTAAAATTTAACTTTTGTTCCGATCTATGCAGTATGAACTTATGGTATCTTGAAGTCTTGCAGTTGTATGCTTGGGTTGGGATTTAATTTTATTTATTATAGGATCCCAAGCAGATGGTAGCACCCAGCCATCTTCTCTATTGAAATTAGGATGTTTTTTGATTTCAATAGCCTCGCGAATCATCCTTGGAAGGAATCGGTGTTCTTTAGCGAGGATCTGCGGTCTATCAAATCTGATGTAGTGACGGGGGCGATCCTGTACGTGTTCACAGACTGCAGACTTCCCGGAGCGTCGATTCTTCACATCAGCTATATGTTCTTTAACGCGGGTTTTTATTGATCTTTTAGTTTGTCCTATGTAGGAGAGACCACATTCACAATTAAGCTTGTACACTCCTGCATCTTGCAGAGGGACATTACACTTGACCGATGGTAAAAACTGACCAATCTTCTTCAGCGGCTTGAAGTATTTTTTGATGGAAGCGCGCTTCAAGATGTAGCCAATCTTGTCAGTGACTCCTCTAACATATGGCATTACAGCAGGTACACGCTCGACTGTGGCCGGCTTCACTCGTTCACTGTGACGTAGGCGCGGGACTCGAAGCTTGTTGTCATGCAAAACTTGCTTGACATGGTGGAGCTCTGCAGCCAGGTGTTTACTGTCACAGATCCCTCGTGCTCTCTGAAACAAAGATTTACCCACGGTAGCTAACTGTGAAGGATGGTGGTGAGAATCACCATTTAAATATCTATCTGTATGGGTCTTTTTTCTATACACAGTATGGCTCAAGGTGTTATCAGGATTCCGAATTACTAACACATCTAGAAAAGCTAAGGAATTGTTTGCCTCTAACTCCATTGTGGACTGAATTTTAGAATTTATAGAGTTAAGATGGTCTAAAAATGCAGTTACTTTATCTAAAGGTAGAATTGTGAAAGTGTCGTCTACGTACCGCTTGTAGAACCTTGGATTTATGGGAGAACTAAGCAAGGCTTTCTCCTCAAAGTCTTCCATGAATATGTCGGCGACAATGGGAGATACAGGTGAGCCCATCGCCACACCATCTACTTGCTTGTAGAACTCCTCCTTCCACAATAGGTAGCCAGATGTAAGGCAGTGTCTGAGTAATACTGCATATTCTACGGGCATGTTGTTTTCTTCTAGCCTTCTAGTTACAATTGAGATGCAGTCTTCAACAGGTAAGCATGTAAACAATGACTGCACATCAAAACTGACCATAGTTTCATTGTCTGCCAGATGTAGGTCTTTAATCTCGCTGACAAAATGGTAGGAATCCTTTATGTGTGCTCTTGTATGTCCCCTGAGAGGTGAGAGTATTTTCGCTAAGTGTTGAGCCAATCTGTAAGTTGGTGAATCGATTTGGCTCACTATGGAACGTAATGGAGCATTGGGCTTGTGTATTTTTGGTAACCCATACAATTTTGGTGATTTGGCGCACGTAGGTATTATCCATTTTACGTCCAGATTTAATTTTTCGGAGTGTTTCTTTATGAGGTCACTAGTTGTTTTTAGTGTGCTATTTGTTGGGTCGTTTTTAACCTTTTTTATAAGTACTTACATCCGACAAAAGTTCTTGTATTTTAGAATTATAATCTGACGTATCCATGACTACCGTGGCGTTTCCCTTATCTGCGCGGAGAATCGCAAGTTCGTGTTTATTGCGTAGGTTCTTTAACGCTAACCCTAATTGTTGCATGTTTATCCAAAGGCCTCAACTTTGCAATTACACCCCGCAAATTACCGTACGAAGAAATTATCTGTAGTGTCGAGGACTGTTTGAATTGGCGTCCGAAACAAAATGATCATACTTGTTCGGAACATTTCACAGACGACTGTTTTATTAGACATGAGAACTACAACACTTTCAAAGTGCAGTATTTCGACAATATTTTCTGGTAGTACCAGTAGGTACCAGTAAGTATAAAAGTATTAGATTATTATTTCGAATGTTTTTATTTATTTCTTCTTTTCTCACTTTTCCACAAACTCAAGGGTCATAGCCAAGTGTCGAAAGGTCGCCTGATGATGTTGAGCCACGTTGGATGAGTGTTAGTGGGCTGCGGCTAGAGGAGATTCCTTTCCCTGCACCGCTGTAGTCGAGGTGGAGTCGTCAAGGAAGAGGAGTGTTGGTATGGCGATTGGCGACAAGATGCCACTCGACTATCATTCGCGACTATGGTGAGGCTGCACCACTTGATGCTTCCAAGAGCTCGTTTTTCCTGGCTCCATTCACATATCGGGCTTGGGGAGTTCGTAGTGCAGGTGGAGTCAGATGTAGAACACCATGGGGTTTTAGGAAGTGCGAATCTAGAGATTCAATTCTCTCTCGAGTCTCAAGATTTAATTTGTGCTTTAACTTCGTAGCGGCCCCACTATAGTTTATTTCTTATTTACAAATTCTGGCCATCGTTTACATAGGTTTTTGGCAGCTCCCTCTTGCGCAACATCCACCGACAAAAGCAATTAAGTGTTCGATCAAGAACCAATGGATTACGATATGTCAACCCCCCTAGAATACCTGGCACTGCCGAAGCTGGAATGCTTAGGAGGATAAACTTAGGAATGGGAATATGGGCAGTAGAACCAGAGTGACTGACATTGCCCAACGGATTAGTAAGCTGAAGTGGCAATTGACCGGCCATATTGCTCGAAGTACCGATAACCAATGGGGAAAAAAGGTTCTCGAGTGGCAGCCTCGTACCGGCAGATAAAAGTGTCGGAAATTCCCCCACTAGATGGAGTGAAAACCTGGTAAGACATACAGGAAGTTGTTGGATGCAGGTGGCTCAAGACCGTGCTTTGTGGCATTCCTTGGGGGAGGCCTATGTTCAGCAGTGGACTTGTGAAGGACTTTAATGATGATGAATGCTATTGGCATTATATTAATAGGATACATAAATGGAATGGACGTTACGGGTAGAGTTCATCTATCCATAGAGTCCATTCTATTTATTTAGGTATAGGTAGGGTATATAATTTTTATCGATATATTTTGTCACACTGTCTTATCCCTATTATTAGTTCCGTGGGCGTGCACTTCTGCTGTCAGCGCCAAAATGGCGCAAATCAAATTGCCTCATCATGTCACGGCACGGCACGGTCCAGCGTACTTGTATTTATAGAGGTCAGTGCCATTAGGGTACTGTCGCTTAAATATTGTACCCTCACAGTCATTATAAAAGTAGTTGTTTTAATGAGAAGTGTTAAGGAATAATAATCCTATTTTTTTACATAATTTATTTAAAAAAATTGTAACATATTATTAGTAATAAAATATAATATACGTACAATAAATATTATTATACATACATTGTGTTTAACAAGTTTATTGCATATTTGTACAATTGACAATAGTTAAACTAAAGTTAAAAAAACCTTGTGTATTACTATTAAGGTGACTCTAGTCGACATTATTTCCATAGAAATTTCGGAGGGGTTTTACTCCGCTGGCTGACAGTGTACATCCAAAGTTAAACATGATATCGTTTTGTCTCATTATTAATTTTGTCTGTACCGAAACAGAATAGTAAAATAAAAAGTCAGTAAAAAGTTACGAGCTACCAAAGATTCGTTTTTATTGCCAATTTTAACACAACTTTGGGCGTAAATTAGTAATAAAAGCAGTGTAAAATTTCCAAAACAAAGTCGGTACCGACACAGCTCAATTATCGAAGAAATCAATAAATTTTATTGGTAATTGATTCATGCAGTGGGTTTTTCATAAAACCCCTCCTTCCAAAGGCCTTTTCGTATTTTTTTACGCGCGCGTGTTTATATGAATTATCGTGCATCTCACTGAATAATTTTTCCCTCGGTGCGGTGCGGGAGGACGACACTTACACACACATGCATGCGCGGTGACGCGCGCTTATTCTAGTTTTATTCGACGTCATTGTCAGCTGCGGCCTATGACGTTCGTATGATTATAGCTATACCTGCGCTCTAAATTACTACGCTACATTGACCCCTGCTTGAACTTTGGATTAAATCAAATTGATATAAGCACAGACAAAAATAGAGGAATATATAAATAAAATTTTGAAAAAAAAAACGATCTCAAAATTTTATTAACGTTCCGCTAATTTTATCTGTACTTACCTATGTCAATTTGATTTACATTCGATTATAACTATATTCTCAGACGTGCAGGTTTCCTCAATATGTTTTCCTTCACCGCCGAGCACGTGGTAAATCAGCACAATTGCAATTAACAATTTCATTGATACCGGCGGGGATCGAACTCGGGTCTGCTAAATTAAAAAATATATATTTCGAAGAAATGTGAAGTTCGTCAACACGCATTGAGGCAACGTGGCGGACATTTCCTTGCCTTAAAACCCTCTCAGAAATTAGAGGAGGCCTGTGCCCAGCAGTGGGACGTATATAGGCTGTAACTTTACTTTTTTTTACTTTTATAAATATGTTATTTTACCGACGAAAATTTTAAAGAAAAATAAAAAATAAGCAACCGACAAACAGACTTTCCAACTGATAGCTAAATCAGCACGCAACAATTTCATTGGTGCCAGTGGGGATCGAACCCGGGTTGCTCCCGTACTGTGATACCTATAACGAGCGCTAACCATGTGAGCTACCACGGCTCTCAACAACATCGTTCCGTTCGTGTACAGCGCTGAAGATAGCAGAGTAAAAAATTAGAGATTGTGGTGTTTGAAATTTTAAAAAATGTGTTTTTGTTACTAGTACTTTCATATGCATTTAATAAAAAGCTGTTATTTTAACATTACAAACAGACACTTAAATTTTATTTATTTGTAGATATAGATATAAGATATTATTCATATTGGTGTCATTTTAAAGGGAATATCATGTACTATTATAATAATAAAATAATTCTCTCCAGTAAATATTATGCTTTTCTTGTAAAACTCGAAATAACAAATAAATACGATTTCTTAAATTTACGCGAACACTACACATTGAATAAAACTATTATTCACGGGGGGGGACCATGGGCGCTGTAAAGCACCCGAAACGTCGGGATAATAATAAAAATAAATTAAAGTAATTAAACGCGATAAAATCCGTAAATAATAGTTTTATTCAAATAAATACGATTTATTTTTATATTCCCATATGCTTTATTTTCATCCTTTATTTTTTATTTGACCAATTTTCTTTTAACAAAATTAAATTCTGAATTGGTTGAGCTTTTTGCGAATATTTTTATTTGAATGTTAGGTAGGTACCTATTTAGTTTTTCAGTAGTAATCGTTTTTGCCTACCTACTACTACCTGCCTAAGTACGTCGGTACTAAGGAAACAGTCTTGACGGGTCACTTGTCTTGATAAAAACATGTGTTTACATCTAGTGATATTGTGTGTATATAAAAAAAGTAAGAAGACAGGTAAGTATTTTTGAAAACAATTTATAAGTAGGCAGAACTAATTACAATTATTATCTAAATATTATAAATGCGAAAGTTTGGATGGATAGATGTATGTTACTCAATCACGCCAGAACAGCTGAAGGGATCTGGATGATATTTAGCTCAGAGATAGGTTATACCTGGTCTGGAATAACACATTTTTTGATACTGTTTATTCAGGTATTTCGTTCCTGTGGGATAATTTTCGAGTTCACGCGTTTGAAGCCGCTGGCAACAGCTAGTACGGATATAAATTGTGATGACTGTTCCAGTTCATGCTTCGGCGTCGTGAACTCTTGAGTGATCGCTGCATGACCACCCGGGGAAAACAAAACATAATAAAATAAGCAATCTATATTAGGTATCTATAGAGCCATAGAGGTATAGTATAAAGTGATAACGTAGCGCAGTGCCTAATATTTTTAAATTTAAATAATTTTTAGTACGAGTTTGTAGGTAGGTACTGCTGATTTCTTAGCAAGCGTCGAGCGGCACAGAATAGGGTGGTATGTATGTGTGCATCGTGTTCGTGTAACTTCGTTTTTGTTCTAACGGTTCGGAACGCCGTACGAACAAGACGTGCGTTCTAACTGCTCTTCACTGGTACTATCTCTGTCGGGCACGATGCCAGGTGAGACAACGTGCTTTTTGGCCGCGCCCACCAATGAGTTCGAGCCCGCGACTTGAGCCACCTTAAGTACTCAAATGAACAAATAAAGAAAGAAGCATTGCAACATTTTAAGTGACTCAAAAAGCAATCCGAAACTGTGCTGAAATTATTGTAAGATAAGATAGTAAATGCATTACAATTTATTTCTTTGGAATATGATTTTTATTATATATTATATAATAAAAATACATAATATATATTTATACTATATATGTATAATAAAAATATATATTATGTGAACGGCAGTGTCGAGAATGGACGCCCTAGACGAAGGTTTATCGACCAAATTGGCGACATTTTAAAAATGGGCCACATTAGGAGTACCCTTAACCGACGAGCGTGTATATATGGATGTAAAGGAGGCGAGGAGAGGTATGTCAGAATCATGTCAAATGGAAGTCCCTGGTCTCTGGGTGGACTCTACCCCTATGGGTGACAGCGTGAATGTTTATGTATTATTTATTATATTTTTAATAAACTTTATAATTAAATGGTACATACATTTGAAGTGACGTAGAAACCATGGATGACCGTAAGAACATGCACTTACGCACACATATGTGAGATTTGCTACCAACAACACAACTTCTTACGTGGTAGAGCCACGCTGCAGCTATATTAGTAGTATAGTTGTAGCACGAATGTTTCTTTCTACGTTATACTTAATAACTTTTTATGTTATATTCCCCGGATAAACATTTAGATACAAATTAATACTGATGAATAATATTTTTTGATCTTATTGACATAATAGAAAAAACTGAACTGGTTATTTGAATAAAAACATCATGAGTGCAATTAGTTTAATTTAAATTTTCGTGATTAAAACTACTTTTACGGATTTTATCGCGTTTATTTTTACTTTTTATTTACTTTTATTTTTAATTCCCGACGTTTCGGGCGCTTTCCAGCACCCATGGTCACGGGGGGACTGAAATGACTGACGTCCCGATGTCATTGTTAAACCCGGAGTACCTTCAGCTTTTTTAATTATTGTTTATGGTCCGATCTATGCAAAATGAACTGACTATGTCCTGAGGTCTTGCAGTGGTATGCTTGGGTTTAGTTTTAATTTTACTGATTATAGGATCCCAAGCAGGTGGTAGTACCCAGCCTCCTTCTCTATTGAAATTAGGATGTTTTTTAATTTCAATAGCCTCACGTATCATCCTTGGTCACAAACTGCAGACTTCCCGGAACGTCTGCAGTTTGTGATCATATCCTAGACGGACCCAACCATTACATCAGATTTGATAGACCACAAATCCTCGCGAAAGAACACCGATTCCTACCAAGGATGATACGTGAGGCTATTGAAATTAAAAAACATCCTAATTTCAATAGAGAAGGAGGCTGGGTACTACCACCTGCTTGGGATCCTATAATCAATAAAATCGCGCTAGCTACCTACACAACATTCCAATAAAAACACAATAGGTACACATAACCTGTGATGTAACTTTTCCTTCATACTTACATCCTGGCTAAGGAAAAATTGAGATTTTACTTCAAAAAATGTTATTTTTCATTGAATTTACGTTCTATAAGTGAAACCAAACCACTGGTTTCAAGGATAACGGTGTTTACACTAACATCCTGTATATATATATATACAAGAATTGCTCGTTTAAAGGTATAGGATAGATAATCTGTTAACTAAGGCGAAATAGCGCTAAAATCATGTAGAAGAATAATTATTGTAAAAAATGGATAAATTTGCTATCTTTGTCACAAGTAAAATCATTTATTTACATAACAAAATATAATTTAAAAAAAAACTAAAGCTAAAAGCTTACATTATAGTCCTACATATTACACACTGCGGTATAATGTCAAGAACGTACGCATTTTATTAAATATTTGAGTGCTTATGATTATAACAGCAGATAGAATTTCACACATGTGGTGTGGCAGGTATAGAGCAGGCATGAAAATACTATAAAATTAAAATACTTTATCATATCCAAAAATAGATATGTATACA